>JANHMN010000001.1:180892639-180936123 GCA_030674055.1 Rhabdomys pumilio | reverse complement strand
TCGCCCTGGCGACGCTGCGCGCCCGCCGCCGCCGTCCCCCGCCCTCCCCCGCGCGCCCGGGCCTCCCACCGGCCGCGCCGCGCCCCAGCTGCCGGCCTGCGGCCCACGAGCCCCCCGGACTCCACGGCGCGCGACTCGGACGCCGCCACCCCCGGGCTGGCGCGGCTGACCGAGGGTTAAGCGCGCTGCGGCTGCTGGCCTCCCGGTTAACCCCCTCGGCGCCGCCGCGCGGGCGCCCCTTCCCGGAGCCAGGCCCGTGGGGCCCCGTGCCTGCTGCTAGGGGCGCCGATGCGCCGCTCCTCTGCACGGAGGCTACTGGGGCTCCTGGGGTCCGCTGGGCTGGCTCTGGTGGCCTCCCCGCTCTCTGCACACCTGGGGGAGGCCCCGCCTCCCCCGCCCCCACCCCCCAGGAACCCAGGTGCCCGCAAGCGATCGCTGCTGTAGCGTCAAAGCTCAAGGTTCGAGGGCTCTGCCTGGACCGGACGGGCGTCCCCCTGCCCTCACACCGTTTCCTCCAGTTTCGGGGTGCAGAGGAACAGAGGAGCCTTGCTCTTTAGGGAGCACTGACTGTCCTCAGGGAACTGCCCTCAGCCCTGAATCCCCTCCTCCTTCGCTTATGCATACGTGGTCGTGGGCTCCCTCCCTCTCGCCATCACCTCCACGTGTGTTTGGAGGCAGGTACAGAGAAGTAACAGCCAAGGTCTTTCTAACCACTAGTGCGGAGAGGTAGCCTGTGCAGCTCAAATTGATGACTCGTTTAGGCATGAATACTTTGTGTTTGTACCTTCTCGGCCTCCTGTTTGGAGTGGGGGAGGTCTACAGGCCCCAGCTCCTGTCTACAGGGGGAAATACTGTATCTAGTGATGACTGATATTTTTCATTTAGCTTTGTGCTGGCTGTAGGGAAAAGGCGTCTGCTTTGTTACTTTGCAGGATTCGATTTATTTGCCTTTGTTCAGATCTGCTTGTTCCTACTGAGTTTTAGAACAGTGTCTTTAAAGCAAAAGGCTTAGCATGAATTAAGAAAATAAATGTTTCTGGGAAGGTGCTCCTTGCTCAAAGACAACACACTGAGCATCTCTGATTGGGGGGGGGGGGGGGGGGCCCCCGGGGGAAAAAAAACCCGCGGGGGGGGTGGGGGGGGGGGGGGGGGGGGGGATCCACCTGGGAAGAATAACTCTCCAGGGGTCTTCCTGAGAGAGGGTATCTAGTGAGGAAAGAGGAAAACAACCTTGCTTGCCTGCTTTTTAACTTTGCTTTTTGGAGAGTGGCAAGATTGAGAAATAGCCTGTGGCTTGTGTAACAGAAAGCTGGTCTGAGCAACCTCACCTGGGCTGGTGCTTAGCGGAAATCAAAAAAGAATGCAAGAACTTATCCTTTGATAGGTCAGATTTTCAAGGAAGCACGTGTTACTATCAGAATTCCAGGTCTAAAGCTCAGCCTCTGGAGACTTCTACAGAGAATGTCTTGCTGACACTGGCTCACAGTTAATTCAGTTCACTAGGCATCTGGTAAGAGCAATTGTCTAGGCTAGGTGTTACCAGGTTAGATCTGTGTGCTGCAGCCCCTTCCTCAAGGACAGACCATCTACTGAAGGGAGCAGAAGCTGCACTACACCAAGTGCAAGGAACCACTATGCAAGGATCCTATGGAATCCTGTAATTGAAGGACTCTGAGTTTTCTCAGTTCTCTTAACTGCTTAACTAAGGAGGGAGAAGAGATGGACCACAGGGCAATGAAGCTATTCTGTATGTCACCATAATGGTATTTATGCAATCAAATAATGCTTATTTGATTGTCAGAAGCCATAGACCTGTGCACCACAAAACTGAACCATGATATAACTGTGGGCTGGAGTTAATAATAGTCCACTGGTACTGGTTCAACAGTGGTAACAAATGTACCGCAACCCAAGATGTAATCCTAAAAGAAACTGTTAGAGACATCTACCTACCATGTAAATTCCCTGTAAACCTAAAACTTTGTTTCTATTAAAAAAACGGGGCTGATTTAACAGAGCAGGAAGAACAACCTGTGGGAAGAATAGAGACACAAAAGAGATTAATGTGTGGGTGGCATCTGTTTGAAAATCAACGGGTGCACAAGTAGTGTAGAATCAGGGAGGTAAGGGGTCTCAGGACCACTGGAAGAAGACTGTTTAGTGACTGGCTAACATCACACCTGGCTCCTCTGCAATGGGAACCAATGAAGGGGTTTTAACTGAGAGTTGGCAGAATTAAACTGTGGGGGTGTTGGTTCTATACTCATGATATACTCATATGGAATTGAATATATATATAATATATATATATATAATATATATATATAATATATATACACACACATACATATATATACATATATGTATATATATATACATATATGTGTGTGTGTGTGTGTGTGTATATATATATATATATAATTTTATTTACTTGTGTGTATGTGGAAGTCCCAGGAACAACATTCAAGAAATAGCTATCTCTTTATGCCATGTAGGGGTGAAGGGGGCAGGACTGAACACAGGTGCTCCAGTTTGGTATTAAATGCTTTTGCCCTCTGAGCAGTAGGTATCTCAAGAGAGCTTGGAGTTGAAGTTTGGAGCTCCCATTTTTTGCATCATCATCATCAAATTTTGAGAGTTTGGGGATTTCATTTTTTCTTTTATGAGGCAGGAATTGTTTTTTTTTTTTTTTAGGGGGTTTTTTTTTTTTTTTTTTTTTCCCGTTCTACACAGTTCTGTATGCTTTGGCATACTTGAGTAATTTAAATATACATATATTCCTATGATAAGGTAAATTATTGGGAAAATAAGTGGTGGCTAATATTTTTTGAGGTTTTCTGTATAATGCGTTCTAATGCAAGCACTTGCAGGTGTTAGCTCACTTAATACCCATGAAAAGCCAATGAGTAAAATACTGTAAATATTCATATTTGCAGATGACAAGTGACACCTAGGAACTGGCTTGCCCCAAACCACACAACCACGTTGCACTGAGCTAATGAGACACGAGGAAAGGCCAGAATGAAAGATATCTATTCTAATGGATCCTAGTGGAGGGACAGTCATCACCTTCAATTGTGGACCAAACAGCGAGCCCACCAAGTTCCATTGAATGGTTCCAAACTCAGAATCAGAGGATCACAAGCAAAGAACAAAAGACCTAAATGTGACAAAAAGGGACCTCTAGGGAAGAGGCTAGGACCACAGTGGGAGGAGGGAGATCGCACTGGAAGGAAGGAGGCCACAAGGAAGAGGGAGATGCAGCAGAGGGTGGGACTTGGAGTAAACAGAATGCACCATTGTAAATCGATATTGTCCAAGAGTAAATTTAATCATTTTTTTAAAAAATGCAAAGAAAGGAAGGAGAAGAAAAAAAGAAAGAAGGAAGGAAAGAAAGAAAAGAAAGAGATGTTCTATATGCAAATCCTTAACTATATCACTGTATACACTGGTTCTGGGTATTCTCTGTGCCCTTAAAATATAAAACATGCCCACTTAAAGGCACAGAGCTGGCATTTTAAATGTGGCACTACATCTCAGGAGCCCTGCCCTGATCCCAGCATGGCCTCAACAACCGTACTCCCATCACAAACTAGATGATCCGTCAACTCTGGTCTACCTCACTATTTATCCACCTTGTGTGCAAAAAACGACGTGTCACTTCCCAGACCGTAAACCGCCTCTCCTTTCCCCTCACATCCACCCTACCCTTTCGCATGGTTCACCTTCACTGTGGTCAACAGTCTCCTCATTAGGCCGTGAACATGCTGTGCTCATTTCTGACTCTGCCTTGGCTCAAATTTATTCACTGACCTGAAATCCCTGCCTTGCTGACCTCTAACTAAACCCTCATATTTAACAAGCCTCTATGGAGTCCCTACTTCCTACCAAATGCCTCCCACGATGGTTCCAGCCACCTACCTAATGTGCGAGCCCCCCCACCTTGCACCCCTTCCCTATAGCACCCGTTATCTCTTTAGTGACATGGCTTTTGTGCCTTATGTGATTGCATTTTTGGCTGTAAATCCTGACTCTCCAAACACAATTCAGGTCCTTAAGCAAGGATCATTTCCTGAGCCCCCTCCTCCAACTACCAAGTGTGGTGCTCACAGCAGGCACTAAATATTCTGATTAATTTTCATGGGATCATAAAAGCTCATAGATGTCTCTAGAAATTGTCAGCTAATATTTACCAAAATCCCATAAAGTTTATTGCAGCACACCCGGCCCTCTGATGGTAAAAAAATAAAGTAGAAAATCAGGTCCTTCACACACTAGGAAATCTAATTAAGAGAGACAAGCAGATAGATCCTGAAGGCTATATGCAGAATAGATCTGTAAACACACTGGGAAGTTGGGTCTGAGTGAGTCTCTCCACTCACAGACCCTGGTGCAGAGAGAATAGCCCTGACCTAGTGACCACCAGGAGAAGAAATGAATTAGTTTGGGGCTGTGTGTCCCAATGGCATAAACAAATGCAGAAATGAGAAAGCAGGCAGATGGCTGGCAGCTAACAGAGCTTAGAGAAGGGTAGGAAGATGTAAAACCAGGGTCAGGGGGAGTCCCTAATTCTAGCTGTCTAGTCAGGGTGTCTTCCTGGAGGCTGGCAATACCTATAAATACCCTGGTAGAGTCTTCAAATTATGACAGTTCCCATATATAGATTTATCTATTGATATCTACCATATTCAAAATTCAAGCTGGGAACATTAACAAATCACTTTAAAGTAGTAATAAGATCATGATATGTTAACATTCTGATTTTTTTTTTTTTTACAATGAAAAGTAACCATTTTACAGAACAAAACAAAGGTAAGAGTGACAATGTTTTACATTTTTATAAATGCCTTTACTAACTAGCTGAGCAAAGACAGCTCCCCTGTGTTTGTTACTGCCGTCAGTCTAGGGCAATAGCTGTAGGATCGAAATGTCTGATGAAAACCCAGCCTTCCATAGATGCCGCTGGGAAAGGGTGGGCCACTTAGTAGCCATTTCAGAAGACTTGTGGGTATTGTTCTTTACTGTGACACCAACTCTACCATTAAAGGTTGCTTGGAATGTAGAATTTTAAACCATATTTAACTCTATTATATTGAATCCATGTCTATATCGCAGCTTGAACAGATCCCTTATCCACCTGTGGTTTGGTAATACCATGCATTGGTCATTAGGAAAATACTGGTTCACTAAGACATGTATTTTCCAAATATCAACACACTTTATCATATAATATATAAAAAAACACATTTGTTTTTATCACTAACAGTCTCACCAGAAAATCTTTAATATTGGAAAGCTGTCAAGCTCTTGGTAGTACAGAGAAGTTTTTCAGATTTATAATTTTCACTTGAAAGCTCAAGTTTTATAATTGGCACAAACACTGTCAAGTTTTTTTTTTTTCTTTGAAGTAACTAGCTCACTACATTTTCAAGAAAATATCTGGCAAATACTTGGGTCTGAAGAGCCAAAGTTTGTCAGTAAAAATGATATTCCATGGAGAAGGAGCCCATCCCACAAGTGTTACTGTCACTGTGCAGCAGGAGCGTCCCATGCATTTGTCCTAGTTTGCCACCCAGAATGTTAATAAGACAGGCACACAGGACTGAGATTTAACCATGTTAGCAATTTTTACTGCTTCATCAAGGAGGTTGGTGTGCATGTGCTTCTGTGTGCATGTTTGGGGATGAGCAGGTGCCCATGTACATGTATGTAGAGGCCATACATCAACCCAGGGTTCCGTCTTAAGAAGACAGATTCTGATACCTGCCCTGGAGCTCTCCAATTAGATTAGTCTGGCTGGCCAGCCAGCTCCAAACATCTGCCTATTTCTGTCTCTCCAGTGCTAGGATCACAACTACACACACACACACACACACACACACACACACACACACCATGCTTGGGTTTTTACATGTGTGCTGAGGATCACACTTGTATACACACTACCAAGTGAGCTATCGCAACCCCAAGGCGTTTCCTAAGTAAAACAAACTTTGGGTTCTGTTATATGTAGGAGGTAGCTTTCAGAGAGAGAAGGTCCCTCCCTATCCTGGAGTATAACTAGGCACCCATACTCCCTTCAGCCTTGCTCTCCCCCACCACCAGGATTTCTCCTGGGATGAAAGGCCTTCATGGCTATGCTCAGCTGTGGAGAGTCTTGATAACGTACTAAGGTCCCACCCAACAAAACTTGCAGTCCTTTCTTCACGCTTTGGCCCCATCGAAAGAAGAGTCCAGCTGGTCTTTATCTTCCATCAAGTACAACCCACATCAGACAAGAATAATTGTGGTCCCTTTAACTGGTTCATTCCCATCTCCTTTAACCCAGTTTTTAAACCATCACTGTCTAATGCACCAAATCCCTACTTCCCTAGTTGGGAAATCCTGGCAGCAATTGATATACACAGGCTGTATCCCATTACCCGTGATTCTTACGTTTCCCATCTGTGAAATAAATCGGTTGTGACACGTGATCTCTGAGGGTTCTTAATATTCTAATATGTCATACCAGAGAAGCTGGACTTTACACTCAAGTGGATTTAGACTCAAAACCTGGCTAACCTGGCTATATTTGGTGGGGGGGAGGTCACTCACTTCTTAGGGCCTCTGTTTCCTCAGCTTAAAAACTGGGGCAAGCCCAGTCACAATGAGATTAGGTGTCTGTAATCAATCACAATGTCTGTAATCAAACACAACACATAGAGACTGAGACAGGAGGATCAGGATACATTCTAGACCAGTCTCAACTCCATAGTGAGACCCTGCCTTCCTCCAAAAGAAAAAAGAAAAAACACACCAATGATAATTGTACTGATTAGCTGCAAAAAGTGTGCATCCCCTGGCACACACATCAGTTGAAACACGTAACCTGGGTGTTTAGCTTAAGTAGACCCAGTTAGAGAAAGAAAGGTGGAGGAGGGAGATCACTTAAAAGGTGCCTTTCTTTGCCTGATCTTGGCTTTTATCTTTATCCCTTGCTTTAGAACATCACTCTCCAATTAAGATATCATCCGCTGTTCTGAAATGGAGCTCCCCTTTAAGATAACAGCATTCTGTCCTTCAACGCAATCCACAATCAGTGGACCACAATAGGGTTTGTATTTTGTTCTATTCTGATACCAAGCCCGTGTTTTAGCATTTAGGATTCAACTATTAATGTCAATAACCCCTCAAGCAGATATCATAGATCTGAGATAAGAGGAAGATAAGCATTTGTCCACCTGCACATGTGACAGCACAGGAACCTAGCTAACACCACTAAAGCACAGCCAAGTTCAGGTTAACAGCACAGGCCAGCTACTGGAAACAACTCTGCGACAATCATACACTGCAAAGGAAAAGTAATGCCAATCTGTACCCAGGCAAGCGTAAGGGTGAGTTTATAAGGACAGGAAGTTGTTACAGAGATCCAGAGAGTAAACACACGTCAGAAATTTTATAGTTCAAACATTATAGTTTCCTTTTTGTTTCTTCAGAGCAGTTGTTTAAATACTCGGTTCACAACATAAAACCAAAGTTTAAATGTCACCAGTATCTCTCACAGTATTGCTATATATGTAGAACCAGCTTTCCAGCTATTTAAAAAAAATAAAATAAAATCTGAATCACAAATCTTTGATACTTAGCATAAGCTTTTTTTTTAACTTTTTAATTAAATTATTTAAAAGGGAGCATTGCATAGAAAATCACAGGGATATCAAGACTCTCCACAGCTGGGCATAGTCACACAGGCCTTTCATCGCAGCTACTCCAAAGGCTGAGGCAGGGGGGTTACAAGTTCAAGGTCTATCTGGCAGCATGAAGTCCCATCTCAAAAAAGTAAAAACAGTTTTCATTTCCTTAATTTTTTTTTCTTACAAACAAAACCCTTAGAAGTGAGCAGTAGTGTAAGCCAGGCGTGTGATACGTGTTGGTAAGCCTGGCTGCTCAAGACCCAAAACAGAGAGATCATGAGTTCAAGGCCAGCCTTGGAAATTTAATAAGCTGGGACTGTAGCCCAGTGGTAAATTGCCTGCCTACCACATTTAATCTAAAGTAAAGAAGAAAAAACCTTCAAAGGGTAATATATATCCACAGAAAATCTGTAAAATGTGGAACTCTGGATGAGGGGATGGCTTAGCTGGTACAGCACTTCCCTTACAAGCACAAGCCCTGAGTCTGCCCTCAGATCCCACATCTTAAAAGCTAGACATGGTAGCACAGGCTTACAATCTCAGCAGGGAGGAAGCAGAGGCAGACAGACCCCTGGGGTTATCTGACCAGCTAGCCTAGTCTATTTTGGGAGTTTCAACCCAAGGAAAAGACCCTACCTCAAAGGAGGTTGATGGTGTTTCTGCAATGACACCTGCTGCTGACCTGTGGCAGGTGAGATGGCTCAACGGGAAAGGTACTTAGCAGCATCACTGACAACCTAACCTACAAACACAGAAGCTCACACACTCACAAGCATGCACACATGCATGCACACACATGTACACTTGAGTGTGCATGCACACGTACATATACACAAAGACCCTTTTGCACACACACACATGCATACACACACACAGGCACACAAACGTATACACCTGCACACACGCACACATCCTGCATGTACGCACTCACAAATAAGTAAATGCATGTAAGGGAGGTGTTAAGGAGTAAAAGAAAGAAGTATAACCCTTAAATGCAAAGTATAAAACTTAAATTCAATCCCTTTGACTAACAAAGCAGGAAGTACTCGGCCAGTGTTAGAACATTTGTGTGTGCCTGTGTCTGACAAAAATGTAATCTGAAAATGCTTCATGACTGGGGTAAAAGAAAAAAAAAGATGCTAAAAAATGGAATTGGACTGCAGGCTTGAAAAGTTGATAAAATAAGACAGATTTTATATAAACATACACAGAAAACTTTTTAAAGTTCCAGTTTGAGAATATTTTATGTATTTAAAGAAACACATTGCAAGATTCAAAACCATTTATTTTGAAGGACTGTTATAAAAAAAATTAGATAGTTCAGTAAAGATTATGTGTTTCGTGCTCTAATGACCAGGCTGGCACTTTCCCACCCTGAAATGTGGGCCTTTCTGCTCAGTTCCTGCATTTTTCAGGTTGCTATTTTTAATGTGTGTTTATAGTACACTGAAGACATCTCAGTCAATCATGTATTAAGCAAAAGAATCTCCATGACAGGGAGACACACGTGGTAGGCTTCATTGTCAACACATCTATGAAACTGGATAAATATTTGTTAGTGTTCCGTTTTGATAAATACAAGAAACACATGGAGCTAAGGGAACCAGATCAAAAGCTCCACTTTTATTTTTTCAACAGTTGAAGCTTCTTTAACAGCAAATAACTGAGAATTCCAAGGTGGATATGAGGGGTTTACAAATTGCCTTCTGTAACAAGCATACTAGATAGACTTTTGATAACAACTAAGTTGCAAAAAAAGAAAACAAAAAACAAAAACCAAAACAGTGGCCATTTTGTCCCATGAGTCAAAAAGCCTGAGCAAGGTGGAATCCGTTGGGACTCTCAGGACACACCCACAGCCTGTCTCCTGCACACTTTCCTCCTTTGTAGCAGGCTCTGACTGACTTCCTTTCCAGGCTCCTTCTGCCTCACTGGGGTTCCTTTGTCATCCACACAGCTTTCTGCTTGGAAATGTTTCCTTATGCCCCTTATTGCTTTGTCAAATTTTCTTCATACATCTTCAAAATACTGTAATTATTATCATTCACTACAGATGGACGATGAGGTGACTGTTGCACCCAAGACCCAGAATCAAATCAAGGTTCTCATTTTGTCCACACTTGGTCGACACCCTAGAACTCTGCAATAGCACAACTTAAAACGAGGCAGAATACAGACTAGCGAACAATGCAGTCAGGATGGCTAAAGGTTACCCCAAGAAACCAAAGGGCAAGATGTCTGCTTATGCCTTCTTCATGCAGACATGCAGGGAAGAACATAAGAAGAAAACCCAGAGGTTCCAGTCAATTTTGCAGAGTTTTTCAAGAAGTGCTCTGAGAGGTGGAAGACAATGTCTAGCAAAGAGAAATCAAAATTTGATGAAGTGGCAAAGACAGATAAAGTACACTATGATCGGGAGATGAAGGATTATGGACCAGCTAAAGGAGGCAAGAAGAAGAAGGACCCGAATGTCCCCAAAAGACCTCCATCTGGATTTTTCTTATTCTGCTCCAAATTCTGCCCCAAGATCAAATCCACAAACCCTGGCAACCCCATTGGAGATGTGGCCAAAAAGCTGGGTGACATGTGGAGTAACTTCAGTGACAGTGAAAAGCAGCCTTACATTACCAAGGCAGCAAAGCTGAAGGAGAAGTATGAGAAGGGTGTTGCTGACTATAAGTCTAAAAAGGAAAGTTTGATGGTGCTAAAGTTGCCCAGAAAAAGGTGGAAGAAGAAGAGGAGAAGGAAGAGGAGGAAGAGGAGGAAGAGAATGAAAACTCTGTCTCCTTGTGAAAACCTTAGAGTAGGAAAGCGCTGTGATTGACACATCTCTTATTGGATTCCGTCTATTGCTCTTGTTAGGTTTAATTACAAAAATTGATCACAATCATCTTGTAGTTTCTCAAAGTGTCAGTGGTTTACATGAAGTGGCCGTGGGTGTCCAGAGCACCCTGAAACTGTATCAAAGTTGTACACAGCTCCAAACGTTTTTAAAATGAAAAGGCACTCTGGAGTCTTCCTCACTCAGCGCACTTTGCTACTACTGGTGTCACAAGGCATTTGAAGATGTCTCTGGCGTTTTGTTCTTCCCTCGTAAGGAAGTGTTAACTGTATGGTTATTGGCTAGAAATCTTGAGTTGTCAGCTGCACATACCTGTAGTGTGTAAAGAGAACAAAACAACCCAGACAGATTCTTGATGCTCCTTGTTTGGTGTGGAGGCTGTGAGGGGAAGATGCCTTTTGGAGGGGGCCGTAGCTCAAGGAGTGCACTGTGACGGTGGACCCATTGGTACTGTGGTGGGCATCCAGGTTGTCCTCAGCTTCAGGCTGTCTTGTTTTTGTATATAGTGGCATAGCGTTCTGCTGACATTCGTAGTTGTGGAAAGGGCGGGGTCAGCTGGCATGAGAAGTGTTTGGAGAACTTTTCTTTAGTTAAGTGCAGTAGGTTTTAAACTTTTTAAAGAAACTGTAGAACTCATTGTTTTCAGCAAGACAAAGAACTGCTGCCATCAATGGGCGTTCAAGAACCCTCTCTACCTAAACACAATTTGAACATTCTGTTATTTTTTTTATATGTTTACAATGCTGAAATGTTTTTGAAGTTAAATAAACAGTATTATATTTTTAAAGCTGAAAAAAAAAAAACCTAAGCAGAATAATATAAGCGCCAGGCTCTAAACTTCAGCCTACTCCTCACTGCTGTGAGAACTGTGGCAGTTGGTCTTCCTAAACACCTACCGTAAGGTCACGGGTATATGCCGACATAGAGGGATTAGAATGAGGAAGCATCCTATACATCATAAAGCACAAGACCCGTGGTTTTCAAAGTGTAGCTACTGATGCTGCAGCAGCAGCAGCACCTAAGAACCTATAAGAAACGCAAATGTATCCAAACGGCCACAGACCTCCTGGATGGGAAATTTTACAGGCAGGACACCACAGTCTGCCTGTCAACAGTTCTCCAACTGACTGACTGATACATTCTGGCTTGAAGACACAGCACTCTACAAGTGAGCCTCTCTCTGGTTCCGGATAAACAAGCCAGCAGAAGGAATGGTAGCCTTTGTGTTGCCATGATACTATCATGTGACAAACATGGTAGTTTATCCTTCTTTGTTTTTTTTGGGGGGGGGGAGGAGGTGGGAGTTCAAGACACAGTTTCTCTGTGTGTAGCCCTGGCTACCCTGAAACGCACTCTGTAGACCAGGCTGCCCTCCAACTCACAGAGATCTGAATGCCTCTGCCTCCTGAGTGCTGAGACTAAAAGTGAGCTCTACCACCATCCAGCTCTTCTTCAATCTTAATCCATCCTTCAAAACAACACTGGATCCAGTTCACAGACTCCCACAATACTTACAGTGTGGGTCCTATAATTGCTGACATCTTTGAGGACAAGGAAAAACAATCTGAACAAAGAAAGCTAAAATCTCTAACAAAAGCCTATTCACTATGGCTTCAACTATTCCAGAGGTAAATTCTGCATGTCTCTACCAGGCACACTGTTGCTAGAAATTTCATCATTTTTCCCAAAGGCAGAGTATGCCCACAGGCATGTAATCATAGATGCATAAATTAAAAAAAAAAAAAAAACCTTAAAGATTGGCCCTGGAATATCAGGCTGAGGA
This sequence comes from Rhabdomys pumilio, assembly GCA_030674055.1. NCBI lineage: Eukaryota > Metazoa > Chordata > Mammalia > Rodentia > Muridae > Rhabdomys > Rhabdomys pumilio. Next base: position 180,923,825 of record JANHMN010000001.1, on the reverse strand, counting down.
GAAATAGAACACAGAAGACATAGAACCAAATGGATAGGGTTTTTTTTTTTCTGTGTACTAGAAAATGTAGGAATAGCACTACATAACCATCATAGAAATGGGTCTTTCAATAAAGACACTTAGCCTTCTATTTCTTTCCCTTAAGCATTCTAGTGACCCTTTTAAAGAAGTATTTAAGCTGGGTGGTGGTGGAGCATTACCTCTGATTAATCCAGTACTTAGGGGGCAGATGCAGGCGGATCTCTATGAGTTTGAGGCCAGCCTGGTCTATTGAATGAGTTCCACTCACAGAGACTACACAGAGAAACCATGTCTCTAAAAAAAAAAAAAAGTATTTGTATTGTGCAGTATAATTTAGAAAGCATTCTCGGGCATGCTTGCATACTACAGCCCTATGAGAAAGAAAACTCAATCGCCAAGGAAGAAACGTGGGCATGACTACTGCTAATATATGGCATATGTTCGTAATCTATGCATATGAACATATATGAATCTGGGCTTCCCAACTCTAAGCCTCCTTTATCATCTTGGTCTGTGTTTTCTAATTTGGTTGTATTCTACTGCAGAGATGACACATATTAATGCTCACCCCCATGCTCCCCCAGAAAGAAGGATGCCAGGGCTTAAGTGCCCTGGGACAGAACGTGAATCCCAGGCTCCCACCCTGGGAGTAGGTTCCCAATTACTCCCACTGTTTACCTCCTCCATGCGTTTAGAGCTCAAGAGCTTAATGACTTCACAGATGGGCAACATTGTCAGCCATGGAAGAGAGTCTGCTACACATAATTGTACTCTGAAAATATCACTGGGGAAGTGTGTGGATGAGTCACAGAGCTGGCAGGGGAACTTCGCACAGGCCAGGCCCTTCTGGTAATGAACTTCACAGGGCTCTCTTGAAGGTGGCCTAGGCATGTCCTTCCCTGACTCCAGGCCTAGGATTGTTGAGGCCAAACAGAAAAGACAATGCTTGCTCTCTCGCTGAGGTCAACATGATGGGTTCAGGCACAGAAGTGGAACCAACGTTATTCTAAAGCACAGCAAAGTTCTATGGACTAACACTGTAACATTTCTAAGCCCTAGCTCTGGGCTGTAATACCAAGTTACAAATTCATTCTTCAGGATCTGTCCTCCAATGTGACATCATGTAATACCTGCCAGGTGTTGTTCACCATCAAATCTAAGTGTTAATGTCTGGTACTAAAAGAAGTTCTCATTATCTTCTGCAAGCCAGTATCCAGCAGCAACTGGTACTCGGGCATTTTCTCAACCAGAGACACTTTGACGGAGGTGCCGTCTTCTTGTGGAGTACAGGTACACTCCGAATTCTGTCACGAGGCCTTTATTGAACCTTCTTTCTCTTCCATTCTGTGAACTAACGTTTTCATTCTCACCTTACAGTTCTGTAGTTTTCAACCCTTGCTATATCTTAGAGCTCCTTAAAGTATCTGAGCCCATCCCTAATGAGTCTGATTTGTGGGTCTGGTTTATCAGGATCTCAGAGACTGCATCACCTTCAGACTTAAAGTACACAGAAAGGCATATATATTTGTGATCTTGTTAAAAAATCTACATTCTGATTCAGGAAGCCTAGGAGTGGACATAAGACTCTATGTTTATTTTTACCTGTTTTGCTTTGTTTGTTTTGAGACAGAGTTTTCTCCACAGGTCAGGCTTACCCAGAACTCAATGTATCACAAGTTGGCCTTGAACTCGTGGCAGCCCTCCTGCCTCAGCCTCCCAAACAGTGGGATGATAGGCATGAGGCACTGTTGGGAGTTGACTCCTAGCAGAAAGCAGCTATCAGCTTTGCAACCATCTCGAGCCATATACCCTGACATGAGACTTGTTTTTCAACAGCCTACAACAGCTGAAGCACACTCTGATATCCCACATAGCTTGTTTTGCTGCTTAGTGCCCACAGCTGTAAGGCACACATGGTATCCACGCCTGCAAGGCATGCAGTGCAGTGCTATCCATGCTATACATGCCTATAAGACTTACGTCATATCCACACCTGCAAGGCACATAACAAAAGCGTATAAATACCCCGGACTTCCCTTCAGAGACAATAGAGACACAATAAGAGAGACAGTGAGAGAAAAGGGAGAGACAATAAGAGAGACATGAAGAAAGACAATAAATGAGAAACTGGACTTGATCACATACCCTGTCTTGTCTCCATTCTTCGTGTCTCTTGCTAGGCCCCGACCCGCAGATTGGAGCAACAGAGCAGGCCGGGACATTTTGGCCCCAAAGCATGGGGCAGAACGGTCTGCAACACAGTGGCCACCAAGCTGGGCAGAGCGGACCCCAACAAGGCACCATACTCAGCAACCTTCTATGTCTCTGAATATCTCTTTTACTCTGAGGTCATCTAGAGGCCTGTCATTTCCAGGCACACTCTGAGTAGAAATAGCCTAGGGCTCCAAGTGACAGTCTCTTCCTCTGCCTGGCTGTAAGGCCCACATTTCGTCTCCCATTGCTTCCAGCTCTCATCAAGCCAGCTGAGCTCTCTCAGCCCAGAGACCTGTCATGCCTCTGGTTTTACCTGGAAAGCCCAGCTCCCTTAACTCTATCTAATTCAATCTCCCTTTAGGCCAGGACCCAGCCTGGGTTCTGCTTGTCTTCCCTACTACCTAAGCTGACTAACCCTTTCTCCCTCTCATCTCTCACATGGACAGAATCAGTGAGTCTCTCACCAACAAGAAGTTCTTCCAGCTAGGGATGGGAAGAAACTCAGACACAGGGAAAACTAGACTGGGTACCTTGCCAAAGTCATTCTCCTTTCTAAAAACTGTTACAAACGGCAAAAGTCTACCTGGCAATGGCTAGATTATATCAGTTGGGACATTTTTTTTCAAGTCATTTATTTTTTTCTTCAAAACATCTTCAGAAACTTCAACACAGTAAGTCTGTGGGCATGTGAGACATTAACACATAGGATACATACATACATGTGAACACTCAAGAGGAACCACAGAGAGGCCTCCTTCCGCCTAGCCGTCCCCTCCACACTCACTGTGCTGACCAGCAGACTCAAGGCCCATAAAACCATCACTTAATAGCAGATTCAGACTGAATCTAGCTTTTAGAATTTTGGATAATTTCACCTTCCTAAATGGCTACATTGCTCTATATCATAGAAATGAAACTGGCAGATGCTGAGTGGTGACATGCTACAAGATGGCCATCTGCAAGGTCAGACGAAGGTCATAGCAGAACACACTTGTCTTCTACATAGAGCTTAGGCCGCTATCCAGTGTCAGGTTTCTAACTGTTCTTTTAAAACAAAGTTCAACTCTGCCTTGATCGAGCTTCAAGCACTTCTCCAATCCAGCTCTCACCTAACTTGCCAGCATCCCTCCCTGCTGAACCATTCCACTCAGATTCAGTTTCTCAAAGTGATTACTGACCCAGAAGGCAAAAGGTTGCTTCTGGACACCACCCCTGTGACATCTTGAAAAAGGACGTAGAGCAATTGTCCCATGTGAATGTAGATCTGGACCCTGCAGATGCCCATCCCTTAAGGGACTGCAGGCTTAACCCTTCTAGGATAAAGTAGCTTTACTTCTCACTTCCGCTCCCTAAGGCTTCCACAGGGAAAGCACCACTGTGTGGAACCCAGATGATTGTCATGCTGTGGCCAGAGACGGTTAATTGGATTCTGAACGATGAGAAAGCTGCAGGGAGCTGATTTTGCCAAGCCTCTGACAAGACAGAACAAGCTCCAAGCTCCACGGCCACTGTGGTGGCCAGTGGGGGAGTACTGCCATGCAGATTGCTATCGCCACCTGTGGGGATAGTCAGGTTGAAGACATTAGGGGGATGTGGCAGTAGTAGTGACACTTCCAACAGAGTCACTTCCACTTTGGCGTAGATTCTGTGACGGCAAAGAATTATAAACTTATGAGGAAACAATAGTGTACTCTTCCCATAAGCAAACTTCCCTGTGCCTTAACATTAATAATTTATTTTCATAATGCCTCATTTCTATGCAGTTCTTTAAGCCCCCAAGGTAGATCAAGACACCATGACCTCTGGTTTATAAAGGAGTATGCTGGAACTGAAATGATCGCGTTGGCTAAGGGTATACAGCTAGTGGATGGCTAAGCCAGAGCTGAAGCTCATTGGCATGGATAGAACAGAGAGGGCTGGAGGAAGCAGACAGATGTGGCAGAGAGTGTGAGGCTTTCATCAGGAACCACATCTGAAACATGAGGAGTGGACAATTCTAATCCCTACGTCTTCATTCCTGGGAGAAAACGATCCCTTGGTGGTGACAGGGCTTGGAGAGCAGGCTATGGTCTAAGACTACCTTAAAATGAAGGTTCTGCCATCAGTGCATAGACTCTTAGCTCATCAAGGTGAGGAAGAGAAGTGAGCCTGGTGTGCTCGGCTCTGAACGGGATGTTCGCTTGTCACATTTATTTGTACATGTGTGGGTACACATGACACAGTGTAGGTGTGGCGGTCAAAGGACAACTTGAAGGGGTTGGTTTACCCCTTACACCATTTGGGTCCCAGAGATCAAACTAAAGTCTGCTAGCTGGCAGTAAATACCTTTACCCACTGAGTCATTGAACCAGCACCTTAATGAGACATATGTATCAACCACCACTGAGGATCAGGGAACATCACAAAAGAGGGAGTGGAAAGAATCGTAAGATCCAGAGGCTAGGGAAGGGTGCTGTGGAACACTCTTCTAAACATGCCACAGCCACTGTACCCACAAACTCCCGGAAGCTGGGAGAAGCTGCACAAGGCCTGCACGTGGTCAAGCTAGGCAATATCTCAGCATGGGTAGCAGAGGGACTCGGCAGGCGTGTTCACTGGTATAGAACTCACAATAGCGAGGAAAGGGAAGCAGCCTAGATGTTCATCAACAGATGAATGGGTAATAACAGTGTGACGTTTCTACACAGTGGAGCTTTACTCCACCACAAGTAAACAATGAAACAACGAACTTTGTCAGAAATGGATAGATCTGAAAAGTATTAAACAGAGTGATTTGGTCTCAGAAAGACAACAATCATATATCCTGCCTAATTTAAAGATCCTAAATTTAATGTTTGTATGTATATAAGAAAGGGGTAAGAGAATGGTGATAAACTACAAAACTGGAGATCAGACCTGAGAGGGGAACAAGACAGACTGAGAAGGTGGGGTTAGGCAATAGTCGAATGCAGCCTGAAAGAGGAAAGGGGGTTCCTAGGGTAGAATAGAAACAGGGAGTGGGGAAGCAGGAGAAAAACATCAAAAACAATTTGGTTTGAAGAATGCGATAGTGAGACCTACCTCTGTGTAAGCTAATAAATAATCATTTAAAATGTTAGCAATGTGACTTTTCCTAAAACCAAGCACAACATCCACTCTTCCGGCCTTACTCACGAATGTCTGCTTGTCATTTCCCAGCTAGGAGCTACACATTACTGAGAAAACACCAACAGTCACTACGATCTTTCAAGAAAACAAGCTAAGCAGAGACTTCATGTTTTAAAGAATACAACAAAGATTTTTCCCAATTCTCTTCCTAGAAAATTATTCTAAAAATAATGCAAACATAGAACCAATCTTGGGTGGAAGAAGGCAGCCCCAGGGGGTACATCTACAAGGCAATACCTGCACTTAAGGCTCCAGGAACATCTCAGAAAAGGGGGCCGAAAGTTATAAGAGCCATAGGAACAGAGATATGCTGTGGGATTGTGGGGGGGTGAAGAGAAGCTAAACCCATGGTACAATATGCTGCCTAAACAAGACCTGAACAGTAACAATATCAATAGACGTGCTGATGCAGAAGAAGTCAATTTCATAAGGTCCCACCCCTAGACAAGAAACAATAAGCCACTAATGAGAGACAGACAGACAAACACAGAGAGACAGAGAAGGAGAGACAGAGAGAGAGACAGAGAGACACCACACAGAGAAAGACAGAGACAGAGGGAGACAGAGAGAAAGACAGACAGAGAGAGAGAGACAGAGAGACAGAGAGAGAGACAGAGAGACAGAGAGAGAGAGAGAAAACTAATTAGCCTCTCCCAGGGATGAGGAAAATCCCATTATTGGTTATCCAAAACAAAGTGTTAAGCAGAAAATCATAAATACATAAGCCACATTAAACAGATTAAGTGGTTGTGTGTGTGTGTGTGTGAGAGAGAGAGAGAGAGAGAGAGAGAGAGAGAGAGAGAGAGAGAATTTTCAAAAAGAAGTCATTAATTTGAGATGGAATGAAGGGAAGAATATGGAAAGACTTAGGCTATGGTCTAAGTCTTGAACAGGCTTGGCCCTCATAGATTCATATGTTTGAATGCTTGGTCATAGGAGTGGCAATAATTAGGAGACATGGCCTTGTTGGAGGAAGTGTGTCACTGTGTAGGTGGGCTTTGAGGTCTCCTATGCTCAGGCTCCAGCCGGTGTGGAAGAGAGCCTCCTCCTGCTCCCTGCAGAGGGCAGTCTCCTCCTAGCTGCCTTTGAACCAAGATGTAGACCTCTCAGCTTCTTCCCCAGCACCATATCTGCCTGGACAGTGCCATGCTTCCTGCCATGATGATAATAGACTGAACCTCTGAAACTGTAAGCCAGCTCCAATTAAATATTTGTCTTTATAAGAGTTGCCTTGAACATGGTGTCTGTTCATAGCAATGAAACCCTAACTAAGACAAAAGGGAAGGAGAGAAGTGATATAAATTTTTAACATTAAAAAAAAAAAGGAAGAAGAAAAGTACATGATAGCAAGGCAGAGGAAGGCAAGGCCTTAACACCTTCAAGAGATCCTGGCAGGAAGCAAACCAACTCAAGATGGCTCAATGGGAAACAACAGAGTGGCAGGAGCCAAGGCACTTGCTCTTATTAAATCCGTAGTTGAGGCTCCCAGCTCATAACACTGGAATAGCTTGGGAAATGTATTTCTCCTCCAGAGAAAAATTACAAAATCATGACAAAATGTCTAAACTGCATAAAATAATTGGAAGTTGATTGAAACCAGACATAAGATGGAGAAACATAAGCTTTTGAAAAAATGAGAACTAGAGCTGGAGAAATGGGTCCATAGTTAAAAGCACTGGTTGCTTTTCCAGAGGACCATGGTTCAACTCCCAGCACCCATATAAGTAACTCACAACCCTCTGGAATTCTAATTCAAGAGGATCTGACGTCATCTTCTGACCTCAATTGGCACCAGGTATTCACATGGCGCACAGACATGGTAGACAAACACACATGCAGGCAAAACATTTACACACAAAGATAGATAGATAGATAGATAGATAGATAGATAGATAGATAGATAGATAGATAGATAGATAAGTAAATGCTTTTAAAACTTAAAATGGAGTGTAGGCTAGTGGAAAGGCTAGAGAATTACAAGAAAGGTACTAGGAAGGATCTCACAAAAAGTATTATTCTAAAAACTTATCTAAATACAAGCTGTACCCAAATTCCTGGTTGACACCATACCATGACCTCATGAAGAAAACTCCAAAATAGAGAGCAGAAACCACAGGTAGGAATTGGAAGAACTCGAGGGGAATTTCAATTGCTGCTTAGCTGGAGTAAGAATGTCTGAGTCTGAGTCCAGCTAGATAAACTAATTTAAATAACAAGAAACAACTCTTCTTGGCTAAAAGTAAAAGATAAATAAAGTCATTTTCAAATAAATAAAAACCAAGAGAATTCCTACCACTAAAAAGAGCAGAACACTAAGTTCTTCAAGAAAAAGTAGGGTTTTTTTTGTTTGTTTGTTTGGTTTTTGTTTTTTTTTTTTTTTAGAAACTAGACAGAAATTTGAATCTTTGGGGGAAAGCACCAGAATGGTAAGTATGTTTGCAAATGTAGAATATTATACATTTTCTTCTTCTCTTAATTGCTTTAACAGAGGCATGGCAATCACATGCTGATGTGATAAGACCGTGTTATAGGCTCTCACCAGGGAAGCAGGTAGGCTATCTACAGCTCTTCACCTCTTCCTCCTCTTCTCCAAATCCAGTCTCCCAGCCTCAGCCCCAGTTCCGCTCAGCTGTGGTTTCCCCTTTTTTCCTGCCCATCTCTAGTTGATCTCATGGATCTTCCCCTCTAAACTTCCTTCCCCAACCCTAACTCCAACAGGCATTCTCAGGGAACAAAAACTAAAGAGAAATACTGGAGTTAAAAGACACTATAAACCGAATGGACCTGATGGATATTTACAGACTATTTCACCCAAACACTGAGAATACACCTTCTCAGAACCTAATGGAACTTTCTCCAAAACTGACCATATATCAAACACAGAGCAGGTCTCAACATATACAATAAAACTGAAATAATTCCCTGCATACTATCTGACCACCACAGATTAAAACTGAATACTAACAACAATAAAAACAACAGAATGCTTACAAACTAATGGAAATTGAACAGCTCACTACTGAATGAAAAGAAAATGGGTCAAGAAATAAAACAAAGACATTCTAGAACTGAATAAAAATAAATAGACAACATACCCAAACTTTTGGAACATATGCAGTTCTAAGAGGATAGTTCATAGCACTAAGTGCCTACATTAAAAAATTGGAGAGATCTGATAATAATAACAGCTCACCTGAAACTTCTAGAACAAAAAGAAGAAACCATACCCAAAACAATGAATCGGCACTAAATAAACTAGAGGCTGAAATCAGTAAAATAGAAACAATAAAGAACAATACAAAGAGTCAGTGATACAAAGAGTCGGTTCTTTGAGAATGTTAAAAGATTGACAAACCTATATTCAAATTAACTAAAAGGCAGAGGGAAAGATTCACATTAACAAATTTAGAGATGGAAAGTAAGATGTAACAACAGACATGAAAGAAGTCCAGAGAATCGTAAGAACATTATGCTTCTTAAGGACTTTTAAAACCTGTGCTCCCACAAAATTGGGAAATCTAAAAGAAATTTCCTAATATGTACCACTTACCAAAGTTAAACCAAAATCATATAAGCAATATGATAACCCTTAATGAAGTACAAGCAGTCATTAAAAATCTAGCATATATATATATATACACATACACACCCTATGGCCAGATGGTTTTGGTTTTACTACAGAATTCTACCAGACTTTGAAGGAAGAGTTAATACCAACACTCTTCAAATTATTCCACAAAATAGAAACAGAAGAAATGTTTCTAGTTCATTTTAGGAGGTCATTGTTACCCTGATACCCAAACCACATAAAGACCTGTGGTGGTTTGAATATGCTTGGCTCATGGGAAATGGCTCTATTAGGAGGCGTGGCCTTGTTGGAGGAAGTGTGTCACTGTGTAGGCCGGCTCAGAGGTCCAATGCTCAGACTCTGTCCTATGTGAAAGAGACCCTTCTCTTATCTATCTTCAGATCAAGATGGAAAATTCTCAACTCCTTCTCCAGCACTTCTCCATGTCTGTCTGCACACTGCCATACTTCCTGCCATGATGATAATGGACCAAACCTCTAAACCTGTAAGCTAGCCCTAATAAAATGATGTCCTTTATAAGAGCTGCCTTGGTCATGGTGACTCTTCACAGCAATAGAAACCCTAAGACAAGGCCCAAAAAAGAAAAAGAATTACAGATAAATTTCCTTTATGAACACTGATGCAAAAATAGTCAATGAAATACTGGTAAACCAAATCCAAAAACACATAAAAAATCCATCATGATCAAGAAATATAGGGATGGTTCAACATATATAAATCAATAAACGCAATCCATAGGATCTCATTAGATAGAGAAAAGACCCCTGACAAAATCCAACACCTATTCATGATAAAAGACCTACAAAGATTAGGGGTACAAAGGATATACCCCCACATAATAAAGGCAATTTACAACAAGCCCATAGCCAGCATCAATAAAGAGAAACTCAAAGCAATTCTACTAAAATTAGTGAGAAAACAAGAAAATAGGGGGGAAACCAAGGAAGAAAAGCCACATAAAGAAAAAGAAATGAATATTAAAAGGTAAGAGAGACATCATTAATTACTTTAAATGCACACAAGCTAAATACTAAAATAAAAATAAATATTTTTTTGTACTAAACAATGAAAGTCATGATCCAACCACATGTTGCATTAAGAGACAAGCTGAATATAAAGACACATGTAAGGTGGAAGTTAAAGGACAGAGGAAGGGACATCATGAGCACTGATTGCAGGAAACCCGACTGGCTAGAGTAAAACCAACCGAATGGGTCTTACAGAAGTGATATTTCATAGTGATAAAATAGTCATTTCACCAAGATGCCTAGCCACTATAAATGTGAAAATACAGAACAGCCAAGCTCAAAAATATATGAAGTGAAACAGAGCTAAAGGGAAAAGGGAAGCCACAATCATAACTGGAGATCTGATTTCTCTTCCTCAGCATCTGACAAAACAGATACACCCTTAAAACAATAGGAATGATGCCAGGCATTGTGGCACATGTCTGACTCCTGGCACTCAAGAGGTAGAAGCAGGTAGATCTCTGGTCTCCATAAATTCAGACCAGCCACAGCTACCCAGTGAAACCCTATCTAACAAACAAATAAACAAGAGACAACGTGGATGGTGGACAACACCATCAGCCACTTCAACCTAGTTAATCTTTATGAAACACTAAACAGAAAGTGCAGGGCATTTTATTTTCAGGGGCATGTTGAATGTTCATTAAGATGGACCATAGATGGCTCCATAAAACAAGTCATAACAAACTTTTAAAAATTAAAATCTTATTTTTAAAGTGAGTTTCCAGATCCCATTAGTCTCTTTTTCCTTCTCATAAAAAAAAAAAAATGCCTGAAACTTAGTATTTTTTTTCTAATAAAAAAAACTAGGTTTATATAGCATACATTTGAACCTGGAAGGCCAAGCAAGATTCAGATGCTTAGCCCCTAACAATGGCTGCATGAAAACACAACAGAGACACAGAAAGGGGAACAGCTATTTACAGAAGAGCCAAGCAAATGGAGTGGTCTTAGTTTGAAACAGCTTACTTATGTAATGATTCACCCAGATCCTCCAAGAATTACATGAACCTCTTCTGAAAGAAACATTTTCCAAATAATCTAATTACATTGTACTAAGCCCTCCATCTAAAAGGTTTCACCAACTTTTATGATTACTATACAGGGGAACAAACATTCAAATTGCGAGATATACCATAATATAGCCAAATTAGAAATCAGTAAAAAGCAAAACCACTGGAAACCATCAAATATTTGAAAATTGAGTATATCCCTTCAAACAAACAAACAAAAACAATGTATCAAAGAAGTCACAGTAAGACTAGAGAATTGTTTGTATTCAATGAATAGAAAGACATTGAATTGTATGCTGTAGCAATGTCTGGAAGGAAAGTTTAGTGTCCATTGCTTATATTCAAATAGAAGAAAAATTTAAAATCAATGTCCTAAGTGCCCACATTCAGAAACCAATTAAAACCAAAAGTGCATAAAAGGAAGGAAACAAACAGAGAAAAATAACAGTAACAAAACAGACAGAGTGTAGAAAAACAACAAACTCAAAAGTTGTTTGCGGGGCTGGGAATATAGCTCAATTAGTTGATTACTTAACCTTGAGTGCATAAAACACTAATTTGATACCCAGAGTCACATAAAGCCAGGTACAGTAGTATATGCCTATAATCTCAGCACTTGTCTCGAAAAATTAAAGAGTTCATTTTGCTGAAGATACTATATATGTGAGTTATAGTACATGAATAAATCAAGTTGATGCCAACTGGAAGCCTTGTCCCTGCTGGCTAGCTTTCAGGATGCTGAAGGTGATGTGCACACTACCAGAGGAGGAAAGGAGCTAGCTAGTAGCAGTAGTCGTAGGTTCTCTAGCTGTGAACCCTGAGAGTTACAATAATGACCATCACTGGTCCAACAATGGCATGAATGTTACAGGAATAACTAACCACTTTCTAATTGGCTTTAAGGCCTTCTCTATAAGATGAAATCCATACCTGGCACCATTATTTGGGGGACCAAGAACCTGTGGCTAGGCAGGTCATGAACCCTAGAGGAGAGCATACTACGAATATGCTGCTGAATGGATTTGGTTTTAAACCAACCCCTGAAGACTTGTTGCTATATTCTCAGATTAACGCATCTCTCAATCCTCAACAGGTAAGTTCCTTTTTGCAGTAGATAGCAATTAACACAGAGGCCTACAACTGGTTAAAGGGCACAGCTTTAGACACAATAGAATGGTCAAACTAATAAAACATCTTTGTCACACCCCTTCCTCCCGAGGCTTTGGGATCATTGTGAACGAGAGAACAGAAAGATTGTAAGACCCAGAGGTAGTGAATAATAACTTCAAGGAGATGGTGCCTTTTGAACATGACAGAGTAATTGTACTTGCTAACTTAGAATAGTTGTGGCAGCATGCACAAGACCTGAGCTAGCTCAAGTCACACAAAATCCCAGCATGGAGAAGGAAGGTGTGCACAAAGTTTCACCGTTGCTGAGAAGCTATTTGTAATTCGGAGCAGTTTTTCTTTTAAGTTTATTGTTCCTTTGTTTGGTTTTGTTTGTTTTGTTTTTAAGGGTATGTCTCCTGGTGGATCAGTCATGTTCCCGTAAATGGGCACATACCCAAGAATATAATGGCAACACAAATTGTACTTAATGGGTATTTTTTTTAAAGGAGGACACAACGTTGGATGGGTAGGGGAGGGAGGACAGATCTAAAAAAAGCTAAGAAGATAGATTGATCAAAAGACATTGTATGAAATCTTCAAAGAACTAATTTTCATCTTTTAATGCTTCTTAATTGAAACAGAGCTAGACCGCTTAAAGAACTAATTTTTTTAATGAGAAAAAAATTGACAAAGTTCTGCTTAGGATGAACAAGACAGAAAACATAAACTGGCAATATTGTAAACAACGGGTCTACTCTATAGTTCTTCCCATCTGAGGGTTCTGTCTTAGCATATTCAACCACCAAGGATCAAAACTATTTGAAAAAAAAAATGTGTGTCTATTATAAACATATGTCACTTTTTCTTAATGTTTTTTTCCTAAGTCATATGGGACAACTCTTTACATAGATGTTCCATTGTATCCACTATGACGAATGATCTGTTGCTAATGTATACAGGTGGGTTGTTGGGAGCCAACTCCTAGCAGAAAGCGGCTATCATCTTTGTAGCCATCTTGAGCCATATATTTGCAGGTTGACACTTTTCCACCCTGACAAGAGACTTGTTTTTCTAGCATGATATTTTTGTAAGCAGCCCACAACAGCTGAGCATATTCTGATAACATCTTGTTTTCCTCAGACATATTCTGGACTTACAGTTTAGTGCCCTCAGCTGCAAGGCACTCATGGTTAAGTGTCTCCAGCTGCACTACCCTGCTTGTGCTTATATACCCATAATTGCCTTTCAATAAACAAGACTTGATCAGACAACTGTCTTGTCTCCATTCTTCACATCTCTTGCCCCTTCATCCCCACTCTCTCCCTTGCAGACACCATTAACTGACCCGCAGAACAGGTCTCCTGGTGCCCAACATGGGGCAGCAAGAACAAGAGACCCAGTGAGGGATGTTACTGGAAGAAGGGTCAACCAAAAATTCAAGAATGAAACAAAGGTGATCGCTGTGGGAATAAACTGCATTGAGAACGGAAAGTCATAGTAACGAAAATGGGACAAGAAATAAGTCAGCATGAACTATATGTGCAACAGATGAGAAAGGCTTTAAAGACATGAAAGTAATGCTGAAAATTCACCATTTGTTGGCATTTTTTGATTTTATTAAAGTTATGTCACTGGTTTCCTCAAGAAGGAACCATTGATGAAAAAAGATGGCATAGAGTTGGAGATGCACTTAAATATTTTTACAGGACATTTGGGCCTGAAAAGATCCCAGTTACTGCCTTTTCATATTGAAACTTGATAAATGAAATGATCTCAACAAAGTGTCTGTCAATAGCGGCAGTCATTGAAGAGGGTGAAAAAAATTTAAAAGACAGTGAAAAAAAGAAAAAGGAAAGGAAAAGAAAAAAAAGAAAAGGTTTATTCTTCTAAGGAAGAACTAGATTTAATTTCTCAAGATAGTGATGATGATAAGGGAGCGACCTCTCAAAGGTCATCCAATAGGTCCCAAAATTTGGGCCAGACATTAGAGACAGAGAATCCAAGGGGGAAGGAAGCAAAACCAAACAGCAGCACTCAGCCCAAAGAGAGAAATGACTCAACTGTTCAAAAGAAAAAAAATAAAATGCATATGCCCAAAATTAAAATCCAAAATACAACCAAAAGATGATAGCTATTTGTCTGAGTCAGACTGGGACAACCTAGTGGAAGAAATGGCCAAATATCAGGACCCTGAATGGCCCCCTCCCTACGCACCTCTACCTTCAGATGCTCCCACTCTGGGGATGGTGGTTGTAGATGCCAGAAAGGAGTTACAGGACAGAATTTCTCTCCTTAAACAACAAATAAAGTTAGAGGAAGAGTATCAGGACTTAATTAATCAGCTACAAAGATTAAAGACAGGGAAGATGTCTCATGAGGGCAAGGCCATCCACAAGAATCCCCTGGGGTCCTCGTGTTCCTCAACGCACGAGTCCAAAGATGATCCCTGCCCTCTGGCTTTAGTTCAGCCACAGATCGCCCAGAGGAGGGAAAGGCTGAGGCTTTCCCTGTATCAGAGACCACAGACACTCAAGGAGTGCTTGGAGACATCACACAGGGTTTAATTTTAATTTTCAAATCATTAAAGAATTAAAAAATGCACCATCACAATACAGCGCCACTGTTCCTCCTGCAATCTTAGAGGAGTGGCTGACTCCTGGGGATTGGAATACTCTAGTGAGAGCAGTTCTTAGAGGTGGTGACCATCTCATTTGGAAATCAGAGTATCATGAGAATTGTAAAGAGACAGCTAGGAGAAACATTCAGGCAGGCAATGGTTGGTCCTTTGAAGCCTTAGTGGGAGAAGGGCAATTTGCTTCAAGTGATGACCAGATGCAATATGACCAAGCCTTATTCACTCAAACTCAGAATGCAGCCATGAAGCCTTGTCATAAACTCCCCAGTAAAGGGAGACCCTGGTACATCTTTGAGAGCAGTCAGACAGGGTCTGATGAATGATTTTCTGATTTTGTTCATCAATTGATGACAACAGCAGGGAGGATTTTTGGTAACACAGAGGCAGGTGTAGATTATGTAAAACAGCTTGCATATGAAAATGCCAGTCCTGCCTGCCAAGCGGCCATTAGACCCTACAGGAAAAAGACAGACTTTACTGGATATATAAGACTCTGTTCTGACATAGGGCCCTCCTACCAACAGGGCTTAGCTATGGCGGCCACCATGCAAGGACAATCAGTAAGAAATTTCTTGGCAAGTAGAGACAAAAAGGCCTGTTTTAAGTGTGGCAAGCCTGAACACTTTGCAAAAGATTGCAAGGCAGGAAACGAGTCAACCCAGAGACATCTGGAAAAACAGCCTGGGCTATGACAACGTTGCAAATTTGAAAAGCATTGGGCTAATGAGTGTAGATCCAAGACAGATACACAAGGGAACACCCTTTCCCATAATCAGGGAAACAGGAACAGGGGCCATTCCCAGGCCCCAAACCAACACAAATCAAAACAGGCTTTTGGGGTGGTCAGCTTCATGCGAGCAAACAACAACAACCCTTTTCAGAACTTAACCGAGCAACACCAGAAAGCACAGGACTGGACCTCACTGCCTCACTGCCCACACAATATTAACCCCAGAAATGGGACCTCAGGCCTTATCCACCAGAGCATCCAGACCACTCTATCCCAATGAGTTTGGCCTGATAGTGGGAAGAAGCAGTGCTACCATGCAGAGACTACAAATTTTTCCTGGTGTTATAGACAATGATTATCAAGGTGAGATTAAGGTAATGGCCAAGGCAATACAGAATATAGTCACCATTCCCACAGGAAGGAAGAGAGAGCTCAACTATTGTTACTTCCATTGTTTCCTACTAATCACAAATATAAGAGTCCTAAGAGAGGGGATCAAGGCTTTGGTTCCTCTGATGCATACTTCGTACACCCTATAGTTAAACAAAAACCTATTATGACACTATAGCTGGATGGAAAGGCATTTCAAGGCTTGGTTGATACAGGAGCCAATGTGACTATCATAAAACAAAGTGATTGGCCTGCTACCTGGCCTCTGACCCCAACCTTGATCAATCTAAGAGGTATTGGCCAAAGTCAAAACCCACAACAAAGCTCTAAGGTGCTGACGTGGAAAGACAAAGATGTAAATACAGGAAATATACAACCCTATGTCATCCTGAGCCTTCCCATTAATCCTGGGGCCGAGATCTATTATCCCAGTTGGGATTGATTATGTGCAGCCCCAATGAAGTAATCACGGCTCAAATGATAAACTCTGGATTCTCCCCAGGGAAAGGATTAGGAAAAATCGAAGAAGGGAATACTTATCTCATTAAGGCACCTGGCAACACTGGAAGAAGAGGTTTGGGGTATTTTTGATGGGGGATGTTAATTCAGCTGCACCCCCAACACCTGGAAGGAGGACTCGCCCGTCTGGGTGGATCAGTGGTCCCTCACCACCGAAAAATTACAAGCTGCCCAGTTGCTAGTGCAGGAGCAATTACAGGCAGGGCATTTAGAGGAAAGTAACTCTCCCTGGAATACTCCAATATTTATCATCAGGAAAAAAATCAGAAAAGTGGAGATTGTTGTAAGACTTGAGAGCTGTTAACATGACCATGATTCTGATGGGAGCCTTGCAACCTGGGCTTCAGTACCTTTAGGTGGCCATACCTTTAGGCTATTATAAAATAGTTACAGATATAAAAGATTGTTTCTTTACTATCCCCTTGCATCCTGAAGATAGAAAGCGCTTTGCTTTTAGTATTCCTGCTATAAACTTTAGAGAACCTATAAAGAGATATCAATAGAAGGTCTTGCCTCAGGATATGGCTACCTTGTGCCAAAAGTTTGTGGCCTCTGCCATAGATGGTGTTAGAACCATATGGAAGCAAATCTACATGATTCATTACATGGTTGATGTTTTAATGGCAGGAAAAAAATTGAAAACAGGTACTCCAGTGCTTTGATGATCTTAAAACAGCTTTACGGACTGCAGGGTTACAAATAGCACCAGAAAAAGTACAATTACAAGATCCTTATACTTATTTAGGATTTCACATTAATGGTCCATGTATTATTAATAGTAAGGCCACTTTTAGGACTGATTCCCTTAAGACACTTAATGATTTTCAAAAATTATTGGGAGACATTAATTGGCTATGTGCATATTTAAAACTTACTAGAGGAGAGTTGAAGCCTTTGTTTGATATTCTCAAAGGAGATGTTGACCCTAAGTCTGACAGGTCTCTAACAGAGGAGAGTAGAAAAGCCTTACAGAAGGTGAAGAGTGCTATTTCATCCCAATTGTAACTCATGTTAATTATTCTAAGCATTTATATTTTCTTATTTTTAACACCAAATTAATTCCTATTGCAGTTTTTTGGCAAACTGCACCCATATTATGGGTTTATCTTCTTCATCCCCTAAGAAGGCCATTTATCCATACTACATTGCTGTAGCTGATATGATTATGTTAGGCAGAGATAATAGTCAAAAATATTTTGCAAAAGACCCTGATGTCATAGTACAACCCTATACACAGCATCAGATTGATTGGCTTATGCAGATCTCTGAAGTTTGGCCTATTGCATGTGCCTCATTTGCTGGCCAGCTAGATAATCATTTTCCACCAGACAAACTGGTTTAGTTTTATAATCACCATGTATTAGTTTTTCCATCTCGCACCACGCATGCATCTATAGAAGCATTGTTAGTTTTCACTGATGGTTCCTCATCAGGAACAGCCACTTATGCCTTTAAAGATCAAGTAGTCTCCTTTGCTACATCATCTGTGTCAGCTCAGTTGGTTGAATTACATGCTGTCATCGCTGTGTTCCAAGCATTTTCAAATCAAGCCATTGATATTTATACAGATAGCTCATATTCAGCTCAGTCTATCCCTCTGCTAGAAAACATTGTGCAAACAAAGCGTTCATTCCTCAGAAGCATCTGATTTGTTTTAATAGAGTCAACAATTAATTTTGATGAGAAAATGTAAATTCTTTATAGGACACTTGAGAGCCCACACTGGACTACCAGGTCCTCTCTCTGAGGGAAACACCAAGGCAGATCTAGCCACGCATGTAGTCACAGTGACCTTATCAGGTTCGCTAACATGGATCAGGCCATAAAGACTCAGGAGTTACATCACTTTAATTCCCCAACATTAAAGATCATGTTTAAAATTTCCAGAGAACAAGCTAGGCAAATTGTCAAACAATGTTGATCATGTGTTACACTTTTTCCAGTTCCTCATTTGGGCATAAATCCAAAGGGACTGATACTAGTCTTTGGCAAATGGATGTTACTCATTATAATGAATTTGGAAATCAAAAAAGTATATACATGTATGTGTAGATATATACTGCGATTTCATTTATGTGACATTAGAAATTGGAGAAGCAAGCAAATGTGATCACTCATATGCTCACTACAATCACTGTATTGGGTGTGCCTAAACAGATAAAGAACTGACAATGGCCCAGGTTATACAAGCTCCAGTTTCCACCAGTTCTGTGAAAAATTGAGAATACTACATAAAACAGGTATTCCACATAATCCACAGGGCCAAGGTATGGTAGAAAGAGCACATCAAACCATTAAATATCAATTTGAAAAAAATCAAACAAGGGGAATGGTATCCTACCAAGGGATTCCCCAGAAATATCCTTCATCACACACTCTTTATTTTAAATTTTTTAACTTTGGATTTTGAAGGAAAATCTGCTGCAGATAGATTTTGGCATCCTGATACCAAAAAGTATTTGCAACAGTCCTCTGGAAAGACCCATTAATGGGAACCTGGAACGGGCCAGACCTAGTGTTTATCTGGAGAAGAGGTTCTGTCTGCATATATTCCCAAACAGCAGACACCACATGCTGGCTGCCAGAGAGACTGATTAAACAAATAGACAATAATAATAAATCCAGGGAGGAGAAGCCCCCTGAGAACCCTATTTTTCCTTTGCAGGAAACATGAAGATTTTCTCCATCTTGATGCTGCTACTGTCATTCAAAAATGCCTTCAAACTGGAACAGATCAACCAACATATGCAATATAGCCTGACTTGGAAACTCCTCAATGCTGAAGGAGACATCATCACCAGCACCTCCAAGGTGGCTCCATTAGACTCTTGGTTCCCCGACTTATGATTTATTGGAGTACATTGCTTAGACCCAGGAGAGAACTCATTACTACAATTACTGTAGCTGTCCTTTTGGGTTTGGGATTGACTGGGGCAGGAATGGGGATTTCCTCAATTGTTTTGCAAGATCAAAGCTATGATCAGCTCTGTACTTCTATACATTTAGATCTAGAAAGAATGGAATATGCTATATTGCATTTGTAAAATTCATTATCTTCCTTAGCTGAAGTAGTGCTACAGAATAGAAGAGGCTTAGACCTTTTACTCCTCCAACAAGGGGGCTTGTGTGGTGCCCTTAAAGAAGAGTGCTGCTTTTATACCAACCATTCAGGCATTGTTAAAGATTCTATGAAAAAGGTCAGAAAAGGCCTAGAAAACCACAAATGCCAGTGTACCAGGAAAAAGACTGATTCAAGGCTTTGTTTAGTACCTCGCCATGGCTCACCACTTTACTCCCATCCATCTTGGGACCCCTGTTAGGGCTACTTATTCTCTTGTCTCTTGGGCCCATACTGTTCAACAAACTGATGGCTTTTGACAACAGATAGATGCTATTTAAATGAAACCCATTCAAGTTCATTATAACAGGCTAGAAGTAGGGGACTCTAAAACCTCTGTCATCAAGACCAACAAGGATTAGCCTCTAATGTACATGCTAAACCAGATAATCAATGAAAGATAAGAGAACACCTCAAGACCCCTGCCCCTAATTGAGAGGTCTCACCAACCTAAGACAAGAGCTCAACCAAGTAGTTGTTGAGTATCCAAAAATGGGAAGGGGAGGCTAGGGTCTGTTCCAACCTAAGACAGGCCTGGTTTCCATAAGTTTTCCCAGTTATCCCTTTTGAAAATTTAAAAAGGGGGACCTGTTGGGAGCCAACTCCTAGCAGAAAGTGGCTATCATCTTTGCAGCCATCTTGGGCCATATATTTGCAGGTTGATACTTTTCTACCATGACAAGAGACTTGTTTTTCTAGCATGATATTTTTGCAAGCAGCCCATAACAGCTGAGTATACTCTGATAACATCTTGTTTTCCTCAGACATATCCTGAACTCATGGTTTAGTGCCCTCAGCTACAAGGCATTTGTGGTTAAGTGTCTCCAGCTGCACTCCCCTGCTTGTGCTTATATACCCATAATTGCCTTTCAATAAACGAGACTTGATCAGACAAGTCTCCATTCTTCACATCTCTTGCCCCTTCATCCCCACTCTCTCCCTTGCAGACCCTGTTGACTGATCTGCGGGCCAGGTCAGAGGGTATGTATAGATTCTATACAAATAACTATATTTTATGTATTGTGAGCATCTATGAATTTTGCCATCAATGGAGGGCTACCTTAAAACCAATCTCCGAAAGATACTAAAAAAACAACAGTATAATGAAGAAAATTAGTATCAGAAAATATAAGTAGTTTAACAAAGAAGAAAATTAGTAGAAAAATGTTCATAGTATAACAAAATAACATATTAAATGAAATAATTGCCTATAAAAAATAAGACTTCCTGAAATTAACACAAAACCTAGTAGAGGTCGTCACTCCACCTTTGGTGTAGGACTGCCCCAATGCATTGGATTATTAAAATTCCTCTTGCTCTTTGCATCAATTTACGTTTCTGTATGGTTCACTCAGGGGGTCTCTTGTAAGCTAAGGCTCCCCAAGAGTCTTACATTTGGTGCATGGCCCAGGAAGGAATTAACCCCCTATGAGAACACACCAGAGGGCGATAGATCGGAGGTCTCAAGAGCAGGTACTGAGGTTTATTTGTCTGTCTTTTGTCTGCTGTTTGTTAAAAGTCCTGTAAGCCTGTCTGAACTTTCCATTTGCTTGCAAGCGTCTGGGGGGGCTCGGAGAGCCCATGGTGTTTGGGGCAGTCAAGAGCATCGGGCAGATGTGCCTTACTGTCGTGACTGCAGGGAGCCTTGAGGACACTTCAGGTCCCCTGGAGGGGATCAGGAGGACCCCACTCCTTTTGGAACATGTTAGATTTAGCCCGATGTAAGTCATCCAAATCATCTGAACCTATAAGATTTGGTGACCAAGTCGCCTGGTTACTGGATCCTTCTGCTGGCAGTTTTCCTATGTCTTGATTGTCTGTATAACCTAGTCTCAGTTGCCCATGGCAGGGGCAAGAATTGTCTGTATAACCTGGTGTCTGTTCCCCCGTGGCAGGAGCAAGAACTGTCTATGTAACCTGGTGTCTGTGCCTCCATGACAAGGGCAAGAACTGTCTGTATAACCTGGCTTATGTACCCGTGACAGGGATGAGCTGTCTATGTTGTCTTTCTCAGTTTTCTTGGCAGACTGTCTGTGTATTGGTTGTCATTCTCTGTGTTTTTGGACTTTGACTGACATTATTTTGGACTGAATCTACCATGTTAAACATCCTAATTAACTACTAAAGGGAAGTTAGGGAAAGAGGTAACACGGCCGGCAGCAGCGGAGGGAAGGAGCCACAGCACAGTGGCTGCAGCTCCCACTCCCCACTCTCTTGTGGCCGGTGCTGAGGAATCCTAGGGCATCCATGAAAAGATAGGCTGGGCCCAGGTGGTTAAGAACCTGGTGGAGGAGAAGGGCAACTTCTGTGAGCCATGGTGGTGAGACAAAACAGCGCTGGAGGAGTCCCACCTGCCACTTGCAGGGACCTTGGCCACTGGCCACTTCCGGTGTGAGAACATGGTGGTCCAGGTAGTGCTTCGGCTTCTCAAATTATCACCTGTTTCTGGTAGTGCACCCATTACAGGCAAAAATTCACTAGAAATGTAAGATTATTCACCTTATATATTTTTTATTAAAAAAAAAAGTGAATGAGTAGCTCTGAGACAAGTCACGGGACTCCAGAGCAGGACCTCTGAGACAAACAGCTTGCAGGCAGGTTACCTGCTGTGAAAAATTACAGGCTGCCCTGAGTCTGAGAGAAAAAAAAAGCCTCTGTTTTGGTGCAAATACTGATTTGTAGTGAAGAAGGGCAAGTTAGTTACTCTCTGCTTCTCCAAATGGCCCACCTTCAGAGTAGGTTAGCCACCCACAGGGACCTTCATACAGGTGATTAAAGCAGTAGAGGGAAAAGTCTTTATGCCAGGAAGGATACCTCGGGCACACAGACCAAGTGCCCTATATAGTTACCTGGATGAATCTAGTAGAGGACCCTCCCCCTGATAAAAGCCTTTCTTCCCCAAGACCCTTGTAGGTTCTGGCCATCAGGAGTGCTCTTCAGGCCGAAGAGCAAGAGAGGACACCGGAAAGAAAGAATGTTCCCTCAGACATGGGGGCACCATCAATTGACCAGGCTGTGGTCAACAGTGAGTTTCTTCTGACCAGATCTGATTGGGACTTTAATGTGGCAGAAGGTAAGGGGCACCTAAAAGCCTACCTCCAGATTCCACTGGCAGGTCTCAAGGGGGCCAGATGAAGCCCCACCAATTTTGACCAAGGCATGTGATGTTGAGTACTGTACTCTGCCTGACTTGGGGGCCAAAATGTCCCGGCCTGCACTGCTGCTCTGGTCCACGAGTCAGGGTCTCGAAGAATGGAGACAAGACAGAGTGTGTAGTCAAGTCTGGTTACTCCTTTATTTCCCCTCTACTGGCGCATATTGACTTCTCTTGTCTCCTATTGTTTCATATTGACTCATATTGACTCCTCTTAACTCCTATTGGACCTATTCTCCTCTTAACTCTCTACTAATGCATACTCACTCTTGTTCACTCCTCTTAACTCTATTCTCTCATATTCACTCTTACAAAGAAATCCTGGGTATTTATAAGCACACGCAGGAGAACACAGGTGAAAACATTTTACCACGTGCACTATGCAGCTGGGGTCACTAAACAGCAAAACAAGCTATGTGGGATAAACAAGATATTTGTCAGAGTGTGCTCAGCTGAGGTAGATTGTTGAAAACCAAGTCTCTCATCAGGGTAAATGGTTCTAGATGGCTGCAAAGTTGATAGCTGCTTTCTAGCCACTTTCTGCTTAAAGTCGGCTCCTAACAATGTGAGGTTAAGCAGAGATCAGATGAGTTGCCCACAACCTTTCTAGAATGGCTCATAGAGGCATTCTGTCAGTACACACTGTGTCCTTTATAGACCAGGCTAGTAGATATCAAGAAAAGCTTCAGAGGCTAGAGGGACTGCAGGATAAGTCATTAAAAGATTTAGTGTAGGTTGCTGAGGAAGTCTACCATAACAGGGAGAAAAAAAAAGCAGAGAAAGAGAAAGGACGAAGATGAAAGAGAGCTGAGAAAAAGAAAGGTGACAGGAAAGGAATTTACAGAGAATCTTGGCTATAGTCATTAAGGGAAAGCAGAGAAGGGAGACTCCAATCGAAGGGAAATAGAAAACTCCTTGAAAACTCAGTGTGTACATTGCAAGTAAAGGAGCCAGCTGCTGAGCCCAAGAGTGCCCTAACAAACAGAAGCTGGGGTCAGGAAATCCCAGGCCTTGGGAAAAACACCCCCAAATGTCAAAGGTATTAGCTCTGAATGAAGACAGTGATTGGGGTAGACAGGGTTTGGACCCACTCAACTCTTGGTGGACACAGGAGCTCAACACTCGGTCCTCCTCCAAGCCAATGGCCCCATTTCCAAGAAAAGATCTTGGTTCCAAGGAGCCACTGACACCAAAATGTATTCATGGACTACCTGAAGAATGGTAGACCTAGAGATAGGCTGAGTATCCCATTCATTTATGGTCATCCCAGACTGTCCCTACCCTCTGTTGGGGCGAGACTTACTCCCCAGAATGGGGGCCCAGATACACTTTCTGCCCAACAGGCTGCAAATAACTGGTCCAAAAGTAGAATCCATGGGTAGAGGAAAGACTTCTCCTAATGACCCCTGCCAGGAGCCAAGGCAACCTGCTTTACAGACGGGAGCAGTTTTCTCCATGCTGATCAGAGACAAGCTGCTGCTGCTGTGGTGGACAGCACAAATGTCATCTGGGATGAACTTCTACTCCCCAACCCCAGGCATGTTGGAGCAGAAAGCAGCCTTGGAACTTGGGGCTGGCAAGAAAATTAACATCTACATGGATAGCAGGTATGTCTTTGCCACAGCCCACGTCCATAGGGCTATATACCAAGAGAGAGGACTGCTCACATCAGAAGAAATCCTGGATCTCTTGCATGCCCTGATGAAGCTAGCAACTCTGAGTACTATTTGTTGCCCAGGACAACAGAAGGGAGGAGAGTCAGTGGCCTGAGGCAATAACCAGACAGATCAAGTGGCTCAAGAAGGCTATACAGGAGCCTATCCGGGTAATGGGCCTGCAAGAGACACACACTAGGGAATGGGACTAGATTAAGGGATGGCATCACTTAAAACAAACAGAAGAAGAAAGGACTCAGATTGCTAATCACCCCACCAACAATTACCTAGAGACAAAAGGGCAATGGTGCACACAAGAGGGGAGAACTATGCTCCCCAGAAAGCAAGCAAAAGACTTACTAGGCTAAATGCACAGATGGACTCACTTGAGAGATAAGCTCATCCAAGCAGTCAAGGAATCGAAGATGTATAATGGACCTCAGGTTTTGGGCCAGAGAGACGGTAGAACAGTGTAAGGTATGCCAGCAAGTAAATGCTTATGAGGCCAAGAGTAAACAGGGAAAAATACCTAGGGGAGAACAGCCTAGAGTATATTAGGAGGCCAATTTTGCAGAAGCTAAGCCAGGAAAATATAGATACCCTCTAGTATTTGTAGATACTATCTCTAGATGGGTTAGAGCTTTCCCCACCAAGCAGGAAAAAACTACTGTATCAACCAAGAAGATATTAGAAGAAATCTTCCTGGGGTTTCAAGTGCCCAAGGTAATTGTATCAGATAATGGTCTTGCTTTTGTTTCTAAGGTAAGTCAGGAATTATCAGAGATATCGGGGACCAATTGGAAGGAAGCTCCATTGTTTGTACTGTCCCCAGAGCTCAGGGCATGTAGAGAGAATGAACAGAACCCTAAAAAGAGACCTTAACTAAATTGCCCTTGGAAATTGGCGCTGGCTGGGTGGTGCCCCTTGTCCTGGCCCTGTTCCAAGCCTGGAACAGCTCTCTTGTGTGGGACACCCCCCACTCCTTTGACCCCAGCTCTTGACTCAACACCCCACCAGAAATGACTTTTCAGACTAATAAGAATATTATGGCTTGATTGTAAGCTTTCCAGATCCGACACCAGGAACTGTGGCCTGCACTTAGTGATCTGTATACACAGGTATCCCAGAGCTTCCACACGAGTAAACAAAGTAAAAGAGGCTGTTCCTGGTGCTGCTGACCATCCCGACCTCCATTGAAGTAGACGGAGTAACTGCCTGACTTCACATAACTCAGACCAGCACCTGCACCTGATGCCGACTGGAGAGCAGTCAGACACCTGAGCAACCCCCTCAAGCTCAAGATCACCTGCCCTTCTGCAAAGCCAAAGAAACCATTAAATGGCTACGGTGTATCTTCCCTCCCGTGCTGAGCCTCAGCACCCCACACAACCTTACCAAAGTGATTTGGTAAGTATTCTCAGCCACTAGAGATGTGGCTTGCTCCACTACAATGGAACACCCACCTTGTGTCTGGCTGCCAGACCTTGTCTTTGATCTCTGTAAGTTAGCAGCAGGCCTTGACTCCTGGGATATCCCCACCCTAGAGACACAGGAGTGGAGATTACCCAAATGTTGGGGACAAGGGTCTTCTGAATCTAAACCGTGTCCCAGAAGCAACCTTAGAGGGTGGGGCTTAGGGCGTGTACACACAAAGTTGAGAAGTGTACTGTGAGAAACCCCATACATGTGCTCTCCCGAGATGACAGAAGCCAGCAGCAGGCCCGTCATCAGTGTATGTGTGTAAAGGTACAGCTACTTTTTCTGTGTTGCCTAAGGGTGTAGAAAATTGAGAAGTACATACTAGAAACCATCCAGGGGGTGGGAGGAAGTTAAAGATTCAATGGCAAGGGTACAGGAGGGACTAGCCAAGAGAGATAGAGAGAGAAAGCCCAAGGATGGTTGAGTCTTGGTTTAACTTCTAACTCCCCTTAGTTTACTACCTTAATTTCTACATTGTTAGAACTACTGATAATTTTGTTCCTGCCTCTGACTTTGGGCCCTTGCATTTTAAATTGCTTAGTTGCTTTTATTAAAGATTGCATAGATACAGTACAGTTGATGGTCCTGAGACAAAGATATCAAGAGCTAGGTACAGAGGACCAGAGTTATAAGCTGCATAACTATCCAATAGCTTCAAGATTGAAGCATGCACAAAGAGAAAAGAGGGGAATGAAGAGGAATTTTGGAACACTTGTCTTCCCCGCCCCGCCCCCCAATGGGAGAGGCTAATTAACAATCCTTAGTCAGAGGACACTTGCTGAACTAACATTCAGAGGAGGAAGGGAGAAGCCAATTAACATTCCTCAGACCTCATGGAAGGAAACCCACCTGCTGGTGGGGAAAGCCCAGAGCACGTAGACACATTCCACAGGATGGACCAACCCTTGCCACTTACAGACAGGGGAGGTCCTTGCCACTTCATTCCCCAAAAACCAATCAGTTTTAAAGGCACACTGTTCTGCCATTCATATTGTGCCTAGTCACTGTTTCTCTAGTCCACCCCTTAAACTGTATAAAAACTGACCAAATGGGCTGCCTGGGGTCGCCACTCCACCTTCCGTGTTGGACGGCCCCAATGCATTGGATCATTAAAATTCCTCTTGCTTTTTGCATCAAAAAAGTAGAAATTTTTAATATTTCAAATGTTTAAAATTGAATGTATTATCAAAGGCTCTATATACAAAGAGATCATCAAATCCATATTGTTTCACTGGTAAATTCTATCAGACATTTAAGGAAAATTACTGTTAATTTTATACAAACCCTTTCAGAACTTCCCAGCTAATTATGCAATCAGCATAATGCTGCTAAAAGACTGACAGTCACATTGTGGGAGATAAAATTATATATGATCATGCCTCATGAACAGTATTAGAAGGTTGAATTCAGCAATATAGAAAGAAATAAAGCAACCCCCAGAACACAATAGAAGCATAACAATAAAAAAATCAAAAAGTGCAATTCACCGTATCAGCACACTAAATAAGAAAACATGAGGTTGAAAAGTGCTTGACAAAAATTCAACACCCATGCAAAATTAAAACTCAGGAATCTAGCAACAGAAAGGAAATTCTGGGACTGTAAAGATGGCTCCCCAGGTAAAAGTGCTTACAGGCAAGCCTGATGAGTTCAATCCCTGGAACCTACAACGGAAGGATGACCTGATTCCAGAAAGTCATGCTCTGATTCCACACACATGTTATAGCACATGTACAGAGAGGGAGGGAGGGAGGGAGGGAAGGAGGGAGGAGGAAGAGGAGGAGGAGGAGGAGGAGGAGGAGGAGGAGGAGGAAGAGGGGGGAGGGGAGGGGAAGGGGAAGAGGAAAAAGAAGAAGGAGGGGGAGGAGGAGAAGGAGAAGGAGAAGGAGGAGGAGAAGGAGAAGGAGAAGGAGGAGGAGGAGGAGGAGGAGAAGGAGAAGGAGAAGGAGAAGGAGAAGGAGAAGGAGAAGGAGAAGGAGGAGGAGAAGGAGAAGGAGAAGGAGAAGAAGAAGAAGAAGAAGAAGAAGAAGAAGAAGAAGAAGAAGAAGAAGAAGAAGAAGACTTAAATGTTCTTTTAAAAATGAAAATTCCAAGGTTGAACTGGGGAAAGCATTTGCCAAGAAGCATGAGAATCTAAGGTTCAAATCCTCAGAAAATATGTAAAATCTAGAAAACAAATTCATCTGTAATGACAACATTCCTACAAGAAGATGAAACACAGAGACTGGAAAACCCTAGAAGTGCTTGGGCCAGCCAATTTGCCTGACAGCAAAACAGAGGTAGAAGGTGACAAATGACAGCCAAGGCTGCCTTCCAACCTCCATACATGCACAGGGCACACATGTGCCCACATTTGCACTAATGAATATATGCACATCCACATGTCACATACAAATAAAAGTAAATTATATTTTAAGAAAGAAAATTCTCAGCCGGGCAGTGATGGCACACACCTTTAATCCCAGCACTTGGGAGGCAGAGGCAGGCAGATTTCTGAGTTTGAGGCCAGCCTGGTCTATAGAGTGAGTTCCAGAACAGCCAGGGCTACACAGAGAAACCCTGTCTCGAAAAACCAAAAATAATAATAAAATAAAATAAATTTTTAAAAAAAGAAAAAAATTCTCCAAGTTGATAAATAGAATCTTCAAAAAAACATAAAACTAGTAAAGCACTGGATACTTTCCTCATGTTTTTTCATTTCTGAATTAGAGGGACCAGCCAGCAGACTTAGACAAGAAAAATAAACTGATGTAACAGACATTGAAAAAAAATGAAAGTGTTCATACACATAGAACTCCCAAAACAATCTACAAAATATTGCTAGAATTAATAAGTCAGTCTATCAAGTTAGCAGTATAGAGTTGATGCAGAAAAGTTAATTATAGTCCTAGAAAGCAACAACTATGTAAAGTTCTTAAAATAATTTCCCTTAACAGTCACATTAAAATTCATGAAATATGCAGTGATAATTTCCCAAAGATACGTGTGAGACCTATACAAGGCATGACGGAGAAAATCCAAACTTCTAAATAGAAGGAGGCTCAATACTGTAAATGCCTACTGCCTGATTAACAACGCTTGATTTTTTTTTTCAATTCAAGTCTTTTAACTCAGGATCTTGTTCTTACTCGTCAGCCTGCTGCTCTGTTCCCTTTTCAGACACACAGATACCATCCCAAAACTTTCTGATATCCTTGTGCTTTCACTGTCGTAGCTTGCTGAATCAGAGCTGATGAATTTGAAACAAATTCAATATCATTTCCTTCAGGGATTAATTCATCCTCTAGGCTTGAAAGTCAGAACAAGCAACACCTGTCCTCATCCAAACCCTTCCGATGTATTTTTCACCCAAGGCGTTTCAGATTTCAACCTAAGACCCACTCTCCGGAATAACGACATCAATGGGGAAGTGAGCATGCACAGACCTCATTTTGTAGTGGAAGCCAAGCATAACACCCTTGGTCATGTTCTGAACATGACTGCAGATCTCTCTGTTACCTGGACCATTTGTTAGCCCAGAGACTCTTCTTTCTCTTTTAAGAAGACTCAGCTCTATGTTGGTGTGATTGAAGTCTCTTCAGGGGGTTTCTCTGGAGCCCTTCACAGTGACTGTGTGCCAACCCCTTCAGACTGACGTTGACATTTTCTGGAATGTCAACAGTTTGATTGCTGAAAATGGTCTTCATTCTTACAGGGGATGGGGCTAAGAACCATTTCTGAATTTCTGGTTTTCACAATGCTGTGAAAACGATACAATTTCTATACAAGCTATGCTTCAAATGTTGGATTTTGGTCTTTTCCCAAGTGAGGACACACTCTCCGGAGATGCTGAGCACAGGCAGTATCTATGGCTCCTGTTCAACCACGAGCTAACAAGAGTAAGCAATACTCCACTCTTGCAGTGCCTCGGACTGTGACATTGGCAGGTTAGCTGTACTACATGCTCTTTTCACTCACAGTAGCTTCAGCCTACGATTGAGGTTATCAGGATGGGAAATTATAGTAAGTTGAGGTTTTAAGAAGCTGGCAAGATGGCTCAGTGGGTAAAGACACTTGCCATCAAGCCTGATGACCTGAGTCCGATCCATGGAACCACATGGTTAAAGGGGAGAACAGATTCCAACAAATCGTCCTCTGACTTCCACATGCAAGCTGTCATGTGTGTGCACTTGCATAGACACACTAAGTACAAACACACACACATAATAAATAGGTAGATAAGTGTAATTTTAAAATAATACAAACTGTAGCACTAATACTACCTAACACCATGACGACCTAGCATATAGCTGAGCTAAGCAGCGCAATGTGATAGGCACATATAAATAAATCAGTGGGGCCCTTGTGGGTAAGGTAGTAAATTAGAGGTTGCCTCCACATGATGCAGTGAGTGTTAAGAGATAAAATAACAAATAGAATGTCTTGCAAAGACTGAAAGATAAGACAGGCATCTGAAGTTCACAAAAGGACAACCGAACAGACCACAGAGCTGAGCATCTTGGACCAGTGAGCAGGGCAGTAGGGGGTAGGGAGCAAAGGGTACAAAGCCCAGCTATATGATTCCTTAGTGGGGAAGAGGAAGCCAAGCCTCATCCTAAGAATAAGGTAGGGTCCCGATGAACATACTGACTGTCCTCATACAAGACAAGCCTCCAGAACTCCAAAGCCTTGGCAAGATGGTGACTCTTTCAGAGAAATAGGTCAGCAGTGGAAAGTAGTTTCATATGGTCCCTTCTCTTGTATCAGAGGGCTATGGCTGGAAACTGGATTGAGAGGAAACCTATTATTTAAAACCTAGCTACCTGCAGGTCTGTTACAAGTCAAGGGGTATGAAGACAGCCTGTCACAGCCCCAGATGAAGAGCCAGTGGTGGGCGGTGGTCACGCACAGTAAAAGAAGGAGATGCTAACAAACTAAAAGTACAGGCACAGGAGGCTTGCCTCTGGCCGCTTACTGCACAGAGTAAGGTAGCCTGTGCTAGGTGGCTGGACACTAATCTCATCACTCTGTATGTTGAGAGCGATACATCAACCTCTAGAGGCAGGTCTACATGCAGTTTCAATCCTAAATTGGTCAGAAAACTGAAGCTCTATGGATATAAATGATAACCATAGTCTCGTCCCTCAGTAACTGAGAAACACCCAGTAAGTTTTAGCATTTCAGAAACAGGCCCATCTTTATGGACCTCTTTGTTGTGCTTGCTCCCAGAAATCGCATTGCACCTGAAAAAGACTTCCTGGTCCAAAGATAGGGCACCCAGCATGTCCACACTGCTGCATCTTGGGAAGTGAAAGAACCAGCCCAGCCCAAAGAAAGCAAAGCTTAGAGTGGCAAAGGCACACACACACACACACACACACACACACACACACACACACACACAC
>JANHMN010000001.1:180870325-180892629 GCA_030674055.1 Rhabdomys pumilio | reverse complement strand
ACACACACACACACACACACACACACACACACACACACACACACACAAAGAAGGGAGGCTACCAAAGCAAACAGCACTCTGATAGAGATCTGACACTTACCTAGTCCAGACCAGCACCTCACAAAAATCACAAGAAAGACAAGTGTAACTGGCCCTCTCCATCTCCAGACTCACCCACCCACAAGATTCCAAATTTAAGGAACCCAGGAAAGGGGGCAAGCAAACAGCATTCGTGTCTCCCCTGCCTCCTAATCTCTCTTTTATTCCTTTTACTATACTTTTATTAGTGTATCATTTCATTGTATATATATTGCTTTTTTTGTTTGTTTTGAATCATGGTCTCTCACTAAGCTCTGGCTATTCTAGACTGGCTATGTAGACCAGGCTAGCCACATGCTCACAGAGATCCCCTTGCCTCTGCCTCCTGAGTTCTGGGATTAAAGGCCTATGGCACCATGCCTGGTTTCATACATGTTGGTTTTAAGGAAATTTTTTAAATGTTCTCTTCTTCTATTATATAGTTCATTCGTGTATTCTTTTGCATTATTTGGTAACCATTTGAGATTTATTTTTTTATCTTTTTTACTTTCTTCTGATATATTGTAAACTTGTTTAAAGATTATTTTTATTTTACATGCATACATGAGTATCTCACCTACATATATGTATGTGTTCTGGGGGGGGGGGTGCCTGTTGCCAATGAAGTCCAGGAGAAAACACTGGATTCCCTGGACCTAGAGCTAAGGACAGCTGTGAGCTTAAAAGAATCCTAAACATGGAGACAGAAGAAAAGTACTCTCTACTGTGATGGTGTGGTAAAGATGAAATTTCATAAGAGAAATAGAGATACAGAAACGAACTAAGGAAGAACCCACCATGTTCACTTCAGTAATCCATCAGAACCTTAATCTAAAAGGGGAGGTAGAAAAAAGAACAAATAAAACACTAACAAACCAGAAAATGAATAATAAAATTACAGAAAATAGTAAATATCTTTTGATAATAACCTCAAATATAAATGATGGCCTTAATACCACAATGGATAGATACATACTAGCTGAATTATTAAAAACAAGGTCTAAGTCCCCAGGCATGGAATGCAATGAGTCTCCAGATTGGCAAGGTCCACTTGCCAAATGATTAACACCACAGCCAGTGTGCACCATGGTCTTGTAGTGTGCAGTCAGTGTACACCACTATCACGTGTGTCAATGTGAACCAGTCACGTAGCATGAAGCTTAGTCTTTTAGTGTCCAGTCAGCATTCCCCACCAGCATATAGCATGTATCAGTGTGCGCTGTAACCACGAATTGGGCAATCAGTGTATATGCTGCGGTCATGTAGTGTGTCCCAGTGTGCACTATGGTCATAAGTTGTGCAGTGTGCACGACAATCTAGTAGCACACAGCTAGTGTACACAAATGTGGCCTTTGGGTAGGTGGCTGAGGCAACTAAAAGAGTTCAAAAGTCATTACTTCAGAGTAAACTACACTGTGTGGTTGACAGCTACAGTTCTATAAGCCCTTAATCCCTCTTTAACATTTTTAAAAAAGGTAACAAAACACAGAATGTTCTTTTCTTTCCCTGATTTTCAACAAAGGAATAAAAAAGAAATCAGCTGAGCATCACACAAAGAGAGAGAGAGAGAGAGAGAGAGAGAGAGAGAGAGAGAGAGAGATACAAAGTTCAACACCTGTAATCCTAAAATACCAAATATGAAGTGTGGGACTAGGGATATACCTCAGTGGTAAGGACATTTGCCTAGCATTTGCAAGGCGTGTGTGTGTGTGTGTGTGTGTGTGTGTGTGTGTGTGCGCGCACGCGTGTGCGTGTGCATGTGTGTGTGTGAATAAATATTCCTATACATGAAGTTCTTCAAGGTTGGAAACGTCTTACAAGCTAATCTACAAGCTGATATGATTCCACCAGAGGAGAATTCCACATCTAACTTCACATACTAAGTCATAGACAAAACAGTAGTGAACTAAAATATTGTACAGAGTATCCCTCAGTCCATGTGTATAAGGTGCATCTAAAACACAAATGAACTTTCTTCAGTCTAGGGTTTAAGATATCATATTCGATGTATACAATATTCAAAATTCAGTAGTTCAATATCTGAATCCAGCATGTTGAATAAAGGATAGTTTGTGTAGATGAATGACTATAACTATATATATACACATACATACACATACACTCATACATATACATGAACAACAATATCAAAGGGTAGGTGGCTGAGGCAATTAAAAGAGTTCAAAAGTCATTACTTCGGAGTAAACTACACTGTGTGGTTGACAGCTACAGTTCTATAAGCCCTTCATCCCTCTTTAACTTTTTAATATAGGGTCATATATGATTCCATTTAAAACAAAGATAAAAAAAAAAAAAAGGTAACAGAACACAGAATGTTCTTTTCTTTCCCCGATTTTCAACAAAGGAATAAAAAAGAACTCAGCTGAGCTTCACACAAATGCCACCCATTTCCAGTGCCACCTGCTATAAATCACTGTCACAAGCCATCAGTTTGTGATAAGAAGCATTCGTACACACGGCCCTATACCTCAAAACACGTGTAATTTGCTAAAGGAGAAAGAATACAGACATTCAGGAGGCACATGGAACAGAGTTCTCTGATTTAATCAGGCAATCGTGTGGAGAACAATTGCTCCAGGCATGACAACTACTGCGATCTCGAAAGACAAGCGTCTGAGAAAGTACTGTGAGGACAGAGACTCCTGCTGAAGCTGAGCTAGGTCAGAATGTCCAAGTGTTATATTCTATGAAACCTCAGGTGTCTTTAGTACCACTCTCACTCAGTCACTTCTCTAAAGGGTGAGCTCAAGCTTTCCTGTCTATGGTGGTTTGAAAGAAAATGACCCTACAGGCCCATCGGGAGTGGCACTATTAGGAGATGTGGCCTTGGAATAGGTGTGGCTTTGTTGGAGGCGGTGCTTGACTAGGGGGTGGGCTTCAAGTTCTTAGAAGCTCAAACCAATTCACTTCCTGCTGCTTGCCCATCTAAATCTCAGTTCTAGAAATTGGCTAGAAATGAGCAAGCACTCACCTCTCAGACTTAGAGGAAACACAGAACTCAAGAGCACTCCCAGCTGGAGTTGGAAATGAGTCCCCTAGCTTAAGAGGCCTTAGGGGAGAGAAGTACAAAGATGGCCACATCCACACCACTTCCGCAAGAGGAAAAGTCATGAGAATGTACTCAATGACCAAAACAAAAAAAAAAAAAGAATTTACCTACACAAAAACATTCAGAGTTCACTGAATGCGCTCACGTGTATTCAGTGTGTTGGTGCCGTATTCCTCCTGTTCAGCGACAAATCCAGACTCCCCAAAAGTTGTATAATTCACCCAGGGTCGTGCTGCTATTTTGTAGTAGGACTAGAAAGAAAACTGAGGTCTGAAGAATCAATGTTCATAACAGTTTTAAAAAGAGAAGTCTTGATTATTTTGTTTGGGCATACTGGCTTGTGGCCATAGTCCCAATACAACAAGTTATTCAACAGAATCTTGAAGTTCAAGGTTATCCTGGGGAATGAATATAGAAAGATCACATCTAAGATAGACAGCTGACAGATAGACAATACTGTTTTAAGATAGAAATTCTGTTTTTAAGTATATTGAGAGGCCCCACTTACATTTTTTTCCTTCATGGTAAACTTTGTATTATAAGAGGATAGTTTTGGAAATAATGACAGAAGTTATAGTAAAGATACACATAGGACACCTAGTTCTTTAGTTGAACTGTGGCATATTATGCACTACATGTAATTACTTGCACACGTAATTATGCATTATGTGCAATTTTCACTTGATTGTCAGTGTAGTAGCTGTTTATAACAATGTCACTACAAACACATGAATGATACATTGTATAACAACTGTAGCCAAATAAGGGGAGAGGAATTTCTCAGCCCCATTATTACAGAGACCAGTGTACAACTTGTGGTTGCTTTAATTAATCAATATTTACTTTTCACTGATGCAGATACTTTTTCTTTCACACAGCTTCCTAATAGAATATTCATTATAGGTAGACTGTTACAATGACCATATAATAAGAGTATATGTTTTCATTCTGAGTGGCTTCATTTTAAGAGATCAAAAATATATCTTTTCTTTTATTTCCAGGTTCATTGAGATCTAATAAACAAAACACCCTATATATTTGAGGTTGAAGTTCAATGCGATGTTTTCAATATATATGTGTATACACACAGAGAGAAACACACATACACACACATTGTAAAATGATTTCTATAATCAAACTAACATATCTGTCATCTCTAGTTATCCTTTAGTTTGTGATGGGAATATTTGAGATCTACCCATTCAGCAAATTTTAAATATACAATACAATATTACTAACTCACTCAGCAACTTGGATATTACATTTTCAGAACTTGTTCAGTGTGTGTGTGTGTGTGTGTGTGTGTGTGTGTGTGTGTGTATGCCATAGAACACATGTAGAGGTCAGAGGACAACTTAAAGGGCTCAGTTCTCTTCTTCTACCACGTGGCTCCAGAAGAGACCTCAGGCCACCAGGCTTGGCTGCATGTGTCCTTACTTGATGATCCATCTCTCTTATCCAGAACTTGGTTTATACTGTTTGACCAGTATGTCCCCTTTTGCTTAACCCTACCCACTAGTAACTTGTTACAAGGAGTTCAATCATCATCATTGTCATCGTCGTCATCATCATCATTATTATTTTGATCTCACATAAGTGACATATGCAGTACAATTAAATGTTAAGTGTGCTTAGCCATCCGAGAAAGACAAATACAAACTGCCTTGATTTGCAGCTCTCCCACATCAGAGCAGCTATCTTGAAGAAAACACGTGATAAGTGCTACTGAGGTTATGGGAACACAGGACTGTTATTCACTGCATTCACTACAGGTGAGAATGTAAACTGGTCCAGCCGCTACAGAAATCAATGTGAAGGTTTCTAAAAATAAAAATAAAAATAAATAAAAATAAATATCTGGACACAGAACCACTACAACATTCAGCTCTACCACTCTTGAATTTTTTTTTTTTTTTACTCAGGATTCTACATCAACAAACCACAGGGACACTTGTCCATCCATAGTTTCTGCTACCTACTAAATACCTGGGGATGAGACAACCTAGGGGAACAAAGAAGTGGATAAAGAAAAAGGGGCATCATATAGACTACGGAATTTTGTGTTGCCATAAAGAAAATTTAAATCATGAAATTAGCAGGAAAACAGATGCAACCAGAAAGCAAAAATTAAATAAACCAGACTCTGAAAGACAAATAGCATGGGTTTTCTCTTAAATATGGAAACTTGATTTAAAATCAAATGTGTATGTACGTATGTATGTATATATGTATGTATGCATGTGTTACATATATATGTTTGAAGTTCACAAAACTTGAAAGCAGATATTGAGAGTGATAGATTTTAAGGGAGATCTTCATGACTAGGAAATAGGGTAATGGTAGGTCATAAGATAGCAGAAATGCAGACTATCTGGGGGAAAAGACCAGATGAGCATGAAGGACACAGAATGAAGAATGAAGGAAAGGACCAGTAAGAACCAAGTATAAAGACATACATATAGGCAGATACCACAATAAAACCCTTTACTTTGTATACCAACCCCAAAATATTGATAATTTAAAAAAAAATACTTCAAATCTAGTTACAGTAATGCAGTGAAGGAAACAAGCAATTGGGAGAGTATATGTGACTGGGGGTTTGGCTTATGAGGAAATGAGTTCAACCACCAGAATTCACATAAGAAGTCAGGCATGTGACATGTGCCTGTCAGCCCAACATGGTGAGACAACGTCCACTAGGAGTAGAAGTTGGATACGCGAGGCAAAAAGCAGTCACTAGAAAACTGTTACATGTTATATTCAAACGAATCAGGAATCCTCAACCAACACTTTTCTCTGTAAGATCCAAGAGCACAGAAGTCACTGTCAGCTCTGTGAACCTCATTCAGCACCACTTCTTAAACTGCGGGTCACCATCGCACATGAGTCACACAATTGAATAGAGATGGCATGCAAATTTGACAACAGTAAACGATTTCAGGATGTTCAAAAACCAAAACTTACTCAGAACTCAAACATGTGCTGAACCCGAGGTATTGCCGGCAGCGTTCGCCTGCTCTCCGCGTTGCATCATGGGGCTTCACTGGTTCTGATCACATGACATGCACACTGTGCACTGTGCACCCTGGCACACCACACACCACCAGTGAACTCCAATGAACGCCGCCTAAGACATCTGGGCTGAGTCAAGACTATATTATATTATGAATTGCAGTGATTTTACTGTACAGATATAATTTTCTGTTCTAAGAATATGATGATTTAATTACAGAAAATGAAGACTTTGAGCATTTTTCTATTACCATTCCTCAGCATATATCCCTTTGAACTGGACTACGTTTGAAGGTTTGATTTTAAAAGTTGCTGACTTGACTTTCATTTTGTTTAAAGAAAAAAAAATTCTCCAGTGAATTTTGGCTTGGGATTGGGACAGAATTTCCAACAATTGTCTGAAAAGGCCCCAGACATCCTTCTGCCATTTTATGCTATACATTAATGCAAAGGGATTGACTCAGCATTGATTATTATAAAATCAAAATTTAATCAACACTGTAAAACATTGAAGAGGCTCCTTGTACTACAGTACCAAATGTTCAGCCAAGATTTAATTCCTCATGTTAAAAAAACAAAAACAAAAACAGCACAAACATCTCTCTGATTAGTATGTAAATTTGCTTTCATCTTCAATAAAGTGGTGAAATAATATGTATGAAGGGATAGAGAGATGGCTCAGTGGTTAGAAACACTTGCTGCTCTTGCAGGGGCCCAGCAGTACCATGAAGCCTCCCAGCTGTCTGTGCCCTGAGCTCCAGGGAATCTGACTCCCTCTTTTGTCCTCAGATGGCATTGTCCTCATGTGGCACATTTACATTTACAGTCGAATCACTCATACACATAAAATAATCTTTTTTAAAAAAAAACTTATAAATGACATATATACCAAATAATCATTTTAAAAATAAATTTCTTTATGGGTTAATTATCAGTGAGTGTTTGGTTTGTATTCCTACTTTATATACCTAAATACTCAAGGTCAGGAAAAACTTTTCAGGTGAATGAGCTTTTAGAGGAGAAAATGAAGAAGCCTTAGCAAGTGGCAGAAGCAGCTACGACCCGGAGTGCAGCTGAGGCTGGAGTAAGTGAGGTGTTAATGTGTGCAGGCTCTGTAAGATCCAAAAGCTAGGGGAGGCGGGAGGCACATCAATAGGCAGAAGGATTGTCAGGAGACTAAATGCATCTGAGTCTCCTCCATCCTCTCTGCAGAGTCCACTCCCAACTTACAGCTCTACTAAAACATATTCATTGCTTGAGTTGGAGAAAGGAAAAACTATGATCAGAACATAGTGTATGAGAAATTCTTAAATAAAATCAAAATATGAATATGTTATTGTTTTCCATGATGCATATGGGAATTCTTACGTGCACGTTTACATATATAACAGCATTGTGCCCTAAAGGCTGGGTAAAGAATCATGACTGTGAAAGTTCTACGTGAACTTAGTGTTGGGTTAAGAGCCCTTTGGTGATTAAATCCTGGTGTGAAGTGCCCAGGTTAGGTTAATGCTGAATCCACCTCCATATCTCTTTACAGTGGAGTTCTAGAATGATTCATTAGGAAATTCGGTCCCAATCCCAAGCCAAAATTCACTGAAAGAATGAAAGTCAATTCAGCAACAATCGCAGTAACTTTTACAATCAAACCTTCAAACACAATCCAATCCAAAGATTGTATGTGTGTGTGTGTGTGTGTGTGTGTGTGTGTGTGTGTGTAGCCATACCTACCTTAGCATGCACATACACACACTAAATAAATGTCAAAAAAGTTAAAGACTATTAATGAGATGCTAAGCCCACCAAAAGCAAGGCAGAGAATTAAAAGCTGGGAACAAAACTTCTCGAAAGTGACTGATACAGTAAAAGTTTTAGGCCAGTAAAAGTTGTCTGAATAAAAACAGCTTGAATGGCGGGCTGGAGAAATGGATCAATGGTTAAAAGCACTGGCTACTCTTCCACAGGACTCAGGTTCAGTTCCCAGCACCAACATGGCAGTTCACAACTGTCTGTAATTCCAGTTCCAGGGGATATGACACCCTCACACAGACATACATGGAGGCAGAACACCAACATAAATAAAAAATTAAAAGGAAAACATCTTGACTATTTAAAATATATTTTTAAAAACTGACAGTCTTAGTTTATTTTTAATGACCCTTATTTCCAATGTGTCTGTGTCTAATATTTTTATTGAACTAATCCTCCCATCCTGCATAAACCCAAATTCTACTCCAAGTTTTCAGCAGTAGATTGCCAAATTTCTCAGACAAGGAAGTCTGTTGGCTAAACTTGGGCCTGATATCCACAGCTTCCTGGAGTATATTAAATAAAAATTACTGTTGACTATAAAATCTAAGCTCACAAAAAAGAAAACAACTCAAAATGTTAAGTGCCAAAAGCAGACACTAGTTGCAATGATGAAGGTCCCTTGATCCCTTGCTTATGCTACACTGTATGTGCCTTCAACTGCTCGGCTAACCATAAGCTCTTTAGACCATGTGTCCCAGGCTGCTATTAAATAATCAGGTGTTAGTTAAGAAGATATGTAGGAGCCGGGCGGTGGTGGCGCACGCCTTTAATCCCAGCACTTGGGAGGCAGAGGCAGGTGGATTTCTGAGTTCGAGGCCAGCCTGGTCTACAGAGTGAGTTCCAGGATATCCAGAGCTACACAGAGAAACCCTGTCTCGAAAAAACAAAACAAATAAACAAAAACGATATGTATGAGAGGGCTAGGAGCACTGTTCAGCAATAGAGCAAGTCTTAGCGCCGACAAGTCCCGGGGTTCAGTCCCCAGTATTAAACAAAAACATCTTGGACAGATGAAGCA
The DNA here is from genome assembly GCA_030674055.1 of Rhabdomys pumilio. Classification (NCBI taxonomy): domain Eukaryota; kingdom Metazoa; phylum Chordata; class Mammalia; order Rodentia; family Muridae; genus Rhabdomys; species Rhabdomys pumilio. Next base: position 180,883,639 of record JANHMN010000001.1, on the reverse strand, counting down.
TGGATATACATAAGCTGTTAGTACATGAATGTTCGAGAAGCCTCTGGAGTTGGAACAGCAAATATTCAGCGTCCCCATTTCCAATGGAGGTGGGATTTGCTGTGATAGAGAACAAAAGAGTTAAGAGAGAGGGAGAGCATTCCACTTTAACTTCTGCTGGCCATTCCGCTATTGCTTTGCCCAAGGGTCTAGTACTTATAAAGCGCCATGTGTGAGCGCCCAGTGAATGAATACAAGCCTGGGATGGCTGCTTGTCGAGCCATGACACTTCCCAACACCCACTTTAAGGAGGGAAGTACAAACCCCTGAACCTTCACCAAGCAGGTAATTTTCCGTGAACCCGGCTTCACGTTAGCATCCAGTACTGACTAAATGCCATCCTTGGGTTCTGAAAGCAGCCCACATCCTGAACACTTTCCTATGAAACACACACACTGGTTTTATGTGAAGTGAACACCATGCATTTTTCCAAACTTGGTCAAGAATAGCTCTTTAAAAATAAATAAATAAAATAAAAATAAAAGAGTTTGGCAAAGTGCCAGAAAAGGTTGTCGTTTTTAAAGAGCGTACAAAGATTATTTTGGAAAGCTTGGAAAAAAGAAGGCTTGCAGCTTTACCAGACAGTCAGAAGGAAAGGTAATTGGTTTCTCTGAAAAGCAATGACTGTTCTATTCACTTCCAGTTCTACACATAGAAGTAGGTACCTAGGGGAGAAACAGGTCATTTATAAACCACAGGATGGTACTTTCTGATAGAAATATCACTTTATTTTAAGTGGACTTTAAGAATTGTTTCAGATGGTTTAAATTGATCTCTAACATAGCTATGCCTTTAAAAAGCTTCCTTACGATAAAGCTGTGTGTTCGTGTTGTTTTGATTAATGAGTTGTGAGCATTTTTACTGTCGTTAAACACTCCTAAGTCATGGACATACAATCTGTTGAAATGTTTCCAATCTTTGAAACTTTTCACATGATTCACACACTTCATTCTCTTGTATTTCTCCAAATAAGTACATGATATCAAAGGAGCATCCAAAAAAACCTATTAAAATACTACTTGTGAAGAAAATGGACCTTTCTCATGAATAATATTTTTAGTGAAACATACTTAACCTCACTAAATGGATACAGTTGATGAGAACAAGAATCCATACTCCAGCTTAAAGTTTGGATTTGCTAGTCCAAAACTGGGTAAGAAACTTCAACTGTCCATGCGTGGAGTGAGGATATCATTACATTTCTCAGAGGTACTTTTGTAGGCGGGTTTATCTACATAGCAATGCTACAGTGGCTAAAGTTCTGTCTTTCATATAAATCCTGTAAGTAACAATTATTTTTTGTTGTTCTGTAAGTTTGTTTTCATTTTGGACATTAAAGTTATATTTAAGTATGTGTTCATGTTGATATTTTTATTAAAAGATATTTTGGGAAAAGCACTGTCTTGTCTTTCACTTTTCAAAAGTATCTCCAAAATAGACTTTAATGTCCACATAATATTCCAACAGACACATATTTTCTTTTGATAAGGTTTCTTTATGTTATTTTTAATTTTATTTGTATAGGTCTGTGCATGCGCACAAATATACATGCGCGTAATGGCTCCATAGAAAGCCAGAAGGGTTCATCAAATCCTCTGGAGCTGGTTGTGAACTTCCCAAGATGGGAGCTGGGAATCGAATTCACACACTCTGAAAGACCAGCAAGTGCTGCTAATCACTAAAGCCATCTACCTCTCCATTCCTGGTTTCTCTCATTTTAACAATGATTGTATCTTTATTTTTGCCAAGTTTTTGGTTAGCCTTTAAAGACAAAGTCATAAATGGCAATTACAGAGCCAAAAAAAAGTCTGAGTGCTGTGAAGCATTGGCCTCGGGGGCCTTCTCAGCTCCTCCTCTGGTTCCTTAATACTCAGCTCTGGGATCCTTTTCCTAATGCCCACTTCCTCTGATAAGGTTTTCCATTTGGTCACCACTGGTTTCAGACTTTCAGCTGTCCCAAAAGAGATGTTAAACATCTGGGTGAAAATGGCTTTTAGGGGAAATATACAGTATCCAGATGGTTCTTTCTCTCTCAAAAGTCTCTCCAAAACAAGAAGAAAAGAAACAGAAACTTCACATAAAGTCATAAGTGAATGAAGAAAAGATAAATGACTTAACAGAAGAGAGAAAGGTCAAACCTAAGACACACAAAGGAAGATGCCTGTGTAATAAAAGCTAACCTGTCCCCAAGAACTCTAGAAGAATCAGAGAATGTGAGTATGAGATAGAAGAGAGGGATAGACCAGAGACTGCAGGTAAACCCGAGATGCCTGCCAGATTAAACTGGTCCCTCTTCCCAGCAGAACAGATGGGTCATTTCTGCTGAAATGGAACCAGAATTGTTCAAATCTAGATGAGAGTGGCTTGAGGCACAGAGAGTGGTGTAAAAACAGAGCTAAGCAGAGATAAATAAAAATCTGACTAAAATAACCTTAGCCTCTTCCACTACAATATGATGGCAGCCAGGCTCCCTGAAACCTTGGGCAGGAGACTAGGTGATTCATTCCTGAAGACAGCGAATGGTAGATGAGTAACACCCACAGATCCCAACATACGGGGACTGCTGACAGCAAACGAGTCTTGAAAACACACACACATATGTGCACACACACATGCTAATTCATTCAATACATACTTATAGAGTGATGCTGTTCTGGGTACATGGGACTGAGAAACAACCAAAACAGAAATCTCTCTCTTCACAGAGCTTCCATCCTAGTATAAGAAGACAAGCAATAAATACGACAAACAATAAACTATATAGTATATGGTGAAAGTAAAATCAGAAAGTGGAGGAGGGGATGCCAGAAAGTGGTCACATATACATGTATGTATAAAACCATATGTGACATGAAAGTAGAAAGGCAACTATTTGGGGGAACCAATGAGGGGGGTAGATGGCAAAGGAGGGTCATGAAGGTGACTAAGCAAAGTGCAGTAGAGGCAGGTATATGTCAACAGGTGGCAGGTCATAGGAAACTCATCATTTAGTATGCATACTAATAAATAGTCTTAAAGGATCTCAAAGAAATAATAAAAGATATTTTACCCTTTCAGTGGTAACTACATAAAGTTTTAAAAGTAGCAATCCAAGAATAACACAAACTCTTCTGGTTTAAAGATAGGTGAAACTTCACGCAGCCTTCTGAACGGCCTTCACCATGTAATTCCATTGCTGTGGGCTGACATGTTCCACTCTGCCTTCCCCATCATGACAGACACAAACCTTCTGAAAGCATCCAGTGGAGAACTGTGGGAAACATCATTAAGTTACTATGGAATATTACGTCAGAAAACTGGCCAGGTAGCTTCCCATGAAAGGAGAAATCTGTGTTGGTTCCCAGCCTAATAACTTCATATGACAGTAGTTATAAAAGGGACCTCTGTGTCTGGTGACCTCCAGCAGGCAGGAGAGAACAATGTGGCCGCCTGCATGGCCTCCTCTGTCCTTCCTTGATGAGTTCTCAGCAAGCCCTTCATAGAGTGGTCAAGCCTGCTCCAACGGGGATCGTCCACAACTTGGGAGATGCTTCTTGCTGCACAGTATCCCCTCCAATCCATCTGACCCTGTATACAAAGATGAGCCAAGATGAAGTGGTCCATCTGGAGGGCTGGATGGCGGGGAGCCATCCAGCCTGTGGTATTTAACAATGGCCTCGGTGACTCTCAGATGGATCAGAGGTGACACAGCTGCAGAACAGGGGACATGTCTACGGTGTAGCCTTGGCGGCTTGGAGTCCTCTTTACAAACAATGTCAGATGTTCTAAAAATGCCCCTGTTGCACACTAAAAATCCTATCTTAGTATACAAGATTGAAAGAATTTTGTAAATTTTACTTAATTTTCTTTTTTAGTTGGCATGTAGGATGCTGGGTTTCACTGTGATGTTTTATTTTGTGTATATGCGTGTGTGTATAATTATATACTAGATAAATAAGAGTAAAAGGTGCTTTTAAATTGTGGTGTCTAAAAATAATAAAATTGCAGAATCTAAAATTTTGTCTCTATAATATAAAATTTTACAGAAAACTACTGAAGGATATTTTTTACCAAAATAGAAGTATCAACAAGAGAACAGAAGAATCACTAGATACTAACAGGGTTTTTCAACCTGTAGTTCGTGACCCCTTTGGGAGTCTCATTATTAAAAAGATGTATATCGAGTATTTACATCACAATGCATAACAGTAGCAAAAAGATAGTTATGGCATAGCAATCAAACAATGCGATGGCTGGCGGCAACAAGAACGTGAGGAACTATATTAAAGGGCTGCAGCAGGTTGAGAACTACTGTTCTAGAAGAAACTATACAGGGAGAGACAAAAGGACTTCTCAGGATGATGGCAGGGGGTCCTGAGAGCATAGCATGTGGCTCTAGAGAACCCTGGGTCCAGATTGGGAAAGAATGACAGAAGTCTCTAAAGAGGACATCCCCAGGAGAGAAAAACAATAAAAAGAAAAGTCAAATTTTGAATATGAACCAGTAAATGATATTTAAGGTGCTGACCCAAGAAATAGTATTATATAAATGTTTTTAGTATAATGAATACCTAGAAGAGTGTCCCCAGAATCGAAGGTGGTTACTTCTTCAATAGGAAAAAGTGGTGAGGCTGATAGTTTTGTTCTTAGCATTACTTCCATCTTAAAATGTAGGGCTAAGTGATTTTGCCAGTAGTAAAAATTGCTCTTAAAAATGTTGAGTAATTTGGGGATATCACAGGGGAAAAACATAACAAGCCATGAAATTAGAAGAGAAAACTGTCTTGTCATAAACAGAGCACTACACATTACATAATGCTAAGGCTCCTACCAGAACTCCTCAAAATGAAAGATAAATTCATAGTATCGGAAGGTGTTAGAATCACATTGCTGTAGAACCAACAGTGCATGAGTCTTCATGGTGTCTCGGTTACTTTGTTCTTGCTGGGATCAAACACCATGACAAGCAATTTATCAAAGAATTTTACTGAGCTTCTGCTTTCAGAAAGTTAGTCTGTGACACAAAAACATGTCAATAGAAGCAGCTAGAGCTACATCCTAAACCACAAACAGGAAGCGTAGAGTACACAAGGCCCATGCCAGTGACACAGTTCCTCCCATCAGGCCACACCTCCTAATCCTCCCCAAATAGTTCTATCAGCTGGAAACCAAGTATTCAAACAAGTAGCCTATGGGGCCATTCTCATTCAAACCACTACACATAGGCTGTGAGCAAAGTCCCAGAAGAAACTCTAAGCACTGGATTTTTATTAACAGGCTCATATATTTACATATTTAAATATGCACATATATAACACATAACTTCAAAATATGCACACATTTTATAGAGCATTTACAGAAGTATTTTCCACTGCAAGGGGAAATATCTTTCTCTTCCCAATCTGACTTCTCTTCCATAACACATCTTCTAGGACCACTAGAAGAGCAGCTACTCTGAATATCCAGATAAGGGGGATTGAATAGGCATTACATTGGTTTTACTGTAATGGGAGCTAATTAAAAGATTTGTGGTCATCTTTGCTTTTGCTTTCAGTCCTGACCTAAGAGCTCCCAAGAATAGTCTCAGGACCTCTCTGCTGGCCCATCTAGTGTCTCTGGTATGGACAGCATGTCCTGCTAAGAACCTGCTTGACAGTGTCCAGCACCAGATGCACAGGAGCAGCAGAGGAGCGAGGTTTGCTCACGTTGGGCTTGTAATGAGGAACAAAAATCATAGGAGTATGAGACAAAGCAAAAACACTCACCTCAGGGCCAGAAAGCACAAGGGAAAGGCAATCAGTGGACCAGAATCCCCAAGTCCCATTCTATGGCACATCTCCAGTGGCCTAAAAGCCTCCTAGTAGATTCCACCTCTTAAAAATTCCATCACCACTCACACAGTCACACACAAAAATTAACTAATTAATTAATATAAAAATGTTTAAATATGAAAGAACCTTATCACTTAAAATTTTAAGATACTAGAAATTACTCTAAATTTGATAGTAATTATAAATATCTACAGGATAATCAGTGATAAGCTGTGATTATAATTATAGCTTATAATTGATTATTAGTAATTCTAAGTTATCACTAATAGGAAGAAACTGATCAATTGTGTTAAGGCTTCTTTTCTAACCTCTGCATAACATGATATTTCTTGATTTTTTTTTTTTGTTTGTTTTTTTTTGGTTTTTGTTTTTCAAGACAGGGTTTCTCTGTGTAACCCTGGCTGTCCTGGAACTCATTCTGTAGACCAGGCTGGCCTCAAACTCAGAAATCCACCTGCCTTTGCCTCCCAAGTGCTGGAATTAAAGGAGTGCGCCACCACTGCCCGGCCATTCTTGATGTTTAAGGAGATCATTGGGATGTGCTGTAAACATGCCATGGATGTGGTCAGGTCACTGGCTCATTTTTAAAATCCTGCTGTTTGTGATACTGTGGTATTCACCAGCTTATAAACTGTTAGAATTCTGTTATCATTACTTTTCCCATTGTAAATAAATTTCCATGTGTGCTTTAGTTTGTGCTTTCAGTTCTGATTCTTTATTAGGAAAAGGACCCCCAAAATGAGAAAGGTCTTGGCCCTACAATAATTGAATTTGACCTTGGCAGAGTTTAAAGAGACTTGGCATGTCTACTTCGGTAATTCTCAAAGAATGCACAACCACTCTTCCCTGTCTAACGTGCATGTTAGAAATTGTAGGGGCTGTTTCTGTTTTCCCAGGAATTTGAAGAGAGCCTCCTGAGGTCTCATGGGTTTTTTGAAGGACACAACGCTCTCTTTCCTAGAAGAGAAAGGTCCACACACCCAGAACCATCTCACCTGCCCTTTAAATAACCAATGTGCATCCTATTAATCACGTGGCTGAAAAACTTGATTCCCCCAGATCCAAATCTAGAACGTAACTCCTTTTTACATATAAACACATATTTTTGTACAGTTTAAATATAGATGACTGAGGGTTTTTTTTTTTTTTAAGAACACAACTAGGGAAGGAAGATCATACTTTATTTTGTTTGGAACTTTACCAACTGCTCACCATTTCAGAAAATCACGCCATTGACAGGAATGCCAGTAGCTGTATTTGATGGCCAATAGAAAAGATAAATGAAGTCCTATGCTGCATACTCAAGAGTTGTAGCATTAGGCGCTGTCACATTTATGGGGATTCTTCAGATAGCTGCAAGAATCTGGCTGTTTTATGTCTTCAGGTGCGGGTAGGTCTAAAATACATAGTGTTTAATGTAAGATTCTTTCATTACTTTTTACATAATAGTTGATGTAATACACTGATTCCTAATCATATGTATAAGTGACTTACATTATCATTCAATTTCATTTTTAGGGCAATAGAGAAAATTTTTTCAAGTATTGAAAGGCACTCTCTATATCCAGGGACCACACAACTCAACCAAATGATCTTCTAGAATGTTCTAAATGACACAGAAATTTATTTCTATTGAAACAGAATACTTGTAGGTATAGTGGTACATGCACTCAGTCATGTAGGAGAGAATTGTGAGTTCCATTTCCAGTTTACCCTGGGTTACATAGTGAATTTTAGACTATGGTGGCCTACATAGCAAGTCCCTGTCTGAAAAACACAAAACAAGACACCAAAAAAAGAAGAGAGAACATAAAAGAACAATAAGTTATAGTCCAGGATTAACACCTAAGTTTGTGAATTGCCTTAGTCCTTTCAAAGGGCCAGATGTCAACGGAAGTGTCTGCCTATTGCATACTCTGCCAAGTTATCAAAGTGGGAAAGGTTGAAGAAGAAAAGAGACAAGTTGACAAATCCCAAGATCAACTTCCTTAGCTTCACTCGTTTGATAAATGTCAAACGTGTGAATAGTCCTACAAAGGAAAATAGTCATCTACTACCTGACCCACTGATGGTGACTTCTCTGTGCTTCCCATCTACTCCCCATCTCAGCAGCACATCTGGCTCAGGGTACACAGGAGACAGGAGATACTGATGGTCACAAAGACCATCACAGAAGACTTGCCAATGAGTTGACATTTAAGAGGAAACTCAAGAAGATGGGCCTGGTCACAATACTTAACTCAGACTCGAAATATTAATCTCCTGGGCTACAAGATCTTACCTGGATCAAAAACAAAAAAACAGGTAGTTTTCTGAAGTAGCCCAAAAAATCTACACTAGGAAATGAGGGTCTTTCCAACAACCCAAGGGTTGACATGAGAATGAAGAGGAGGCCAGGCCAGCCATTAAATCAAGAATAAGTTTAATGCTAATACATGTTTGTGAAGCAGAAAAAAATAAAGCTTTATTCAGTGGATAATATTAAACATGCATAGGGCCAGTGAAATGACTCAGCCTATAATGGCACTGACATCCTGAGTTCAATGCCCAGGACCCACAGTATGGAAAGGAAAGAACCAACTCCCTCAAACTATCTGATCTCTACATAGATGCCACAGCATGGGCGTCCACCACAGAGACAAAACAAATAAGTGTAATTCAAAAAACATTCATAATGTGGGGCCTTCGATGAGAATAACCCCATAGCCTTATATTTGACTACTTAGTCCTCATTTGGTGGAACTGTTTGAAAGGCTTAGGAGTCCTGGCCTTGTTGAAGGAGGTGTGTCACTAGAGGCAGGCTTTGAAGTTTCAAAAGCACAGGCAATTCCCAGTTAGCTCTCTCTTAACCTCCTGCTTGTGGATTAGTTGTAAATTCTTAGCTACTGCTCCAGGGCTATGCCTGCCTGTCTGCCGTGCTCCCCACCACAACAGTCATTTACCTCACCCTCTTAGACTGTAAGCCCGATAAACTACTTCTACAATAGAAAAGCAGTACATGAGTCTTACATCCTTTGGCATCTTTTTAAAAAGTGGTTAAAACCAAACTTGTTTTGTACTTTAACAAAAAGATAAATAAATAAGACCAAACTTCTTGTCACCTGCCACCACCATCCCACTTTGTTAAACTTCTCAATCATTACCATTCTTTTTTTTAAGATTTACTTACTTTTATTTTATAAACACATACATACACACAGAGAGAGAGAAAGAGAGAGAGAAAGAGAGAGAGAGAGGTTTTGCCTGCATGAATATCTGTGCATCACATGTGTGAAGTCTCCACAGAGAACATATGAAGGTATTGGATCCTCTCGAACTGAAGTCACACTTGTGAGCTACCATGTAGGTGATGGAAACTGCACACGGGTCCTCTGCAAGAACAGTATGCTCTTAACTGCTGACCCATTTCTCTGGGCCAACTGCTACCATTCTTAACCTCAAAATCACAATCTGAGATTACTCCTTACCTCTCACTCTGAATATCCAGTTGTCAGATTCTCTTTGGTATTCTTTGTCCCATTGAACCATCTGCTGCTTAACTTGGGCTTCATCCTAGTTTACTTAGACACGTAGGAAGCATCCTTTTTTTTCCTTTACGTGTCTTGCCTGAGACTGTTCCACAGCCATTGTACCATTCCATCCACACATTTATTTGCTCACTCCTTTTATTTCCATATCAAATGGCCACACCATTCCATATCAGGCAGTGGGGACACAAGGGAGCAAGCAGAGTCCCCTCCTTGAGGGCATTACTCTCCAGATATAGCAAACAATTGGTATTGTGTGAGCTTTTTCTGAGGAGACAAGAACAAACATTGGTTCCCTCAAGACATAGCAGCAAGAACGGACCAGAGCAAGTGTTCCACGAAAGTCAAGCTCAGTGAACTGAAGAGCCTATTTGTCATACCTACAAAGCACAGGTGAAAGGACTTACAGTCATGTGGATGATCCCCAAAGCACCTGCAGCACCAGAATGCCTCACCTAAGCATGCATGAAAACTTCCCCATAGCAACCTGGGTGGACTTTCCCTTCTACATTATATAAACTCTAGCACCTCCCAAGACTACAGGACCATGTGTGGCTTGGGCAGAATTGCATATGCCTGCACAGGAGGTACCTGCACAGGAGTACCAGACATGGCTGGACTCACAGGTAAGGGTCTAATAAGCACCCCCACCTCACCACCTATGATCAACAGATTTGACCTTGAGGTTGCATGCAAGTAGTCATACCTGCTCTGGTGAAAATGGTAATGGGTGCTGAGCTTGGAAGACAAAGTGTCACTGTTAGAATTCATTGTGTCTGAGGTGTGACAGGAGGCTGTGGAGGGGTTTGGGAGCAGGGTCTAAGTCACTTGATGAGATGCAGGATAGATGTCATATATTGAAATAGATGAAACCTCAAGAATAGGCTATCCAGCTCAATTTAGTATATAAAAAGTATTATGGGATTGTCATGTGATTCGCTAGTCATGCCATTGTCATGTGACCTTTGAGAGGTCATTTGAGCTAAATCCTTTACTCAGCATATTGAATATTCCCTTTCAGTTCCAAGTTAGTAATAAGGCAGATTAGTTAGCTTTTTGTTGCAATGACAACTACCTGAGAGAACGACAAAGGGAGGGACCGTTTGTGGGGCAGTTTGGGTAAAAGTCTTCCCACAGGCTCATAGATCATGAAGGAGCAGTGCTATGTGACAGGAATTAGGAGATGTGGCCTTATTGGAGGGAGATAAGTCACTGGAGGTGGGCTTTGAGGTTTCAAGTGCTCAAGTCAGAACTAGTGACTCTCTCTTCCTGCTACTTGCAGATCTAGATCTAGATATAGAACTCTTGGCTACTCTCCAGCACCATGTCTTTCTGTGTGCTACCATGCTACCACCATGACAAGAATGAATTAAATCTCTGAAACTGTTAAGTGAGCTCCATTTAAATGTTTTCTTTTACTAGAGTTGCTGTGGTCATGGTGTCCCTTCACAACAATAGAACACTGAGTAAGGCAGGTTGTGTCACAGTCTCAGGGCTTTGGTGTGTAGGCCATGACTGGAATACTCCCTTGCTGGAAGCCTACAGTGACATCACAGTAACAGGAGCTTAAGTTAGACCAGTTACTTCACCACAGCCAAAAAGCAGAGAAGAAGCCATGGATAACTTTTAAAGGCACACCCTAGTGACCAACTTCTACTAGCTAAGCCCCACTCATCGGCCACCTTCCAAAAGAGTACCCACGACTAACAACCAAGCCTTCACTGCATGAGATCATGACTGATAATTCATATTTAACCCATAATACATTGTGACCTGTTTACTTGAACTATGAGCAAAGCTCTGTTTGGAAAGATTTTGTTTACTTTCTGTAAGTCCATTAATTTGTGTACACCACAACCTGTATGCTACAAGAGTTCACATGGTTGTTCAATGAATAAAAATAATGTTTAAAAAACAATCAAAGATCCATTGAGATAGCTGAGAGGGTAAAGGTGTTTGTCACCAAGCTAATGATCAAATTCAGTCTCTGGAACCCACATGTTAGAAGGAGATAACTGATTCCACAAGCTGTTCTATGACCTTCACACATGTAATGGAACACACACACACACACACACACACACACACACACACACACACAGAAACATACATAAACACACACACACACCACTAAATAAATAAATGTAAAACAAATTTTAAACAAATAAACTAGATTCCATCACAAATACAACAGTATGAGAATAAACAAAGACCCAGGAATGATGGCAGACAGTTCACTCCAGGTAGCACGTACCTAGAGGGGTGGAGCTATGGAAGAAACCAGGAAGTTACATTCTGTTTACTAATACTCCTCACTCAATATGTCAATTTTTAGAAACGCATTCCCTGCAAAGTAAGGTGCACTTAAGTCATTGATTAAATCCTCCCTCCAACGCTCACTAAGTCTGTCCCTGCACTAGGCAGCATAAAACACAGTGAAGCTGTCGCTCTGAACAAGCTATCCTTTAACTCAAAATGAAGACTAATTATCAGCCTTGGTTTTGCACAGCTAGTAGACCAATGAATTATGCAAGTAAGCAGATGTGCATATTGGAGTGTGGATGGGATGATTTTTTTTTTGTGGTCCTGTATTTACATATCATGAAACAACATGATATGCATGATGGTTATATTCAAGTGTCAGCACTACTAATAACCATGACCTGGAGCAACATTTCAACAGTGGGCAATGTCATGGCTTACAGTCAAGGAAACTGAGACATTTCAGTTAAATAACCACAACTACATTACTGTCAGAAGCCAGAACCCTCGCCCCTCACCCTCACCCCCTATCTCTCCCCACCTACAACCTCTCCCCACCTGCTCAACATCCCATGCATCTTGGCAACCACAAGATGCTGCCTTGCAGCTGCAGGTAGATTCAAAGCAGTGTACCGTGTCTTTTGAGAAAAGAAGTTAGATCACCAATTGTTTCAGGGCACAGGCCGAGAAGATTCTGTACTTTCCCACTATACTTTCCCACCACCTGGCCTCTCTTACCCCCTCCCCTTGTAAAGCATATTATAAAAAGGCGCCTCGCGCCCAAATACACGGCTCTTGACAAGCAACTGCTTCCTTGAGTCCTTTCCCTCTCTCGCCCGTTCTTCTTTTTCAGGTTGTGGTCCTCCTCGCCCCCCCATGAATTACAGGACCCATGGGTCGGGTCACATTACTGGTCTGGTGCAAAAGGCATGAGTCATTTGCTTAAGGTTGCTTACTACCTAATTTGTCTCTACTTATTTCCCCAACAGTGATTTCCTGAAAACCTATGAAAGTTTGGGTGGCATAGGACTATGCTCATCCCTCAAAACTCTCTCTCATAGTAGTTTTCAATCTTCCGAATGCTGTGACCCTTTAATCCAGGATCTCATGTTGTGGTGACCATATGTATGGACCAATAATGACCATAACATTATTTTCGTTAACTACTATTCCACAACCATAAATTTTTGCTAGTGTTATGAGCCATAACGTAAATATCTGATGTGCAGGATATCTAACCCCTGTTGCCTGTCTATTTACTGCCTGCCTCCCAACTGGAATTTAAGATCCATGCAGACGGGGACTTCATCCCACCCTGCTGTATGTTCAGTAGCTTGAACTGCATTGACAAAAGGTCAGCATTTAACAAAAGCTGTTGATTTGATAGATGGATGGATGCTCGCTGCTCTGAGTTAACATAAACTATCTTTCAAACTCTGAAAAAAAATTTCACAGAACTCTTAAAAGTGTTAAATGATAGGGAATCTAATGACAGGTTGAGACAGGAGCTCTCTGTAGCTCAGGCTAGCCTCAAAGTTGGCCTCAGCTTCCTGCATTCTGAGATCACAGACATGCACTACTATAATATGTAAAAGAATTTGTATATGTGTGTGCACATGTGTGCGCATATGTGTGTGTGTGTGTGTGTGTGTGTGTGTGTGTGTGTGTGTGTGTGT
>JANHMN010000001.1:180847179-180870315 GCA_030674055.1 Rhabdomys pumilio | reverse complement strand
TGTGTGTGTGTGTGTGTGTGTGTGTGTGTGTGTGTGTGTGTGTGTGTGATACATGTATATATAAGCATGTGTAGAAGCCTGAGGTCAGTGTTGGCTTTCTTCTTGGTCACACTCCACCTTACTTTTTTTCCCATGTTAATTTTTGAGGGCAAGTCTCTCGCTGTACCTGGAGCTTACTAGTTAGCTGAGCTTACTGGTCGGCTAGTGAGCTCCCACCAGTGTGCCTGCCTCCAGCCCAGGCTTCCAGGACTAGAATGACAGACATGTGCAATGCTGGCCTTTTATGTGGGTGCTGGGGATCTGAATTCAGGGCCTCATGCTCAAGGGCAAGCACTTTACTGACTAAGCCATCTTCAAAGACTTGTTTAGTATAGAGATTCAAGCTCAATGAACAGAATAAAATGCTGAGTAAATGCTATGATTGGAGGAAAAATAACATGAAACTTTATCAGACTTCACAAGAAGGAAGCGTAGTGTTTAGAGTGGGGGAAGAAAGCTTGGCACAGAGCACAATGAAAAACAACAGGAGAGACCTTGCTACCAGACAAGTTGAAAGAGGACTCATGAAAAGTCATTCTCTGACCTCTATATATCTGTACCATCACACAAATGCAAGCACACTTGTGCACACACACACACACACACATTGATTATTTTTTAATTAGATTTGTTTGTATATCTATGAATGTTTCTCCTGAATGTGTGTGTGTGCAGTACCTGCATGCCTGGTGCCCAAGGAGGTCAGAAGAGGAGACTGGATCCCTGGAACTTTTCCAGATGATTGTATGCCACCATGTAGGTGCTGGAAACCAAACCCTGAACCTCTGCAAAGATAGCAAGTGCTCTTAACTCCTGAGCCATCTCTCCAACCAATCTTAATTAATCTTTTGAATTAACAACCTCAACTGATGCTGTGTCACATTTCTGCCCTGGTTTGGACCTTGTGGACAAACCCAAACCTGGCTTGAATTTCTGCAGCCTTGTGGGAGAGCCTCCCTGGCTAGAGTTTTGAGACCTATCTCAGTCACTTCTATACTGGGGTGACTTAGCAAGACCTGTTTGGCCCTGCCTCTGCCCCTGCCGTTGCTAAGGTAGAACTTTGCCATTGGCCCTGTCATTCACCCCATACCCTCAGTCACCCTTCCCCACCTCCTATGTCATCTCACCACACCAAAAAAATTCCCCTCCCTATGCTCCGAGTTTATATAAGTGAGAGGCTGGTGCAATAAAGTTGAGTTCCTGCTTCAACAAGACTCCTGGCCTGGTGTTGGGTCTGTTCTCCTCTCACCTGGACCTACCAGTAAGGAGCCGACAAACTGACAGGGAAACTCTCTCCCTGATGGTTGACAGACATAGTACCAGACGTGCTATGCAAGCCCCAGGGGAAAAGACCTCTATGGTCTCCCCCAATACTGACTCTCTATGCTATAATCCCAACCTGCCTAACAACCAGTCACTTTCTGATTGGATCTGAGGCCTGCTCCACAGAAGAAATTCCGTGCCTGGTACTGTAAAGCAAGTACTGTAAAGCCTATGGCTCCAATGTTTATCAGCTGTAGAAAAGAAACTACTGTTGTTTTGCTAAGTGGCCAAGGTGCTGACTATAAGCAATTGTGAGAGCTCAGCTGTAAACGAATCCTCTCTGCCTCCCTCTGTCCAAGGCTTAGGGAAGCTATGGAAGAGTGGCCCATGAGTGGGAAAGAGAACTGTAAAACACAGACTTGTCCACATGGTGTGGCTTTGTACACATCAACCTGCAGCAGCTGTACTTACTCTCACAAAACCTGTACAAGACCGAGATAGCCAAAATTTCTAGCACAGTTAGGGGAGGGACCCAGGGACCCACAGTTGATAGATGCTAAAGGGAGCTGTAGGGACATGGCTGCTGTAGGGTGTCCACACTCCCAGTGGATGGCTCCACGCCCATGCACATGTGGGCAGCACTAGTTAAGTCTCACAAGATTATTAGTAGGATAGTAAAGGAATGATACGGAGTTGGGAAGACAGGTTAGGGCATTAAAGGCAGTTGGGGAGAGGGTCTAGTAGAAGAATATGATCAGAATATATTGCATAACTATACGGGAGTCTTCAAAGAATAAACAAAAATATCATTTAAAAAATAAAATTTCTTAAAAGATTAACATTTCACCTCTTAGATGTCATATGAACAGTATCCTTTCTGAGTCTGACTGATAGATTTCCAATAGAAGACCTAGATTTCAACTCTGCATTACTCACAGACAAACCCCACTGGAAAGTAAAAATTGCACAATTTTATTTCCCATCCATCCTCTGTGCCTTTTTCATGCCTGCCACTGTTTAGAGTCCAGAAGAAAAAAAAAATGAATTGTCAACCAAGTCATTGGCTCATTAGGAAGCAGAGTCTGAAACCAATTTTTCAGAACAATGACTTGTTAAGTAGTGAAAAATGCAGTGTTTAGTCATGGAGAAAATAAAGACAGATTCACCGTGCAATTTGTGTTTTTATATATATGCTAAGAGATGGGAATTTAACAAGTGAAAGGAGCTAGTCTATTATCAACACTCTCCTTCCAAAAGAAAAACAAGTGGGGGGGCCCTAATGCACCAAGCAGAAAGGTTTCTTCCTCAGCACCCAGAGCTCCCCCACCCTATATATCTTAAATTCAGAACAAATGCTGGCCTTGCAAGAAGGTGAAGAATCTCAGAACAGAGGGGATACAATGCTAAAAACAAACCTCCCTGTGAGACACAAACTGGGTAGGCATTTTCTGGTGAGGGCGTGCTGTGAGCATCTGTTGTGAGTTCTTTGTAAAGGACACACCTAGGACCCAAAGCTGGAGGGAGAAGCTACAGAAGCCCAGAGTGAGAAATCACACCATCAAAGTCAAACAGACCAGACATGAAGCCAGTATTTGTAAGAAGTATCTCAGAATAATTCCGTGAGAACAAGTTCCATCCTATTATTCACGTGGTCTCTTGAAGATAAATGGATAGAAAATACAAACGATTTGACTCCATCCAGGATGGTCCCTGAGAGAGGAAGGAAGGCAGAAGACCAATGCTTTAATATCAGCTTGGCATGCAACAGAAAACAGCCTATGTTTTTTTCCTTCCATGGTCCAGAATGCATAGTGCAGTAATCATTTCCACTACAGAGTAATTGCTTTCTCCCTGCTCCTGGCCAAAGACTTTAACCATCAACTCCAACAGATTAGTCAGCAAATTTACACCATATATTACGAGAGAAGCCAGCTCAGAAAATAGAAGCAGCTCCACCCAAACCTGTCCGTCATTCAAAGAAAAGTGCTCCTTAAAATGGGTTCTCCAGATGGCTCAGCCAACCACATTAGATCCTTTCTTTTTTCTTCGGTTTTTTTGTTTTGCTTGGTGGTGGTGGTGGTGTGTGTGTGAGACCACAGGAAAAAAACATAAGATGCCCTGCTCTACTACCCTTGCCTTATTTCCTCAAGAAAGTATCACTCACCAAGCCTGCAGCTAGGCTGTCAGCAGCCAGCAAACCCCAGAAATCTTCCACAGTGCTGGGGATATCAGCACTAGTATAGCCTTAACCAGCTTTTTACTTGGATGCTAGGGATTTGAACCCAAGTCTTTATGCTTGTATAGTAACTACTCTTACCTACTGAGCCAGATTCTCCTTAGCCCCCATATCAGATTCCTAATCTAAAATATGGCAGCAGGTAGCAGAAGAAACCCCTGCCACAAAAAGAGTCTTGAGGTGCTGTTATTTCTGACTCTGGTGATCTCATCATGGCTGATGCTGAAGAAAAGTATGGAAAAGAAGGTTTGGGGCAGCTTGATGCTACCTCTGTGATGCACACATGTCATTCTCTCCTCTCCTTTTTCTCCCAGCTCTTGTAGTCTATCCTCTGCCGTAAGAGGGAACAAAATATCAGCTGATACATGCCCAGTATGGATACACCGTGAATGCACTATGCTCAATGAAAGTTGGACTTGAGAGTAAACTGAGTGACTAATTTACTTGAAATGCCCAAACCAGACAAACCCATTGGTAAGGACAGTACACTACTGGAGCTAAGGAAGTGGGTAGAAGCCACTGTCAGTGAATATGAAGTTTCTCTGGGAGATGAGAAAATGTCCTAAACTTGAATGTAGATGAGTGCTTGCACATCTCTGTGACTGTAGGAAAGCCAATAGGTCTTACACGCGGGTGAATGTTGTGTTTTATGGATTATATCTGAGCTGTATAGAATGTTGGGGAAATAGATGGATAGTGTTGGTAAATGAATTAATTATTCAGAAATAATTTCAGGTGAAATAGCAACCAGATCTGCATTATGAGCTGAAGGCCTGAGAGAAGAAGCTACCAAGCAGGCTTGAAAACACACTGCTCAGCCCCCTGCTGCAAGGAGAATAGCTGACTGATGACCCAGCTGCTGCTTTTCTGGATTTGCTACCACATTTGTGCCAGGCTTCTGCTGGCTGCTTCCAGTGATTGAGCACAGCAGAGACATGACCACAGGCTTATTCCAGCAAGAATCTGAGTCCGCCAACTCTTGCTCCAGGATCTCCCATCTACCTGGCACTTCAGAAGTTTAGTACTTTTTCTTCTCTGCAGGCCAGACTCAGGGTGGAAAAGGCAATCAGAGCTAACCTCAGTAATATTTACAGAGATGACGAGACCCTAAGTAACAAGTGGCTGGCAAGTGGAGCAGTCAAGGGATTTGACCTTCTACAAAGGACAGCTGATACACCATGGTGTTCCAGGGGCAAAATAGGTAGACAGTCACCCAAAGTGCTATTTACCATCTGTAAGAAAAAAAGAAAGACATGAAGGTAATGAGGCTGTGGTTTGAGTGTGTTCTTCCCAGTGAAGAGTTGCCTCCGTTATTCAATGCTTAAACCCAAGGCAATTTTTTTTTTACCTAATGAACTACTTTCCAAAGAACATGCAATTTCCTGCAGGAGCATTGTGGTACTCCAGGATCCCAAGGGTCTGTATCGAGATTCTCTCAATCTTTTTTATTGTTTTTAAGCAATATTTTTATTAATTATTAATTTTATACAGTATATTTTAAACAATTAGCTCTTCCTTCCCCCAACAACTCCCATAACCATCCTCTTTGTCCTCCCATCCCTTCCCACCCAACTTTGAGTTTTCTTCCAATGCCAGTTGAAGGCAATTGTTAGGTCTGGAACATAATGCCCAAAGATGCCCAGGACCCAAGCCCATGACAATGCAAATGTAACCAAGGCTCCTCCCCTCCCCTGCTGGTCCTTTGGAGGTTCTAGGGCTTCTTACTACTGCCTTTAACATATCATGGGGATAGAGAATTTCCAGACATTTTGAGAACTGTTGGACACAGAACCTAAGTTAAATTAATATACCGACCTAAAATATCATGGTGGCCCCTGAGTTATCTTATTTAAAGAACAAGCAATAAAGTCCTAGTCATAAGTTTTTTGAGCCTGTGTGTCAGAAGCTATCATAATAAAGAAGGCCACATAGGAACTCTGAGATATCTCCTGTGAGCCAAGATATTAAATAAAGGCAATATATACTTAAGTGTGGGTGTGTATAAAGTAATCCTATGGAGAGACCTAAAGGTTAGGCCTAAGGGGCCTATCATATTTCCATTCAGTTCTCTAGTTTTGCCCCTGAAGAAACTGGATAGATGCCTACAGAGGACCAGACAACCACAGCCTTGCCAAGCAGTGGTTCTCATTGCTGCTGCTATTCTGTACATGGCATGAATGCCACACAGTCTTGGAGACAGGCCTTGGAGACAGGATATATGGACAAGGACTTGGAAAATATATCCTGTTCTATTTTGCATTCACATGAGACCAATGACAATAATTATCTACATGGAAGATAGCTGTATGCTACAGGCTTTGCTAAGACACACAGGATAGAGTGTAGAAGATCAACTACTATTCCATGCAACCCTTTTAATAAACACAGTCCTGGTTAGCCTCTTTGGATCCTGTGGGCAACCAACTCCATGCCTGAGAACACCGTCCATACCATGTTCCGTGAAGGCTTTCAGCTGTGGTGGGAGCCTAGCACAGGAAAGGGCTGCATGTTGTGCACCACAGACCTGCCCAGCCACTTGTGTTAAGCAGTGCAGAAGACTCCGTGATAGAGGAGTGTTGAGGATAAACAAAAGATGAATTGTGGAACTTGTGTGGTCAAGCTCCAGAGGGAGAATCTCGATACCGGCCCTTGGGATCCTGGAGTGCCGCAATGCTCCTGCAGGGAATTGCATGTTCTTTGGAAAGTAGTTCCTTAGAGTCAGAGTGCTTGACCCTGAAGCAAAAGAGTGACCACAGCTGCCCATTAAAAAACTGGATTCTGTTGAGCATGCCAAGTGAAAACAGTGTAGCAGCCCAACAATATGCCATCACAAGACAGAAATAATACATCTGTGACCCGGGCTTGGCAGGAACAAGGCCCAGGATGTAGTATGAACAAGTGGCCCAGACTCCAGATCTCCACCACAGCATGCCAACATGACCCTCTCAGCCCACACCCACAGCCATTCAGGAAATCCTACAAAAAATGTCATCAAGATGGAAAACAGTGTAGGTCTGGCTCACAAATGGCTAACAAAATGGTATGTGAATTATATTCCAAATTCTGTCTTAGGGACGAGCTGTAGGCTTAGCTTTTCAAAACCTACTTTAATAGGGATTCTCAAATGCTCCAGCCCTCTTCTAGCCCACCATCCAAATGTAGGGGAGAAAGATGGTAACTAGGAGGACAAGGGGAGGTGTCCTGTTTAGAAATAATTCATACCTCACGCACCACCACCACCACAGCTGGATGCACCAGGAATCTGCATGGTGGACCCGGAGGCACTACCGCCTCCTGCCCAGCAGCCCCTCAACACCATCAACCCCAGCCATAGCTGCAAGGCTCCTGCAAGGCCTAGCTCTCTCTACCTCTGCCACTCTCAGAGCTGCAACTGTAACTGCCAAGATAAAGAGCCCCGCAGGGGACCAGAACCAGCCACTCAGCACCCGTAGTGAACCTGCAGACAGGCCAAGCCGTGTGCTCTTCATCAAGAAGCCCTTGGCCCCTAAGACCCTAAGACTGTCCCCAAGATGGCCCCTGCCACAAGGATCTCCTGCGGTACCAGTAGCCGCCCTGCACCACTTGTTGCTGGCTCCCCTGTGTAGCTGGACCTGGGCTACCTGCCTGGTGGTGGTTCTGGCCACCTGAACCAGAACTTCTTCCTACACCTGCAAGCACCCTGCTATGTCATCAGTGGGCTAGGCCAGCACCAGTGGGACCTTGACCTGCAAGTCACACTGATCCCCACCTTTGACTCTGCGGTGATGCACAGGTGGTATGAGAAGACGCATGAGCAGCACCAGACACTGGGCATCAGGGTGCTGGGCAGTAGCAGCCTGGTGTCCTTGTAGGACCTTCCCACACTTCCCCCACACGCAAGGTGGAGTTCTAGCCCCATGCTGCGGGCAACCTGGGAACAACAGTTCCTCGCTATGAGCCAGGTTGGAGCTGTGGTTCTAGGTGGAAAGCCAGACACCATGCATGAATGAGCCACCGTGTGACATCCCAGCTTCCATCTCTAGCACCAACGAGACCTGCCCCACTTTATCACTTGTACGTGCCCCATCACGGGTCAAGCACAGCTCTCAGTGCCTTCTATCCTAGAGCTCAGGTTGCCGAGGTAGGAGGTTCTATGCAGAGTCCAGCCCAGCCAGCCTGGGCCACATAGTGAATGTTTTATTTGTTTCAAAAACCACAAAAAACAAAGCAGATGACTAAGCAGGAAGAAAAAAAGTAGTTCTTCGGGGCAAGTTTCTTTTGTCAAGATACCAGCAGTCCAGTTCAAAAGTATCACCAAAGTTAGTATCAGGATACTAACAGTCCAGTTCAAAAGTTCACCAGACACAAAACAGCAAGGCAGCACAATCCAGCAGAAACTGCCAAGCCTCCGCCATATAGGTACATGTCAGGGAGAGACACCAGGACCAGCAAGAATGCCAGGAATTCCCTGTCATGACTCTCTCAACATAGTGAAGGTTCTCGAAGACTTGAGACCAGTACAGAGCTGCACAGCTAGCTATGCAAGCACCCTGTCACTGTTGGTCAAGTCCCACTTACACTCTCTCCAAACATCACATGACACAACCAGAAATTCCTACTTCAGCAAGCTGTATGTGGTTACATGTTGTTACGTGTTGCAATGGCCAGAACGTGCATTACAGCCACATTCAGAATTAGCCTTGAAGTAAGACAGAGCAGGGGAAAGTCTTCATAGCAGCTCACTGGGTCATGCACTTTGTGAAAAAGCAAAAGTAACCTTGAAATGAAACCAATTTAAAGATTTCTGAGCTATGGCCATTACTCAAGAGTCTGGAAAAAGACAAGTGGCACCTCCTGGCCTTCCCTTGCCTCAGCAAGTCAGTGACTGTCATCAGCTAGAGGGGTATGATTGTCAAGGGCTCAGATCCCTCAAAATGAAAATCTGAGCCATACAACCAATAAGTTACCAAGGTGGTGGCTGAGGGTAAGATGAGCTTAGAATGGACAGTAGAGAAGGGAAGACGTGGGTACCAGCTGTGACCCTGACCAAGTCATAGAGAGAAGCCCAGTACTTTGTCCCACTAACCTGTTTTAATTTGCCCCTTAGAAAAAGAGACTTGAGAGAACAGTGAACAAACACTCCCTGAGAGAGGTGGATTTGTGTATGTCAAGGGGTGGACACTGGGAGTCACAAAAATGGATGGTGCATATCTCCTGCTATTGAGTATGCAACTGACCAACAGCCCCACCCAGTGATTAGGTCTATGGGATATCAAGGCAAGCTCATCTGGGTAAGACACAGAACTCCTAGGAAATGAGACTGAGCAGTGCTCGGTGCTTGGTGCTCCACCCCATGGCCTGGCTGAGCCTCTTTTGGAAGTGTGCTGCAGGCTAGGACTCTTTGTCTCCAGTCCTGCTTCCTTCCTTTCTTCCTCCCACACATGTCACTCGCATCACAGTTTGTGCCTCTGGTTCCCTCTCCTCCAGAAATCTTTCTTGCCTAATCCCATCTTGGGAATCTGCTTCCTGGTAGACTCCAAATAGCACAGGCTGCCTTGTGGTTGCACTGAAATCAAGTGGAGAATCGCTTAGGTGAACAAGACACTTTTGTGGCTAGAGAGAATTTTTATCATTACCCACTCTGCCCAAAATAGGTGTCATTATTACCTCCTGCCAGGAGTTGAGTGATTGAGTGGAGTGCACCAGCTCCCGTCTGAAGCACTAGAGATGATGAATGGGCTAAATCTGAAAGCTGTGTGTTATCAGTTCTCTTTATCCACTCAATTGCTATGGGGTAGATGGCGTGAATACCTGCACAGTTCCCAGCACACATCACTAGGAGTGCTGGGACTTGGAGAGCTCTTCTGGATTTCTATGGAATTAGCTGACTTGAATAAAACATCAGTGATTTGGGACCTAACCAGAAAAACTAGGCAAGTTCCCTTGTTGCGGTAGGGAGGCTCCAAGCTGCACATCAGAGCTGGCCAGTAAGCAGCAGGCCACTCATCTTAACTCCCTACCCAGTGAGGCAAGTGTTGCTGGCAGAGCCACTCAGGCAGCTTCCTTTTAATAGCCTCACATATAGCCTACCCGGAGACCCTCTGGTCACAGCTGGAGGCTTCTCTGGCATACCCTAGAGCGTGAATGAGTGATGGAAACCAAATAAGCTTTCTTTCTCGGGGACTGAAGGCTCTGAAATGTTTAAGTGGGAACTCCCTCACCTGCCACTTATTAACAGATTCCTCCAGGATTCTGGAAGCAACGCTGGGTGGCTAAAGCTTTTCAATCTGGGGTCATTTTCAAACATCTAATGACTAATGAGAGCCTCAAAAGTGACAGACAGCAGACAGGAATTGTCACTCCACTGTCTAGAGAACGACACTCAAATTGAGCATGTGCAGTCAGGTCCCGTGTTTCTAATTTCCTTGCCTGTTCACCCAAACCTCAAAAGCATTGTTTTCAGGCTTATTATTTTCTCTTTAGTATTCACACGATCCCATCTGGTTGGGAATGTAGCTAGTGCTACTGTGGACAAGGCCCTGAGTTTGAATTCCAGCACTATAGAAGAAAAAAGATGATAACATCTATTTTTGCATGTGTATGGGCACATACTCGGGGTATGCCCATATGTGTGGAGGCCCACAGCTGATGTTACCAGTCTTCCTCAGCTGTTCTTCATTTTATTCATTTTATTTTGTCCCTCACTCCCTTGAACCCAGAGATCACTGATCTAGTTAGTCTAACTAGCCAACTTGTGCCAGGAATCCCGTCCTTGTCTTCTGAGTGCTGGAATTCCAGGCGGGCCAACAGGCCCCCCCTACACTTACATGAGGACTAGGTATCTGAACTCAGGCCCTCATACTTGCACAGCAAGTATTTACCAACAGAACTATCTCTTTGGTCCCTGCTTACTTCTGTTTATCAACCAAAGCAGAGAAGTCAGTTGGTATCAAATTGAGAAGCTCCACCTAATCTCCTTTTAAAAACCATCACTTCTGGCAACAGAGGTCACCTAGGTTAAAGACAGTGACATTGACAAGGTTACAGCATCTAACCAAAGGCACAGAAGTTTAAGCTAAACCCTTTTTCTCCGACTTGGGGCAATCACCAGGTCTCATCCCTTCACAGATTCTGAACTCCCCACTGGGCCAACTGAAGCTTCCACTGTGACTACATTGAAGCTCAGCTTGTTCCCTCCACTTCCATGGGTTTTTATCCCCACGGCAACATATATTATACCTACCTCTGATCTTCAACTGGTTTCAGCAGTCCTCGGACAGCAGCCTGAGATTAGGGTGTTGTACCTAGCTAACCCAGCTGGCAGTGAAGAAGCCACAGCTGTGTAGGTAGCACAGAGTAACTCGGGAGAACTTGATTGAATACAGCAGTGAGAAACAAGGCGCTGGCTGCTGTGATAGGTCAAGCAGTAAGAGAAATAAGGACAACACAGTAACAATAAGAACAATAAAATTAGTGGTTATCACTAAACACAGTTGCTCCTACGGAAAAGATAATGGAAAGCTGAGTGTTATTAACAACAAATGAAAGCCAAGTGTTAAGGCTGAACAGCCTCTCCCATAGCATATGAAGAAGAGAGTTGGGCTATCCAGATGGCTCAGTGGGTACAGATTACACACAGGCCGGATGACTTCAATTTGACCCCTGGATCCCACCAGGTAGCAGGAATGCACAAGCTCCCCAGAATTGTCCTCTAACTGGCACTCCATGTCACACTCATGCACGAATATACACACTAAATAAATGTTCATTAAAAGAACCGGCTGGAGAGTAAACCTGGTCCTTATAAAGAGCAATTGAATCCCAGAGATTGGAGCCATGGTAGGCCTTTTAGTCAAGAGTGTCTTCCTAATGCTGTGGTGCAACACCAAGACCAAAAGCAGGTTAGGGAGGAAAGAGTTTATTTTACCTACATTTTCAGATAACAGTTCATCCTTGAAAACTGCTAGGACAGGAACTCAAACAGAGCCAGAACCTGAAAAAAGGAACTGATGCAGAGACCATGGAATGATGCCTGCCACTTACTGGTTTGCTTCTCATGGTTTGATTAGCTTGCTTTTTTTAAAGAACCCAGGGATGTGGTTCTTTAAAATAGGCTAGGCTTTCCCACATCAATCACTAAGAAACTGCCATACAGGCTTGCCTACAGCCAGATCTTACAGAGTCAATTTTTCAGCTGAGGTTCCCTCTTCTCAGGTGACTCTAGCTAATGTCAAGGTGACCTAAAACTAGGCAAAACAGTAGGTTTCCTATGCCAAGGCCAAACTCGGGTGGAAAAGAATGAGGTCATTACATGCAAGAGACATATGAGTTCTTAAAAATGCTGAAGCAGTCTACTGCTCCCCACAGAACAGTGCTTGCTTCTTCCAGGAAACCATGTTTCCGTGTATACAGGCACACAAACAAACCTCAACATGCCCTCTCATCCTCCCCCCCCCCCCCCCCCGGCTGCCATGTTGGTGTGGTTTAAGTCACAGCATAATCCAGCTACGTCCCAGCAGCAACTAAATATGAAGACTAAGGGCTCCTTACATTGAAGCAGCCTGCAGGGACGTGATAAGTCAGGAGCAGATGCTGCGGGCTGATGGGGGAAGGAGGTCACACCACACGGGAGCTGAGGGCCTAGCCAACACATCCTGGCAAGAGTGCAGAGAGGACGCAGGGGGCTGGGTTCCAAGGGTGCTGGATCAAGAAAAGGAAACATAAGGATGAAGAATGGAGAGTTGACTACTTCAGGAGGGCTCTCCAGGGATACATGATATAAGTCCCTGGCAGGCATCCCAGGCAATGGGCTGTATTAAATGAAACAGGCATACAAATATTGCCACAGCAGATGATGGAAAGGGAGATTAAAAGCCTGGGAGGTGGAATGTCTACTACACGGGACCAGAAATTCTACCAGAGGACTCAAAGAGGCTACACTGCTTCCCAAGCATCTCTCAGAAACTGGCGGTGGCTGTCCCATGTGGACCAGATCTGACAGTGGAGATTCCAATGCAGAATGGAGTTCTCCACAGAAATGAAGATGACAGGACCTTTCTCTTAGAACCCTACCCAGTCCTCAACAAAGAGAGGCCAGGTGCTGGACAATGCTTAATTGCCAGAAAGCCCATGAATATAATAATCGTAGTGAGTACTAAGCTTGGAGGGTCATGTGACATGGGGTGGGCATGGAAGGACATGTGGCATGGGGTGGATGTCAGGTTGTGAGACACAAAGTCATGGAGACAATTACTACAACACTGGACCCTGGGGACTAAAATAAGCAGAACGCCAACAAAGATATTGTTCACGCTGTAAAAGCCCAGTGAAATCAAGACTGGATAACTAAGAGGCTGGGGGGTCATTGACCTCAGCAAGAGGTCATAGCCCCTTTACCCAGTTTCTGAACCGGACAAGAACAGTCACCACAAATAGAAGGATACTGTAGCATCCTGACATTTGTGCAGAGAAATGTTGTTAAGTGAGCCTGTGGCCACTAACTCAGGTAATCACACACTCATGAAAAAAATGTCTTAAAAAGACAATCAGACACAAGATTCAAAGTGACATTCATTTCCAGAATCCTAAAATAACACCAAGTGTACACACACACACACACACACACACACACACACACACACACATACACACACACACACATGCACACGCACAGACACACACCACACACCACAGAGTGGGCGGCGGGGGATGTAGATAGAACTGTAGCCTTGACCCAAGCCCAGTTCCCAGGAAGACAAGTAGGTTTGCAACCTACACATAACCATCCCTCTATCCTCAAATACTTTAACAGACCTACAGACTCAGTGCTTAGTTGAACAGCTATACTGTTCATTTGGCCTGTAGGGCAAAAGGTAAAAGTCTCTAGAAGCTTCCACCCTCATCTTACAAGTAGGCCAAGATAGAGAATGCAGATCAATATTGCCTCCGGCAGACCTGATGAAAATTAGTGAATCCAGATCAAAGCAGAGAAACTGGTCTTGACTTCACTTCACTACCAGCCCAGATTCTGCAAAAAAAGAAAAGTGTGGTGGGCCCTAAAGTGTCAGAGTGGACCATGATAAAGTCATCGGATTAGCAACTCCAATTGGAACTGCTCTGCCTGGAGTGTCTTCGCTCATGGGGCAAACCAAGATGGCCTTCAGTATGTGGTATGATATGATAATTTTGATGTCTTTCTCTTACAGAAACGATGATCAGAAACAGTACAAATTCACTTAGAACAAAGAGCAGTATCTATTCATAACCTTGTCTACAGTATATGTTGACAGTCTTGGACTCTCAGCTGTACAACTCTCCTACCAGACCACCAGACTCTCAGCCAGACCAGCCTGAAAATCCCACAAAGCATCATGCTGATTACTGTCGCTATAACTGCCCTCCCAGTCTGCCTAGCTGGACAGTCACCTAGCACATTAAAAACTTAAACAAGTGTGTCCTCCAGAGGGTGGGAGAGAATCCCTGCAAACAGTACAGTCTGCCACACCAATAAAATCAGTTATTTTTGGTATGCCAACATGTATCCTCCAAAGTTAAAGACAAATGGTGGCATCGTATACCTCACTAAAGACAAAAAAAAATAAATTTAAATTTAAAAGAAAGAAACCATGCTTAGTAGGTTTCTTTGGGTTTAAAAAACACATACTTCATACCGCTGACACTACTGTAACCCATGTACCAGGTGACGTGGTTACCAGTTTTGAGAGGGATCCAGCACAAGAAATAGTTCTGTAGCAGGTCCGGGCTGCAACAGAAGCAGCTCTTCTCTCTGTTCACACAGCGCAGCAGACTGAAAAGCCATGATAAGGATTTAAGGAAACACCCAGAGGGAAAATCACAACAGAAGAGCTTCAGATTCTAGAACAAGGAGACACTCTCGGCAGCAGAGCTGCATCCACTCTTTTCAAAACCTCTTCCTGGTGTGGTAGAGATGAAGCATCCGGGAACGCCACTCAAAATGGAATTCTATGTAGAACAATCCAGTATGAACTGAGTTCTGTAAGACCTGCCAAATTATAAGGTTGGCAGGTCCAGCAGGAGGGAGCCCATTGAAAGAGAGTTGCATCTGGGAGTGGATGTAAGCAGGGCCAGAAGTTACAGGCAAGCTGCATCAGCAGGCACCACAGACTGTGCTCAGATTGTCCTTGTTATGCCGCAAGTGACCTGTCCCTCTGACCTGCAGATTCTTATGCTGGGGGATGGGGGGGGGGACTTATTTTCTAATGAGGGAAAGCCCAGCTTTGGTTCCTGGGCAGTTCATGATTGAAATGCAAAGTCTGTGTGGTGCCCATAGATAGCAGAGATGGGTGGGTCTCCAGTCTCAAGCCACCAAGACTCTCTCAAAAAGAAATAAAAATGGATTGAAGGTTTTTAAAAGACTATATGTGCATCTCACTCACAGTGGGATGACGGTAATACAAAAGGGCAAGTGACCCAAGGTTAGACTAAGATACCTTGGTAAGGGTGCAAAGAGGAGAAATCAAGTCAAAAGGCCTGAGTCTAACCAATCCTCCGAGACGGGGAAGCCACTGAACACGTGTACAGACTTTACCAGCTTCAGTTGTGGTGAGCTGACAGGCGAATCCTACACCCAGCCAACCTCCAACCAAATGTTCTCCCAGAGGAATGAGAGTGACCTCAAATTTTGCCTGATAGAAAAATAATTACATTGTGATATTTTAAAGAAAGCATAGCGGTTGATTCAACATGACTGAGTCTACATTAAATTTAACCTTCTAAGATGCTTACAAGACCTCATTAAGGACACACGATTCCCCTTTTGTGCATGTGTGAAGAAGGATATGTGTGTGCCTCAGTGCCTGTGCGGAATGCCAGAGGACAAAGGCAGAAGTTTGTTCTCTCCTGCCACTGTTGTCGGGCTGTGTTTTACCCATGAAATGCTATTACACAACCCTTCTTATTCTCTGCTTTCTCATTCTTTTCTTCCTCTCTCGAAAGGATGTTTCTTGATCCTTGAGCCTTAGTATGGTATACATGACTTGGTTACGACTCAATGCCTTGTATCATGAAATTCTATGCTCATCACCATTTGCTAGAAAAAGAGGTTTTAATCAAATCATAAAATTTAAAATTTTAGTAGTTAAATAAAATTTTTGCTGAGCAGATTGAGTGCTGGGTGGGGACGGCAGAGAGTAGAACCCATAAAATTGAAAATGAATGGATAGAATTTAATTATCTGAACCATCAGAAGAAAATAGACTGAAAAAAGTTTATCAGAGCCGTAGAGACTTACAGGACATTAACAACAAAAATGAACACTTGGTATCATGAGAGTCCTATAAGGAGAGGAGGGAGGGGGTGTTGTTGACATGTATTCATAAGAAGTAACAGCAGTTGCTAAGAACTTACCTAAAAAGTTTCTCCAAACCTACATATTCAAGAACTGAGTAAACTCGGATAAAATATTAATGCTGAGAGTAACATTTATGTATGGTATAAACAGAAATCTGTAGAGGGCTACTTGACACGCCATATCAACTTGGCTAAACAACGTTACTCAATTCCCACCTAGGGCCTGATCTTCCACCATGAGATTTTTTAACCAGGCTTCCAGTACCAGAGATATATTCCCTCCAGTGGAGTTGGGGTTCAAATCCAACCAGAGAGCAGTTGGTTACTCCCGTGCCTGTGGCACCACTATTGCACAAGTGTGTACATCTTGCTTCGCAGTTTGATCTACAGAAACCAAATAAACAGTAATAACAACAACAAACTAGATTTATTGCTTTTCTCATTCAAAAAAAAAATCTCTCTTGATACTGCATTTGGGATCAGATGGTCTTGTTTAACAGCTGAAAATGTGAAATATGTTGAATCTTTGTTCCATGACCTTCATTGTGTCAGTTGTAAAATCTGTTGCCCTTTAAACTGTCTTTACAGGGAGTCTAAAACTTTTTTCCTTGTTTTCCCAGAAGTTTTAATTACAAGCCTTGATACATATTTCTTTGTGTTTATTTTATCGGAGTTTACTCAGTTCTTGAATATGTAGGTTTTCTCCTTTTTAGGAGAAGCCTTTTAGGTAAGTTCTTAGCAACTGCTGTTACTTCTTGTGAATACACGTCAACAACACTCCCTCCCTCCTCTCCTTATAGGACTCTCATGACACAAGTGTTCATTTTTTTTGTTAATGTCCGGTAGGTCTCTACGGCTCTGATACATTTTTTTCAGTCTATTTTCTTCTGATGGTTCAGATAATTAAATTCTATCTGTTCATTTTCAATTTTATGGGTTCTACTCACTGCTGTCTCCACCCAGTACTCAATCTGTTCAGCAAAAATTTTATTTAATTACTAAATTTAAAAATTTTATGATTTCTATTTGATTCATTTTTATATCTTTCTTTGCTGACATTTTTTAATATTTTTGCTTATCTAAAGGGAATTTGGAATTGATTGTTAAAGCATTTTTATGCTGGTGACAAATATCCTTGCCAAATAATTCCAACACCTGATTCATTTCAGTATTGGCATTAGTTGATGGTCTTTTCTTATTAGAATTGTGGTTTTCCTCATTTTTGATCATTTTTGTTACTAGATACTTTGTATATATTATTTATTAGATAAGTCTTCATTCTATCTAAATCCTTGTAAGATTTGGTTTCAATGACAGTTTAGGTTTGAGAGCTCTTATAGTGCTGGTCTGACCTGCTTTGTTCTTCTTATGCTGACAGAGTTTCTGCTCAGTTCTTGCTGGTGCCATCTGTAAGAGCAGAATGCAAGTCCTTCAGCTACTTGCTGTTGCAGAATGATCTTGTGGGACCAAGGGATGGAAGAGAAGCCACTGGCCTTAGGACTCTTCATGCCAATGTAGAAGGCAGGGAAACTCACGGAGAAATTATACTGAAGGACAGGAATCTCCAACAATCACTTTTTAAAAAAGTTTTCCATATAGCTATAAAATTGTTGTGTGTGATGCATTCAGTGTATGGCATCTTCAGATATGCAAAGAAAAGACATTGTATTTCACATCTTGGTAAGGATGAAACCTAGAGAATATCCTAAAGTAGATAAGACCTGTGTGTGGCCTAGAGTTCAGAAGAATAATAAGATAGATCTAGAGACCACGAGAACATACACACTTAGAAATCTATAGACCAAAAGGAGGAAAGTCAAGTCAGTTTTGTGCGTCTCTAAGAACTGTAAACTGTGATATGTGAGCTTAGGTAATTAGACAGTAAGAAGCAACTGGCCATCTAAACTGCCACTCTCTTATACAACATGGTTAGCCACAAGATGATTGCGTAAAATATTTCATGGGAACAAATGTTAATAAAAAAAAAAAAAATTAGAGATACAAGATCAACTATTTGGAGAGAAACACCACAGAGGAAGAGAAAAATATAATCCCTCGGCAAAGATGATACGATGGCTAGTTTTATGTCAACTTAATACAAGCAAAAGTCACCTAAGGAAAGGGACTCTCAATTAAGAAAAAGTCCCCATAAGATGCAACTGTAGGCAAGCCTGTAAAGCATTTTCTTAATTAGTGATTGACTGGGGAGGGCCCAGCCCATTGTGGGTGGGGCTATCCCAGGGCTAGTGGTCCTGGTTCTATAAGAAAGCAGGATGAGTAAGCCAGTAAGCAGCACCCCTCCATGGCCTCTCCATCAGCTCCTACCTCCAGGTTCCTGCCCAGTTTGAGTTCTTGTCCTGACTCCCTTTGAGGAACTGTGATGTGGAAGTATAACCCAAACAAACCCTTTCCTCCCCAGGTTGCTTTGGCCATGGTGTTTCACCACAGTAACAGTAAACCAGACTTCGACAAATGGACATGAGATGGGATTTCACTGGGACATCTGTTGAGTTTTTATTTGTTTTGTTCTGTTGTTTTGTTTGCTTTTAAGCAAAGTATTCAGTTCAGGGTGCCCTTAAATTCACAACGATCCTGCCTCATCCTCCCAGGAGCTGGGATTATAGACATTCACTACCATATACAGCAGCTTTGTAGTTTTGACATGCATTGCCCTGATAGATAAAGATACTGAACAGTTTTGTTTTGTCCATTTTCTGAGACAGGGTCTCACCATGAAGCTCTGGAATTTGCTATATAGACCACACAGGCCTCAAACTTGTAGTAATCACTCTGCCTTTGCCTCCATAATACTGAGATTACAGATATATGCCACCAAGTCCAGTCATTGAGCATTTTTCATATATAAATTGGTCATTTTTATTTATTCTTTTGAGAAATATCTATCTCGATTATTTGTGCACTTAGTGAATTTTGTTAATGGTTTCAAGTATTTATATATTTTGAGTATTTATCTTCTATCAGATGAACAATTGGCAAAGATTTTCTCCCATTTTGTAGGTTATCTATTCATGTTTTCATTTCCCTTACTGTGCAAAAGCCTTTTAATTAGATGAAGTCTTATTTATCACTTCTTTGTTTGCTAGTTTCTGATGCTCTTAGAGTCATGGGATATCCTTGATTGTGCCAAATTATTCAAGTGCTTCCCCTGTTTTCCTCCACTAGTCTGGAGTCTGGGGTCTGTCATAGCCAGCTTCAGTTGTCAAGTTGACACACTGGAAAGAGGAAGTCTCATTTGACCATCAGATTGCCCTGTGGTCATATTTGCAGGACATTTTCTTAATTAGTAATTCATATAGGTTAATTAATAACCTTTGGGCAGTGCCATTCCTGGGCAAGTGAGTCTGGGCTCTATAATAGAGATGGCTGAAAAAAATAAGCAAGCTTCTTCCATCCCCTGCCCCCAACTTCCAGCTTCCAAAGGAAAATTACAAATGTAGTTGAACCAGCCAGTAAGCAACCTCCCTCATGGTCTCTGCCTCAGTCACTGCCTTGTACTCCCTCAGTCATGGAATGTAAGCCCTTCCCACAAGCTGTTTTCTGTCAGTAACAGAAAAACAAGTTAATAGAGGGTTTTACATGAAGGTCTTTGGTCCATTATGAGTTGTTTGTTTGTTTGTTTGTTTTTGTAGAATGAAAGATAGAGATCTAGTTTGGATCTTCCACATGTGGATATCCAACTACCTCAGCACCATGTGCTGAAGAGGCTATCATCTCTTACACATACATACAGAGAGAGAGAGACAGAGAGAGAGACAGAGACAGACAGAGACAGACAGACAAAGAGACAGAGACAGACAAAGAGACAGAGACAGAGAAAGAGAAATATTTTTTATTTAAAAATCATCTTTAGAGAATAAAGGATCTGCTACATACTGTCAGCAAGCTATCTGATACACTGGTAAAACTCAGAATTTCAAATGACTGAACTAAATTCCAAAGCTGCAAAGTTAACACAGTTAACACCCTTCCCCAAAAGGAAGGTGCCTTCTTGCTCAACCACAGAGAGAAGGTAACTCCAGAAGCAAACACCCCATCACAATGGCTGCTGAGCATGTTGTACAGTGGAAATAGCTCGGGGGGGATGGGGTGATGGTGGAGATAGGGAAAATGTCAGAGAAGATGATTCAAGGGGGAACAAATAAGGAGACACCCATAACTGATTGTGTACAGGCTCACCAGTCTGTTCCTTTTAGCGTGCCTGGGTAATGAAAAGGGCTGACTCATCTGGAGAATGATAAATAGAACAATCACAGGCATTTGCAAAGTATCGATTTCCTTGGGAGTGCCAAGGTTTTCATGGTAATAATCTAATGTACACTCAAGCAGCAACCAAGATGAGCCTGGCCATCTTTCCCTACACGGGTCTGTGGTATTCTGCATGTCTCATGGAAAAGGAACCAGGAGAGAGAAGGTGCAGGCTTCATTGAGACCATGGAAACATTCTAAATGGCTGGCCTCTGGAGGATGCTAGAACAAATGGTTTCAGATTACATGATGGGCCTCGGCTAAGGCATTAGCTGCCTCCAATCCACCTCCAATCTAATTAAGTCTGAATAAGTGTTGCTAATATAATTTCAAATATGGGCACAATTGTCAGATGGTTCTTGAAAGAAATAATACACAATGTAGAACAGTAATCTAATGATGATAGAAGCCAGCACTTATTTGTTATATACCAGGCACTATTCTAAATACTTTATATATAACTCCTCTTTAAGTTTCACAGGTACCACCTGATAACTGTTATCTCCACCATCCACAGAGCAAAACTGAGGCAAAGAAGTAACCAAGATAAGGAAAAGACCCAAGAGTAAAAGCTGAGAATAGATTGCCCTAGACTCTTAACCACTTCTCAATACCATTACTAATAATAATCTAATAGCCATACTCCGGTGATGCTAGAGTATATCTTTAAAATTGGGACTTTCGGGGGTGAGAAAGGAATTAAAGAATACCTGCCCCATTTTATACAAAATAAAATCAATTTTATCCCCACTCCACCCCCCATTTCTTGAGATGGAACTTGCCCAGGCTGTCCTTGAACTCCTAATTCAAGTGATTCTCTTGACTTAGCTTTCTAACAGCTGGGATTGTAGGTATGGCACCATGCCCAGCTAATTTCATCCTTAAATTTCAACAGAAAAAAAAAAAATACATTAAGACCTTAGAGACTTGGGAGGAAGGGTTTTTTTATTATTAATTTACTTATTTATTCACTTTACATCCTAATCACTGCCCTCTCCCTCCTCCCAGTCTGCCACACACACATACACAATTCCTCTCCCCATCCTTCCTCCCCTTCACTTCTGAGAAGGGGGAGGTCCCCTGGGTATCACCCACACTAGCAAATCAAGTCTCTGCAGGACTAAGCACAACCTCTCCCACTGAGGCCAGACAAGGTGGCTCAGTTAGGGGAATGGAACCTACAAGCAGGCAACAGATTTAGGGACAGTCCCCGCTCCAGCTGTTGGGGGGCCCACATGAAGACTGAGCTGCACATCTGCTACATATGTGCTGAGGGCCTAGTTTATACCCGTATATGCTCTTTGCTTGGTGGTTCAATCTCAGAGTCCTCAAAGGTTGAGAGGAAGTTTTAGGGTGATATTGTATTCATAGGATGAGTTACATGTCAGTGTATATACACCAGGTATATTCATTTTATTTTATATAAGCTTTACATCACAAGAAAAAATAAATATTAAAGTAGTTGGCGTTGTTAGGGTAATACAGTACTGCAGGAAAATAATACGTCTGCAATTTACTTTGAAATGCATTCAAAACTACCATGAATTAATGGTCAGATAGAGGGATGGTACCACATATGTGGTGAAGAAATATAGTAAGAGCTATGAATATAGTTCATTCAAAAAGAAACTTTGGGAGGATATTATTATAATTACCACTTGGATTAAAAAAACAAACAAACAAACGGTTTTCACAACTACATAAGAAACTCTTCTGTGTGTCCCATATTAGTCATGGCCATGCAGACTCTCTCTCAAGGTGATTTTTTTTTTTTGTGCCTCTTCCTTGGTTTATCATTCAAGCATGTATCCCTAAACACAGTGGTAGCTTGATTAGATCACTTCAGACTTAACACATCTTCACCCAAGCCTTGCTCTTCAGTGTATCAGTTAAAGAACCCAGGCTATCTTTACCGTGATGTTTTCCACACCAGAACTTTGATGGCCACATCTTTCTGATACCTTTTGACATTGTCCTCTGTTCTCTATATCACCTGAAAATTAGCAGCAGAGTCCGGATCAGTGAGTCTCAGATTCCATCCTTTTGGCAAAATTAAGCAATGATATGTTCTTTCACCAGAGGGTGCTTGATGTCTGCTTTCTACTTTTTCTAAAACAATTTTAAGGTCAGTGCTTTTCTTGCATGCATGTATGTGCACCACATACATGCCTTGTGTCCACAGAGGTCAGAGAAGGGCATCAGACCCTTTGCAACTGGAGTTGAGACCCAGCACTTGGGTGCTGGGAATTGAACTTGGGTCATCTGCATCAGCAACAAGTGCTCTTAACCACGGTCTCATCTCTCTGCCCTCACTTGGGGGGTGGGGCAGTAGGTTCGATGATTTGTTTTAGACAAGGAGATAATATCCTAATCTGTCCCACTGTTTTTCTTTAATAGCCAGTTATCAGGTTCTAACAGCAAAGGTGAAACAAATCACGGGCTGGTTTTCCTTACAGTTTCTATATGCCATTTTCAAAAGGTGACTGAGTAGTCTTTCTTTTAAAATATGGTGGACTTCTGGGAGGTTTGCTGTTTGTTGTTTGTTTATCTGTTTTGATTTGGGGTTTTGTGTGTGTGTGTGTATTAGTTGATTTGGTTATTTGAAACAGGGTCTCACTATGGAGCCTTGGCTGTCCTGGATCTCTATATAGACCAGGCTGGCCTCGAACTTGTAGAGGTCCACCCACCTCTGCCTCCTGAGTGCTGAATAAGCACATGTGCCACCACACCCAGATGAAAGCTGGGTTTAAACATCTTCATTAAAGCTCAGCTTGTTGGTCTTTCACTTGCAGGAGCCTCTTCCAATGGCGGTAGATCTCTTGTCCGTAACTCCAACCGTCTTTGATAACTTCCCCACTGTATGGTAGTCAGAATGTTCTAGTCCATCTCCTATAATGTCTACCTCAGACCTAGAAGCAGCCACTTCTCCAAAAAGCCCTAAGTTTTCTATATTTGTCTTTTCTGGGTTTTATAGTTTGTGTGTGTGTGTGTGTGTGTGTGTGTGTGTGTGTGTGTGTGTGTGT
>JANHMN010000001.1:180830341-180847169 GCA_030674055.1 Rhabdomys pumilio | reverse complement strand
TGTGTGTGTGTGTGTGTGTGTGTGTGTGTGTGTGTGTGTGTGTGTGTTGGTTTTTGACACAGTCTTGCTGTGTAAGATGACATCATCATCACCAGCATCACCATCACTATCACCGTCACCGTCACCATCACTGTCACCATCATCATCATGGTGAGACTGGTCTCAAGTTCACAGTCCACCTGCCTCTATAACCTGAGTGCAGGAATTACAAGCAAGTTCAGCCAGGCCTGAGCTGAACAATGCATTGCGAGACTCTAAGCTTGGAACTAGGGGATTTCCTATTGTGTTACCAGGAATTTCATGCCAAGATCCTTGTTCTCCAGCACTGGGAAGAAAGTAGGTTAGAAAGTCTCCTCAGATCCCCTGAAACTGGAGCTACAGACAGTTGTGGGCTGTTATATGGATGCTGGGAATTAAACCCAGGGAAAGCAGAGTGCTCTTAACCACTGAGTCATCTTTCCAGCCCCCTAGAAGATTTTTTAAATAAAAGTCCATAAGACCAGTTTTCCCAGGTTTTTGCAGGCTGATTAAAATTTGTGTCGCTCTTTCTGCACATGAAGCACCTTGGTCATATGTTCTTTCCCGGGATAGCTAAGTATATTATTTCATTTTTTCTGGCATACAGTTTTGTCATCAAAGGATGATAATAATCTGATTTTTTCTTTGTTTCATAAGTCACATGCTCTGTGTACCTAAAAGCTTTCATGAAAAAAATTGTTTTCTTTAAAGCTCAAGAAATATTATGTAATCTATCTTGGTGCTGGTATTCTGGGTCAGCACGCTTAGGCCCGTCCTGTGCTTTGACATGCAGTTCAAAGCGCTCTGCAGAATGCTCGCAAGTTTTCTTGACTCCTAAGTTTTTCTGCTTGCTCTGTTCCCTTTCTTTGGGCTCGCTCTCTAGAGCCCCTTCTATTAGTGCGCATGTTTTCCTCTCCTCTGCAGCTGTCACTTCTTGAAAAGGTCTTTAACTGCCTCACTTCTTTTTCGTTTTTTAAGTTATATTTTTCGGGTTGTGAGATACCACCGTGGGTAATGGTGCTTGTTGCCAAGCTTGATGACCTGAGTTGGCTCCCAGGGCCCCACAGGGTGGAAGGAAAGAACCGACTCCTGCAAGTTATCTTCTGATCTCCCCACAGGCACCATGCTATGTGTGCTGAACAACACAAATAAATGCAAAAAATTATTTAAATGTGTGTATTTAATGTATTTAAATAAATT
The DNA here is from genome assembly GCA_030674055.1 of Rhabdomys pumilio. Taxonomy (NCBI): domain Eukaryota; kingdom Metazoa; phylum Chordata; class Mammalia; order Rodentia; family Muridae; genus Rhabdomys; species Rhabdomys pumilio. The sequence continues at coordinate 180,845,951 of JANHMN010000001.1, read as the reverse complement.
TTTATTTCTCCTTTACCTTCTCCTGTGTCTCCTTGCTATGGTGTCTCTTCAGTTTGGTTTTCATGGTTAAAGAGAAATGACTTTCTTCTTTCCCCTTGTAGCTCTTTCTTGAAGTCTCCTACCCACCTGTCAGTTTCTCTAATTTTGATGCATAATATTTTTATAATTTGGATATGATATCCTCTCTAAAGGCTCATGTTTTGAAGGCTTGGTCCTCATCTGCTGGATCCAATCATTGAGAGGTGACTAGACCATTGAAATTGTGACCTAAGCAATGAATACTCCCTGGTGGCATTACTGGGGGGTAGCAGACACTGGGAGAGGAGGCCTTGCTGGAGGAGACAGATACTGCAGGAGGCATGCCTTAGAAGAGACTATCTTCCTCTCTATTCGTGTCTCTGTCCTCATAAGGTAAGCAGTCTTCTCTGTCACCACAACCTTGCCACCATGATGTTCCTACCTCACCATTAGACCACCACAACACAGGCAGCTGACTGTGTACTGAAACCATGAGCCAATAAAGCACTCCCTCCTGTCTTTCTATAGTATTTTTGTTACATAGTCAAGAAACCAAGGGACACAATATCTTCTCATATCTTTTACCATCTGGATGCCTTTTAGCTCTCTTGCCCTCTGTGGCTGTGCTCCATCCATCTTTTCAGCACATGTTCCACAGCACTTTGTCCATATTACCTCAATGTGCCTGAAAACACTGAAACCCAGAGAGTGTGACATCACAGGAGTGACCCAGTGTCATCTGGTTGGATCTGAAGACCGCTCGATACATAGAGGGGAAGAGGAAGATGACCTCACTCACCCCAGGACTGTAAGGCCATATAGCAAGGCAAGTCTAGGGAAGCTACAGACACAGACGGGCAACTACCGATGTTTAACTAAACTGACAAAGCAGTCAACTGACTTCTCAGCATCCATACCTCGTCTGGCAAAAGCTGCTCTCAGCCTTCATCAGAGAAGTCCCTTCTTACACTGAATAGCAGTGAATGCAGAGAGCCAGGGCTGCCCAGGATGCAGAGAGGAAGCAACGGTTATGGGCCCAGGCCTAAACAAGACATTTATACTATCCCCTCCAAGGTTCAGGGGGCACTGCAGAAGGGGCAGGAAGTACGTAAGACCTAGAAGATGGGCTAAAAGGTTATGAAATGCCATTCTCTAGACTCAACAAAGCTACTGTAATTAATTCACAACGCTTAGTTTCCAGCACTGGACCCGTACAAGACTGACTCTATCTGCGATAATTCAGGGAAGGATGAGGGGATCGTTCACAAGGCTTTCACGCTCCTTTACCTTTGAACTGTTTGCTGTTGATAGACTCTGAGAAAGGTGGAGTTGTACCCACTGCTGAGCCCACCAGGTTCCAAAAAATAGCTCCAAACTCATGGCCACACAGAAGGTTCTGGTTAGGATCAGAGGATCACAAAACAAAATGAATACTATGAAAGTGAGAAGGAGATTTGTGGGAAGCAAGAGGAACTGATGGGGTAACAGGAAGATGGAGGACCTAAGCAGGTGATAGGGAGAATGGTCGGTGTGTTTTGTGTATGTGTGTAACTGTTTGAAAGAATATTTAATCAGCAAAAATAAAAAAAAAAAAAGAGCAGTTGATCGTTCAAATCCATCTTTGAAAGTATGAAGAACACTGTAATTTCAAAAACTAATTTCAGGCTATTATTTCCTTTGGAGAAAAGTAGGAGAGGACATTTGCAAAACCATCCAGTCAACTTTAAGCCAAGAATTTCAAAGTAGGCCATTCTTGCTCGAAACTGGAAGTTTGTTTCAGGAAACTTTCCTCTTTCACACTTCAAAAGCAAATAAGCTATCAATTTCAAAAGAAACTTCTCCAAAACAACACTCTTTCAAAATGCCTGATGAGTCTTGTTTAATTTCTTCTGCTGTTGTCAGCTGAGCCTCTGCTTTGAGGTCCTCCTTACAGACAAGAACTATCTCTGACTCCTTCATGCAAATTGAAGAGAGAAGTTGCTGACATTGTGAATTAATATGAAAGAGCATTTATAAGGCAGATGCTTTTCGGCATCAACACTGAGCATACATCCCTGCCTTTACTGAAGTATTTGATCAAGTTTTGATGTCAAACAATAATATTTAATTAGATATTTGTCTCTCTTGACATAAAGGGAATTTACAGAGAAATAAATTCAACAGTTTCCCATCAATAAAAAAGAACTTTGCCCTCAAACTGTTTTAATCATTTCACTTTTAAAATGAAAGCTAGACTTTAACCCCAGTGCTTAGGAGGCAAGCAGATCTCTCCACGGTCAAGACCAGCCTGGTCTACACAACAGAATCCAGAACAGCCAGAGCTACAAAGAGAGACCCAGACTCAAAACAAACAAACAAACAAACAAATAAGATCCAAGCTAGAGGTGATGAAACGGCTCAGCAGATGCAAACACTTGCTTCTAAGCCCAATAGCCTGAGTTAAATGTCAAGGACCCACGGTAGAAGGAAGGTACAGACCCCAAAAGTTGTCCTCTGCCCTCTACACACACAACTATGGCACGTGGATACCCACACACACACTAATAATAAGAAATAAAATTAAAATTTTGATGCAAGTATCTCCACAATTATTTTCCAGTTTCTTCAGATGGATAAAAGTATACTTAACTGTGATACATCTAACAATTTATGTGAGTGTAAACATCAAGACAAGTGCTCATGGAAATAACTATCTTGCATAAGATACAGAAAAAAGTTCAGTCTTTTGATTTAAGGACACGAATCTCTGAGCATCTGTATGCACAAAGTTCTATTAATATTGTAGAATTATATGGTGGTGGTGGTGGTCGTAGTAGTTACAGTATATTATATGTAGACAGTTCTACTTTGGTCTTGCCACCTAAGTAAAACCTTACAAAGGCTTTTATAAAATTCTCATGGCTTTTTTTTTAAACAATAGCTTTCTATGCATCCCACTTGTTCCTGAGGTCATTCCCAAGGAATTAATGAAGGCTGTGGCACTGTCCTTGGGCTACAGGTACTCAGCAGGGTTAGAGCAATTGTTGATAATACAACGTGACTTGTGAAGTATTAGGAAAGAAAGGATGTGGAAGAGAAAGGGAGGAAACTAGGAAAAGATCAAAGGGAGTCCTGGAATAAAACAAAAGTAAAAGCAAATGTTTATGCCAAAAAGGTGTCATCTCCACATGCTGAAGAGACGTCTGTCGTTACTGTCACCATCCTCAGATATGGAGTCACTATTACTTCATCACTGTGTACAAAGCACTACACCCCCCATGATCCTCTACTCTTTTACAGCTCTACCAGTGAGCCATTCAACGTCACATTAAATACCCGTTTAACATCACAGATTTACTTATATGTACATTTCAAAGAGGTATTACCCATAATGTCCAAAATGTAGCAACAATCCTAAAACCCATCTCCAAGTGGCCACCACTCACTATGGGCCTATGGGGGTCATTTTCATCCAATCCACCACAAGGTGCCTTTGTTCACCTTCCTCCCTTTGTGTCAACCTCCTCTAACCCCAGCACTAAGGAGCCTAACTCTCACATTTTCTCCCACCCACTTTCTCTTCTACACATCCATCTTCCATCACACACTGTCAACCTGGTCTACAGTCTTCATTATGTCTGGATGACTCCATCGTGTCTGCCTTCTGCTAGGTCCTCTGCCTCTGTTCTTTCTGTATACTCTCCAGCTCCCACAACCACCTTACCATCAAAATAATCTTAAGACAAGGTCTAGTCCTCACCAGCTAGCCTCTCTGTGCCTCCCTTTGTATGTCAGAAATTTCACCGGCTGTGTTTTAAGAAAAAGACGTTTGAGTGAGGAGACTAGTCGAGAATGATTAGGCCACTGAGAACACTGGCTTTGGAAGGGTTAATGTCATACTCTTGGGGCCCATGACTTGTCTCTCACAAGAGAACTGTAAACCTGTCCCTTGACTATATCTTCATGGCTTCAGATCCCACCACATGACCTCTCCCTCACACACATCCCCTCCGCAATGATGCCACAAACTGTGATATCTTCACTAGAGCCAAGCTGATGCCAGTTACAATGTACAGTGCCTTCAGTCTCTAGCACTGTGAACTCTTCTTTAAAGTGCTCAGCCTCAGGAATTGTGTTATAGCAACAGGAATGCACTAATACACTCCACTTCCATCTTCCTCAGAGGATGAACATTAGTTATTTCATTTTTCTCTGCCCTGACTGCTGGATACGTCAAAAGGAAATGTATGATGAGCAGAAGATGGTGTAGGCGGTTAGCAAAGTAAAGAAGAGTTCTGATATTTTAATATAACAAGAAGGGAAGGAAGGAGGGAGGAAAGCAGAGAGGGAGGGAGGGGGAGGGAGGGAGGGAGGGAAGTGAGATGAGGTGAAGTGAGGCAAGGCAAGGCTAAGTGAGGGGAGGGGAGGGGAGGGAAAGAGAAGAAAGGGGAGGAGAGAGGAGGGGAGGAGAGGGGAGAGAAAGAGAGGAGAGAGGAGGAGAGGGAAGGGGAGGGAGGAGTATAAAATGCAATCATCAACCACAGTTGAAATCAGCTTTCAACTGATGGCTCCACACTCACCCCATAGCTACACACGCATAACCCCACACCACCACTTTCTTTATCTTTTTCTTAAATAGTTTAAACCAATATTTGTCTTGGAGTTGAAGGGGACACCTTCCCAGTGTGGTTGAGCTTGCCTATTTATTCCCCTGTTAACACCAAAAAGTTCTGAACAGAGGCACCTGGAACTGCAGCTGTGCCCATGAAAGGTCAGCAGGAATGATAGCAAGTCAATTTGCCAAGGGAAAAAAAGTCTCTTGCTTCTTATTTAGACAACTCACTCTAATCTCTTCAAAACACATGTCTAAGGGAGCTTTATCATTCTGTAATTAATTTAATTTAGATAAATATTCGTCACCAGAAATTTTACTTTATAAACTTAGCTATGGTTGAATGCTCCAAGAAGGGCCTAATGTGCTACAGGAATCAATGAAATGTTAACAAGCTTTGACAGCTTAGCAGGTGCTCCAAGGAGACTGGAATCCTAAAAGAACTGTGGTACAACGGTGTTCTGTTTCTTCAAGGGCATCATCTTGCCATTTGTTTATTGACCTAAACACCTTCACCTAGGTTGTACATCTTCCTTCTGCCCTCCCCAGTGAGCACCTCTGCCCCGGAAAGACCCCTGTCAAGAAAGAACAGAGACTCACATAGTTCATGACACAGATTCGCTCTTCTCATCATCAGCTCTAAAGATCCAAAAGCTGAAAACCAAAAAAGGTACTTTGATGTGAACTCATTTGGCAGTACACGCTGGCCTGAATTAGCATGAGATTATTTGTGTAAATTTAGTGCACATAGACCATTTGGTATAAATATTCACCGCTGTCCAATTACAGAGCTGTGTCCCAGGCCACTCTGGCAGTATTACATAATAAATACCGTATGCAAAATATCACCTTTCCAAAACCCAAAAAACATCTGAATGCCAAAATACTTCTGGCACCAAATATTTTAACTATGTGATTATGAGCTTAAGTCTACTTGAATGCCAAGTGAATTGATTTGTTGTGGGCACTCACAATAGCAATTCTGGGTCTACCTGGGCAGACAAGGACCATGGCAGCAAGGAGTGAGACCCAGGTGTCTGGTAGCACTGTTCCTGTCTCACCTTTTAAGGGAGCTAACAGCCCAGAACAGTCAGTTAGCTGTGGTCTCCAAAGTGTCAACTCAGGTCCATAGATTCTTATCCCCAGCTAATCACCAGAGCTTGTGTGCATAATATGCAAATACTGGGAGATTTAACAGAATTGCAAACCTGGTATTGAACAACTTCACAGAACAGGGTACACTGCATCTGTATAAACTGATTGACTCTTAGACAATCAAACATGACTCTGAAAACAGTATCTAGAGCCAAAAATCTAGTCTCCCTATTACTAAAAAACCTCCCATTTTATTTGCTCCCAAATTATTATCATATCCTGTACACCCTAGGAGAACCATAATCCTGACTTAGACGACTTTGGTTTTTCCAATTTGGCTGGCCTTCCTCCCTCCCTCCCTCCCTCCCTCCCTACCTACCTACCTACCTACCTAACTACCTACCTACCTCTCTTCCTTCCTTCTTTCCATATACTGGAAATCAAACCTAAGTCTCTTCAGTAAAGCTGTATCCCCGAATTCAGCTTGATAATTGTCAAACGTGCTGAAAAGCAAAGCCAGGAACTCACACAAGCCAGTCAAACATTTCACTGTTGATCTCTCAGCCCAAAGCCAACTTGGTTTTAAAATCTAAGTTCAGCAAATGTTTTGCCATTGAACTGACTGTAACTGATAGCCAGGTTTCCCTCCTATCTTCTGAAGGTGCAGTGGAGTTGAACTACAACCAACCCATAACAAGTCAGGAAGCACACAGCCAGGCAAGGGAGAACGATGGAGGAAAGAAGATCAGAAATTCAAGGACAGCTTCAACTACATAGCTCATTCTAGACCAGCCTCCCTCTCCCTCTCCCCCTCCCCCTCCCTCTCCCTGTCCCTCTCCCCCTCCCCCTCTCTCTCCCTGTCCCTCTCCCCCTCCCCCTCCCCCTCCCTCTCCCTGTCCCTCTCCCTCTCCCTCTCCCTCTCCCTGTCCATCTCCCTCTCCCTCTCTCTCTCTTCCTCTCTCTTTCCCTCTCTCTCCCTCTCTCTCCTTGTCTCTCTCTCCCTCCCCCTCCCCCTCTCCCCCCCCACACACAGAGGCATGCGCATTCCCTGCATGTATAATGTATATCTGTATACCACATGTGAGCCTGGTGCCTGCAGAGTTCAGAAGACAATGCTAGGTCCCCTGGAGTTACAGTTGCTTGGGAGCTGCCATGTAGATCCTGTCCATCAAACCCCGGTCCTCTGGAACAGCAGTGACTGCTCTTAATCATTGAGTCACCTCCCCAGACCCTCAAAGGAAATTTCTTTACATCACTCAATATCAAAGTTTGCTTACAATAAATGTCACAGAAACTAAGTTTAAACAAATTGACTCAACTATATATCATTTAAAACTTGTAAAATACCATTTTTAAAAAGATAAAATTGCCGGGCGGTGGTGGCGCACGCCTTTCATCCCAGCTCTTGGGAGGCAGAGGCAGGCGGATTTCTGAGTTCGAGGCCAGCCTGGTCTACAGAGTGAGTTCCAGGACAGCCAGGACTACACAGAGAAACCCTGTCTCGAAAAAACCAAAAAACAAACAAACAAACAAAAAAAAGATAAAATTCTCATGACATAAAAATCACCATTTTAACCATTTTTAAATGTGCAATTCAGTATACTCATAGGGTTTTGCAACAAACACCACTGCCCAATTGCAGAATATTTCTTTCCCACCAGATGTAGTGGCACATGCCTGCAGCCCCAACAGTTGAGAGCTAGAGGCAAGAATTGGGAATTCAAGACCAGCTTTGACTACACTGCAGCTTTGACTACACGACACTTCTACATTGGCTAGAAGCCAATCTGGGAAATAAGGGACTTTGCCTCATAGATATGCCTATTCTGAATACCTCGTGTGTGTGTGTGTGTGTGTGTGTGTGTGTGTGTGTGTGTGTGTAGTATATTGCCTTTTCTGTTTAGCATCTTAGCATGATGCAGTCAAAGTTCACCCGTTGCCCACTGCAATGTCATGTATCAGAACTTCATTTCTCTCTGTGGCTGCATTATCAGATTACATAGATATAGCATGTTTTCTTTAGCTGTACATCAAAGGATAAACATATGGGTCATGTCCTCCCTTTGGCTATTGGGAACAAGGCTTCTGTAAGCATCTGTATACAGGTATGTGTGAGAAGGTATGTTTTCAATTTTCTTGCACATACCAGGAAATGGGATTTCTATGTTACATGGTGATTTTAACAACCCAAAGAACTGCCAGCTTATTATCCAAAATGGCTATAACATTTTGTGTTGCTACAATGTATACTACAATACAACAATGTATGAGGCTCCAATTTCTCCACATCTTTGTCAGCCCTTCTAGTCTAATGTTATCACTATGTTATTATTACTGTTATTATAGTCATCCTAGTAGGTGTGAGAATGGTATCTCATTGCGATTTATTTCCCTAATGAAAATTACATATGGTCAAAATATTAGCTATGATTTTATATATAAATTATATTACACCATAAAAATATAAATGAGTGTATTAAATAAAATGTCTATTTATATACTATCTTTGAGTTTTATCACTTTTTAAAACATATTTTGTAATTATCCTCTCCATCCTCTCTTGCCCATAGACGAGTAGGGTCTCTACAAACAAATGAGTGAACGATAGTTCAAGATATAAATGACCGTGTGAGGTGTCTGAAGGTTAGAGAGGGAAACTAGAAACATTAGAGAAGCTAAAGGCAAAAATAGGTGTTTCAGTTAAACTCTTTGGTTAAACTTTGGCCACTTGTCTACTAGATCTAAGTTTCCAAGAGCAAAGCAGTTCACTTCTCCAGGAATGTTTAATGCAATATCTTCCTGATCGAGCCCTTCTCTGCTGAGAAGGTAATACAATACAGTCCAAAAGAAATGAGGATTAAGAAACCTGAGACTGGGCTCTGATTTCACCTCTAACTCTGTAACCCTGGAGATCTGCTACTTCCCCTATCCTTTGTATTCTAACAGAGGGAAGGATAGAGCAGGAGAGGAAGGGAGGACGCAGGAGAGAAAGAAACAGAGCGGAGAAGGAAGGAAAGAGGAGGGAACAGGAGGGAGAGGAGAAAGAAGATGGTGCCAGTCAGATGATTAGGGACTGCATTCTGAAATCTTTTTGCAGCTCTGTGGTGCACAGCATCGTCCCAGCCAGCATTTGTATTTGTGCTTGCTAACCTTGTTGATAGCACACTCCTGTCACATCAGCTTCAGTGAGCAAAGAATAATGCCCCAAATAACCTCCTCTCCTCCTGCAATCTCTGCCCAAGAGTCGGCATCCATACATCTGAAGGAGAGGAAGTTTCTATTGCCAAGCTCACAGATGGGGATGCATGTTGACTCCCCAAGGACCTCAGGGAAGATGTGCAGAACAAATGTCCCTTGGAAATCACTACATGAGCCCATAGGTCAGAGGAGCTGTGTCATTAGAAGAAGAAAAGAGAAGGCTGCTACCATTTCATACGGTGTACAGGCAGCCAGTGTGCATCAAGCAGAGAGCAACCAGTTTTTAAAATGTTTCTGTTCTTGCTATTTGCCTGGGAAGTGGGTATCTGTATATGCTAGCAATATGATATAGAACTGTTCCAATGACTAGGAACACAGCGGGGCACAAAATGAAGCCCTTGTACTCATAAAGTCTACAGGCAAATGGGAAAGGACTTCAATAAAACAAATATGTATGCATGTGTGTATACATGTAGGTGCATCATGTACACCTATGTATGTATCTACGTGGTGTGTGTGTGTGTGTGTGTGTGTGTGTGTGTCCACTGCTTTTTAAAGGAAGAAAAAGTTATGTAGAGAATATGGAAGAAAAGTTGGAAACAGTGCATGTCTGGTACAGATATAGCTCATTTCACAAAGTGTTACCTATCGTGCCCAAATCCCTTCGCTCAGTTTTCCTGAATCTCATAAACTAGGTGTGTGATGTACACCCGTAACCCCAGCACATGAGGGTGGAGACAGGAGGACCAGAAGTTCAAGGTCATTCTTGGCCATGTGGCAAGTTAGAGACCTGGTCTGGAATACATGAGACCCTGACTCTAATTAAAGTAGTTAGAGTAGGGTTGCATTTGGTTAGCTAAGTAACATATAAACAAAACATTGAACAACGGGACATGTGGCATCTGGAGAGGAGCATCCTAAGCAGAGCAGTAAGTGCAAACTGTGAGGCGTGTCTCTGAGATGAAGATTAGTAAGGAGGCCATTGTGGTTGACCCAAACCATCAAGGCAGAGACTAGTGGAATGGGTCTGATGGCTTGAGAGCGAAGCATGCTTGTAGGGCTTGTCGGACAAAGTGCAAATGTGTACATTTTGGCTTTTATTCCAAGCAATGTGGTGATCTACTGAACGATTCTTAGCAGAGAGACAAGACTTAACTTGTCTTAAGACAATCTCTAAAGCTGAGTGTATCCATAGAGGTGGTAGCAGAAATACCCATTGACTGTTTACATGTTATCCAATGGGCTAGGGAGATGGTTCTATGGGTAAGCATGCTGGCTATAGAGACAAGAAAATCTGAATTTGAATCCCTAGCACCCACATAAGAGCTGGTACAGCCATGCCTGTAACTCTAGCACAGGGGGTGGGGGAAGGTGAGGAGAAAGAAGGGTGGGCAGAGACAGGCAGGCAGATCCTGGGAACTCACTGGCCAGCCAGAGTAGCTGAAACAGCAAGCCTTAGGTTTAGTGTAGTGGGGGAAAAAAAAATAACAACTTGGATAGCCATAGAGTAAGACACCTGAATCCTTCTCCAGCCTGTCTAAATACACACACACACACACACACACACACACACACACACCTTTATATACACTACATCCACACAACACACATAAAAATAGATAGGCTTCTCTGAGCCTAGCAAGCATTAAGGAACAGGATGAGGAGCTGGGTTCTGGGTTCATTTTGGAAGAAGAGCCACCAGAATGTGGCAATGTGATGGGGGGGGAGGGAATGGAGGGGCGGGCATGAAGAAGTGAAGCATGGCTGCTAAGCTTCTGAGCTGAACAACTAGAGAAGCAGCTGTGGGAGGAAGACACTAGGGACAGGAGGGTGACCCCCAAAGTCAATTCTGGGCGTGCTGACTGTGCAGTACAGGGAAGCAGCGAGGAGATGAACAAAAAGTTCTGGAAGTAGAGGAAAGTCCTTGCTAGGGGTATAAATTTAGGAGTTGATGACATCATTTCCTGGCTAAGACAAGTGTAGGAGTTAATGGCAATGTACAGCATTTAAGTCTACGAGCCTGAGGGTGCCTGGGGAGTGCCTGTGAAACAGAGATCTCTCAGCTGAGGAGTAAGGGTTCTCCAACATTAAGAGGATAGGAAGATAAGGAGGAGGCATGGGAGAAAACTGAGAGATGTACCCCAAGACGGGAGGTACATGAAAGAGCGGGTGCTCAGAAAGACAGATGAAGAAAGAGGGGCTGTCTCTGATAAAGATGGAAACTCAAGGTCATATGCACAATGACCCCATTACAGAGATGTCAGGAGTGGGCAGATGCATGCGGGTGGCAGTGGGAGGTCATTACCAGGAGCTGTGGCTGAGAACTACAGTGATCCACAGTGAATCTGATATTTCTCTTGGAGAGTAGAAAAATATTCTGGGATTAGAAACTACTGATGTATCTACAGATTCATGAACGGATTAAAAATCTAGCTAGATGTGGTGGTTCATACCTCTGAGCCCAACACTCAGGAGGACCATAAAGTTAAGGCTAGCCTGGGCTACAGAAAAAGACCTGTCTCAAACTATTAAATTGCATGTTTTAGAAAAGTGAGTAGCATGGTAATACATTAGATCTCTTTTTTTAACATGCAAAAATGTGACATCTCAGGCTCGACCACAATATGTAGCTATGTGGATACCAATGGCAAGTTTGACAGAGCTGCTGGTGGGCACTAGTTTGAAGAGAAGGAGGAGAGGAGAATGGTGACTTCAGAGCAGGAACGTTAACAGCTATGGTGTAACACACACCTGCTATGCTGAGACGTGTTCATGAAAACTCACAAACAAGGAGCTCAAATCAAACTCACTATTTTGAGACTGGTAAATAAAGGGCGGAAATTATCTTGTCTCTTCTGTCCAAAGTTCTTTAACGAGTCCCCACTAGGAAAGGGGGGTAAATGTCTCCCTTAAGAGACCATTCTAGTTAGTCCATGCACATTGCATCTGTCTCACAAGACTTTGCAAGCCTCCTGATGGAAAAAGACACCACCCAACACTTCTGAAGTCATCCTGGCCCCATGCATCCCCAAGATCACACTGGTCACCCTCCAGTTTTGGCTATTTATCTACCCCCACAAGAATAGGAGCATCAGAACCCAGATCAGGAATTGAATCCTGGTTCAAATAGATTTTTAAGAAATTCAGTAGTAGCTGGGGAGGATGCTTAGTAAGTAAGATGCTTGCTTTGCAAGAACAAATACCTGAGTTTGATTCCCCAGGAAAAACCTCAAGGGGTGGCAGATGGTACCTGTAATCCTAGCTCTGGGGAGGCAGAGACAGGTAGAATCTACTTGGATAGTTTCGGGCCATTAAGAGACCCTGTCTCCAAAAACAAACAAAAATAAAGGATGGCACCTAAAGAATACTATCCAAAGTTGTCCTCTAGCTTACACACACACACACACACACACACACACACACACACACAGGTTGATAGAGAGATAGAGGAGAGTCATTGGAGAGAGTAATTTCAGCAAAAAAGACAGTACAAGACAGCCAAGAAATGGGACAAAAGGAGACCCCTGGGGAAGGGGAATTTTCTGGAACAATGCTCTAGTGAGAGCATCAGGCAGCTCCCTCAAGCACAGCCAACAATATGATCTCTCAGCAATATTATGCCAGGGAAAGGGATTTCTTAGCAGAGAAAACCTGTCACCTAGTTTGCTACATTCAAGGGATACCAAGACCCGAACCTGAAGTACTGCCTGTGGTTAGGGACTCCTTGGAAAGATTGCTTCCTCTGGGAGCCATGATTACTCTTTACCAATAACATCTCCATTTCACCAAAAACATCTACCACAAGGGCCTTTCTATGGATTTTTTAAAGTTATGTTTAACTTTTTAAAAGGAAATAATAGAGAAATCAAAGTCCATAATTCCATTGCCCAAATGTCGTTTCTCTTTTCAATAGATATAATAAGAAGTAGAAACCTCCTCCAACCATGCAATTTTATTCTCTGAAGATAACCACAACCCTTTATCTTTCAAGCAAAAAATCATACACCTCTTATAAATAGTTGAATTAAAATTTATACACAAACCCCAGGATACTCCAATTCTCTACCTTGCCCTTTACCATTTCCTATCTTGGCAGTCCTCGCCAGCTCATTTATTTAAATGGCCATGGTGTGCTTTTTAAGAATGCTTTGAACTTTATCGTATCTAAGTCTCATCAAAATACAGTGAGAAAAAAAAATCTCTATTTTACAGATAAGGAAACTGACCCAGAATTCGATTAAGTGGCCTGTTACAAGTCTCAAGGGAGCCGAAGTTGAGGTAAAGGCAGATGCTGGCTTTCTCTTACTGTACCACTGCGCCTCCCAGTGGCACTCAAGTGACATTTCTGCCCCCAGCTCCACAGTTGCCATACATTGTATCTTCTGTGAGGAATACATTTTGTCCTCAGAGTCCATCAGTTTTTAGGAAACATTTCATCTGAATTAAGATCATCACAATCTAAGGTAATATGTTTCTTTATAGGCTCTTCTGTCTGGCAGTTTAGGGACATCTCATTATTATATCAGTTATCACAACCAGAAAACTCTTAGATGAAGCAAGAGGAGGAGGAGGAAGACGAGGAGGAGGAGGAGGAGGAGGAGGAGGAAGAGGAGGAAAGGTAGCCACCTGACACTGCCTAGATGACCCAAACCAGAGGTAGGACAGCCCAGAGACCCAGAATAGAACCAACATGACTGAAAAGAAAGTCAATGAAATGGTTCCTAGTGAGATTCTGCTATACTCGTAGCTCAGAGTCTAGCCCAGTTGTCATCAAAGGGCATCCAGCAAGTGATGGGAGCAGATGCAGAGACCCACATCCAAACATTAGGTGGAGCTCGGGGAACCCCAAGAAGATAGGGAAGAAAGATTGGAGGAGCCAGAGGGGTCAAGAACACCACAAGAACACAGCCCACAGAATCAACTAAGCAGAGCTCATGGGGGCTTACAGAGACTGAAGCACAAACAGTAACCCTGTATGGGTCTGAGCTAGGTCCTCCACATATACCTGGTGTTTGTGTAGCTTGCTGTTCCTGTGGGACTCCCAAGAGTGGAAGTGGGGGCAGTGGGGGGAGGTGTCTGGCTCTTTTCGCCTGTACTTGGGACCTCTCCTCCTACTAAGCTGGATATCCCTGGGAGGCCTGCTCTTTTTTTTTTTTTTTTTTTTTTTTAAGGGAAATAGAGGAGGAGTTGATCTGAGGGAAGTAAGACTGGGAGAAGTGGAGGGAGGCAATGTAATGTATGAAAGAAGAATAAAAGCTAAAAATAAGTGGTGGCACACACCAATAATGCCTGTACTTAGGAGGTGGAGGCAGGAGGATGAGGCATAAGGACAGACTCAGCAGCAAAGGAGATTTGAGACTATTCTGAACTACAGAAGATTCTTTCAAAACGCATAGTTAAAGAAGGTTTTAGCTGGGCGTAGAGACCAGTAGTAGAGAGTTTGACTAGCATGTGCAAAGCTCAAGGTCCAAGGAAGGGAGGGAGGAAGGGAGGGGAGGGGGAGGGAGGGAGGGGGGAGGGAGGGGGAGGGAGGGAGGGAGGAAGGAAGGAAGACCTACACGGTGGTATGCTCCTGTATGTAATCCCAGAACCTAAGAGGGACGGAGATAGAGGCAGGAGGATCAAAAGTACAAGACTATCCTCAGCTACATAGGGAGCTCTAGGCCAGCCTGGGCTGCAGGATATCTTGTCTCAAAAATACAAAGCAATTCATTTTCCATTAAAAATGTAATTCAGAGTCAAGTGTGGGTGTGCATGCCTGTAATCCTAGCAGTTAGAAAGCAGAGGCAGGAGGATTATTGCAAGTTCAAGACCAGCATACATAGTGAGTTCTAGGCTAGTTAGGGTTACAATAGTAAGACTTTATTTTAAAAAATAATGTTAACTCAATTTAAAAAGACCTTAAATCGAGATTGGACATAAACTATACAGTAATTGCTTAATGCCAATCTTTACCTACACTAAAAATCAAACCACACAGAAAGCTAGTTTTGTTTCTGGTAGGAGAGGTCAAATATACACAGGATTTGTTATGTCAAACAGTCATTTATCTTAAGACATAAAATAAACTTTGGGGGCAGACAGACTTTGCCCTGTGGCTTCAGGCAGGCAAAATACTCCCTAAAGAAAATCCTTTCTTGCCGGGCGGTGGTGGCACACGCCTTTAATCCCAGCACTGGGGAGGCAGAGGCAGAGGCAGGTGGATTTCTGAGTTCGAGGCCAGCCTGGTCTACAGAGTGAGTGCCAGGACAACCAGGGCTATACAGAGAAACCCTGTCTCGAAAAACCAAAAAAAAACAACAACAACAAAAAAAAAAAAAAGCAAAAAAAGAAAATCCTTTCTTCTACCATTTTTCTATCAGGAGGCCCTTTCCTGAAGAGTCTTAAGCCTCCATCCAAGTGAAACCAACATATAGAACCATCATTAGGTAACAGCGAAATAGCATAGTAGCTTTCTTCCTCACATAGATAAAGGACTGCCAAGGCCTAGAGAGAGAGAGATGGCCCAGTAGTTAGGAGTACTTGCTGCTCTTCTAGAGGACCCAAGTTCAGTTCCCAGCACACCCACAAGGCAGCTCATAATTACACATAAAGCAAACTGCAGAGGGTCTGACACCATCTTACCACTTCCACTGGAGCCCACATACATGGTGCATGTACACACACACACACACACACACACACACACACACACACAAAGTAAAAATA
>JANHMN010000001.1:180819905-180830241 GCA_030674055.1 Rhabdomys pumilio | reverse complement strand
AACAGTCTCACATCCCAAGCCAAAGGCTCAAAAACAATAAGAGTTTCAAATATTTCAAAAGCCTTCTTTTCACAGTTGAATGATGAGATGGGGTGCATGCAGGGGCACAACTGTAATGCGAATGAAATTCTCTCACCTCTGAGACCTTTTGTTTCCTGACCCCAACATCAACTCTGATTTACCTCTCAAAGATAAGCACTTCTCTAATATGAATGCCCTCCCCATTGAGTGCTAAGAGAAAAAAGAAGCCCAGGAGCTTGGAGAACGGTGCTGTGGTACGGAGATCACACACTCGAAGCCAACCTTCAGAACAACCCACACTAAAGCTCCTTCCACCCTGTGGCAGCAGATGTTAATGGACAGACAAGAGGAGGATGTTGGATCTGCTTCTCTGATCAGAAATATTTTGCCATTGGTTGTCTATTGCTCCTGTTGTTGGTACACTTCAACAAAACCTCAGTCGTGAGGTCGTAAGAACTGCTGGGTTTTATCCAACTCCCACTGAACTAGGTTTAGCTTTGTTTTGAAGATTATTGTTTTATGTGAATTAGTGTTTTACATGCATGTATGTATGTGGACCACATGAATGTCTGGTGCCTTCAAAGGCCAGAAAAGTGTCAGATCCCCTGGGACTAGAGGTATATGGTTGTAAACTGCCTTGTTGATGCTGGGAACCAAACTTGGGCCATCTGCAAGAGCAGAAAGTAGTCTTAATCACTGAGCCGTCTCTCTAGCTCCTGCATTTATCTTTTAAAAGATTATTCAAAGAGCTGAATGCGTGGTACACACCTTTCACCCCCGCACTCAGGCAGGGGCAGGTGGAGTCCTAGGCCAACTTTGTCTACATAGTGAGCTCCAAGACAGCCAGGGCTAAGACAGCTAGGGCTACATACATGCAGCCCCCCAAAAAGATGTTATTTAGCTTATGAGGAGGCTGTAATAATACAACCCCCACTTGTCTTTGATTTTTGGTCTAAGAACAAACTCCAAACTCAGATTCGGATTCTATCTCGTATTTACTTCTTTCTTAGTCAATAGTCCTGACTAATGAGCATGGAAAGCCATTTCTCCAAATCCATCAGCTATGAAAAGCAGGCCTCGCTGCCCTGCCTGCCCTGTCTGATTGTACTGTTCTTGGCTTTTAGAAGTCCATCTGGAAAAAAAATGCCTAGAAAAATTGCTGTCACTCCGTGCTGGACCAGCTCACCGGGCGCTTCTCGTTACCTAGCAATATGCATTTGTCCTTGACTAACAAATGTCCTCACTCTTTAACACAGATGCACAGACTCAGCGGCTTTTCAGTCCTAACCGGATATCCTTTCCCTTAGCAGCTGGCCAGTGTTAAGAGGCACTTGAGGGCTGTGAGTTGTGAAGTAGGGGAATTGTGAACTACAGTTCACCATCCACTGCCCAGACAGAAATGAGGGTGTCTGACCAGCCACGAGACAGAGGTGAGGCAGGGTTCGCAAGAAGGCTGAACCATATTCCAGAAACGGGCATCTCAGCTTATTGTTTTCCACATGATGCTAGGAGCTGCGCAAGGCGCCCCCTATTGGTAATACAAGTCTACCATCATGGACGAGCCATGGGCAAGAGGACCTCATTATTGAACGAACCCTGATATTAATTTGCTTATATTTTCCTAACATGGGCAAATTTCTCAATGTCTATGAGCCTAGGATGTGGTTATTTTTTAATCCTGCAGCTTTTGGATGACAAAACAGATCTAGAGAAGCTATGTGGCTTCTCCCAAGCTGCCAGCCAGCAGGTGGAGGGAACCAATTCAGATTTAGAATGCTTTGGTGCTGGGTATCTGAAAGCCATTAGTGAGATGAGATGCTGCTTTAGTTTGTGTCTTGGTTAAGGTTTTACTGCTGTGAACAGACACCATGACCTATGCAAGTCTCATAAAGGACAACATTTAATTGGGGCTGGCTTAAAGGTTCAGAGGTTCAGTCCATTATCATTAAGGCAGGAGCATGGCAGCATCCAGGCAGGCATGGTGCAGGAGGAGCTGAAGCTTTCAACTTCATCTGAAAGCTGCTAGCAGAATGCTGGTTTCCAGGCAGCGAGGGTGAGTGTCTTAAAGCCCACTCTCACAATGACACACCTACTTTAACAAAGCCACACCTACTACAACAGGGCCACACCTTCTAATAGTGCCACTCCCTGGGCCAAACATATTCAAACCATCACAGTCTGTCAAATATGGGGAAGAGAAAGTATTCTTTCCAGGAATGCCCTAAGAATTACTACTCAAGAAACAAGCATGGTGGTATATACCTGCAACCTATGAACTTAGGAGGTAACGGCAAAAGGAACAGAAGTTCAAAATCACCCTCAACTACATAGAGAATCAAAGCCACCCTGTGCTATATGAGACCTTGTCTTAAAAAAAAAAAAATCTCCACTGGAGAAACTGCTATCAGCAAAATAGTAAAGTCCTTGCCTCAAAAACAGGAAGGACTGAGTTCAATCCCAGCACCCATGCAGAAATGCCAGGTATAGTGACACATATGTACACTCAGAACCCTAGTACTGGGGAGGTGAAGACTGGAGGATTACCAGGGCTCACTGGCCAGGTAGACTGTAGACTGGCTTAGCTAACTGGTGATGTTTAGGCCAATGAGAGACTGAGTCCAAAGAGGTGGGTGGCACTTCTAAAGATGACACTAAAATTGTTAACTGGCTTACACATATATGTGCATTCATGCACCCTTGATTGTTCTCCCTCTCTCTCTTACACATATACATGGACACACGCACACATACACACATAAACATACACACAAACATATATACCCACACATACATAAATATGTACATACGCATTTTGAAACATTTTTAAAGATTTGTTTTTATTTTATGTGTATGAGTGTTTTGTCTGCCTGTCTGCACACGCACGAGAGAGAGAGAGAGAGAGAGAGAGAGAGAGAGAGAGAGAGAAAGAGAGTGTGTGTGTGTGTGTGTGTGTGTGTGTGTGTGTGTACATGTGCTTGCTCAGTGCCTGAGGAGGGCATAGAATTCTCTAAAACTAGAGTTACAGACTATTATGAGCCACCACGTGGGTACTGAGGACCAAAACTGGGTCTTCTGCAAGAATAACAAGTGTTCTTAACCTTTGGGCCATCTCCCCAGCCCTATAATGCACATTTTTTAAAAGGGAAAAAAATATTATTCAGGAACATCACCCCAAAAAGAACCTGTGTGTTTTACTCTTAAACAAAAGCATAAAGAAAAATGGGATTTGGCTTTCTCTGCTCTCAGCTCTCTTACCCTCATCTCTAATCTGTCTACCTGCTGCTCCCTCCCCTATGATGGCTTCCCTGAGGGATCATCTAGACCAGTGGTTCTCAACCTGTGGGTTACTACCCCTTTAGGGGGGTCTCATATCAGATATTTACATTATGATTCCGAACAGCAGCAAAATTACGGTTATAAAATAGCAACAAAAAAAAAATGTTATGGTTAGGGTCACCATAGCATGAGAAACTGTACTAAAGGGTTGCAACATTAGGAAGGTTGAGAAGCGCCGGGTGGTGGTGGCGCACGCCTTTAATCTCAGCACTTGGGAGACAGAGGCAGGCAGATTTCTGAGTTCGAGGCCAGCCTGGTCTACAGAGTGAGTTCCAGGACAGCCAAGGTTACACAGAGAAACCCTGTCTCGAAAAATAAAAAAATTAAAAAATTAAAAAAATTAAAAAAAAAACAAAGAAAGAAAGAAAGAAAAAAGAAAAAAAAGGAAGGTTGAGAAGCACTGCTCTGCACTCTTCACCATGTTTCTTTCTTTAGACTTATTGTACACTGCTTTGTAACGCTGATGTCCCCTTCTGACAACCTTTCCCAACTCCTAATTACCTTCATGAGCAAAGAAATACCAAGAAGGCAAAAAGCAAAGATACTAGGTAGTCACAGATTGAAACAGCCCCTAGATATCCAGAGTTAGTTGCAAAAAAAAAAAAAAAAAGTCATCCAGCCTCCTATGCCTGAGCTGCTCCACAGTGAGCAGGAATCAAGGACCAAAGAGCCCCAAGCAAAGCGGGATCCAGATACAACATTCAGAGGTAAGTCAATGGAGTATCCCCTTCAGAAAAACTTCCCAAAGGTCCTTTGCAACCTGGTAACGTTTTTATGGAGTCTTAGTTAGGGTTTCCATTGCTGTGAAGAGATACCATGACCAAGGCAACTCTTATAAGGACAACATTTAATTGGGGCTGGCTTACAAGTTCAGAGGCTCAGTCCATTGTCATCAAGGTGGAAACATGGCAGCATCAGACAGGCATAGTGCAGGAGGAGCTGAGAGTTCTACATCTTGTTCTGAAAGCAGCCAGGAGAGGACTGCCTCTTTCAGGCAGCTAGGAGGAGGGTCTCAAAGCCCTCCCCACAGTAACACACTTCTTCCAACAAGCCACCTACTCCAATAAGGCCACACCTCCTAATATAGCCACTCCCTGGGCTAAGAATATTCAAACCACCACACTACATTTGTTTATTTCTCCTTTCCTGCTCCACAACCTAGCTTCATTACACTGACAGCACAAACCAAAACCATCTTTCATATTTTGGCAGACTATTCACCGTGAATGGTGGAATAGCTGGGGGAGTGTACATATTACCTTGGAATGGTCCTCTAGATCGCCATGGTTTTATTTGCGTTGGTTTATGGTGTTAAGTGATACCTAGAAAGCTAAAGAGCTTAGATCCCAGATCAGCCTATGGATAGTTGAGTCATTTCTAGCAGCTAATACCCGGTTTAGTTTGCTGCCTATTCCTTTGCTTTGACTGTGTTTTCATGTGTTTGATACTTAATGCCTCAACCTGACAAGGCTAGGCAACCTAGGGCCTAATAGGAGGCACTTGGGTCATGGACACGGAGGATGTAGGTAGATTCTTGTGGAACAGGTGAGCAATCTTGAGCATCCAGCCCTTTGTCCACTCTTATATTTGGTTGTTTGGCCTTCTATATTTCTCACCGTGAACTGAAATAGTGTGAGGCCCTCTGCAGGTGTAGCCAGCCTATCCAGCCTCCAGAAATACAAACCAGGATAGCCCTTTTGTCCTTTCACATTACTCAACCTCCTGCACTCTGTTAAGACATTTGGATATTTGGTTTAAAATCAGTAACTTAGCACATGCATGTCCATGATGGGGACAGTTCTAATAAAACTGCATTCAAAACCTGTGTAGAAATTGAAAAGAACACCAGATCTGTGTTTCCCCTCCACTTTCAAAATGCTATTTTCCCTTCATCATTGTTTAAGAAACAGGGAACCCCAAAGCAGAAGATGAGGAAGAGGCCACCGTGGCCACAGCTGATGACTCAGCAGGCGGGCAGATTGCTTTGTTCCTGCAGTCCTGTGGATGAGATAGCTCTAGTGCATGTAGACTTACTATGGTCTGAAAGGTTATTGTTCCTCAAAATTCCTAAATTAAAACTTAATCCTTCTGGGTAATGGTGGTGACTGCCTTTAATCCCTGAAACTGAGTTGCAGGCCAGTCTGGTATGCAGAGTGAGTTCCAGGCCAGTTAAGGCTACATAGTAAGTGGAAGGTGATAAAGGCATGGTTGTAGATCCTCATGAATGGAATTAGGACACTAATAAAAAACTGGGATGTACTAGAACCCTAATAAGAGACGTCTGAGGGAGAACTTCTTCATGGTGTTAACAGGTTGATCCTCCACTAGCCTTAAAAAGAAAGATATAAATTAATCAACTTTGCCTCTGAAAACTGTTTTTGCTATACAGTCACCAGTTTGGAAATCCAAGGAGTGGATCTTTTTGTAGTTAATGGTCTATTTTTAAAAGACCTTTCTCTTTCTATCAGAAAAGATTCTATTCAAACTTTGAACAGCAACCAGTACCTTTGAGAAGAAGAAAGACTCCTTGTTCCTCTTGAGAAGAGATGGCTAAGTTCAACATTGATATTACCAATCTGAAGCTGAGCATGGTGGCTCATGGCTGTACTCTCAGCACTCAGGAAGCTGAGCAAAAGAGCATCTCAAGTTCAAAGACAGTCTAGACTTCCTAGTGAGTTCTAGGCCAACCTAAAGTACAGAAAAAGGCTCTGCCTCAAAACAAGAAAATATTAAGTGACAATTCCATTCTACTGATCTATTGTCAACAATTAGAAGCTACTGAAGACCCCCAAATTCGGGAGACCCTTACTCAAGTCTCGGGAAGTTGAGATCACCCACAAACTCCAAGACACCGAACCTGGATGCAATCAGCAGAGGTTTATTAGGGAAGAGAGCTGGCAGCCAGTGTTCAAACTGCACACTCGCATAGGTGTACAGTTTGACAAAGCCAGTCAGTCTGAGGAGGGTTTTTAAAGAGGTAAACCACAAACCAGGGGAGTGGGAAGGGGGGTGAGGGGTTGTCAAGGATACATAACATAAGAATAGCGAAACATTCCAGAGGAGCCCAAACCTAAATGATACAGGATCATGTGAAAATCACTCTGCACACTCATTCTTCTCAAGAATGTAGTCTTACCATGTTATTACCGACTATTTCAGGTTAACTATTTCTCACTTGCTCCGGTTTCGGTCTCACCTAGGTGACTTGCATCTTTTTGTGATCAAGAATGTGTCTTCTTGCTTTGGGCTTTTCACACCCACAGGTGAGTTCTTTTCCCTGAGGCTTAAGGAATGTAATCCAGCAAGTGTCCTCTGATTCAGGGATAATGCCCTCCACCCGGAATATCTCGGGGCAATGAAGGCCTGAAATCTTACATTCAGTTCTGCCTTCTGGAGCCTGCATTCTTTTGCTCAGGGTAAAGGAAAAGCCTATATATATATTTCATAAAATGGTCTTTATAATTTTTCACTCTACACTACAAGGCACTGTTTCTTTTGGTATGGCAGATATCTTGGTGGCTTTCTGCCAAGAGTTGTACCTCCTTTAAGAATTTTATTTACATAGGACTAGGATGTATTGCAGAGGAAAGAAAGAGTGTCTGCCTAGTGCATAAGGCCTTGGGCTCAATCCCTAGTAGTACCAAAAGAAAAACAAAACAAACAGTTCAGTGGTTACAAGCATGGCCACCTCAGTGGTCATGCAGAAAGGCAGGCACGGTGGTATATGCCTGTCATCTCAGCACTGAGAGGCAGAGGATGGAGAATGTGGGGTAAAGGGGTGCTCGCAGGCCAGCCAGTCTACTAGTCAGTAAGTATGAGATTCAGTGAGATATCCTACCTCAGAGAATAAGGTAAAGAATGACAGAAGACATCCGGTATTGACCTCTGGCCTTCACAGGCATACCTGCACACATGGCGCACACTCATGTATACAACACATATATGCAAAGAATTTAAAGATAAAAAATAATTTTGTGTATGTTCCATTATTACGAACTAAGGATGGGTATATTTTTTCCACTCAAGTCTCAGTTCTCAGTAAAGATTGAGCTCAGGCAGACAAAGGGAAGGTTTGAAATTATGTGTGACTCACACTGGGAGCTCATCAATAGAAAGAGAGGAGACAGAGTCACTGACAAGGAAACAACTTCTGTTCCCGAAAACACCCATTTATGTCAGCAACACTTCAGGCACATTTACAATAAGAAATTCCAGTTCACCAAAACCTCTTAAGACAAAGCTGCATATACTACTAACCAGTTCTCTTACCTTCTTTTTGACATTGAACATTATAGAAATAAAACAGTCTTCTAAAAAATAAATAAAAGACTGAGAAATGTCTAAAAAGTTAAAGAAACGTTAACAAGTGCCTTTCCCAAAAAGCTTTTTTATTAAGAAATTTTGGTAGGTTTTTGGCTGCTAGAATATCTTATACAGTAACTATTCTGTATTTTTCAAACAAGTTTATGAGAAAGACATTTATATGGTGTATTTGAACATGTGGGACACAGAAAACAATTCTATTTGGTCCTTATTTTAACATTACCTTTACACCATCTGCTCCTGGATTTTCAACAAAAATTTTCTTGGTTGTTGTAAATCTTCATCTTTGCTAACAGTTTCTCAAGCTTCCAAAGGCGTTGTGCTAATGTAAGCACAAAGTGAGAGGCACAGGACGACACAAGAGAGCGGGTATTTTATTACATTCCTGCCCCAGATCATTGTTTCTAAGAGGTACCACATACATTTTTAATCCTTCTTCTGTTCTTGAGCAATGTAAAGAGGACCACACCTGACCTAGTTCAGTCTCTTATCACAGTAGTGGTGATAACCTTATTGTGCAAGAGAAATTGGTTATTCTATTATATTTTAAGTCAGTGCTTATTGGGTGGCAAGGCATAATTTATGCCCTTCTCTTTATAAGTGAATGTTGGAATCTCCTTCAAGGTCTAGAAAAGGTACTTTTCCTTAAGTTCAAGGCTACAGGCAACATGCAGATGAACAAAATTTTTTTCATATTATGACAGTTCTACTGTGATATAATCCCACAGAATTGTCCCATCTCAGTAACTCAAAGTGAGCTTTAATACATCTTGTTTCACATTTATTTATGTCAGTACAAGTGAGTGAGAAAAAGAACTTTCTAAATCTTGAATCACCAGGGTAAATTAATTCAAGTTAAACAAAATATGCTTATTCCAAAAATCATATGAATGGTTCATCTAAGAAAGATTCCAGCACATCTTATATCAGCTTTGCTCTAAGTGAATCTATGTTGGAAATCCAAATTAAGATCCCCCCCCCAAAAATTGAGTGTGTAAAGAACGAGAGTCTGTGGTTTTATCTCAGAGTAGTAGAGTATGTTGAAGATAAATAATTCATCCTTATCTGAGTTCCTGGGCAAATTCAATCCATAAGCATTCAACAGCTTGTCAATAGGCCATGGATTTGACAATCAGTCTTCAGTTAAAACTCATTAAGTGAATTAAAAACAAATATAAGCCAAATCATGTTAATTTTGTTAGAAAAACAAATGTTGGTAAATGTGTAATGGTCATATAAAACTTGGGACACAAGAAGATTCTGAACAGAGGAACTATGAGTAACATTTTTTCAGAGCCCAGGAAGGAGCCTGCAGTTTCCAGAACTGACACAGTAAAAAGATACCTTTAATCACATGCTCCCTATTGTGTTCTCTCATAAACACATCTTAATTTGCCTGAAGAGAAAGGAGAGTTAAAGGTATTCTGAGAGTTTCTGTGGCATTGACATGGAAAAGCAAATTTTAAATGACAGCCTCCCACTTTGCTTAGCAGATTGCCTCAAGATGCAAATGCAAAATCAATTGCTTAACGGTGTAGACATAAATTTTTTTTTTCTCTTTAGCCACTTTGTGACTCTGCAGATTTGTGACTGCAACTAATTATAAATGCAGATCTATGACTGGAGTTCTTTTAAATGTTGACTTATTGTCAAAGTACAAAGCAATATGTCTGGCAAGTCATATGCTTCATTTCTATTTTACTTCAGAGTGGACTTTTTTGGTGGTTGGGGGTTGGTTTGTTTGTTTGTTTGTTTGTTTGTTTTTTGAGATAGGGTCTCTGTGTATCCCTGGCTGTCCCAGACTAGGCTGGCCTTAAACTCTGCCTGCTTCAACCTCCTGGCTGGGATTACCAGTGTGCACCACCACTGCCCGGTCAGAGTGGGGTTTTGACGCTGAGTTTCTTAAGAATTTGAGTGATATAACTTCCTCAGATGGATACTAAAGGAGACCCCAACATGTATAAACCTCAAACCTAACAAGCCTACCCTTCACTCAGAACAATTGGAGAAGGACATTCCCTCACCCCAAGCAGGCAGCTCCATGTGCTCATTCAGGATCATAGTCTTTACTTCCCATGGTATGAGGTTCTTTAGAGCCTCACCACTGTAGCCTGCCCTCACTAAAGGATAAAGAAATAAGAAATGTGGAAAGCCATGGGCTCCACTTCTAACAGTCAAGGAATTGGGTCACAGAGCCACACCTAAACCAAAGAAGCTGCCTATCACAATGGAAAAAGATAAGACTTGTCCTTGACCTGAAATCAATCTCTGCCACAGGCAAGTCAACCAATTTCCTCATTCCTTGGGACTCTTTATAAGCAGCTGACAATTCTGTATATAGTATCCATATTGAGAGCTTATTGACATATATAACTGTACATTATCTTGGTCTGTCAATTGACTGTGTTACTATTATTTAGGACAATGCTGGCAGACTCATTATGTTGGATTAAGTGACAGTAAAAAGCACAAAACTTTCTACCCAAGAATATTATCAAAAGCACTATATGAAGTTTAATTTTGCCTAGAAATCAGTGGATCAAGTAAACTGTGTTCTAATGTTGTCCTGTCTTCTTTCTGTCTTTCTCATGCCCCAGCCTTACCCTGTATGTGTGTGTGTGTGTGTGTGTGTGTGTGTGTGTGTGTGTGTGTGTGT
>JANHMN010000001.1:180782673-180819895 GCA_030674055.1 Rhabdomys pumilio | reverse complement strand
TGTGTGTGTGTGTGTGTGTGTGTGTGTGTGTGTGTGTGTGTGTGTGTTGTGAGGTGTGCTGTGCACATAGTGCCAAAGTCAGTGGTAAACTTGGGATATACTTCTTCAAGTGCCATATGCCTTGTGATCACTGATGTTCTGTTTAAGAGATTTCAGTACAGAATCTCAGCACTTATCAAGAAAGTTAGACACACCCAAGAATGTGTCTGGGTCTCTCAAAGGAGAGTCACCCCCACTTTGTTCTTTGAAACAGTGCCTCTTGCTGGCCTGAAGCTCACCTAGACAGGTTGGGCCAGCTAGCCCCAGGGATCTATCTGTCTCTGCCTCCCTGTAACTGGGACTATGAGGATGAGCCATTAGACACAGGCTTTGTTTTGTTTTTTTAACTCTGTAATGGAACTCAGGTCCTCATGCTTTGCAGACACACACCTTACTGATTGAGCTTTCTCCCCATTACCAAAACATGTATTTCTGCTCCAAAACCAACAGCCTAGACCAATTCATGTATCAGAACTCTAATTCTTAACTTTAACACTTAGCACCTTAAAAAAAAAACAATACTTAAATGAAGTGCCTGCAGTTCCAACTACTTTAGAAACTGATGTGGAAACATGACCAGCCTAAGCAACAATGGGAAACCCAACATTAAAAAGCAAAACACTCTTATAAAATACTTTAAAATACAAAAGCACGACACCTTAAAAGGAAATAAAATAATTACTCTTAAGTATCCTGTAAGAACTAAATTATGAACCTCATAATAAGCTTGCAACCTCTTAGCTAACAATCCCACAGAAGGGATTAAAACAGGCATCAGTGATGAGCAGCACAGGGTAACAAGTTTCACTAAGTGTAGGTAATGTAATTCAAGAGCGAGCCACACAGAATGGTAGCAAGACACATGATCTACCTGGACACCGGAGCTAAAAGACACTAATCCCAGCTCAGCAAATGAATCATGAGGTAACCTTAGGAAAGCTAGCTTTCAATTCTCTTCTCAAAAACGAAAACAGAAATAAATAGATACTTTGTGAATAAACCTTTAAAAAAAAAATCTAAGCAGGGGAATTGGGGTGAGACAGATAAAGGGAAAAGAAGGAGATAAAAATCACATGTGGGGAAAGTTGCTGTACTGAAAGGGGGCTGAGTGGTTAAGCTGGGCTACATTAACAATAGTGTATTTGCTTTCAGGAAGCACACAAGCTAAGAATAAAAACATGTTAATAGGAGTAAATCAGGCGTCAAGATAAGCAAATGCTCTGCTCAACTAAAATTACTACCTCGGCTCTCGAATTTTTATTATCACTGATAGGTAATGAGCGTGTCTGCGTATAGTGACGATCTTCAGCTTTGCTTCCAGCACTGAGAAGCTGGAGCCAGAGCTGATGGCTAACTGTGGGGAAACTCTGCTAATTAAGGTCAAACTCTACCACTGACCAGATGCCTTCTGGGGCTCGGCACATAATGGGAGACTTCCTTCATTAGTGGGGCTTCTCCTTCTCTGACCTTGTCTGGGGAGTTCTAACCCCACACGTACGCCTCTACCTGAGGAATGTCCTGTAGCCTCAGTTGGATTACAGGATCAACCTCCTTTCTCCAGTTAAGAACCTGTTCAGCCAGCACCTGAGATTCCTGAAATGTGAGGCATTCCAGATACCCTAAGCTCCCAGCCAATCACCTTTGCCTATCCTGGACGTTCCTACCCTCAGTCCCCAAAACTCTATAAGCCTTGAATCACACTAAGTTGATCTGGCTACTGATTGCTGTTCCCGGTATGGCCATTCACTGTATGTACTCACAAGACTTCTGAACCTTCCTACCTCCCATCCCCACCCCCACTGTGATCCCTTTGCCCTTGTGGACCAACTCATCAGACAATCCACAAGGGCAAGGAGACCCACAGCTGCCCTAGGCTATATAGCAAATTGCAGGCCAACTTGAACTACATATAGATACTTGCTTCAAAAGAGAGGGTGGAGATGCCTAGAAATATGGGTCAGTGCTTGTCAAACAAGCATAAAGATCTGAGTTCAATCCCCAGAACCCACATAAAAAAGACAGGCATGGGAGCATGCTTATAATCCCAGCGTTAAGGATGGGAATCGAGGGGAATCCCTGGGGTTCACTGGCCATCTAGCCTAGCCAAACTGGGGAGCTCATGGTTGATTGAGAGACCCTGTCTCAAGAAATTAGAGAGTGAACAACTGAGGAGGACATCTGATTTCTACCATTGGGCCTCACATGCACATACATGCATATCCACTTGCCACATACATGAACATACATGGGGGTAGGGCACACAGAAAGACAAACAGTAAGAAAGAAGAGACAGAGACAGAGACGGGGGCAAGTAACGGGTGTGGGAAGGAGGGAAAGGTGAGCATGTGGTCCCATGACACACATCAAATGGAGTAGGATTTTACTCTGGGAAACTGAGAGTGATAACTCATTAACAAAGCTATACAGATGTCGGCTCTGAACTGAAAGACAGTTCCCTACTTGTATGACCTGTACTCCAGCGTCCTTCGAATAAGACCCTATCAGTTTACCTTATGCAGACCAGGCTGGCCTCAAACTCACGGTAAATCTACCTGCCTCTGCCCCCCAAATTCTGGGATTAAAGCTGTGTGCCACTATACGCGGCCTTGACTCAGAATTCTGAGCAGCTGGAACTACAAATGTTGCAAACCACCACACCAGCTTGACCCCATGACAATGTCATTTCTAATTTCATTTCTAGTTGCTGTGACAAAATGTCTTGACAATTAAAACTGAACATCAGCAAGCAAGTTTCATATTTTACCACAAAGCAGCTCAGCATACAGGAGGGATGGGATTGACTGCATTTTTCGGGTTTTTAATTTTTTAAATTATTTCAGCTGTATATGAAGATGCAAACTTGTAATCTCATCGTTCAGGAGGCTGAGGCAGGAGGATCATAATTTTGAAATCAATCTAATACATATAATAAGTTCAAGACCAGACTAATCTCAAAATAATAATAACAACAATACCAGGGCTAAGGACACGGCTCAGTTAAAAACCTTACATTCATAAGGACCTACATTCTAATTCAAGGACTCATAAAATGTCAGGTGTGGTGCTACATTTATAAGCCTAGTTCTGGAGAGCCATATATAGGATGTCCCAGGCTCACCCACCAGCCAGCGTAGCCTAACTGGTGAGTTCAGGCTAGCTTGGGCTATTCAGCAAGACCTTACCTTGAAAACAAAGCATCATGCTCTACTTCACAAGTAGCCTTGCTTTATCCAAAATTGTGTATTTAGAGGTGTTACATTGACTTTTCCTGGAGACTTAAACAAGCATCTGTTTACTCCCAACAGGGTACAAACAACAGACTAAAGAAATGGTCCCACAGGCCCCAGGTCTGACTTGCCTATTTACAGGTGCATGGATGAAGGGTTATCCACAACAGTTCCAACCTTTGAGCTTCTGTCAGGCCTTGAAGGTGGTCTCCTGACCACTTATGAGCCCTTCCTTCCCTCCAAGGGTGTGTGTTAGTGGGCCCAATCTTGTAGTGGTCTCATGGCGGTAATCACAGCTACTCTGGTTTTAAGACAGTAACAGTTTATTCATGCATGAACAAGATTCCACAACAAAAGGAAATAAATATCTTGGATTATTTTTTAAAAGATCTACATAAGAAAAAAAGCTAAAGTCAGTATCTGGTGTGTCTCTGAATTCAGTACCTAATTTAAAATACTACATTAAGGGCTTGAGAGATTGTTCAACTGTTAAAAACACTTGCTGCTCTCTTACAGGGCCCTCGACCTTGGCAGGTCCCCAGACCTTAATACAACTGACTCCATTATGGAACTATCATGATTCAGGCTGTGAAACTAAGCACATAGGCGGCACCACCTGTTGCAGGATATTTATACACTGTGAACCCAAGATTGTGTTATTTACTGGGAAAACCTGTTTTTAGTTGTGGTGTGGCTCAGCCTTAGCACACAGCTTTAATACAAGAGCTTTCTGCTTCAATATTGTAAACAGGATTAAATAAAGTCAACCATAGGTCAAGAATTGGAGCAAGCAACCAGTTGACAAAAAGTGAACATGGGGTTATTAAGAAAAAAAAAAAACAGAGAGTAAGAGGGAGTCAGGAGGATGGATAGAGAGACAAACAGGAAGTAGAAGGGAGGAACATTCAGTTTGAAGGTTTTTAGAGATATGAGAGAGGGGATTTGTTCTGGGATGTGAGCTGAAGAAAGTCAGCTGGGTGCTTTCTCTCCCTCTTTGAGCTAGCCATCTTTCACCCCAGCAATCTGGCTCCTGAGTCTTCATTGGTAAAATCAAACAATTCAGATTTTGTTAAAAATGGCTATCTGCCAAAACTAAAACAAAGGCCTAACCCATCAAAGTCCATAACATTCTGGGAAAGTCTCAAAATGTACTAAGTTTGCTTTTTAACTTCTGGAGTTCAATCTGGCTAATTGCTTTTGTTAACTGAAGTATGTCAACCCAGAACATAGTTTCTGTATTTAAAAACTGACCTTGAGAAAGGCTCAGCACTACACAGGGATCCCAAACACTGGTGTAGTTGCTGGCCAGCTAATAAAGATTGGGTTTTTTATTGGCTTAAACCCATGTCTGAGCAGTCTTCTCTAATGGATAACCCCACAACAGCTCAGCCATGAGGATTCAAATCCAGATCCCAGCACTCAGGTCCAGAGGCTCACAAATGCCTATAGCTTAAGATCCCATATGCCCACTACTCTCTTCTGGCCTTTGCAGGCACCCCTGCACACTTATGTCAGCATAAACTTACACCAACACATGTACACATACATAAACAAAATTTGAAGTAACATACAAAAATTAGCATACAGAGGGAAACTGAAGGTACAGAAAATAATGGGCTCCTATCCTCCACCACTGGGTAAAAGGCAGCCCAGATATAGAAAAAAAGATTCCAGAGACTCTAATACCAGAGTACTCCTGACTAGTGTGGAACTGTGAACCACTCACTTTTTCCCTTTTAGTCTAAATTAAATCATCAGTTAAACGCTCGGTTCCCACCTTGCCACTGGGCTGTGAGGCAAACTTCAGCCATTACTTTACTTTCCCAAACCTCACCACCTCCTTGAAGCCTTCCTACCTGAAGCCAATGTCAGAAGTCAGCTCAAAACACCCCAAGACCATGTTCTCAGCACAGAGATGTATGTGCCCCAGAGGGACAGAGAGCAGGGATTGTGGACAAAGACAGGAGAGAGAAGAGGGCAAAGCAGAAAAAAACAAAGGAGCAGGGAGGAGAGGGTTAAGAAATATTTGGGGAGGAGGGAGGGAAAGGACAAAGGGTTGTCTCTGGATAGAGAGGAGATAGATGTGGTCCCTGAGCAAATGGCAGTTTATAAAGGTAAAGGGGAAACCCCATGTTAAGATGTTTAATTTTAATTGGACATGTTAATTAGGTGAGCCAAAGGGGACTTTTGATTGCTAGACTTCAATACTTTGATAGCTGGATCTTGGTAGTCAACCTCAGGAGAAAGAAGTGACTAAATTAGGGAATAGACCTTGGTGACTAGTGTTAGGAATGTAATCTAGCAGTTTTTAGCAAGGCAGAGGGAATTCGGGAGAACATGCCCACCATGCTGGAACTAGTTAAGAGTTCCTTCACTACCTTTCCTGGCTCAGACAGAAATAAAGACTCTACCCTCTGGAATTCAAAGAGAAATGTCTATCATGGAGTTATTTGCTTGCTTTTAGTTTCTCCTGAGGCCAAAAGAGTTGGAAGCTGAGAATTGGCAAGCACTCTGTAAGTTCAATGAATGTGTACATGACCAAAGAGTGAGTAAACTCTAGGGTGCTGTTCCGGCTTTTGTACTTGCCTCACACGTGGTTCTGACAAGAACATAAAGTTTGCCTTTCTATTAGTAAATGATCTTGGGATGTAAAACCACAAGCAACACAAATATGTGGTGGTACTTCGATGAAAATGTAAAAGTTTATCCTTGCAAAAATGTTCATTTGCACTGAGGCGTCTTCAGTAAAACACAGACACACACACACACACACACACACACACACACACACACACACACAAAGAGAGATGATCTCTAAAGCAACTCAAGGAAAATAAACTGAACACTTTGTTTTACTTTTTAGTAGTACCTGACCCCTTAAGATGCTCAATAAATGTTTGCTTTTTAAAAGAGATCTACTTATTATTTTAACTAATAGAGGTCTTTATAGAACAATAGAAATATTTATCAGGGACCCAGATAAGGGAAAAGATGAGCAAAAGAGGGTAGGCCGAGTCCCGTGTAGTTCCAGACAGGCTAGTTTGGCTGCTTTGAAACCTTTCTTTTAAAAGTTACCACGCTGTTAAAGTGCATTCTGAGGTTGGAAGTAACGTACAGCTCCCCTTCCTCACTTGGTCTGAGTTTTTTAAATGGTGCATAGAGACCTCATTTCCACAGCAGCAAGCATTTCGATTCTGAGCCGGAACCCGAAGGAGGTACTGTGCTGGGGTGCGGCCTCACTGGCAGGAGTCAGAAGCACTCAAGACCGAGCTCAGACCCTGCCAGGTGAGAGAGGACTCCGGACTATTAGCTCGCCACAGCACCACCGCGCAGGCGCGGACGCCTGTATCTTCCGGCAGACGCCGACCTAAGAAGATCGGAACCAGGCTCCCAGGGCATAGGAGCGACGGATGAGATTAGCTGAAGTACCACTCTCGGCCAGGCCGAGCCGATAGGCGGAAGTGGAGGGCTGACTGAGCTGGGGGAACTTTGCCTGGATGGCACTTTCCTGTTCTACAGTCTGTCCCTGCTGGAGGGGCTCGGGTCTGAGATCCAAGATGGAGTTGTTGAGTCGAGCTGAGCAAGAGATGAGTCTGGCGGCCTTGAAACAACACGACCCCTATATCACCAGCATCGCAGACCTCACGGGCCAGGTCGCCCTGTACACTTTCTGCCCCAAAGCCAACCAGTGGGTGAGTGAGGCCCAGCCGTGGAGAACGCCAGCCTGGCCGCTGCCGCCTCTTAAAGGGACCGCGCAGACAGTTTAGGATTGGGGGTGGGGGAATGAAGCAGGAGACTAGGACTGCAAAGGTGAGGCCGGAACCCCTCCCAAAGGCCGGTCCAGAGCCAAAGAGGTGACGGGGGCACGCGGAATTGGAAGAATGAAGCGGAAGGAGTAGACCAGAAACGTAGCGGGGAAATCGGATGGAGAAGAAGAATGAGGCAGGCTAAGTCTTTTGGGGGTCGGTTCTAGGGACTTGAGGTTGCATTGGCAGGATATGAGACAGGTTAATTTTTTTTTTTAACAAGTGATTGAAAACCTGTGTTTGAGACTTTGAGAACTATTAGATACATTACATGTACTTGATAGCAAAATCCACTCCTCTTTCCCTACCGACCTAAATGATGATTTTGGATTTGAAGTTTAAAAATCATTTTCTGGAGTTAGTCCAGCTTTAGTCGAACTACTTTGTATCACCGGAGTTTGAGGAAAGACTTCAAGGCTACCTCACTAAGAACTGGATTCCTTGGAGACATTTGCGAGAAGAAGAGACCAGTGATAGAACCTTTGATGGCTCACTTCTGAGTTCTTTTTGGATTTTGTGAGTGGCATGGAGTTGCAGAAGTTACGTTGTCTATTCACTGATTCTAGTTAACCTCAACTTGAAGCACCTGTTTACGTTCCATTTTCTTGTGATCGACTTTTCCTAATTCAGCTATTAAAAGCTTCACACTTTTATTTAGTTTTAGAACGTTAAAGCACTACACCTGTGCTTAAAACCTGAATAAACTCTTGCAGCAAAAGAAGGAATACTAATGTTATATTTTCTTGTTTTATTTCTTGTAGTACAGAACCCAAGACCTGCTGCTGTCAGGCAGGCACTGGTCCTCTACCATTGGGCTATATACCCAAGTTACAGTTTCTTAATCACATTTTCAGGTGTTTATTTTTAAAACCTACCAAATTTGCCTAAGGCAGAGAATGGTTTTCTATCCATGATTCCTAACAAAGTTCTGAAAATAATAAATTGTGTTTAGTAACCACAAAATGTATAACTCATGAAACTATTCCTAAATTCTCCAGAAATGAAACAAAGTATTTTATAAGAAAATTTCCCAAGGTTAGGGATTTAGCTCAGTGATACACAGCTGTGCATCATGGGTCCCAGGCTCTTCAACCCTGGTATCAGTTTTGAAGAAAGTTTCCATTCTTTTTGTATAAATTTAGATAGACTGCTTGATTATTTTATTTTGGTTTTGTTTTTTTGTTTTTGTTTTTGTTTTTGTTGCAATACACAATACCTTGACTGGAATATTAGGATACCTAGTTGAAAGGTTTTCATGTTTGCAAAGATAAAGCTGGAGATGGAGACTGGCTCAGTAGTAGCTAAGCATTTGCTGCTCTTCCCAAGGACCTGGCTCCATTTCCAGCACCCCCATGATGGTTTATATCCATCTGCAACTCCAGTTCCAAGGGATCCATTGCCCTCTGCTATCCTCTGTAAGCTCCACGCACATATATGTTATAAAGACGTGTGTGCTGACAAAACAGTCCTGCACTTTTTTTAATTGAAAAAAAAAAGTTGATACATAAAAATAATAAGTAAAGCTAATTCTGTTTTCTTTTTCTTTAAATGTTTCTTACTGGTGAAAATAGACATATGCTACAGATGTAGACATATTGTTGGATCGGGCATTGTATACACTTACATAAACGCTTACAGGGTTGAATGGATACACAATTTATTTAAATTTTAAAAAAGCGACTTGCTTTAGCTGTTCAAAAGTGATTAATTTGGAGGTTAAAGAGACAACTCAGTGGATGAAGCATTTGCCTCTCAAGCATGAGACCCTGAGGTGTTCACATAGAAAGCTGGGCGTAGTAGCTTCGACTTACAATCCTACACTGGGGATATGGAGGCGCTTATAATCCAACACTGGAGCTCATTGACCAGCAAGTGTAACTTAATCTTCTGGCCAGCGAGGTCCCTGACTCAAAAGAAGGAATGACACCTGAGAGTGACCGCTGGCCTCTTCACAGTTATACACAAGAGCCTGCATTCATTCACAAGAGCATATATACGATTGATTTCACAGTAAATAAGACAACTTGGCCTGAAAATGTTGATGCTTCACTGAGATCATTTGGCATTGGATTATTCCTGGAAAACTAACAGAGTTATTGTGTGTTACAGGAGAAGACAGATATAGAAGGGACGTTATTTGTATACCGAAGGTAGGTTTCTTAAGAATATGATTCTGTCTCACTTGAGTGGTGGTGATCATTGTCACGTACCATTTTTATTCTGTAATTGTCTTAGGAACCTTCCTGTTTGTCTTCTTCCAGTTTTCCTCCATATAAGCAATGCAATCTTACTATAGCTGCTTCTCTTCTCAGAGCCTGGGAAGATTGGCTCAGGATAGAAAGCCTTTTTAAATTAATGCATCCCAAAGAGATACCTGCCCAACTATCCCATGTTAAAAAAGAATGCATACATATGAATGTGTATGAATACAGTATAATATAGTAGCTATAAAGTAGTTGAGACAGCACTCTTGCTGGTCTGTAGTTTCTGATGAGAATTTGTGTTCTATGGCTGGTTCTGCCCCTTCCTGCTTCTTTCCCAAAGTTCTAGGTTATTCCTAATTCATATATATTTTACTTTAAGCGTCTCTGAAAATTAATTCTTTAAACTGTTGGTTTGTAAAGGTTTACAACTTTACCTCTTTGGCAACATAGGGCCTAAAGGGCAGCCCATAGGATGAGACAAGTCATGAGACCCTTGTATTCCTAGATACCTACAGCTCTTGTTCTTAAAGGCAAGTCCTTTCCCTTGTGTTCTAAAACTTAAGAGTAGCAGCAGCAAGTAGGTTACAGACATCTGGTTCTTTTTGTATGGACAGCCTTCCTCCATTGGTGCTAATTTATAAGAATTGAGTGCTATGAATGTTAGTCTAAAGCTTTGTGATCTTGTCTAAATATACTTTCCTCTTTAAATAGAAGCATTTTGATGTTTGTATAACAAGCTCATCTTTCTTTAATACTGTTTTCTCTACTTTTTTTTCTTTTCTAAAATAAAAAGGTCTAACTCCAACCTCATCATTATGATACAAGTCTCTAAGAACGCCTAACTATTAGAACAATACTGTCTGTACATTTGAGGATATTTATAGGTCTAATTTTTAAGCAGTAACTGTAGTGTCCTTAACATTTAGGGTTATTTACAAGTCTAATTTTAAAAGACTAAAACAGATCTATTAATTAGAGGAAGTGTGAACTTTGGTATAGAATGTCATAATGTTACTTTGCAGGAATCAGAAAAGAAAACTGGATTTGGAGTTTTTAATTGGTGTGACTTTGGGCAAGGACCTTAATTCTGTTAAGCTTGTTTCTTCTGTAGAACAGGATTTCATTACCTCCCCATGATATTACAGAAACAAATGAGAACTGAAGTATTAGGTTGACGAATTTAGGTGCATTGTGTGTTGAATCCCCTTGGTAAGGAAACTAAGAGCATTCTTACTATAGAAGTCAGGTCCATCTAACTCAAGAAAAATGTACAAAGACCTACTTAATGTAAGAAAAGTTACTGCTGAAATGAGTGGCAGTCATAGACAGATTTGTACCATATTTTTTAAAACCTGGTACTGGTAGCACATGCCTTTAAATCCCACACTTGGGAGACAGGGGCAAGTAGATCTCCAAGTTCAAGGCTAGCCCGGTCTACAGAGAAAGTTCCAGGATAGCTGAGGGCCACACAGAAAGACCCTGACTCAAAAAACTGGAGAAGAAGAAGAAGAAGAAAAAAAAAGGATGTTATTTCTTCTAGCAGTTTATTGCATGCTTATATCAATCTTAGTTTATAGGTATAAAAAAAAGTCAGAAATCCACAATTCCAGGGAGCTTCCATTCTAGTAGTGAAGGAAAGACAGTAGTTAGAGAATAGATGGGTAT
Source organism: Rhabdomys pumilio (assembly GCA_030674055.1). Lineage (NCBI taxonomy): Eukaryota > Metazoa > Chordata > Mammalia > Rodentia > Muridae > Rhabdomys > Rhabdomys pumilio. Next base: position 180,808,954 of record JANHMN010000001.1, on the reverse strand, counting down.
TGGGGTGAGGTGACGTCTGAGCAAATATTTGCTGGAGAAGAGATGCTGGTGCCAGTTTGGAGGCCACAGTTCAGACAGAGAGATCTTGAGGTAGCAACAAACCTGAAGACAGTGGCAGGGACCCAATGGTGGAAGCGGGAAAGACTCACAGGAGATAAAGTAGGGTGGGGACCTTGGTGGCTTGTCTTTTACACTGAGGAATCAAATCCTTATGAAGACTTAGGTAGAGAGAGGGAAATGTCTGACTTAATTTTTTTTTAAGAGCTGAGGCTTGAACCTAGGACTTTGCTCATGCTAGGCAAACATTCTACCACTGTGCTATATCCCCAGCCTTGTATTTTTGCTTATGGTTTCAGATGCTAATCGTGTCATGTGATGGAATTAGGAATTTCTTTTTAATGAGAATAAAGGAGTAGATAACATTTCTACAGGTTGAAAGGTAACACGTGTTCTCTTTGTTTAAATCTAAGGTCAGCTTCGCCTTACCATGGCTTTACCATTGTCAACCGACTGAACATGCATAATCTGGTTGAACCAGTGAATAAAGATTTGGAATTTCAGCTCCATGAACCATTTCTTCTGTATAGAAATGCAAGTTGTGAGTATATCTGTTTGCATTTAACAGAGTGACTTTAATTTCAAAACATTGGGTTTTGGAGTTTCAAATTATACAAAATATGTCATACATTATAAATGTGTGTCTTAGTAAAAGATAAAATTCTTTTTAAATGTATTAGTCTATGTGTATGACTGTGTATATGTATGTGTGCATATATAGTGTGCATATATACCCCAGCCCATGTGTGGAGATGAGAGGACAACTTTCATTAGTTCTGTCTTTCCACATGTGGGTTCCGATATGGAACTCAGGTTGTCAGGCTTGAGGGCAAGTCCCTTCACTGACTGCCATCTCACCATCCCCAAAACCAAACATTTTAAGTTAGCTCTAAAATTGAAAAGCCCTTTGCAAATAACTAACTTAAGTTATTTTAGTTAACTATACTGTCTAGCCCAGTTGCTAACATTGCATTTGTTTCTGTTATGAAATGTTTAGTCCTTTGTTTCTGCTGTAGTGCTAAATTGTCTGCTCATGTCCCTGAGCAACAGAGCTTAGTCTGACAGACGCAGAATGAGAGCAGATGCTTTCCACAGAGAATTTACCATGGATGGTGACACTTTTCGACCTGCTAGTTTAATAGTGTCTAGTGGGCACAAACACTGTGCCAAAGCTGTTGTGCTTTAATGATAGAGAGTGACCTATGCAGGATGTACAGGTAGTGTGGTGACAAGACTCAAGGTGAATGGCATACATTTAGTTGGGGAGTTCCTGGCCCAAGGTCTTGTCAGGCATTTTTACAGGTTGTGATAGCGATTGAATTTAGTCAGCAAACCTCAGAGTAGCCCTTTCAAGAAGAGTGTAGATGTTCCTCACCTCGATAGTGGCATTACTTGCTGATAGAGTTATCATAAGTTGAAAGTTTGTTAATATACTTAAGCTACTGGACACCAGAGCTTAGCAACACAGTATACTATAGAGTATTGGCTGTTCCCCACCGTGATCATATTGGATTGGGCACTGTGGCTGGTTGTTGCTCTACAGTACTGAGGGAGTATCCCACTGTGTTATTTCTATTCCTATCCCAAGGGAAATGTACAGTCCAAACATTTTTTTTTACTTAGTACATACTAGTACATACTACTTTCCTAACGTTTATGAGCAAAAAAAAAAATCTTAAATTAGATATTCATAATGGGACCATCTGAACAGTAAGTATAGTTGAAGGTCGAGGCTGTAGCTTGGTGGTAGAATACTTAGCATTCATGTGCTTTCGTTAGATCTCCAGCAACATGAGCATGCTGTACATTGGGTTCTGAGAGTTCAGTATGATGTTAGAAGTGTAACTGAGGACTGGGACAGTTTGCTTATTGTTGACCCAGGAGAGATATCAAAACAGAGTGGTGTGGAACTCTTTGTAAACCAGGTTGGCCTTGAACTCATAGAGATCTGTCTGACTCTGCTTCCCAAGTGCTGGGATTAAAGGCATGCGCACCACCACCCAGCATTTCTTGCTCATTTTTAAGTATCTACATAAGATAGGATCTATCTCTTGACTTTTCAGTAAACTGTGTCTCAGGATTTTAACTGAAATTTACCTCTTGGATTTTAAATCCTACAGGCTTATTAGAGATACTTTTTGAGCCAGGAATGGTAGTATACATTAATAATCTCAGTACTTTGGAGGCTGGGCAGCCTGCGCTATATAATATAAGCTCCTGTCTCAAAATTTAAAAAAAAAAATGCATGTTATTTAATACCTGTAAGTTCAGGATTTATGTGAGAAAGAGTGGAATGTTACAAACGGCTGTTTTAAGTTTTCGTTATGAGAGGATTCTTCAAAAGGACACTTAATAAATTTTTAATATAAAATCAGACCGATTATGCTTTTTGCTGTGGTGTCAGTTGTGTATTGCTCCTATTCATTGGGGAAAATCAAGAGCCTAGTGCGCCTGATTACCATGTGGCGTAAGCCTGAGTTCTTCAAATTAGAGTCCTGTAAAACTGACTTACACGGGCCGTGCTGGAGATGGAGCGCTCAAGAGGCAGAGGCAGGTAGATCTGTGTTCAAGGCCAGCCTGATCCACAGACCCAAGGCTACATAGTAAAGCCCTATCTTTGAAAACCAAACAAAAAAGCACATAGAACCTAACTTTCCAGAGTCTGAGTTATTTGAAAATGATTCGCTAATTCATGTACAGAACAAATAAAGACAGATTTATAAGCAAACAAACTATTGTCTGGTTTTATTATATAACTTAGCGGCTATCTAGACTGTAACTGGAATGAAAAAATTTGTCAGTGTTCTGTAAGTTTAACCCCTTACAGTATCATAGGTTATTCATAATACTAATTAACATACTCTTGTGGAGAAAACTGAACTAATGCTTTTACAAAGGATAGAAACAAAGATTTCCTTACTTGAACAAAGAACTCACTTATCCAGGTTTCCCCACTGGGGACAGCATTTAAAGGGGGAGCTTTGTCAGAGATCGTAGGACAGCATAGGATGACATGGAGTCTTAGGATTCTGAGTATACATTGTCTAATGAGTCCTAGGCATAGAACATAGATTGGTCAGTCTGGGAGCTGTTAGGTTGTTTGGGGATTTGTCCATTAAATATAACATTAGATCTGATTATGCATATAGGTAATTACACCTGATCCTGGAGCTGTTCTCTCATTATTCTCCTATGGGAGATGCCACCAGGTCTGTGGCCCATTTAACTCAAATTATACTTTCATATCCAGCTTTCTTTCACTCACATCAAGTTTTAGCATTAATGCAGAAGGAAGAAACAAACATGAACTGTAACTTTTTCTACTTCTAAACTATTTGATGTAGTTGACTTACTTATTTTTAACTTTTCTACAGAATACTTACCTACTCTACTCCCAAGGAGAGGGGAATCTTAGAGAAGATACTTTCGTTGAATTTGGTGCTTCTCATGAATCTTTGAGAAATACTGTGTTTTCATCCTGACTTAAGAGCCTTTTGTAGCTACACAAGGCTTTAATTGGACTTTAGTAAAGAATTGAGGGGTTGCTGATTCTGCGGTTATTGAACAGTGGCAATGTTCCTGTTTGGAAGCATCTCTCTGGGTCCAAATTTAAAAAACTGAACAGACAAGATATTCAGATGTTCAGGAATTTGTTGAGGAGCTATGAAGGTGATAGATATAGTCTAGCACTGTTGCTCTCCAAAGCCAGGGTTTCTTCCACGGCTGCAGCAGTAAAGTCACATAATTCGGACTGTAGAGCAGAGCTTCTGCTAGAACTCTGTGGTGATGGAGGACTTTTATACTAACACTGTCTAACATTGACCACCGCCATATATGACTGACTACTGAGCCAGGGTGTGCCTCATGTATGTGAGGAATGTGGATTTTAATCTGCTTAACCCACCTGGATTTACATGTCACTGTGCAGTAGTGTATGGCATACTGAGCAATGAATCTAAGCATGAGTCTGTTCTCCAGCAAACTTTTTATTATGTCCTATTTAATAGGACATGCACGTAGGAGGCTTTTATGCCTCCTGTTTAGTCGTTTGTTTTTGAAATTTATAAATTATTTCTACATTAAAAAGCTGCAGAATACTTCTCTAAGAAGTATTTTACTATGTACTGTTTACTTAGTACTTTCTTAGAATGGAGTTTGGTTTGCAGACAGTTCTAAGCTTTGCCATCTTACTGACTGTAACCTTGTAGGAACCACTTAACCTTGATCTGTTTGTCTGGAAAGGGTATTGAGAACATAAGGTATTTTGCCAACCACTCACAAATGTCACCTCTATTGAAATGTATCTCCAGCTTAGACTCAAACCAGTGATCTTATTAGTGAAACAACTTTAAATGCTTAGGAGTCCCAGACTCTCCTATGACTCGGCTTGTAGTGTCTCCTTTACCACTTCTCACAGGAAGGTTTTTCTCTACTCCTTCCCCCTATTTTTTTACTGTGCTGGCTCTCAAACCCAGGACCTTACTCAAATAAATTAAAGGGAAGAAAGAGAGGCAAACAGGATGGGAGGGAGGAAGGAAAGGAAACAAGAATGAAGGAAAGAGAGATGAGGGTAGCTAGATTGATTAGCTGTGAACTTTTAAATGAGATTATCAATGATTCATTGTGGGGCTGAGGAAATAACTCAGTGGTAAAGCAGTTACCCACCATGCACAAAGCCCTAGGTTTGATTCTCAGCACCACAAAAAGTACCCAGGATAGCCACTACAGTTAACCCTGTCAAACTAGAAAGGGAGAAAAGCAAATAGAAACTCCAAAATAAAATGGCAGAGTAAATCACTGGTTAGAACAGATACATACGGAATTTGCATGTTTTGTTGGAAATGGAGGATAGACTGAGATGTTACCAGGCAAATTTTAACCAGGAAAAGTTACGGTAACTATATTAAGAATACATGACTGACAAAAAATGTTAGTAGGGATACAAATATGAACAATTTCAAACTGGCTTGTACCTAATACATGTGAAATTTACAAAATGAATGTTAAAAATCCATAATCATTGCAAATTTCAATAAGGCTATAGAATAGTATACTTCAGCTCTCTAGGACCAGAGGTTAGGAAAGAAAAAGAAATCTGAGTAGGGATAAAGGAGAATAAAAGTGAGAGTAGACGTGGATGGCAGAGCGCAGAGACTGCATTGCCGCAGAGCAGAGCCACAGAGCAGAGGCCTCATCTGTAGGTAACATGATGGACCGTCCACAGTAAAAATGACCAGAGGAGGTGCACTGGCCGTGCGAGGATTACATAACCCAAAGGTATTTTTTTAACATGTAATTTTTAAAAACAAATAGTGAACTTTTTGCCCATGAGTTTAAAATTTAGAGAGGGAGTTTCCTAGATATGTCCCATTTAACAGAAGTGTCCCCAGGCCTAAGCAGATCTGAATGTACTCAAACAGTACAACAGATAGTCTGATGATTTAAAAATCTGCCCATGCATCTGTGGTGACACTCGCCTTTAATTCCAGCACTTGGGAGGCAGAGGCAGGCGGATTTCTGAGTTCGAGGCCAGCCTGGTCTACAGAGTGAGTTCCAGGACAGCCAGGACTACACAGAGAAACCCTGTCTCAAAAAACTAAAAAAAAAAAATTCTCATAGGCATGTTCTGTTTGGTAAATGAGTCTAAGACAGTTCTCCATGTAGAGTCCAGACTCTAAAAGGCAAATTCAGATCAACTACGATTCTGGTCTGTCATCACAGGAAACTCGACTCCTCAGGCTGGGCTTCATTATTCACTTCATCGAGGTGCCTCACTAATACTTGTCTTAGGTCATATTTTTTCCAAGTGTTGGGGTCCATTGGTAGCTGTTTCTGTGGACACCTTAGAGTGACAGAGATAACATGGGGCCAGTTTTTGATGCATATGCTTACCTATTACTTAATGATGAAATATCACCCAGAGTATACTGCAAGGTTGCGTTCTGAGCGACAACAACCACAGAAGAAACAAAAAGATGTTTTTCTTACCTATAGCTAGACTGTCTGCAGTTTGTAATTAACCCAGTTAATTGATGATATTAAGTTTATGATTCCTTCAGGTTCTGTGGAATTAATTCTGTCTGGCATTCAGTCATTTTCTTTTATATAAACTATTTTGTAATGATTTCCATTGACAAAAACTATCTCTAACTGCTTCTTTGTCTTTAACTAAACAAAGAAGATTATTTAACTCGGATAATGCAAATTCAGTGATATTTATTAACTATGTCATCTGTCTAGCACCTTATAAAATGCTATGCCATATAAATATAAAAACTATTATGTACTCTCGAAGATTTTTTGTTATTTGTTTGGGTTTTGTCCTTCAGTTCTATTTTCTTGGTGAACTTTACAGAAATGTATTCAAGCTTTCAGTGACTTAAGTCTGTCTTCACCGAAGGGTTAAGTTTCCTAATAAAGCCGGCAATGAGAGCTCATGCCTGTAATTCCCAGCTCTCTGGAGGCTGAGACGGAAGGATTGGCCAAGGTTGAAGTTAGCCTGAAGCCTACATAGCAAGTGTCCGGGAAGCCAGGGCTGTGTAGCAAGACTGCCCCCCCACCCCACACACAGTAAAGTAATGCTACTCCATTAAGCCTGGAGCTAGACGTGTGTGATTCTGAAACAGCTATAGAAGAGTGGCAAACACTGATGATGTAAGGTCTGTAATTTAAAAGAGTTATTCATTATAAACATGAAAGATTATTAGCCTTATGGTGCTAAAAATCTGATCTGTCAGATGTGATGATATTTTGTTTTTCCTAGTAATTTTTAATGAAAATATTTATCTATTAATTAGAAAAAATATGTGTTATAGATTTTCTCTTCTCAGTCCTAACCTTATTCTGGACTTGGGAAGTAAAGTGGTAGTTTTAGCCAAAAGAGGAGTGAGTATTTATGCACTTTTATTAGACTGACAGTTTTTCCTGGAAGGAATTATCTAAATGAAGACAGCCTTTCAGTTTCCCCCACTTGCCTCATTTTAAGACATTTTCTATTAATCTCAGTTGAACAAAGTCCTTTTCTAGTTTCCCAAGAACACCTGGATGTGTCCTGATTCCATCCTGCCTGACACTTCTAAGCAGTAGCAGATCTGTGGTTTCTATAAACCACTATGAAAATAATCATATTTAGATAAAACCTAATCTGGAATTTATCCAGAGAATGTTAATGACATACAGCTACAGTGTCATCTGTTACTCCTTCCTAACAACAGTCAAGTTCCTGTAAATATAGCCTCTAGGAACAAGTCAACTGTGTGACTCACCTGGAAAGGCCTGAGAGAAGTCCTCCATGCTTTCCACTGCACTTACAACTCTGCCTTTATACCGGGCGTCAGTCTCTTGGGAGAGAACGCTTTTAATTAAAATCAGATCACTAGAAAATGTCGGAAGGTTCATTTCCACGGTGTTGAAAATACAGCTGCCACGCGGAAAGTTTCAGTGAAGAAATGCTGTAGCGCTGCTGTTCCTGTCTTCTCCTTGTCCTTTCTCAGTTCAAGGGCAATTCAGAACAGTAGAGATGGTAGGTGGCTGTTGGCATTTGGAACAGATCTTCAGACTTAAAGCACAGTGCAAGAAGTTTGCTTGCAAGATGAGTTTATAATTTATCAAGTCAAAAAATGTGAGTTCTACCTCCAGACTGAAAAAGGAATTTATAAACAATTAAAAAAGAGAGTCCGGCAGTTTGTTGGTTGTGCTTGCCCGGCTCAGCACAGTGCTGCTCACAGCCTGAAGAAAGGGAGGTGGTCTCACTCGCTGCAGCCCTCAGTTTGTACTATTCTGTAATCAGAAGAAAGGACCTGTGGCAGCTGCATTAGCCTGGCCTCCAGGACCAAGATAAGGAAAGAGCCTCCTCACTCTGCCACACTTCCAGATTGAAGAGGTAAAACATCATGAGAATGCACAGGACTCAGACAGGAGCTGACTGAGGCTGAGGTCAGACAGTGGGAAACTGTTGCTGTCTCATGTGCTGGCAGAACCACTCCAGACACCTCTTACTAAGCTTTTGAATCCTTGAGATTTCAAAATGTTCAGAAGGGATTATTTTTATTAAGATTCACTACTGGCTTTTCCTCCCCTAAGGTATTTTTGTTGGGTAAAAGCAGCTTCTATCTTTGTGTTCCAGTGTTATCTTAGTTTTAAGTTAGACAATTACATTGTTTAATAAATACTCCTAATTTTTTCTTTTGTGAAATAATAAAGCATAGCCACGTATCTAGACGATAAAAATATATCAACATGTATATAGATTTAAGGTCGTATTTATATAAATGACATTGATGACTGCTATAAAAATTGAAGCACAAAGTAGCCAGCAGCCCAGGAACTAAAGCCCTGTGGACTGAGAGACAAACCTCAAGCCTGAGCTCTGCACGCTCAGTGCCTGGGGCTCCGAGCAGATCCCAGTTACAAAGAAAGTCACTGTTTTCCAGACATGATCAGCTTTGTCTTTTGAATTAAAGGAAAACACGGGATAAACATTTGCTACCAACATACAAAAATTATATATTTGGTTCTTAAACACACAGACCCCGGGTTATCATCATCATCATTATTATTACCCATTATTGTTGTTGTAAAGACTCATATAGCCCAGGCTGGTCTTGAAATCTCTGTGTAACTAAGGATGACTCTGAATTAGTGAGTCTCCTACCTAAACCTCCCAAGGGCTAGTTTTCCAGACATGCACTACCATGCCCTGTCTATGCAGTACTGGAAATAGAGCCCAAGGCTGTGTGTATGCTTGGCACACACTCTACCAGCTGAGCCACAGGCACATCCCCACATACCTGATTTCTATGACCATGTAGTACTAACATCACTGCAATTACTAATCTCAGCCAAATTCTGGGTAGGACATGCCCATCTCCAGTTGCACAGTACTCTTGAAGTCTCTTATATCCTATTTGTAAGTATTTGTGCTCACAACTCTGATTTGGATGATCTAGTAATAAACTAGTAAGAAAATGTATAGGAAAGCAGAAGTCAAGGGAGAAAGAGGTTTGTGTCTTAAACCATAATTAGACCCATATCCCAACATTCTAACTGTAGATTCCTGAAAGTCCTAAACAGAAATTTGGATCTATAGGTGCCAGATGTCATTTCTCACTCATTATCTTCCCATCCAGTATACTAAAATGGTAGATTGGTAGAACATAGAACAAGTAGATAGCTAGCAGGTGGTGGACATGTCCAGCATTGGATCGCACCCATAGTCATGCCTAGCTTTCGAGTGGCATTTGTAAGTCACATGGTTCAAGTCTTCCACTCAGTGTTCAGTAAATAAATCACACCGCTTAGATTTTAGTATTGGGGCTCTTTCTCTGCCATGTTAGTGTGCATTGGTGTTCTGAGGTGACTGTCCTTTGGACCAAAAGGGGTAAGCCACTGTACCACTATTGCCAGCCTTACTTGCAGATACAAAGCATCCTCTTGTCATCATCTAAGTGCTCGCAGCCTGCCAACTACTTAGAATCAAAAGCCAGTCTGGCTTTGGCTCCATACTGGAGCTGCCTGGTTTATTCTTCTCTGAAAGGAAATGATCTGTCAGCATAGAGACTGCTGTTTCTATAGCTGCAGTGTTACATTTCTGATTATTAAAGTGTATTTGACTATATTGAAAGCCCATTTTCTTGTTTTTGTTTCCTATTATAGGAAACCTTCATATCTGTAAGTCTCATTTATGTACATGTATGTACGTGTGCCTATGTGAGTTTGTGTGTGTGCATGTTTCTTTCTTTCTTTCTTTTTTTTTTTTTTTTTTTTTTTTTTTTTTTTTTTTTTTTTGGTTTTTTGAGACAGGGTTTCTCTGTGTAGTCCTGGCTGTCCTGGAACTCACTCTGTAGACCAGGCTGGCCTGGAACTCAGAAATCCGCCTGCCTCTGCCTCCCAAGTGCTAGGATTAAAGGCGTGCACCACCACCACCGCCGGCTGTGTGCATGTTTCTTTAGAAGTCAGAAGCTGTTGAAGCCCCTGGAGCTGGAGTTGCAGGCAGGTGTGAAGGTCTTAGGAACTGAATGCAGGTCCTCTGCAAAAGCAGTGTCTTTATCACTGAGTCAGTCTCTCAAGCCCTGCTTTACAGCTTTAGAACTGTTTTCACTTTGGGAGTTGGCTTGTTCTTATTTTCACAGTTCTAGGAATTGAACTCAGGAAATCAATTAATCAAAAATATCCGTCTCTGTCTCTCCTTTTCCCCCTCATTCCCCTTCCCCACGCCAGGCAAGTGCTGTCTCACTGAGCTGTATCTCCAACCTAGAAATTCATAGTTCTTTTTCTTTTCTTAATTCTTCCTTGTTGTTTAGTGTGTGCCTGTGTGTGGGGCGGGGGGGAAGGGTTATGTGGGTAATAATGGCAGTCTAGCATGTGAATCAGGGATTGGAGTTGGGTCATCAGGCTTGGGGACAAGTGCCCTTACTTCCTGGGCCATCTCTTCATCCCCCAGAAGTTTTATAACTCTTAACACTGCTGCCAGAAGTCCTCCTTTTCTTCTTGTCTCTGTATGAAGAAAAGTACCAACCTCCTCATATCCTTTTAGAAAATAGGTCAGGTATAAATGATCAGCAAAACAAAACAACAGATACACAGGAGTGAGTCACAGAGGCTCTAGAACTCTGCAAGGTTTTGGCAAAGTCTCCATATTACTTGAATTCTCCTGATGTATGTACAGTTTAAATAAAGCTGAATAAAATTAATGCCAAATTATAGTAAATAGCTTGGCCCTCATTTGGGGCTTTTTTGAAAAATAGAACATTTTCCTCATCAGCTCTATGTTTTTCTAAATTTTAGATAATCCAAATGCTTTTAACAGGTTTTTTGTGTTGTTTTTGGGTTTTTTCAGTTTCCAAAGGGACCCCAGTTGAAAAGTAGGGGAAACACTTGAGGATATTTTGCACTTGATATTTTTCATGGAAGTACAATATTATTTTATACTTCCTACCTTTTCAGTTACTGCCATTATGTATGACTGACTTGAGGCTAGCAGTCAAAATCTATGGTGGGTATCCACCAACTAATTCCCTTTGATCTTGAGAAAAACTATCTGTGAAACAGGTACAAATCATTATTTGCTGTAGGAAAATAATACTACATTGTCAAAAGCCTGAATCTTTTGTGAGACAGTTAATCAGAGGAGATTATTTCAGGATGTCTCAGCACGAATTGTTGGCACCATGTGTAGGACCTTTGAGTGTACGTATTCTCTTAAGAATACTTAACTTGGGTTTAGAGACAGGGTCCGCTGTGTCTCAGCTATCTGTCAGACTTATCTGGTTTTCCTCACTAGTGGCAGTGACAGGCTTAGTGGCAGCTCCTGAGCTTTCTTGCCAGTTACATGCACTGAGCTTTTGATATGTTGGCAGACAGCACTGATTCTTGGATGCGTCTCTGAACCTCTACAGGTCTGCTTCTGGCAGAATGGAGTGTGACTCTTATCCTTTGCCCATTAAGCTATCATTCTGGCCTCCTTATCTATGTTTCTTCTGCAAACATGTCTTTGAAAGTGTTTGGTTCTTTTTTGGCAGTTTATTTTGACAATGGACAAGTATAGAAGCAAATGTCTTATTTCTAAATTACACGGAATTTCTTGAAAAAGGAAGGGTGACTTAAGTGAAAATTTGCCTTAAGTTGGCAGCTCTGGTGAAATTACTTTGGATTTCAATTTGAAATTCTTGCTAGTAGTTTAATGTGGAATTTCTGGCTCTTTAACCCAGAAAGAGCTTTGTGTCACTCTCCATACCTGATACATTCCATATTATAAGTACTTTGTCAGCACTGCTGTTCACATGACTGTGTCCAGATACAGATTGTGTACTATGTGGGAAGTGGAATCTTCTGTATCAGGGCTTTAGTGTTTTAGGTGTTCTGAGCCAAGGTTGGAAAGGGGGATATTTAAAGAAAGGCAATTGCCTGTAATTGCCATATATGGACTCTTTTGAAAGCCTTGATGTAATCTACATAATGTTGAGGTAAGATTTAGCTTCTAGAACCAGTAGTAGATATGTGGAATCATTTTCTCTCTAACAAGGCAGCTTCTGTGTTCCTTCCATTGAGATATCAGATTTGTTCATTTATGTTACATAAAATATTTCAAGGTTCCTTGTTCATTGGAAGCACATGCAGTATTTTGAAATTCTGTGAATAGAATTTTTAAAGCTGGGTCCCAGCATGGGAAGCAACCTTGCATGTCCAGGTACCATAAGGATCTGTGGCCACACAGGGTCTGAGTTTAGGGCAGTCTTAGTGTCACTGGGGTTTCTCAGCCCAGAACATGGAAGACATTCTTGGTCCTGTTCTTTATTCATTAAATGAAGTCATTTGCTTACTCTGTTTATTCTTATAATTCACAGCAGTAATAGTAGAAAAATCCAGCTTAAAACCTTTATAAAAATTAAGCAGCAGTTTGTCAAATGATTTGACATGAAGTCTTGCAGAATTGGTCTTAATTCAGTATGCAACAAATAACGTGCCATCAAGATAACCTTTGTTAATTGGCTTAATAGATTGTTATGTTCTTTTTTTAAGATTTCTTTATTTTATTTATATGAGTATACTGTAGCTGTCTTCGGACATACCAGAAGAGGGCATCATATCCCATTGCAGATGGTTGTGAGTCACTGTGGTTGCTGGGATTGAACTCAGGACCTCTGGAAGGGCAGCCAGTGCTCTTAACCACTGAGTCATCTCTCCAGCCCCTAGATTATTTCCCAATAATATCTTTACAGGTGTTATTTAATATTTGTTTAAAGGGAGATTGAAAAAAAACTTTATTAAAACTAAGATCTCTTTACGTAGCCCAGGTTGGCTTCAAATTTGATCCTCCTGCCTCAGCCTCATGAGTAAATTATTAGGCACAAGCCTTAATTACACCCAGCTTTTAATAACATGTTTTAAAGAAAAGTTTTAGTTGGGCAGTGGTGGCTCACGCTTTTAATCCCAGCACTTGGGAAGCAGAGTCAGGCGGATTTCTGAGTTCCAGGCCAGCCTGGTCTACAGAGTGAGTTCCAGGACAGCCAGGGCTACACAGAGAAACCCCATCTCGAAAAACAAACAAACAAAAAAATCTATGGGGCTGGAGAGATGGCTCAGAGGTTAAGAGCACTGACTGTTCTTCCAGAGGTCCTGAGTTCAATTCCCAGCAACCACATGGTGGCTCACAACCATCTGTAATGTGATCCAATGCCCTCTTCTGTTGTGTCTGAAGACAGCTACCGTGCACTCATATAGATAAAATAAATAAGTCTTAAAAAAAAAAAAAAAAAAAAAGAAAGAAAGAAAAGAAAATAAAAGTTTGAGGCTAGCTTAGGATAAGACCCTGTCTGGAAAAAAAAATTCACCACCACCACTCATTACTAGTAATATACTATTTATTTGTCATCATTACATGCATGAGCAAAAGGAAATTTTTCATTGTCAACAAAATGAATAAAATATATTGAAGCCAGGTGTGTGATGACTCACACCTACTCACTGTTTGGGAAACAGAGGCAGGGGGATCAGAAATTTGACACAGAAAATGAATGTAGTAAATAAAAATACAAAATACAATTTCTCATGCTTATATTTTCTGAGTTTGTTGGCACGTGTGCATGCCTTTGAGCAGGGCCACATATATCTCATGCTAACCGCAAGCTCTCTCTATAACTGAAAATGGCCTTGAATTCATGACTTTCTTGCCTCTGCCTCCCAGTGCTGGGACCACAGACATTCACTAGCACACTTGGTTTTGTGTAGTGTTGGGGATCAAATCTAGGAATTTTTGGATACTAGGCCAGACAAGCCAAGCACTCTGCCAGCTGAGCTACACCCCACAGCTGCTTGTTTGTTTGAAGCATGGTCTTGCTGTTGTAGTTCAGTCTGGTCCTAAATTTGTGATCCCCTCACTTCAGCCTCCCAAGTGCCAGGATTAATTATGCATGCTACCATTCTCAGCTTCGTGCTATCCTTTTAATATACAATTTTAACATAGCTTTTTTTTTTTCCTTTGTATTTCTCTAGTCTTTAAAAATAATTGAAATTCACTATTTTGTCTGGGCAGTGGTAATGAACACCTTTAGTCACAGGACGCAAAGGCAAGTGGATCTCTGAGTTTGATGCCACCCTGGTCTGCAGAGTGAGTTTCAGAATACACAGCTACACAGAAACTCTGTCACTACTTTCATTGCATTAAAAGTTTTATGGGGCTAGCAAGGTGACTAAACATGAAAAGTTACTTGCTGCCAAGCCTAATGGCCTGAGCTGAATCCCTAGAGCCCACATGGTGGAAATAGAGAACCAACTCCCTGTAAGTTGTCCTTTGACCTCTGTATGCATGCTTTGACACAGACATAAATAATTGTAAATATACACATGTGTATAATTTAGTTTTAAGTTACTCTTAATGCAGTGAGATATAGGTACCAGGTGTGGGGTGGCAAGGCAGGTGGTCTAGGAATGCACCAGCCTGTGTTCTGGTCCTAAAACTATTTCTTCTCTGGTTTATTAATAAGCCAAATAGTTGTCCTCTTAGACTCCTGTTTTCCAACTACAAAAATGCATAGCACAATTTGAACAGTCCAGCAAATGATTCGTCTCGTATCAATAAACACAACTGTAGAACCTGGAAATGTTACAAAGCAATAGAGAACTCTGAAGCTAGACAGGAAGGTGACCAACCCAGCAGGCGGCTGTCTCTCACAGTCTTAACACGATGCAAGCCTGCCTAGCAACAGAAGGTAGCCCAGGTGGACTTGGCCTCCCATGTATTGCATGGGACTTGTGCCAACAATGCTAAGGCAAGCCAACCAAACCTGGCAAGGATTGGAAGCTCTGCTGATAAGAAGTGACCACCAGGGAGGTGTTATTGTTATTGTTTTATTTTTGAGACTGGGCCGTGCACAAGATAGGCAAGTGTTCTAGAGTTCAGCAGTATACCCAGCCCTCATGATCACAAGACCTTTCAATAAAATCCATTGTTTATTTTTGATAAAACCAAATTTTTTAAAAATCATTTATTTATTTTATGTGACTACACTGTAGCTATCTTCAGACACACCAGAAGATGGCATCAGATCCTATTACATATTGTTGTGAGCCACCATGTGGTTGCTGGGAATTGAACTCAGGACCTCTGGAAGAGCAGAGCTCTTAACTGCTAAACCATCTCTCCAGCCCAAAACAAAAATTTTTAAAAATTGAAATGAACCAGTACTTTCCATGGTGAAGCATACCTACAGAAACTTGCAGCTAATAATGTGTGCTTGTGGTAGAGGACTAAATGCTTTCCCTCTGCGGCCAAGAGCCAGGCTGTGATGCACTTTCTCACCACTGCTGTGGAGACAGACTGTCCCCGACACTGGGACTACTGTGATGCGCCAAGAAAGAAAATACTATAGAACCCAGTCTGTCCCTAATTAAGTGATGTCATTGTACATATACACTCTTACAGGGACAGAGGGATTTGATAAAGTCTCAGGTATAAGATCAAGACAAAAAAAATCAGTTACAGGGCTGGGGAGTGTGTGCAGTTAGAGTGCAAGGCTTTGGATATAGTCCCTCATACCACAGAAAACAAGTCAAATTTATTGCATTTTTATGTACTACCAACATGATAAAAACAAAAAACATTGCCTTAGTCTGAGTTTGGTAGCACACACGTGCAGAAGAAGGAGGATCAAGAGTTTGAGGTCAGCCTGAGTACATCAGAAGACTGTCTAAAAACCACTGAAACAACAAAACCCTATTAGATAAATAGATAAACAAATAAACTTTAGAAAAAAATTCTCCCCATACAGGTATTAGGAATTAAATTTTAACATAAATTTTTACATGAAAGGCTCTAAAAACTGAAACAGTCTTTGGTAGTTTAAAAAAATAGCCACCACAGACGCACAGGGAGCAGCACTTTAGGAGGTCTGGCCTTGCCTGGGTCAATGTGGCTTTGTTGGAGAAAGTGTGTCACTTGGGGAGGGCTTTGAGGTCTCGGATGCTCAAGCTAAGCCAGTGGCTTATGGTATCTTCTGCTGTCTGTCAATCAAGATGTAGAACTTTTAGCTCCTTCTCCAGCACCTGCACGCTGCCATGCTTTCATCCATGATGATAATGGACTAAACCTCTGAGTTCTCCCTGGCTTACAAGCTAGTCCCAATTAAAATTTTTTTATAAGAGTTGCCTTGATCATGGTGTCTCTTCACAGCAATAGAACACTATGACCATCTTAAAGTACATGGCAACTCTACTCATTATTAAGGCCTATTTTATAACTATCCTAATCAAGACATTATAGAAATAGACAAATAAATGGACATGAAAGAATCCAGAAACAGATAAATACAAAAAGTTCCACCGCTATTTACAAAGATAGAAAAGCTTCCTGGCTATAAGGAAGCTGTTTCTAAAAGGAAAAAAACCAGGCACATTAGATGATATGATGGTTAGTGCTTTGTCAGCCTGACAGGATCTAGTGTCACCTAGGAGACAAGCCCATGGACGTGCCCATGAGGAGTTAATCTAGATTAGGTTCATTGGTGTGGAAAGACTTGCTCTAACTTCCAGACAAAGTAGCTCCACAGTAGCACACAGCAGTTTGCTTCCTGACTGTAGGCATAGTGAGCCCAGCTGCCTGAAGCTCCCGGCCCAGTGATTTACCTCCAGATGATGGACTGTATCCCTGTGGTACATCACAGCATCAGTAGGCCTTCCTCAGCTGTGTGCTTTGTGTATTTTGACTTACATCTTCAGTATTTCTACACACCGTATCCAAAAACTGCTGTAACAGCTAATTTATATATTGCCCTCTTTTATGATAAAAGTCGTTTATCTTGCAACAACAATTTTTAAGTCTTTCGTAGTGTGGACCACCATACTAGGAATAAGAAAAGGTGGCAAAAGAAGTATGCTGGACTCACAGCATGTAGAAAGTTATTTCAAAACTTTCTCTTAAAACTTTTTCATTGTAGTTTAATTTTATTCTAATTAAGATTCAAGAAACTCACAAATTCTGCTTTTTGTCTAGCCAGTGAACTTGGTTTTACGTTCTTGTTAATTTGGAATTACCATCCATACTGATTGAATCTTAGTTTAATCAGCAGTCTTTTTTGATAATATGTAAGTAATAGTGCATTTGATATTTAGTGGCAGATTATGATGTTTAAAACTCTGTGTATGTGAGAAAGGGGAAGGTGGGGGAGGGTTTGTGTATGTCTGGTTTTTTTTTGGGGGGGAGGGTTCACTGGGGATGACCCCAGCACCACTGAGTTATATATATTCCCAACAGATTTTTAAATTTGATTTTGTGACAGCCTTGCTTAGTTACCTAGGCTGGCCATGAACTAGCAGTCTTCCTGCCTCAGCCTCCAGAGTAGCTGGGATTATAGGCTCACTTGGTTCTTGTTAATAACATCTTGAGTGCCTTGCCTGTCCTGATTCTAACGGCTTTGGGGAAAGGTTCTGTGTTTCGTTTTATTCCTTTTTTTTTTTTTTTCCCTTTAGAAGAATTACTAATAATTTGAAGATCTGGTGGTGAGTCCTGTATTACATTGTTCATGTACTCAAACTTGAAAATCTTATGCTTATCTCTTTTTTTTTCTTTGTTTTTCAAGTGTCAATATACAGTATCTGGTTTTATGACAAGAATGACTGTCATCGCATAGCAAAACTCATGGCTGAGTAAGTATTTATATTATTCCATAGATTAATGAGAGGTGAAACATTACTGTAATCCCAACTGCTCTTAAGTACTAATATTCCCTAGTTAATGTATATCATATCCCTCTTAATTTCCTTTTTATTACCAAAAGTTTGACAAAGGCAGATTTTATTTTTCTAAAATTACTGTAATCAGTCCTATTAGTTCTAGTATATTTAAATGTCTGTTCCCTTTTAATCTGTGTGTGTATACATTAGATTGATGTTTGTGATTATTACTTACAAATGTAAGAATATTTGTTTAATAATTTAATGTCAACAGCATCTTTTTAGATTATTAAATTTCCCTTTGTAGCACTTATTCACTGTATCCAGTCCTACAGACAGTTCAGTTTAACAGGGACAGCTGCCAGATTGCCTGACAATGAATATGGGGTGCATCAGGACATAGCCTGACCGCCATGTACAGTGATACACTAATCTCTACTGTGATAAGTGCTGCTGTGTTTGGTAGCTTAACACAGATTACATATCCTTTAGATGGACTTGGTTTAAGCACAGGCTGGGTTTAACAATCTCCAGCATGTACAGTTAGTCTTCCAGAAGATATTTAAGACTCACAATCTTGAAATTTAGAAAATAATTTCCATTGAATTAATGATCTAAAGGATGACTTTTTACTCCTGTGCTAGCCTGTAGAAGTTAACTTTTGAGTTAGCAAGTTAGCAAGACTGCCCATCTGAATTCTGGGAGCCCAAGACACTGTAGTGCTAGGTGGGGCCTGGGATGATACAGACCTAGAACAAAATGTGCAGTGGGCAGTCTGCTCTGGCATATGTTGGCCTTCTTGTTAGTTTTTGCGTGAATCTGCAATGAACTCTTTACTCTCCTGCCAAGTCAAAATTCTGTCACTCTCTTCAAGGTTTATATCTGTGTTTGAAGGGAAATAGTCTTGATTCTTTTAACTTTTAGTTAATCATCCTGAAAGTATAATAGTTTAATCAGTAGCCTCAATTCTAGGTATGCTTACATACAAAGGCCAAGTTATAACCCAGGTCTACTGGTATGTCCTGATTGAATGTTAATCTTCTCACTGTTCTGTCACCTCCTCTGGCTGTGTGAGCTTGCAAGGCAGACCAGGTGTGTTTACCACAAGCTGCACCTTCAGGACTTTGCTGCCTGTAAGCTGACAGTCAGTCTTTCTAGAGAGAGTGTCAGCTTTGTAGAAGCACACTTCCTTTTAAAACATTTTGTCTATAAAGTTACACTACTTCTCAACAGTGGTGTTCATTTAATTTATGAAGACAAAGATTTATGCTGCTCATGGTTGTAGGTGTGGTATATAGCTAGAAGAAGTTCAGGAGCATGGGCTGATACCTACAGAGGACCTTGCTGTATTATGGAGTGGAGCATATCACACGAGAGAACAGACATGCTGTCTCTGAGAGTCTGTCTCGAAGAGGGAGCTATCAGTGCCATCCCGGGGCACCTGCCTCATGACCTCAAGCAAGGCATTTATTTGATACTTGCTTTTTTTGTTCTGTTTTGTTTTGAAAATGGCAGGAGCTTAGAAGACAACTAAAAGAGGAAAACTTTGGAATGTATCAATAGATTGATGTTCTTCAGCCACATTAGAGCATGTAGGCCTGAGTGAGAGAATATGTCTGTGTTAGCCCTGACGACTGCTGAGGGAAAATTATCTGGGGGCCTTGGTGGCACTCCAGATAATAACCTTCAGTGATTATTGGCACTGAAGACTGACGGCCCATCCGAGCAGGCTGTGTTAATCCCTAAAATAGATACGGAAGTAGAAATGGGAAGTGAAGGAAATTACTAAAAGTGATTACAGATGTCTGTAATCCAGTGCTTAAGTGCTAAGGTGAAAGGATTGTGAGTTTAAGACCAGCCTGAATGACATAGCACGTTTCAACTACATAAAAAGAGAGTGGGAGACCTTGTATGATTAAAGTGTGCACAGTTGATAATGACTTTTTACATCTGAAGAGAATGCCTCACAAATGCTGCCACTAACTTTGGAATGAGTGACCCTGATCACCAAAGACTGAAGAAAAAGAAGGAGGAAAAAAATCTTTTGTTATTATTTATCTCCCTGCATACACTATGTAATTCACAGTATCATCTCACTAAAAATGCTGCTAAAACTTTGCCATCTTCTATATTTAAACAAGTGAGTTTGTTCTAGGGGTGAAGGTCGGAAGTAACATACAGCTTAGCACGTTCCGACAACCACAGTAGATACAGCATGTCTGTGGGTCAGCCCTCATTCTTTTTTATATAGTTCTTCTCATAACTCCTTTGTTAGTCACTGTATAATAGAAATTCTTCAGCTCAAAGCTGAGAAGCCATGTAGGAAATTGACTGCCTAAACTTACTAGATCTAAAATGTGGATGCTCTTTGTCAATGACAGGATTCTAAACTTAACATTAAAACTTTGAATGTTTGTTCAGAAATGGCTGTATAAGCTTTGGAGAGCTTATGAAAGCTGGTTTTGTCCCTTTTCTTACTGTCTGATGTGTATGTTTTTGGACTTTGAGAAGCCTTGGTTCCTCCTCATTTGTTGTGAAGAAAGAGTTTATTGGGGCTCAGAGCTTCTGCGGCTGAGTCCAGGACTGTCTGGGTTGGGAACATGGTGACAGATGGACATGGTGACAGACAGACATGGTGCTGGAACAATAACATCTTTTTTGTGTTGAGTTGAGTTGGATTGGGTTTTTTGTTTGGGGGGGGGTTGTTGTTTTGAGACAAGGTCTCTGTGATGGCTAGTTTGTGTCAACCTGACATAAGCTAGAGTCCTCAGAGAAGAGGGGGCCTCAGCTGAGACATTTCCTCCATAAGATCAGGCCATATGCAAGCCTGTCAGGTGTTTTCTTAATTAATGATTAATGGGGCCCTGCCCATTCTGGGTGAGCACATCCTAGTGCTGGTGGTCCTGGGTTCTTTTGTTTTCTTCCCCCTTCCCCCAGTGAGCACTCCCCGGTGTGTATGTGCAGAAGTATATGGGGTGGGCAGAGGAAAAACGTTAAGTGTTTCTCTATATAGTCCTGACTGTCCAGGAACGCAGTCTGCAGACCACAGCAAGCATTTTATCAATTGAGCCAGCTCATCTTTTTACATAAGTTCTAACTCAGGTCCTTATGCTTGCACAGCAAGTGTTTTACCAACAGAGCCATCTTTTTTTTTTTTTTTTTTTTTAAGTGATACTGTTTAAACAGTGAGCATCTTTGACACACACACGCTGATGACTGATGAGGAGTCTTGGGCAGGCTGTTGCTGTTGTGGTTAAGTTGACGTTATGCTGGGTGACCTCGCCATATTAAAGTTGCTCGTGTCACTCATGTTACTCACGTCCTTTCAGAATAAGCCTTATGCTCCTGAATTGTTAGGTTAGCTGTCTGTCATCGTTATGTGTCACTTCTCAGTTAACACAGTTACCAGATGAGATTCGGACCCATGGCAGGAAGTGACTGAAATCTGAATGCATTTTGTAAAATTACCTACATTATTAAAATCTACTCAGGAAATAAAATACCTGTGTGGTCCCCATCCAGCTTTTAGTTCCTAACATTGACTGAAATTGCTGAATTACGTCAAACCTTTGCTATGGTGAGGAGCAAGGATATTATTTTAAAATATATGCCTGTAAAAAGAGATAGAGATCCCCAAACCCATCAGTGGCTTTCCTAACTTGAGACCTTTGCCTTGTAGAATTTGAAGTGAAGAATTAAATAGAGCCAATAAAAATAGAGTACGTACTCCTAACCACCCTTAGTGTGGTCGCGTATTTAGTACAGAGCCTTTTGTCTGCTTCAGAGAGTCAGCAACACCCATTTTCAAGGCTGGTCACAGGCAGTGTGCTGTTCTGTCTTCTGTGTCTTAGTGCTGTCTAAGTAGAACCACTTAGTTCTACTGGGTTTGAGTCACTTATAGGAGAAAAGGAGACACTTACATGGATTTCCTAACGTACCTACTACTGCCTCCAGAAAAAGATACTGTTTTTTCTTTCTAAAGGAAAGGGACTTTGCTGTTGTGAAGGGGATGGTGATGTGGTTAAGTTATGTGTGTCTGGAATGAGGTAACTGAGGCAGGCTCTTTATCTATTGCAAGGACAGTGTCATGTAACACTCTTACTTTATCCTCAGAAAGTGGACAAGAGAGCACTCTCGTCCAGTTGTGTAAAGTGACTTTTCTGAAGCCTGTTCTCCTCCTACAGTGTGGTAGAAGAGGAGACACGGCGCTCCCAGCAGGCTGCTCGAGATAAACAAAGCCCCAGCCAGGCCAATGGCTGCAGTGACCAGAAGCCCATAGATATCCTGGAGATGCTGAGCAGAGCCAAGGACGAGTATGAGAGGGTAAGTGTCTGGTGCTCACCAGGGAGCACTGAACAGGGGAGTAGCCTGCTGGGGTCTTAGACAGCAGCATCGCTCCAGCGCCAGCTGCAGTCACTAGTTTAGAAAAGAGCAGTCTGATTTCATACGCCTACCTCAGAGTACTTGGTTAGGAAGGAAAGCTGAAAATGCTTGCTTTGTTCCTATAGTCATCACAGAATTACCGTGAGAGAAAATGGTCTTGGAGGGTGGAGTTGGTGCTCAGTGGATATTTCAGGGAAATCATCACAGCTCCCTTTATCCCTGCCATCATTCAAGTACTACGTGGCCTTGAAAATTTATATAAGTTTTGAAAAATATTCTGGTAATTTATACCCAATAATAGTGAATGGCACATTTGTGTTCTGTAATTGAGCTTTTTCTTTTTGCTGTTTTGGGGGAGAGTGGTTTGGGGAATATTTTGTTTCTTGATTGTTTTGGGGTTTCTGAGACACACTGTTCTTGGGTCTCACTGTGTAGTCCTCACTGGCTTGGACTTTTTTGTAAATCAGGCTGGTCTTGAACTCACAGAGCTCCACCTGCCTCTGCCTTGGAGTACTAGGATTAAAGACGTGTGCTACCATGCCTGGGAATCTCTTCAGTTTTGCATTGGATTTTATGTTAACTGATAAAATTTCCTCCTAAATAATAATGAAAATAACAGTTGTGGAACATGAGCTAATTTGTTCATCTTGTATTTACAAATTGTTCACTCCGCCAAATAGACACTTGTTCTTGTCTTTGTTGCTAAGGTAATGGAGTGCTCTCTTTGCTTGCCTGCTATTTGTTTTGCAGTCAGGGGGCCTTGAACCCCTGATTTTCCTGCCTGTGCCCTATGTCTCCTGAGTACTAGGATTGCAGACATTCTCAACTACCTTTGCAAGCGAGGAACACTTGTTGACAGTGTCTCAAACCTGACTGCTGGCATTTCTCATGCCGTC
This sequence comes from Rhabdomys pumilio, assembly GCA_030674055.1. Classification (NCBI taxonomy): domain Eukaryota; kingdom Metazoa; phylum Chordata; class Mammalia; order Rodentia; family Muridae; genus Rhabdomys; species Rhabdomys pumilio. Next base: position 180,785,951 of record JANHMN010000001.1, on the reverse strand, counting down.
AAACCCACACTCACTGGAGGAAGCCTCAGCCTTCCTGCTGTTGCTGCAGAGTCTAGCAGCTCCTCACCTCTCACTGCCAAGTCAGGGCTTCCTTAGTGATACTTCATTTCACTCTGAGAGTCTTCAAGAAGTAGAGTGCAGAAAGGGACTATGGGAAACCATGATCCTGAGCTGGCCATTACTATAGATCATGCCTATGATCTCAGCCTAGGAAGGACACCAGGACAGGAGTGCTAGGAATTTGAAGGCAGCCTGGGCTACAGAGTGGGACCGTCTCAGAAAAATAAAAATGTTTCAGAGGGTAAAAATCATTTACCACACAAGTCTCTGGAACCCACAGGGGAAGGACCAGACAGATTTCCAGAAGTTGTCCACAGACTTCCCCATACCCTTCCATGGCATGTGTGAAGCCACACGGTATGTATTCACATACACAACCACAACAAATAGAAATAGAATAATAAAAATTTGAAAAAATAAAAATAAATAAATAAATAAATAGAAAATAAGTTCTGTTTCCACTGGAATGGTGGTTGATACCTGTAACCTCAGCACCTAGGAGACAGGCAGAAAGACTTTTTTTGCCTATCCTCCCCACCCCCTAACCCCAGCAAAAAAGTCACCACTAGCTTCTGTGCTATTGATAGTCTCTGAAAAAGTATTCAGATTTGCTAAAAGAATTCAGTAAATGTTTAAGATATCTGCTCCCCCTTCTTCTTTCCTCTCCCCCTTTCTCTGTCCTCCTGCCCTCCAGCAGTCTTGAGCCTCTGTAATGGATAGACATGTAGACTCACATAGTATCAGCTTTGCTACTGAAGCATTTTCACATCCTGCCTTTTAATATCTCAGTAACCTAGAATTCAGGAAACAGAGTGTGGCAAAAGTATCCTGGAGCTAAGCTTTCTCTTTAAAACATATTCTCAAGGCTGGAGAGCTGGCTCAGCAGTTAATGTCACTGGCTGCTCTTCAGAGGTCCTGAGTTCAATTCCCAGCAACTACATGGTGGCTCACAACCATCTGTAATGGGATCTGATACCCTCTTCAGGCAAGCAGATGCATATGCAGTACAGCACTCATACATTAAAAAAACAAAATAATAAAAATAAAAGCATTCTCACCTTCTAGTGGAGAAATATAGTTTAGGGCCCACAAGAGGTTTCAAATTGCACTAAATTCCTCAGTGTTTCATAGATAAATAGGAACAGTTTCTATATTTATAGAAATTAAATATTGGTGGCAGGTGAGAGAATTCAGCAGTTCAGAATAGTTAAAGAGGATCCAAGGTTACTTTCAATGCCCCTGTGGTGACTTACACTGTTAGTAGCTCCAGTTCCAAGGACTCTAACTCCCTCTTCTAGCCTTTTGGCACCAGGAGTGCACCCATAGTACATACCTACATACAATCAAAATATTCAAACACATACTGAGAGCTGGAAAGATGACTCAGCAGTTAAGAGTACTTGTTGGTTTTTGCAGAGGACCCAGGTTCGATTCCCAGCTCCCACCTAGTGGGTTCATAACCATCTTTAGTGTCAGTTCCAGAGTATCTGATGACCTCGTCTGACCTCCATGGTCACCAGGTATGCACACAGTGTACATGCAGACAAAATGTGCACATAAAATAAATCTAAAAAAATATATTTTAAAGAAGCTAAATGTTGGGAAAGCAGTCATCTATAATCATGATTTTTAAAATAAAACAAAAATTGAGGAGTTTATTTTGTTGTTTGGTTTGGTTTAAAGGCTAATTTATTTTCCATAGACCCCTTCTCAAAAATACCTTGTGCTATTTCTCATTGCCTTTCTGTGTTCACTCAGTCACTACCCTCACTGGTGATTTGATCAAAATACCCAGGAAACAGGACTAGATACTGCTCAGTAGGACCCGTTCTGCAAGAAGTGGCCTTGGCTTCTCTGCCTGAGAGGCAAGAAACAAAAACGGAAAGAAAACTTCTTTTTTCTCTTAACACTTTCCATATTGTGAGCATATTATTTAGCCCTGTATCAGCCCTTAGGCACTAGAGCTGTAGTGTCTAGTGGGCTGTCTAAAAACCCCATAAGATTTCTATTCTCAGTTACTGCAAAAGCAGTTAGAGTAGACAGCATCTTCTACTGTAAAAAGAACATTCTAAAGTACATAAGATGTTATCCAGGGTTAGATTCAAATGTTTGAGGATTTGTTAAACCTTTGGTGGTGGTGGTGGTGGTGGTGGTGGTGGTGGTGGTGGTGGTGGTGGTGGTGGTGGTGGTGGTGGTGGTTTTGGGGTTTTGGGGTTTTGGGTTTTTTTGGTTTTTTTGTTGTTACATCTTTAACATTTCATTTATAGGGTTTTCTTTTTGTCTTTAAAACCTATAAGCAGGGCTTCTTTATAAATAAAAGTTTACTTTCTGCCTTGTTTGCCTATTTCATGTGGAAACTACTTGAAATTACTCCTATGTGGAGCTGGTATTAGAAGTAACTCTGCAGCTACATCTGAGTGTTTGGCAGACTCTCCCAGCAGCACATAGACAGGCCCTCTGTCTCCTCTGGGAAGACTTGGGAAATTGCCAGCCAAGGGATGGGAGGACAAGCAAGGCCTCAGATTTAATATTAATTCTAAATCCTCCCTGATCAGTCAGTTTATATAAGGTAGTCATCATTCCCCTCTCAATTTCTCCCTCTCTCCCCCTCTCTCTGCCTCTTCCCTTCCCTCCCCTTCTGTCTTTTCTCTCCTCCGCTCCTCTCTTTTTTGTAGTCCCCCTCTGTAACCCATATAACCCTTAATCCCTCTGGCTCAGCCTCCTAACTGCTGAAATTACAGACACACACTCACTGCCACAGCCGGTACAAGTCCAGCATTCTGCATAATGTTTCTAAGAGACTGTTTGAAACTTAAAACTGTAAGCATTTTCCTTTTTAGTAACTTTTATATTTCACGTAATGAAAGATAGCCAGAACCACAGACCTTTACAGCTAGCCCAGTTCGAATTGTTTTTAGCTACAAGACAAACTCCTGGATTTTGAACAGTATTTTTAATTGTTCTTCAAAATGGAGGAATATTATTTTACTTTGGCAAGCAGTGTATAATACTATAGAAATTTTTATGTTCAACGATTAGTAAACAAAGGGAAGAGAATACAGTAATTCTGCCAGCTAAAAATAATTGTTGGTGATACTTCATTATGTGTCCTTCTAAAACTCTGTCCAAGTGTGTCTGGTGGTTTGTGTGTGTCAGCTTGTGTAGCTGCCTGCTTGTGGTGTGTGTCTGGTGGTTTGTGTGTGTTAGCTTGTGGTGTG
>JANHMN010000001.1:180759414-180779978 GCA_030674055.1 Rhabdomys pumilio | reverse complement strand
ACACACACACACACACACACACACACACACACACACACACACACACATACAGGCAAAACACTCATACACATAAAATAAAATCTTTAAAAATGAAAACAATACAATAATACAAATCTTCTATACGCCACAATTAAAAAGAAATAGGCTATTGATACTATAGTTTACATGAATCTTCGAGGCTTTATGCCAAGTGACAGACGCCATTACCATGGTTATATTTCATTCCACTTTAGCATTTTTGAAAAGACAAATCCATGACAGAAGAAACCACTGGTTTACTGGAATGCTCAAAGGTCATGACTGTAGAGAGCCAGCACACCTTTGCAGCGTGGCAGTGCTCTGCACCCCAGCTGTTGAGGTGGGGTAGTGCAGGTAGAACTGCCTCTCCCAGCAGTTAAAGACATCCCGTGTAACCTAAGTCATGGGAAAATCTAATAGAATAATGGTATCTTCCCTTAAAATGAGTGATTAAAGCAATAACAGTTGGAGCTACCATGTATAGAAATAGATTCTCCACTTTATAGAAATTTTATTATAGAAGTTAAGATGAAAATTGATAGAAAAATTTTTAAGTAATTTTTTTGTGTATTTTTTTAATTAAATATTTCCAATAGCTTCAAATGTGAACCAGATTTTAGACAGCAGTCTTTTTTCAGATGATAGACTTTTTCTTTTAATTCTTTTTCAAGAATCAGATGGGCGGCTCAAATATCTCCAGTCCTGGGCTACAGCCAAGCACTCAGCTCTCCAATCTGGGAAGCACCGAGACTCTAGAAGAGACACCCTCTGGGTCACAAGATAAGGTTTGTACAGTTAAAGCCTTAGCTTTGTCAAATAGCAGAAAGCACCATTTCATAAGGATTTGAACCACCTTGCAAGCTTGGTTTCTCACTTGTCTGTCTGTCAGGTCATATGTGTGACATCATAATGACATATGCCCAGCTCATTTCCCAGGCCCATGAAACTCTCATGTGGACTAGGCAGCAGCCTCCTTTCTGGTCCCCTAGCTTTTGCTCTTGATACTGCCTTCTCTGTGCTCACCCAGACCAGCAGAATGACCCTCTGCTTTTACAGCCCTCCTGTGGTGTCCTGTCACTCACAGGAATGGTCCACAAGACTGTCCCCTGCTTCTGGCCTGCCCCTTTCCCTGAGCCATCAGCTCCTAACATCTGCTCAACCAGGACTGTAACCTAGTGTTTTTCCTTGGCTCTCAGTACTTTTCTCCTGTGACTGTCCGTTTTTTTCTTCTGGTCTCTTCATGGCTCCTTAGGGCCTTCCATCCTCTGCTTGCTTTACTTTCTTACTGACTTTTGTTAGCTAACGTGGTGTGGTTTGGTTTTATCCACTGTCCTAAGCTAAAGGGGCCTGCAGTTTGTTTGCTTGGGGTTTTTTTATTGTTTGTTTGTTTTTCTTTTTTGTTTTTGAGACAAGGTCTTACTGTGTAGTCCTTGCTGTACTGAAACTAGCTTGTATAGACCAGGCTGGTTCCTACTCCTCAGTGCTGGGCTAAAAGGAGTGCGCCACTACACCCTCCAGAGACTAGCAGTTTTCTCTCCCTGTTCAAGGCTATGTCTTGGTGTTTTTTGAGATAGGGTTTCTCTGTATAGTCCTGGCTGCCCCAGAACTCACCTTGTATCAATGCTGTGTCTTTAGCACCTAGAAATATAAGTATTTATTGAATTGATTCATTTTCTTTATAATTGGTGGTCTGATAAGACAACAGGTACGTTAAACTTCTGTTGATTATATTTGTGTAGAGTGGTAAGTAGTACAGAAGGGGCCAGGTGTGGTAGTGCACACCTGTAATCCCAGCACCTCAGAGACTGGGGCAGGACAGTAGATGACTGTCACCTGTAATCCCAGCACCTCAGAGACTGGGCAGGACAGTCATCTACTGTCCTGTTTGAGGCCAATCTGTTGTATAACTTTTTCCAGGCCACCTTGAATAACAAAAGCAGATGTTATCCCATAATAATAACACACATATACACATAATACAGGACGATTCCATGCACTCCTCCCATGTTTCCTATTGAGAACATCTTGTAAAGTGTGGCATTCTGTCATATCCAGGATGTTGACAAGAGCCATCATGCTCACATTTCTCAGTTGTACCCTGTGTGTGTGTAAGAGAGAAAGAGAGAGAGAGAGAGTGTGTGTGTGTGTGTGTGTGTGTGTGTGTACACTCCATCTGTAGTCCTGTCCTGTGAATGGTACATGCATGTAATCCTAGTCCTTGGGAAGTAGAGAATGATCAGAAGTTCAAGGTTGACCCTAGGTTATACAGGGAGCTTGAGGCCAGCCTGGGTTACTATATGAGACACCATATCATAACAAATGAAAAACAAGGGTGGAGTGTAAGGGAGACTTCCTGGTATACATTATATGCACAACTGTAATATAACAATCTTGTTAACATGTATATTGCATGCTAATAAAGACAGACTTAGACACTCACAGATACTTAATTCATAATAGCCAAAAAACTGCATACAACCCAAATTTCTTTTATTAGGGAAATGTTTCAAATTGGTTAGACTCTACTTCCCAAGGACTGGGATCACCACCATTACACATACCACCATGCCCAGCTCTATAAGTGTGTTTGCTTTAGTGGAGTATGGGAAGTGTGCACATGTACATACAAGTACTCACACACATGTGCATGTGGCAGGCGGGGCTCCTCAAATGCCATTCCTTACACCCTACCATTTTAATTTTATTTCATTTCATTTTTTAGCAAATTTTCTCATTAGCCTGTAGTTTGCATGACTGGCCAATAAGTCCCCACTATCCATCCATCCCTACCAGCCCAGTGCTGGGATTACAAGTATGCAAATGAGTAGGAAAACTACTCGTTTGAAGACTAGGCTATATTGCAAGATTGTCCCAAAAACACAAAATAAAATAAAATTGTATCTTTTTTCAGCTGAAACCAAGGAATTACAAAGCATTGAGATTTAGATATTGTCAAAAAGCTGTGTGATTGTCTAAAACGATTACAAATTCCTAATCTGCCCTTACACACATGCAGAGAGAGACAGAGACACAGAGACAGACAGACAGACAGAGAGACAGACTCTGTTTATTTAATGATGCTGCCATCTAGTGTTGAGTAGCAAATCATGCTGCCAGGCCTCAGTATTAAATTCCATTTCATAGGGGCCAGAGATGGTTCAGTCAGTACTGTGCTTATCATGCAAGCATAAGGGCCTGAGTTTGGGTCCCAGCAGCACATGAAAAGCTGGGCTCACTGATGGTACTCGTGTTTGAATCCAGCACTGGGAAGGCAGATCTCCAGAGCTTATTGGCCAGTCAGTGTAGCTGAATAAAAGAGTTCTGGTTCATTGAGAGACTTTGTCAATGAGGAAGACATCTGACATTGACCCCTGGCCTCCACATACATGCATGTGTGCCTACATGGAGACATGTATGCGTCCACATGAACTCGTGTGTATACCGCAGATACAACTCACACAGAAAATACACATCACTTTCATAATTCACTTACTAAGTTCTCTTGATAATCTTTCCCTAGTGTGTTTTCTTTTGTTATTTGATATAATTGTTCCTACTCTTTAACATAGAAGTATGGCTTCTTACCTGTGTGTGTGATGGAAAAGAATTCTATTTAAATTGGTTTCTGAAGCTTCTTTGATTGTGTCATTTGCTTTTGTTTTTCAGTCTGCTCCATCTGGTCACAAACATCTGACAGTAGAAGAGTTATTTGGAACCTCCTTGCCAAAGGAACAACCAACAGCCATGGGTCTAGAGTCAGAAGACACAGACAAGCTGCTGGGAGATGCATCACAGAAAGAGCCCAGCTCATTCCTCCCATTTCCCTTTGAGCAGTCGGGGGGTGCCCCTCAGTCTGAAAACCTGGGTGTCCATTCTGCCACTCACCACACAGTCCAGCCTGAAGGCAGTGCCCCGGTGCTGATTACTCCCGCCTCCATTGCACAGTCGGGTGACAAGCATCCCCCAAGCTACGCGCTCCCACTGAGCCCTGTCCTCAGCCCCACTCTGCCAGCTGAAGTTCCTGCCACACAAGTTCCCCACTTACCTCGGAATAGCACCATGATGCAAGCAATAAAGACCACACCTAGGCAGAAATCTCCACTCCTGAACCAGCCAGTCCCTGAGCTAAGCCACAGCAGTCTGATTGCTAGCCAGAGCCCCTTCAGAGCCCCGGTGAGCCTGGCAAATCCAGCTGGCACAGCCCTCCCAAGCGTTGATCTGCTCCAGAAACTCAGGTTGACCCCACAACATGACCAAATACAGGCACAGCCGCTTGGAAAAGGTGTGATGGCACCCAACTTTTCTTCAGCAGCTGGCCAACTGGCCACCCCTGAGAGCTTCATAGAGCCTTCCTCTAAGACAGCAGCAGCAAGAACAGCAGTCTCTTCCCTGAGCAACATGGTGCTTGCTCCAACCCTCCAGGTAAGACAGGAGCAGGAGGGCAGAGAGAAACGAGACTACAGAAGCCTCGGCTTTAAGTGACGTGAGGCAAGGGTGTGTGTGTGTGTGTGTGTGTGTTTTGTTTTGTGCAGCAGCCATGCCTAGCCAAAGATATAAGTATCTGTCTGTCTCTATAATCTGTAACTAAATTTGCTCTGTGGTTTGAGTTTGGGAGGGGGTCCCTGTCAGTCAGTCTGTCTATGCTCTGTAACTGAACTTAGTGTGTATACTTGTATGCGCATGTGCATACATGCATGAGTTTCCAGGTTCTATAGTAACTCAAATTTGCTGTGTAAACAAAGCTGGAGGAGTTAACATTGGGAGAGGAATACATTGTAAGTTAAGGAGTGTGAGTTATGTTTCAGGCCTTGGAAAAGCATTGAAAGGTTCTGAATGAAGAGTGACTTGTTGGTAATGTCAGAAACAGGAATCAGGCCACCCATACTAGGGCAAGCTGTGGATCAATTTGCTTGAGCAGTTGGAACCTGAGTTGAGCACTGGATAAGTAGATTTTTAAAATATCCAGTCAGTGAGGCTTCGTGGTAGATTGGTGTAGAGGGTAAGGGAGAGGCTTGTCCTTGAAAGTAACTCATCAATAGCAAGTTTACCAGCAAGAGAACGAGCTGAGTTCTAATGGTCACAGCTGGGAGGGAGTGGAGTGTGCCTCTGTGACTGCTAACTGCCTGTCAGCATTTGGATCTGACACACAGTGGGCAAGGTTTTGTGCTGTGTGTAGGTATCCCAGGCCTGGAGTGCTCTTACTCCTCTTCCTTTGCTCTGATAGACGGCAGAAAGAAACATATGGAAGAGAGTTTATTTGGGTTTCTGGTTATAGAGGGAAAGGGTCTATCCCACCTCTCAGTGTGGAAGCTCAGGTCGTGGTCTGCACCTGCCTTCTCCACATTTAGCCCTAGAAGACAGCACTACACTCTTGCATGCTGCTTGGCAGAAACCACTTACATATCTGTAAATACTCATTTAGATGGCAATAGTTAATTTAAGTTCTTGTTCTTGCCTGATATAGTGGCACATGCCTTTAGTCTCAGTAAGCAATCTGTGATTCAAGTCTAGCCTGGTCTACATAACAAGCTCTAGGCCAGTCATGGCTATCCTGTATCAAGACAAAAAGACCCTGCTGTCTCTTTGTTTACTGGACAACATTAATTCTTTCCCAAAGGCCATGAGAGTGCACATCTGTAAAACCATAGTGAAGAAAGCTGAAGCAGAGGGCTCTCAAGTTAGAGACCAACGTGAACTACCTTGGGCTCAAAACAAAACAACAAAAGGACATTCTCTGTCTCTTACAGTGTACTTAGGATGAAGGCTGTTTGGTGCCACTAACCAGACTCAGAGAACCTTTGAAGAACTTGGAGCCGTGGACATAGTAGTAGAGCCATTTGCCTATCTTATACAACGTCCTGCATTCAGCTTTCAGCACTGCAGGAAAATATTTTTTATCATTTATATTGTACACATTGTGCTTGTGAGGCTGAGGCAGGAAGATTGCAAATTCAAGGCAAGCCTCAATCTCTAGACAAATACAAAGTCCAGGGCTGAGGATAGGGCTCACTAGTAGAGTTGACCCCAATCCCCATCACACTTTTTTCTTAGAGTCACCTGACAGTTTCTGTCCACACATCCTCTCGGGGAACTCCACAGGAGCTGCTGCTACCCAGGGCTCTCATTGTGGAGATGAGTCACTGCGAGCATTACCAACAAGTTCCTCTCAGCTCTGAACCATTTGTTGAGATTGCTCTGTCACAGACAACTGAATGAAGCTTGCTGTATTTGTTCATCTTTTTCCCCCCATTAAACATTTCAGTCTATGCAGCAAAACCAGGATCCTGAAGTATTTGCCCAGCCTAAGGTGTTATCCAGTGCCATCCCGGTAAGGATACCCCAAGTGTGTATACCCATGTGGGGGCCAGGGCTGGCGCTGGGTGTCTCTATTAGTTCTCCACTCCATATACTGAGTCAGGGTCTCCGTGAGCCTGGCCATCTTGCTGTCTATACCCTGTGCCCTGGACCACCACACCCAACCAGGTGTTTTGTTCCTGGGATCCAGACACAGAGGCTCACAAGCTAACATAGTGCAGACATACAAGCACTCACCCCACTTAGCCATTTCCCCAGCCCTGGGACATCCTCCCCCAGCCCCCCAAGAGCACATTGAACAGTTTGGGGTTCTACTGGTGTAAAGTGGGCTCTTACCGTAACCTTAGTGAAAAGCTGTAGCATTCCAGCTCTGTCCTGTCTCAGGTGCCCCTTCTAGGACAGAGTTGCTGTGCTTCTCAGCAGAATTCCTTGCTGTCACTTAAGACTTTATGTTAACTCTGTATAGATGTCTTGACTGTATAGAGGGCGGGTCAGCCACTGAGTGGGCCCTTGTGGATCATTTGTAAGTGGGTAGGTGCTGGCCATCTATCAACCTGGTCTCTAAGTATGAGGTACTCCTTGACCTGGAAAGTGAAGAGTCCCAGGGGACAGCCGCTGTCCTGTCACATCTGCAGACAAAGCTCCTCAGCCTGCATACTTCAGTCCTTCTCTCTTAAGCACCCAACCTGTTTTGTTACCCACCACTCCCCTTCGCCCGCCTTGAAAGACACAGTCTCTGTGGCACTTCTCACCTGCCTATGAGCCTGTACCCTTCTCCTGGCCTTCTGCCTGCTTTAGGTTGGCCTGTTCTGTTGTGTAGTCATCAGCAGAAGCAGCTATCCCAGTTTTACATCAAAAAGCAAGCTAAGAGGGCTGGAGCACTGGCTCTGTGGCTGTTGAGTGGCACCGATGCTCTTGCTTGAGGATCCAACACCCTCTTCTAGCTTCTGTGGGTACCCCTCTCCACACACACAGACACACACTACATGGGCATATGTGCAACCAAAGTACCCATACACATAAAATAAAACCTTAAGGGAGGGGGCAGGGCAAGCTAAGTGGCTCGGATAACAAAGGTGACTGTTATTCTGTGTCCCCCACAGATTGCAGGCCCTCCATTGGTTACTGCAACAACCACAGCAGTATCCTCGGTCCTGCTGTCCCCCAGTGTGTTCCAGCAAACAGTTCCCAGGTCCACAGACCTAGAGAGGAAAGCCAGCTCCCCTTCTCCCCTCACTGTTGGAACACCAGAAAATCAGAGAAAGCCTTCCATTATTCTCAGCAAGTCTCAGCTCCAGGACACACTGATACATCTAATAAAGGTATGTATGTAGCGTATCAGCTTAGTTTTTAATTTTGTATCTTAACAAGGCTTAGTATATATTGGTGCAAATTGAGAAACCTGCCTGGCTGCAGCCTCTTTTCCCAGGTATATCCTCCTGGTGGAGTGATGGACTGTCATTGTGACCATCTCTGGGGGCAGGTTATTTGGGGAATTAGTTACACCAGTCAGTTCTGTGTTTTCCTGAGGTGTTATCATGGGCGTGAGTTCTGAGGACATAACAGGCAGTGTGTTTCCTTCCCATGTCTTCCAGAATGACTCCAGCTTCCTCAGTATGCTTCATGAAGTTTATCTGCAGGTTCTGACCAAGAACAAAGACAACCACAACCTATGACTGCAGGGAAGGCAGTGTGAAGGGAGAGGGTCCACCTCAAAACAAGCAGGCTTCCTCACGGAACATCTAAGTAGAACATGGAGCTTTGAGGAGCCTAAGAGAGCCTTGTCCTAAGGCTGTTTTCTAGAGACATTCTCAGTGATGATGGAGGTTTCACTGTGAAGCATCACCAGCAAACCTTTGTTTGACAGAACAACAAGAGACCATTGTGTTGAGTTACGTGGGTGTTTTCATCAGCTATAAGCCAGTGTGTGGAATGAGTTGCCTGATTGTCAGCTTGCTTTCCAGGCCTGGGGAGGAGCCTCCAGCCTTGCAGCAGCGCTCAGTGGAGTCCTCGCCCTCCCTCCTCTACCCCTAGAAGCTCTGAACTCAATGTCAGCTCACAGAGTAGCTTCAAGTTTTAAGGATCAGAATTTAAGTTGACTCTTTGGAAGGTATTTGTTCAAGTGAAGTATATTTTCTATGAGCACCCCGCTTGGGCCTTAAGACTTCTGGGATGTCTTTGTGTTCCGGTAAGTGTCCCTGGTCCTGCCCTGTGCAAACTCCAGTGAAGCACTGCTCTTTGGTTAGGGCCCACTGGGCCCTTTGAAGGAGACTTCACACCTCTGATGCAGAGGCCAGGCCGCACAGATCCAGATCCTACCAGAAGGCTCCGTTTTAGTGAACTCTCGGCAGTTTAAGTGTCAGATTTGTGTGTGAAGCGCAGCCTTATTTTCCTTTTCTGTCTAAACACAGTTCAAGTTATTGTTGATTGTTTTCCTTACCACTTTGGCAAAAGGACCAGTGGACCAATCTGACAAAGCCATTCTGGTTCCATTCCTCAGATGTGCTGAGAGCATTTAAAGCTATGCAGAAAAGGGAGCTGTCCTCACACTGCCCTTCCTTTGTTGTAGAATATGGAGTCAAAAAGCAAGTGTGAGACACAGAACCTCACAGTATATCCCCAGGCTGCGGGCTCTCCCAGCCGCAGTGCAGGACTGTACAGATGCTTTGTGATGCTGCTATTGATCTGCCATGGTTTCTATTTATTCTTTTATGGCATGTAATGGTGTTTGGTAATATTTTAATGTAGAATTTGATTATTTCAGCAATAGTAATTTTGAGATATTCTTTGAATGAAAAGTGTCTTCGTTTCTATGATACAGGTCATTTTCTAGTATTTAACCAATTAAGATGCACTGCTTACTTTTCTGAGCACTATTTAATGATGGGTAAGAACCCAGTTGACTCAACCAGCTAGCGTAAGGATTCGCTGTGACTAACGCTGACAGACGCAGCGCTCCCACGGGGACAGATGCTTAAGCTTTAATGGGAACTCAATCAAAGGCTCATTGATTTCTCTCTAGCTGAAGTTTTAGAAAAATTACTTATTAATTACTTATTTTTCTTTGGTCTTAGTTTTTAGCCTAAAGAACACCTTGATTGGCTCATGCTAATCTCAACATGCTTCCTGGACAATGTTTCTGCTTCTCAGTTGACTGTCTTCTCTTGTCTACCTAGTTATGTGTGAAGTGTGCAGAATTCAGGGAAGCTTAGACTTTTTCATACTAAGTTAGGGATAGTTTCATAATAGTGTGTAAATATAGCAACCAAAAATTAATTGTTCACGTGTCATCTAAGCAAAGTAAAGTCGTAGTGAGGTGATGAATGTTGCTGACAGGAGGAGGTAGTGGCGGTCAGGGAGCCGCAGGGCTGTTCTCTAAAGTGAGCTTGCCTCTAGACCTGATCGTCCCCAAGTGTGGCCTCAGTGGACATCAGTAGACAGATGACTGAAAGCATCTTCTTCCGACAGCTGTGTGAATCTCACTGATGCTTTTGCGTGTGTGTAGTGTTATGTGAGGTGAAGAATGGGCACCTCTAAAGAGCGTCTGCAGTCAGACCTGATACTTTGACCCTTTAATCCTAGGAATGACTATGATAAACAGAATGAGAGCCTCTGAGAAGAAAGGCTTCCTCAGTGTAGATGTAAACTTCTGAGTGCTGAAGGGATGGAGACTTGAGGCGGGTAAACCTGTTTCAGCTCTGAGATTTACATGCTCCAAGCATTTTCTTAAAATTCAGAAGCCAGAAGTTCCAGATCATGACTTCTAGGAAGCTAGGCCAGAATGAGTCCCCAGAGAGTCAGGCCAAGCCTGACTATAGGTGCCGTTGGATGAGGCTGGCCTGAGAGTCAGCTCTGTTGCCTTATTCCTCATTCAGGCATACTGTCCAGACCCTCTGCTAGCCAGCGTAGCTTGCATGTTTACAGTGTCTTCTGGAACCTTAGTCAGACTGAAAGGGACATTGGAGATGCTTCTTGCTAAGTTGGCAGAGTCCAGAAGACCTCATTAGGCCATTTGGTCCATCTATGTACCACCCCACCCCCTCACCCCGGTGGTCAAGGGTCTGGGAAGAGCAGCCCAGAGTTTGGCATGCAGCATGTCTGGGGTATCACCAGTGAGTGCCACTGCTCTTTTTGTTGTAGTTAATGTTATGTCTTTGAATGGGTGAACACCCTAGCCGACCCCTCCAGTCCCTCTCAGACTGCCTTCTTCCCGGTTGTTACCTCTCCGGGCCCCCGCTTGATCTACTTGACTTTGAGTGCTGAATCTCCAGTGACCATCAGTATCAGGAAAGGCATTCCCTGCAGGCTCCATACAGACTGTCCACAGCTTGCCCTGGACAGCGGTGTTCATTCCAAACCCAAGTCCAGGCCTTAGCCCAGGCTTGGCTTAGATACCAATGACCAGATTTTGCATGTGCAACCATTGGTTATACCTGTGGCCTGAATCTTCTTATGGAAATCAATTATAATGCCATTGAATCCACTAGTAAATAATCTTTTAAAACCATGCAGCTTTATTGCTCTCTTCCCTCCCCCCCCCCAAAGAATGTCGTTTGAAATTTCCTCATTTCAGTAGTAGAGGCCGTAACTGCCATTGAGATACTGATAATGCACCGTGAAACTGAAGGTGCCTACCTGCTCATACAGCAGAGTTGGCCATCTTACTGCAGCTCAGAGGGAAGAGAAGGGCACAGGCACAGGAGGACCCTGTGCGGCAGGCACGGAGGGAGGGCTCACTGCCGAGTCCTGTGTCCTCGTGGCACACCTGCTGAGGACCACGTGTTTCTTCTACCTGCCTTTGTTTTTCCTCAGTTGTGTTCAGAGTGTGTCCCTTCTGGAACCAGCAGTGCCCACCCTGTTCAAGAATCCAAAATGCTCAGGTCTGAGCAGAGCACCTTACAGTGGGCTTTGAAGGTTGCTCACAGGGAGCATTTCCACGAGGACCAGGGCCTCCAGGAGCCTGTGGGGTTTAAATTTGGAGTTGTTTTGGTTTTTTGTTTTGTTTTTTTTATTTCAAGTTTCAGCAGGAGAGACGTGCAATGTTTCACTCAGATTCCAATTTGCCATCACTCTTTCAAACGCTGCAATGCAATACAGATCACTTTGAAGTGGGAAAAAATGCAAAGTTGTGTTTCTCTTTTATCTGTGAAACCTTAAGACGTGTGTTGTTGGTGTACGTGCTGAGTGGTCTTATTCTCTACTGCTTCAACCATGTGGCTCTCATGACTTCATTGCACCAGGCTCTCAGCCCTTCCGAGGAGACGAGAAGCCCTGCGCCACAGTGAAGCTTTCGTTCTGTGAGCGCAATACCACCTCATTAACCTTTTTAGTGGTGTGGATTTTATACCATCTGTGTATGTTTGCAAATATTAAGTTATTACATGTTTTAAAATGAGCATTTTTCATCCTAAATTTTATATGTTTGCAAATATATTTTTTTAATAAAATTTCAAAACCAAGTTTTAGCACCTACTAAAAATTCTAATTGTGTTTTTTATTTAATCTGTAGAAATGGGAACTTTCAAATGAGTTGAACCTCTCCAGAGCCAGAGCTTGGCACTGCTCAGGTGGAATAAGGGCAGGGAACAAAACCAGCCAAAATCAAGACAACTACATACCTGTTTTTAGCTTGTGCTTCAGAAAACAGCTCTTTTCTGAATCCAGAAGGATAGGCACGTGTGTGTATATGGGCCTGGGCTCTGTGGTTAAATGCTTGATGCACAAGCATAAGGACCTAAGTGCAGACCCTCAGCACCTATTTTTAGTTTTGTTTTCTTTTGTTTGTTGCCAGGTGAGAAGGCATGCCTCTGTACCCCAGTGCTGGGAACCCACTGGCTAGCTGGTTTAGACTAAACAGCTCCAGGTTCAGTAAGAGACCCTGTCTCAAACAAAATGGGAAAGTGATTTAGGAAGACATCCAGTGTCAACCTCTGGCTTCCACATCTACCCACAGGCATACACACGCAGGCATGTGCTACACGGGCAAAGATGTGCGTGTGTACAGGAAGAGGTTTAGTGTGTCAGATGACCATATTACAATTGCAGTTTAAGATCTAAATTGGCTTTTTTATAACCAGAGCTTTGTGTATTCTAAGCATGTTCTAGCACTGAGCCACTCTGCAAGCATGATGGCTCACACCTATGCTCCCAGCACTTGGCAGGTAGAGCATGAGTCTGAAGCCATCCTGGTCTACACAGCAACTTCAAGATGAGCATGAGATTTATGAGACCTGACTCAGGAGGGCAGAGGCAGAAAGAGCTCCTGAATCCAAAGGGTCTAGCCTGAGCTACATAGTAAAGCTTGGTTCTGTTGTTTTTCTAAAAAATCTTCATCCTCTCCCTAACAAGTTATTCTAGATTATAGGTTCTTGATTTATTCATGTTGCTGCTAGTCATTAAAAGCTAGAGTTTGGGGGCTGAAGAGATGGCTCAGTGGTCAAGAGCACTGACTGCTCTTCCAGAGGTCCTAAGTTCAATTCCCAGCAACCATGCCCTCTTCTGGTGTGTCTGAAGACGGCTACAGTGTACTTGTATATATAAAATAAACAATTTAAAAAAAAAAAAAAAAAGCTAGAGTCCGGTTGTGGATCCAGCTTACTTTGGTAGAGTACTTACATTTTATATACATGTATAATGTATATTATATATAACAATGTATATTATACAGTATACTAGTGTATTATATATAATTAATACATTATATAAATATACTATTAATATATCATATAGTGCATATGATATACATACCTGTAAGCGCAGTACTTGGGAGGTAGAATGCAAAAGGATCAGAAGTTCAAGATCGTCCCAACCAAGCTCATAGTAGGGTAGTCTATAAGCTAGAGTAGTCTGCTCAGCTACGGCTTTTTATCTGTCAAGACATGGAGAGTGGGGTTCCTGGGGAAGGAGACCCTGTTGGTAAGGTGCCTACCCCACAAACACGACCTGAATTCAGAGCCCCAGCACCCAGTAAAAGCCTATGGAAGCTGTGTCCCTGAGTAGGGACGGTGGGGAGCAGGGACCGAGCTCTAGAGCCAACCAGCCTAGCCAAATTGGTGGTCTCAGCAAGAGACCCTGTCTTAACAGTACGATGGAAGACCAGCCAGATGGTTCAGTAAGTAAAGGCAGCTGCTTTCAAGCTTAATGACCTGAATTTTAATCTCCTGGTCATTTCTACATGGTGGGAAAAAAAGCCAACTCCTCCAAACTATGTGACACATATGTTATACCTACATACACAAATAAAGACATGTAATCAATAAGAATTGAAATGGACAGCAATTTGATGTCAGTCTCTAGCCCCCCACACACGTACACACCAACACCTAGGTGGGAGTTTAGGTCACTAGTTTCATTGGAATATTGTGAAAAACTAAATTCAGTATATTCTGAGTAAAAGCTGGTGTTTTTACAAAAATGAACAAGCCAAGGTCAGGGGCTTCTGGATTCTTTCCTAGAATGTTTCTCTTACTATGTGCAGGTCTTGGTTCATGGAATAGGTGCTACTAGAAGTCTGGCTTGAGTAAGGGACATGTGAATCTGGCCTGTCTCAGGGCTGTTGGGAACCACTGGGCCAGAGGAGCTCGAGGTGGGGCAGTCACGTAGGGCGACAGAACACCCTAGATGAAGACAGGAAGCATGGAAGAAAGAACCAGTCACTGAGACTGGTGAGGTGACTCTGAAGTCATAGCATCTGTACAGGTGTGAGGACCAGAACCCACAAGGATGCCAGGTGGATGTGGCTGCCCCTCCTTTAATTGAGTATTTGGAAGGCAAAGATGGAGCCATACCAGTGAGCTCTGTATTCAAAAGAGAGAAGGGTCATTGAGGAAGACTCCAGTCCTGAGCCTCCACTCAAATGAATGCACACGTGTTCATGTACTGTACACAACAAGCAGGAAGCAGGGGGAAAGCCATGGGATCTGACAATTTCCGTGACAATGCAACTTAGTTCATGTGGCACTAAGAGTCCTTAAACCCGAGAGCTTGCTGAATGGAGATGCCACGCTCACAGGCATGGAGCCTGTGCTGGGAGTGATGGGATCGGCTCCCCTGTCTCAGGAGCCTTCCAGGAGGAGGTAATGTGGGGTCTGTATGATAGTCCCATTAGGGCAAAGGAGTTTGAATGACTTTAAAACACAATTCCAGGAAAGAATAAATAATATTTGCTGCATACGCCTTCCGGGTATGCATTTTTTCCTTCAACTCCCCCAACCCTGAGGGCCGATTGATCCAGTGCAGCCTGAGGAAAGGGCCCAGGAAGGGGTGGGGATGGGCCCATAATAGTTGACCAATCTGAAAAGGGCCCCAGAGAGCTTACAGTATGTGCTGCCAAAAAAGCCTTCTACAGACCTGCCTGCCTCTATCACCACACCTGGCCCTTCATCCCCGTCTCTAGAAAGACATTCATTTCCCTTTGGTATTCTGACTTGGACTTCATGTAGAATATGACCTATGGCTACACACACAATTTGTTTCTTAATTTAGGAATAAAGTTACTTAAGTAATGATAAAATGTTTTATACTAACTCTCCCACTCTGAGCAGTTACATAAAATTTTCCCAGAGGCCCTCTGGGTCTTCACTGTAACACTTCCCCTCCCTGAAATGCTCAGTGTTCCGCATCTGCCGTCCAGGGCACAGCACACTTCAGTCAGCCCCTGTGGTAACTGTCTTCTGGGCCAAGCAAGCACTATCTTTGGGGGTTCACTGTAACCGCCCCCCCCCTTGCAAAATTCATCCTAGTTGGGCTTGTTAACAATCAGACACCTGGCATAGGGGAAGAGTATCCAGCTGCTGTCTGCCACCTGCCATGGAGACTTAGCTTAGGGAGACGAGACGGAGCATATGGAGAGACCTGGAGAAACTAGAGTGGGGCTCCACCTACACAGCTAAAGGGAAGCCCTCATCCCTCCTGAGAACAGCTTCTGTGAGCACTGGAGGGAGTTAACACAGCCCTATAACCCCTCAACTAGGCTCATCTGACCTCTGTTTGTCTTGGGACCTTGGGAGGAGTAGACATTGCTTTAAGTCTCTTTCGAGGAAGGAATTTTAACAATGAGCCCCACCCCACCACAGCCCAAGACCAGGTTCTCGGCCCTCTAATCACCCAAACTAACCTGGGCTCCTGCCCAGAAGCACAGTGAAAAGCTGTTTGACTCCAACCCAAGAAGATGAGATTATTAATTCTCCTGGAGGACTTCAGAGTCCTTGATAATGGACACTGTACTGCCATGGCTGGAAGCGCCACACTTTTGATCACCAGTGCTTTCCCAGGCTCTGCCTTGGAGAATGCAGTGGATCAGCGGGCAAGCAAGTGGGAGAACCCAGAGCTTACTTGTCAGTCTCTTCAACTGAAAGACTAGAATGACAGCCATTCTGTGCTCGATACCACTTACGGTAACCCATGCTTGTACGTTAACCTGTCATGCTCCACGGAGAGGGCCAGGCCTCTGTTAGTTCCTGTGAAGTGATGAATAAAGATGTTTGATATCCTTCTGCCGCTGAGTCTCACTCATGATGTGTTAGTCCATCCAGAGGAGTGAACCAGGGGTTGGGTAAGTCACCTACAGTAGTCCCCTCAAGTTCACCCAGCTAGACCAGAGCAGAAGAGCCCCACCCTTTTCTCTTTGGGGGTTTGCAAGACGTGGAGAGGGCCTCTAGGTCTCTGGAATAATGGTATCTTTCAAAGACTACAGCTTTGCTTCCTGAAGAGTCAACGAACAGGTTTGAAGCATCATTTCCCCTCTTCTTATTTAGAGATGAAGAGGCATACTGTCGTTGAGACAGAGACACACTGAGCTAGTCAAGAATGAAATGGCCAGTCCTGGAACAAACAAGTTATAGAACTGTGTCCACATAATAACTGCAGAACTATCCGTCAGAGTGCCCATTGGTTGAGGGCTCACCTACGGTGCAGGAAGCCCTGTAGTCAGTCTCAGCACTGCACAAACCAGGCACATACGCACACTTACGGTCCCAGAACCGAGAAGATGAAAACAAGAGGATTAGAAGTTTAAGGTTGCCGGGCAGTGGTGGCACACGCCTTTAATCCCAGCACTTGAGAGGCAGAGGCAGGTGGCTTTCTGAGTTCGAGGCCAGCCTGGTCTACAGAGTGAGTTCCAGGACAGCCAGGGCTACACAGAGAAACCCTGTCTCAAAAAACCAAAACAAAAAAAAAAAAAGAAGAAGAAGACGTTTAAGGTTATCCTCGGTTATATAGAGAGTTCAAGACTAGCCTGGGCTACACAAGTCTCTACACCAAAGAAAAAGGAAAAATAGAACCCATCTACCGAATCCAATGAAAATTGGAAGGAGACAGAAATAAATCTCTTAGATTGAACCTACTGACTCCGTTAGGTGATCACAGCATAGAATGGGTTTGTAGAGGCATTGCTTGCTGATCCTTGGTTGGTTGGTTTTCAAAACAGAGAACAGAATTACCTTTTTTTTTCAAAATCTATTTTCTTTCCGTGTGAGAGTGTGTATGTACGTGCGTGTGTGTGTGTGTGTGTGTGAGAGAGAGAGAGAGAGAGAGAGAGAGAGAGAGAGAGAGAGAGAGATGTGTACATGCCGCAGCATGCACGTGAAGGTTTTTGTGCAGTTGATTCTCCACCTTGAATGAGCTCTGGGGATCTGATCCTGTTTAGGACTCACACAGCGCACGCTGCCCTCACTGAACAGTCTCAGCAGCCCCACCCCCACCCCACCGTGTCCCTCAAGGCTACAGGTCAACACACAGAAAAGGAATATAGGGCAGTGGTTTTTCTTTTTTATTTCTTGATTTTGGCTAAAACTTCTAAATGAGCATGGTGTTTCAGGCCTGTCATCCCTGCCATGCAGAGGCTGAGGCAGGAGGATTTCATGATGTCTTTGTTAGAAAAGTAAAAATGTTGAAGAAACCCAAGTTTGAATTGGGAAAGCTCATGGAGCTCCATGGTGGAGGTGGTAGTTCTGGCAAAGCAACTGGAGACAGGTGCTAAGGTTGAACGAGCTGATGGATATGAACCACCAGTCCAAGAATCTGTTTAAAATCCAGATTTTTAATAGTGACAAATAAAAAGTCCTATTTGTGAAAAAAAAACAAAAAAAACAAACAAACAAAAAAAACAGCCTGGACTACATAGTAAGTTTCAGGCCAACATGAGCTATACAGTGATAGCCTACTCTTATTTCTTTACTCGTTTTGATTTTTTTTGACACAGGGTCTCACTGTGTGACCCTGACTGGCCAGGAACTTGCTTGGTAGATCAGGCTGGCCTTGAACTCACAGAGAGCTGTCTTCCCCTACTTCTTCAGGACCATCATGCTCAGCTGAGCCCCTAATTTTTAAATAAATAAACAAACAAACTCCTGGGCCAGAGAGATGGCTCAGTGGTTAAGATCACTGACTGCTCTTCCAGAGGTCCTGAGTTCAATTCCCAGGAACCACATGGTGGCTCACAACCATCTGTGATGGGATCTGATGCTCTCTTCTGGTGTGTCTGAAGACAGCTATAGTGTACTTATATACATAAAATAAATAAATAAATCTTTAAAAAAATAAAAACAGAAAGAAAGAAACAAACAAACAAACAAACTACAAAGAGAGGTAACTGAAGCCATGGCTCGGCGTAAGCGTGCTTGCCTGGGGAAGATCCGAGCTCCTTTCTCCCATTCTCCTCCCTACAGCTACATTAAGGGCATTTCACAGACTTTCTCTCATCGTAATTATTCCCACCTATTCCTCATAGAGGTGTTTATCAGGGGGCATTCTCAGCCCTTAGCCAGAGCATCCTGCTGACACATGAGCTAAAAGGGAAACTGAGACTGTTGAGTAAAAAATTATAAAGACCATTTTATAAAATATCTACAGGCTCACTAGTTCCAGGAAGGCGGAACTGATGTAGGATTTCAGGTCTTCACTGCCCGGGGATACATCCCGGGAAGAGTATTAACATTCCTCAAGCCTCAGGGAAAAGAACCCACCTGTGGGTGGGGAAGGCCCAAAGCAGGAAGACACATTCCTGACAAAGAAAGATGCAAGTCATCTGGGTGGTTCCAAGAACTAACTTTCCACTGATCTTGGTTACCCCTCCCCCCCCTTGAGGTCTTTTCCAGTGTTACAGCTTGCTGAGTTCAAAATTTATAAAACAACCAATCGTGTAACCGCGCGAAAATTCCTTCGTTCCTTAGCCCACCACTGTACTCGTGCAGTTTGAACAGTTTGCAGTTTGAACGCTGGCTGCCAGCTCTCTTCCCTAATAAACCTCTGCTAATTTCATCCAGGTACGGTGTCTTGGAGTTTGTGGGTGTTCTCGACTTCCCGAGACTTGAGTAAGGGTCTCCCGAATTTGGGAGTCTTCAAGACATGGATAGCCAGTTGGTGTGACCCAGCCCTCTTTGTTTCAAATGGCCATGGCTGCCTTCCAATGCACAGCCTTGACATCCAGTACAGTGCTGTGACAACCAGTGTGGTGCTGTGACATTTGCAATAAGCTTCTCACCTCAGTCTCCTCTTGTGACAGCCAGACATAGATGCAGTTTGTTGCAGGAATATTTTTGTTGTTATCCAGAACTGGCCAGGCACTGGACATGATGAAATCCCAACATTTTGGAGGCTGAGGCAGGAGGGTTGTGAATTTGAGGCCAGCCTGGGCTTTACATATACATACAAATAAATTAATTAAAATTTTAAAATTAAAAAAAAATAAACCTTGCTGACTATGGTCACCTCCTCCTGGGAGCTTTTTCTAAACTGCAGTCATAGCAGGAAGTTGTGTTGGTGGTAGGTGTTTGTTTGTTTTGGTTTTGCTTATATGTATTTATGTCTGTGTTCCCTGTCATGAAGGTGTCCTAGAGGCCAGTAGACAGTGTTGGATCCCCCAGAACTGGAGTTACAGATGGTTGTGACCCACCATGTGGGTGCTGGGAACCAAACCCAGGTCTTCTGCAGGAGCCGCCAGTCACTATCCCTCTCAACAGGAATTCTTCATAGAGTACAGCGCTGCCTGAACAGACGCTGCCTGCAGACCTAGCATCTCTTCAGAACTCACAGACCAGGCAGGTTCCTCCTGATGTGCCAGCATGTGGCGTGCACTTTGCACACATGGGGCAAGTTCGAGAAACAAAAATCAAAGGGGCAGTAGTCAGAACTATGTCCCAGTCTTCCTGGGTGACCGGTATCAGCAGTATCTTCTGTTGTGCACAGGGGCAACGAGTAGACGCTCACACCTGGTCAGCAGTCCGGGGGCCGGGCTAAGAGCAGAGGACAAAGAACCTGAGTTTGAGATGTGATGCATTTCCTTACTGTCCCTGCCCCAGTGTTGTGAATAAGATACTGTTGACGGCTTTCAAGTATCCCAGGGGTAGTTGTGCATCAGGGTGGTTAAGGCCCCCCCCCCCCCACCCCACTGACTTTCCCAAGCTTTTCAGCACTACCCTAAATAGCCATTAGCTACCCACTCTTAGCTATTGACAACCTGCCCCAGAGAAGATCCACCCACAAAACACAACAAAACAAAATTAACTTTTAAAATGTATTTTAAATTTGTTTATTTTATGTGTTTGAGTGTTTTGCCTGCATATATATCTGTATACCACATGTGTGCCTAATATCCCCAGAGATCAGAAGACAGTACCAGATTCCCTGAAACTAGAGTTAGGGATGGTTGTTAGCCATTATTCGGGGGTTGGGAACTGAACCCAGGTCCTCTGCACATGCTTTTAACCACTGAGCAACCTCTCTAGGCCCCAACAAGCTCATCTTTATATCCACGGGAACATTATAATACTTCTACCACCTCACCCTACACAGGGTGACCAGGAGCTATCAGAAACAAGTATGAAGCTCTCTCCCTTCTCTGCCTGGCAGACTGCTAGGCAGAGCCTCCCTAAAAGCCCTGTGAGTAGCTCCACTCAGCCTTGCATAGGATGGCCCCCTGAGCAGAGCCCACAGAGGCTGCCTGCCCTTCTCCTGGGGAGATAGATACCCATGCCTTGGGCAATGCCAGGCAAGACTTGACTTCTGAAATTAAAAGCTAGGATGACTTGGCACCTTCCCTGTACAGTCAAGGAAAGCAAGCCTAGTAGTGTTGGGCTGGGCTTACAGGATGACTCAGAGGGTCACCCACACAATCTGGACACACAAGATCCTGCCTGTAGCAGCGCCCGCCCTCTCCCTGAAACACAGTGCTAGCTGGAGGCAGCATGTGTGTGTGTGTGTGTGTGTGTGTGTGTGTGTGTGTGTGTGTGTGT
>JANHMN010000001.1:180708426-180749357 GCA_030674055.1 Rhabdomys pumilio | reverse complement strand
GAGGGAGAGGGAGAGGGAGAGGGAGAGGGAGAGGGAGAGGGAGAGGGAGAGGGAGGAAAGGGGAGGGGGAGTGCAGAGGGAGGGGCAGAGGGAGGGGGAGGGGAGGGCAGAGGGGGGAGGGGAGGGGGAGAGGGAGGGGGAGAGGGAGAGGGAGAGGAAAGGAGAGGAGAACACACCTAGAATGTCAGTCCCCTGCCTCAGACCCTGGCAATGAGAAACACCTATAGAAGGCTCAGGGTGCATCAGGGGCAAACCTGATAGGAGTGGGTTTGGAGGACTTTTGTTTTTGAGACTGAATCTCCTATGTGTATCCCAGGCTGATCTTAGACTCTCAGTCCTCCTGGCTCAGCTTTCCCTACTGGGATGAAGGTGCACACCACCATGCACAGCTGAATTTTGTGCTGTTGCGTATGTGCTTCTGTGAGTGCATGTACACATACACATGCACATGCGTGTGAAGGCCAGGGAACCCCAGGTGTCACTCCTCCTGTGCTGTCTGCTCCCCACCTATTCTTAACTTTATTTTTTTGAGATAGTGTCATTAACCTGGAGTTTGCTAAGTAGGCTAGCTGGCCAGTAAGTCAAGTGGATTCACCTGTCTCTGTCTTCCCAGTGCTCCAATTTCAAGGTCACATACACCACACCAGGCTAAATCTAGGTTTTCGTGCCTGGGTCCTCTGAAAAAGAGCAGCAAGTACTCTGAACAACTGAGCCATCTCTCCATCTTGGAGCCTGATGTTCTTAAAGCAAGACAAGACACTGGTGTGCTGATATGTATGATATGTATGGGGTGGGGACCACAAGAACAAGAGTGGGAGAAAGGCTAGAGGGGGTGTGTGCTCAATTTTATTCCAGTAGTGGAGCTGGTAGTCAGGTTGAAACCCAAAATCTTACTCCCAAGTAAAATTTGATTTATGAAGTATTGAATAAAGACCCTTGAACTGGAGAACTATCCACAACAAACAGGATGTTGGCAGCACCTCCAGAATCAAGATTCTGATTCCAAAGCTGACCTTGGGGAAGACAAAAGGCACTGAAACATGGCTGAAATCCAGCATAAACTGAACCCACTTAATGTGGAATCCCAGAATAAAACAAGATCTTAGAAGCCTATAGTGGCCAAAAAGATTAAGGACATTTTCAGTAGGGTGGGAACACAGAAGTCAGAATTTTTTTCATTACTGTTATCACATGCAAATATGTTTATATATTCCTACATAAAACCCACTCAGTCTGTAGAAGATTACTGGTGTGTATGTTTTCAAAGTTGACCATCTGGTATTGGGTAACCACTTGGTGTGCTCTTTCTGGGAGAAGGCTACTTCTCCCACTCTTGGGATTCCTTAGTTGCCTATAGATCTTTGTGTAGGGTTGAAAGAAAGCAAGGATGGATATATGAAAGGGATTGGAGGGAAGAAAAGGAAGAGAGAAATGTTGTAACTATTTTATAATAAAAAAGACATTCGGATATACAGAAATGAACATTCAGAAATAAAAGTATAGACTTCTCTAGCTTATCTTTCCATTCCCAAATAGATTATAATTTTCCACTGTGAAGAAAAAGAGGAGGTGGGAGGAAGTAAATGAAGAGGAAGAGGAGGAGGAGGAGGAAGAAGAGGAAGAATAAGGAGGAAGAGGAGGAGGAGGAGGAGGAGGAGGAGGAGGAGGAGGAGGAGGAGGAGGAGGAGAAAGAATCTAGCATCAGTGCCATTGGTGTCATTGGACAGGTTGAGAAATGGAGGACTGGGCTAAAATCACTGCTCCCAGGTCCACGGTATTGGAAGGCCCAAAGGTTCCAAGGTTTGCCTCCTTGACCTGTTGATGAGCAGAGGACAGAGGTGGCACTTGCCAAGGATCTGATGGTGGAACACTCTGAGGCCACATCACTTCAGTCTCAGGTCCAGCCCCTGGCAGACAGGCACCAGGAGAGCCAGCCCCTTAGGGCAGGGCCAGCAGAAGCCAGGAGCTATAACACACCACACTGGCAGTCTCACTGGAACACCTGGGAAACAAGCCAGACAGGGAGTGCTTGGGGGATGGGTGCCCACTTGCACAGGGCCCATTGTCTCATGATTCTGAGTTTGAGCTCTGTGGAGGACACAGAGAGGATCTGGACCAATGCTGTACTGGTGCCTTCTTCTGCCTCTGCCCAGCACCCATTCACAGGCTTACCTTTATATCCTCTCTGTAAAATGCAACTTCCTCCACCGGAAACAGTATTGACCCGAGTGTATGCATGGATCCAATGAGACAGATCCAGCGAGACTGTGAAGGCAATGCTTTTCTATTGCCGCTCATTCCTCTCAGCTCCATCAGGTCTGGTAAGAGCAGTAAGTGCTCCTGTCCCTACAGACCTAGAGGCAAACCCAGTTATCTCTCTGAATCCACTGTTGTCCATAGGCTCTAGTAGTCTGAGACCAGCCTGCTCCCAGTAACTTCTCAGTATTATGGTTTCTGGCAGTGTCTATTCATTCTCATGCCCTCTACAGGCCTGAGACCTTGGACTGGGGAGAGTCTGTCGTGGTGCTACCCACCAGCCCTGTAATCTCAATCTGACTTTACCAAGTCTCAACTTTTTTTTTTTTTTTTTTTTTTTTTTTTAGAAAAGTGCAATTACTGATGAGTATCTCTCTTCTCAGTCCCACCCAAGTCAGCCGCCGAACTCTGAGCCACGCTTAGAGCCTGGAGTAGTGGCGAAGTTATTTTGTTGCTACTATTAGTGTGTGTGGTTAATTCCAAAAGAGCACTGTGCCAGGATAGACAACCCAGGCCTGGCGGCTTCCAAGTGTCGGCTTCTAAATGTCCACTAAATGCGGGGCGTGGCCAGAGGCCTCTCGTCGGCCTGGGGTGATTCGGTGCCCCGCCCCACCCCCGCCCCGCCCCATAGGCGGGTCCTAAGGAGTCTTAACGCGTCCGCCCGCAGCACCCGGCCTCGGTCACTGCGGGTCGCTTCCTGATCCGCCGCTGGCTCTGTGTCTCTGTCCTCAGCGTCCTCGTCCTCGCCCGACCACGCCATGGAAGGTTACCACAAGCCAGATCAGCAGAAGCTCCAGGCCCTGAAGGACACAGCCAATCGCCTGCGCATCAGCTCCATCCAGGCCACCACCGCGGCAGGCTCCGGGTGAGCGCGCGCTTCTGGCAGGGCGGGGAGCCGGTTCTAGCGGCCTCGCTGGCTCCGTGTCGCGCAGCACGATGTCGCCACGAGGGCGCGGTCAGATGGTGGAGCCTTCCGCTGCTCCGGAGCGGCCGGGTTCGGCCTCGTGGGCCTCGGGTCTCGCGAGCGCCTCCAGCCGGCCCGGGCTTTCCAGTTTCCGCTACACCGGGGCGCGCCTCCTCGCTCTGCGGCTGCACCGGGAGGCCACCATGACTGCTGGCCGGAGAGCCCTGCGCACGTGTGGGCTCCAGCCCCCTCCACCAGCCTGTTGGTTCCACTGGTTTGCAGATGGGGAAACTGAGGTTTATATCAGTTGCTCAAAGTCACAGCCAGAGCTGGAATTTCAGCCCTTGCAGTGTAGGCAGAGAATGTGTGTAGAGCCCACCATTTTGCAAGAGACTGGGTGCCCACCTTTCTCTGCATCTCTAACCACGCTCCCCTCCTCGACCTGCTTTGGATCCCGGCGCTGCTGAAGACCCCAGGGTGGGGGCAGGGAGGTGACTTGAGGATACAACACCTCGAGAGGCAAAGATTAGATCCGAGACAGGAGGTTGGAGTGCGAGTATGGGGACAAGGGGGTTGCAAAGCTTGTAGAAAGAAGGGGAGAGGCCCACGCGAAATGAGTAGTTCTGGGGTAACGGTGTTTGCACATTGAGTGGTTTCAAGAAATGCTGAAGTCTCCATCGGGCCTGGTATGAGACCTGAGACAAGGAGGTGTGAGCTTCTTTGGGGTGGTTTCGGGGACTGGGGAGGGATTTTTCAGGAACCCAGCCAAGCTGTGAACTTAGAACAAAGACCAGGATTCTGGATTCTGGCCAGTTCCATACAGGACATATTATTAAAGGAGTGCATCTCTCTGGGCTTTTAAGACGGGATGTCCTCAGAAGGTTTGAACTGGGAGCTGTTGGCCACCCAACTTCCCAGGCATACTTTGAACCTGTTATCTTGGTTTTAGATGGCTGTCTATGATATAGGGTGTTCCCTGCCCAAGTAGAGATCCGACTTTCTTTCAACCGTGTCCTCTCCCTAACTTAGCGCAGAGAAGGTCTTCACATCCATGTCCTTCATTGCTTGTTCATTACTGGCTCCTACATCTCCCTCCAGGTCTGAAGTCAGTGACAGAGGCAGGGCAGTTGACTAACTGGTACCTATGCAGCTGAGCAGTCTACAAAGCTGGAGAAGCCTGTAGACCTTTCTAGGATCAGGGAGACACTAAGTGGGTATTCCTGGGTGACACAGCGCCCTTGATTTGCATTCTGATAGTCAGTTTACGCATGAAGACTCTGTAGTATGTTAAGTTGATTTCCCCAGACTGGTAATCAGTGGCTATTTAGTACTGTCTGCTGTGGGGCAGGCCTAGAAGGAAGTCCTCTTGGGCACATGGGCTGCATTAGGCTGGAGGGGCAGAGAAAGTCAAGTTCAGTTGGAGAGAAACTAAGTAACATTTACAGCTCTAAAGGGGCTTCCTTCCAAAGCAGCGGTAGTCTCTAGGGGGAAAGGTTGAAGGTGGCTACAGAGTTACACTCCTGTTTACCTTGTAGCCTTAGACACTCGCTGAACTCTGAAAGTATCCATGTGCAAATGGAAGAGGTGGGTATGCAAAATATGAGTGAGCTGGTTGCCTCTTCTGGTATATATTTTCCTTGCAGAAAGATACTATTGGAGACATCTTGTTTTTCAGAAGGAAGTAACATTGCTTTTCAACCCCTGTCACAAGAATGATTTTGAAACGTGTGTGCAAAGAGTGTGTGCGTGTGTTTGGGGAAGACTTGGGGCATGAGTGTATTTGGCCTGGATGTTTATTTGGAGTCTCGCTGCAGTGAGAGAGTTCCTCAAGGGAAGGCAGGCTCAGTACTGAAGTTCTGACCCAGTCAGTTGCAGACACTGAACTGGCCACCCAATCAGTAGGTCCCATCCTTTGGGACAAATTTGGGTGATGATTTCAGGATGGTAAGAAGTCCTGAATGGACAGCCTTCCCATGTTGCAACATCAGTGCTGTAGACAATAGACTCCACCAGGCCACAGAAAGTAAGTACACTGGCATCTGTAAGGGGAGCTGGGTGGACAATATGTCCACGGGCCGGACTCTCTGGGTCATCTTTTTCTGCATGCAGAGGCAGCTCTGGCAAGGGTCCAACTCATCCGAGCTTCATCAAAGAAACCTCAGTGGCCTTGTCAGAAGTGGCCAGGTTGCTGTTGCTGGCAAGAGTTCTCAGCCCTTACCTTGCAGGGCTAGGTTGTGTTAGCCAAATGGAGACAAGTGTCATCTGAGGATGCACCGGAGTCAGGTCTGATTTAAAGGAGAAGTAGTCTGTGCTTTTAGCTAGTTCTTTAGGCTTTGGGGAAAGTACCTGAGAGGATAGGCTAGACCCAGATTTGACTTGTGAGCACAGGAGTTAGGCCTAAAAGTCTCTGTTCTGAACAACAGATATATTTGTCAGAAAGATTCTGACTTTCTCAGAGCTCCTATTTCTCCATCTTTAAGTGATGGGATCTTACAAAAGTGGTTAACCCCCCCCCCCCCAATTCCTATATAACAAGATACATGAGACTCACTTTACAAAAAAAAAGTTTTTTGTTTTGGGGAGGTTTTTTGTTGTTATTGTTTGCAGGGGGGGGGTGAGTTTTGATTTCTGAAAACAAGGTTTCTGTGTGTAACAGTCCTGGCTATCCCCAAACTCACTCTGTAGACCAGGATGCTCTAGAGCTCACAGAAATCTGCCTGCCTTTGCCTCCCAAGTGCTGGGATTAAAGACGTGTCACACACACACACACACACACACACACACATACACCCAAAGAAAAGGGTTTTTAAATTTGTTTATTTTGGTTGGATTTTGTTTTTTGTTTTTGTTTTTGTTTTTGTTTTGTTTTGTTTTGTTTTGTTTTTTGATGTCTTTATTTTATGTGTATAAGTGTTTTGCCTGCATGTATGTATGTATGTGTACATGTACATGCCTGGTACCTGTGAAGGTCAGAAGAGGACATTGGATCCCCTGGAACTGGAATTATGGATGGTTGTGAGCCATCATATAGGTGCTAGGAATGGGATCTAGGTCCCTGACAAGAGCAAAGAGTAATTTTAATCCCCCAAGTTTACTCCAGCCCAAAGACAAGGTTGTTAAGTAGGATTTTGTTGTTGTTTTTTGGCTTGTTGTTATTTAAACTTATAGTTTTAGATGGAGAAAGTCCACACAGCATATGTGGGTGAGGCTCATGGTGAGAATATGTGTGAGATGAAGAAACACAGCCAAAGAGGAAGATGGAGACCAAGGAAGGGTCTCTCAAACCACAGTTCCTCTAGAAAACATAGCCCGAGTTCACCGAAGGACCTTCCAGGGTTCCACACCACCTCTACACTCAGGACCAAACTTCCAATGGGAAACACATAAATAGCTTCCAAACTACAACTTTCAAATCAGGTCTCCTAGGAATGAAGTTGAGAGTTCAGTGTAAGTAGGCCCTGAGTCCCAAGCACTGCTGTGGAAGTGTTTAATTTCCTGTTCCCAGCTCTAGCATTCAGGAACATTCTGACCAACTGTGCAGAGGACCCTCTCAGGATTCAAGCCTCTGTGAAATCAGCCCTTTGAGCAGAAAAGGGCCTCCACGGGCCAGCTCCTTTCAGGCTGCCTCCGCCTTCTGACTGAGACAAGAGCAAAACCTTGCGGTTAAGATTGCTCCAGCAGCAGCAACAATGTTTCTCAATTCAGGGTGAAGACACCTGGCAGCTCTTGGCCTACTGGGCTCTTTGCCTGGGTAACCTCTATGTCAGCAGAGCTAACGGCCAGTATTCCTTAAAGCTAGGAACAAGGGGTGGGAACTACATCAGGATCTGCTGAAGATAACTTCATGGCTTCCTGTGAACTCAAACTGGCTCCTAGACTTGGCCCAGTGTCTCCAGAGCCTAGTCCTGCAGAATCAAGAGCAGTTCTCTTCCCTCAGTATCCAGGACATTCCTAAGGCCAGGGACCTGAACAGAGCTGGGATTTTAGGTAGGGTGCCCTTGTACCTAGAGGCGAGGTAGAGCAGAGCTCACACTGGGGCCTCTTGCTTGACATCCATGGATGGTGAAGAGTGTGACAGCTAATGGCAGTACAACTTGTCTAGGAAGTACAGACTTCTGAGAACTTCCTCCACAGGCTTTCTGAGCACTGCTCTCCTTCCACAAACAGATCGGTAACAGCTCTGTGGAGGGGCGCTTTGCAGAATGAAAGGGTTTAAATGCACACTTCTGGATAATAATGTTTCTGTGGTACTAGAGAATAGACCCGGAGCCAGGCAAGTACCTATCACTGGATTGTATTCTCAGCTAATTTTGAGATTAAAAAAAATAATAATAATCTACATAGTTATCAAAATTAGTGACTTTATTATTTCTAACTTTAAGACATTTCCCAGCCTCTGAAAGGTCTTTCTTGCCCAACTGGGTCTGATTCCTGTCTCTGTAAATTTAATTATTCTGAATATTTTATCATAATGTAACTGGACAGAATAAGGTTTTTTGGGTCTGGCTCCTTGCACGTGGTATAATGTCAATGTGTCCATGTGCTGGCATGATTTTTTTTTTCTTCATTTCTTTCTATAGCTCACTATTCCCTTGTATGTCACCTATTCATTCACCAGTCTCTCTTACCATCCTGCTTTGTCTTAGCTCTGCTGATGGCAGGCACAGGTCACCTGGCTTCTGAGGACCCTGACAGTCCCAGCCTCAAAATGTCTCCATCATCCGTTAGACTTGATCTGTGACAACATCCGTACAGCCATTAACTTAATCTGGTTCAGAAGAAGGAAGGCAGGATGAAGATCCAAAGAAATGGTCTGAGGTCCAGTTCGTTCAGGGTGGGAATCAGCTCATTGTCTGAGGGACTTCCATCTGACACCCTGAATTTATTTAGAAACAAGGTCTTACTCTATAACCCAGGCTGGCCTGGAACTCACTATATAGAGCAAGCTGTCCTTAGATTCATGGAAACCCTCTTGCCTCTGCTTCGGAAGTGCTGAGATTACAGGTGTGCACCACCATGCCCAACTTACCAAATATAAAGAGGGGAAGAAGCTAGGTGCATTTAAAAAAAAAAAAAAAAAACAAAAAGTGCCGGGCAGTGGTGGCAGGTGCCTTTAATCCCAGCACTTAGGAGGCAGAGGCAGGTAGATTTCTGAGTTTGAGACTAGCCTGGTCTACAGAGTGAGTTCCAGGACAGCCAGGGCTATACAGAAAAAACCTTGTCTCAAAAACAAAACAACAAAGAAACAAAACAAAAACAAACAAACAAACAAAAGATCTTTATGAAGCATGAGGACCTGGGGTCAGATCCCCAGCACCACGTAAGCTTGGTGTGGCTGTGCACAGCTGTAATCCCAGCGCTGTTAGGACAACCCTGGGAGTTCACTGGCCGCCCAGTCTAGCCAGTTAGTGGGCTGAAGGTTCATTGAGAGGCTGTTTTAAAAAAGTAAGATGGGGAGGTGATGGGGGGGGGGGGCAACTTCTTTGTCGCCGCCTTATCTTTCTTTATCTCCTGCTATCCTACAAAAATTGCGCCTTTATTCTGTCTTTATATAATGTGCATAAATTACATGTGTATGTATTCACAGATAATGTGGTCTTCTCTGTTATGTCTCTGGAGTGCATTTTCATGCTGTGTTAGTGAGGTGACGCTGATGTTGGGTCCATAAAGGGTAGGGCACTCATTGCTACTGCTGTATGGTACTCCACTATATTTCATTCATCTATTCTGTTGATGCATGCAAGGGTTGGTTCCAGATTATTCCTTGTTTAATGTGGGGAAATTCCTATTTGTTCCTCAGAGTATGTTTGGAACATATGATTGCACTCCTGTGTGTAGTCTTATACACTGGCTTTGCCGGGTCTTGGGGAATACACCTCTCCATCATGTTCATTCTATGTGGCTAAATGGCTCGGGTTTCCTCCTTCTTGAACAAATTTGGATAAATTCTATTTTCCCATAATGTTTTCTGTTTTCAAATCTATTTACATCAGGTAGATCAGAATATTTACCATATATTTGTACCTTGAGTTCTACTTAAAACAATAACAATGCTTCGTGGTGGTGGCACACTCCTATAGTCCCAGCACTCAGGAGGCAGAGACAGGCAGATCTCTGAGTTCGAGGCCAGCCTGGTCTATAGAACTAGTTTCACAGCCAGTATTATACAGAAAAACCCTCTCTTAAAATATAAAAGATAGACAGACAAAAGTTGGCTAGATTTTCAGTCTCCCAACTGCTTCACCACCCCTGTGACTAGCTTTTGGTTTAGAATTGTAGCGTGCCATTAGAGCACTTGCCTTGCTCGGCAACCCTGGGTCCAATCCCCAGCACTGCCCTGCAAATAATAATAACTTAGAAAGAACAAGCTCTTGGCTCTCATTCTTTATATTAAAAATTTGCTTGCTGTTTTATGAATTTCTGGGGGGGTTATTTTTTATTTTATGTGTATGGATGTTTTGCATGCAATGATGACAGGCCTGAAGAATGTGTCGGAACCCCTGGTGCTGGAGTTGCAGATGGTTGTCAACCTCCATTATAGGTGCTGGGGACTGAACCTGGATCATTTGGAAGAGTCATTAGTGCTCTTAACCTCTGAGCCATCTCTAGCTCTTGTTTTATTTTTAATCGTTTTTCTGGGCTAAAGTGTTAGCTCAAACCTTATAAGCATTAGGATCTGAGAATCCTCAGAACCCATGTAAAGAAGCTGGGCATTGTATAAGCTCATAATTCTGTGCAGAGGATGCAGAGACTGGCTCACAAATTAACTAAGATGCATAGTGCCTGAGGAAAGACCACCGCGGCTCCTACATGCATACATAGATGTACACCTGTACATGTTGTCACACAGATCTTCTTTCTGCTCTCTCTGAGCTCAGTCCCCTTGTACTTCGGCAGCGTGATTGAGAAGATTGAGAAAGTAAATGGCCCCTTGGGCCAAGGCAGCGCTTTTTAACAAGCAGCCGAGTCTATGTGTAACTTCTATGCAGCACAAAGAACAGGTGGTAGGGTAAATACCTCCGCCTCTATCTCTAGGTGAACGACATATAACACCTGCAGACACCTGGCTCAGGCAGCCTGGATTGCAAGGAGAGTTCAGTCCTTGAGGCCACAGGTTCCTATGCTTCTGCTCCAGAGATGGTCTAAAAATTTGGGCTTAAGAGTGGAGTTTCCTTGGTGCTCAGTCAGCACTTTATAGTTTACAGCATCTTCTCTCAATCTCTGGCTCATTCTTTTCTCTTGCATGGAGTGACTCAGGTGAACCAGGGCCCTGGCCTATAGATGAGTAGTTGAAGGCCCTGAGAAGTTTGGCAGTGGCCAATCAGCTTTTGTGTTATCTTTCATTGAGTTACCTAAACACCTCTTCATAGCATCCCCATTCAAAAACAAAGATGCTGAGCCCTGGAGATGAGTAAGTCATACGCCCCATGTGGCAGCCGGTATCCCCCACTCAGAAGGCACATAGTAGGTATGAAGACTACATCAGCAGCTGGCCAGCGGTGTTACAGGTTTCCTCTTTAGGGCCTAGTCAGGAGAGCTTAAATCAATGGTTTGTTCTACTTATCAACAAGATCTCGCCTTCCATTCGTCCTCTGTGTGAGCCTGGGCATTCCTCTGCCACAGACATCACTGTGCCATAGTTTCTCTGAGTCCTTATGCAAGAGTGTTGCCTTGCGGTCAGTAAGTGGGGTCCCGCTATCTTGCTGGGCACTTCCTTCCCTTCTGGAGCTTCCTCACGGCAGCTGTGACATTTTGCATCCCCCCTCCTCAAATTTTTATTGCATTTTTTTAAGGATTTATTTTGTCTTCAGTTGTGTGTCTCTGTATGGGTATGTGCATAGGTGTGTAGGTACCCACGGGGATCAGAAGGTATCAGAACCCCTGGAGCTGAGGTTCCAAGCAGCTCCTGATGTGCTGGGATCAGACCTTGGAACTTGTGGAAGAGCAGTATGTGCTCTTAACCGCTGGGTCACCTTAGGACTGAGGCAGCACTCAGGTGGGAAGGGCAATTGGTCTGGGGTGTTCTGCAATGGAGGTTGGTACTGGGAGCCAGGGACTAGGGTCCCTGTGAGACAGGCAAGACTTTCTCGTTCACATGTCCTCACCTCCCTCTTTTCAGGTGTAGTGTCTTTCCCCCCTGACCAGGAGTTCATAGAGATGGTTAAGTATGAGGCTTCTGTGTGTTGAGAACTAAACCAGCATGGACCGTTCTGGACTCCTTTACTAACTTGTCTATGCTGCGAGCGATTTACCCCTAACCTGATGGGGAGCCCCAGAGGGGAGGAGGCCGCTGCTGTGACTCCCACCCAAGGCTGCATGTGCCCTTGGGCTTGGTGTTGGCATGTTTTACTGTGAAGCGTCTGGAACAACAACATCAGGGCTGAGCTGAGCTGCATGTGGGGGAGGCTGACCTCAATAGAGTATGGCTAGGCAGACTCTGGAGCAAGTTGGGTACTGCAGCCTCTGGCTCCATTCCCAGGGTAGAGACCAGGTTAATCAAGTGATCCTGGGAGACCTGAACTAATCTGGTCTCTAGGATATAATCCTTGCACTTTCTAAAACCATTCAGCTATCTATCAGAACGAGATTCTAAAATAGAGACCCTACCACTCCAGAACTGGAAGGGCAGGTTCTTGCCTTCGCCAGCCCCACCTCTGCTCTTGTCCACCAGGCAGAAGAGTTTTTACCTTTTATGATATGAGCTTGTGTGTTGCATGGTTCTGAGTGCTAGCTTTCAGAGTGTCCATTCAAAACACAACCAGAAAACTAATGTCTGATGTTTCAGGTTTACAAACCTTCTCTTATTCCTCTGCCCATAACCCCAGGGGACCCTGGGGTGGCCAGAATGCTCCTCATAAGCAGCTGAACTCTGGGCAGTCTCCTTGGGGTGGGGCTCCTTGGTCAGTTGTATCATGCCTCCACAGCTGAGTCCTTAGATTCCCTGCAGGAACTCCTAGGTAGGGACTAAGCTCTACCCTCACACTGGGTACTCTCTAGATGGTATGGCAGTCCCTGGGACTCATTAGCCACTCCAGGTCCTAAGCCATCAACAGTGGCCTCCTTTAAACCCATACCATGCTTCTAAGGAGCGGGAGCACGTAGCTCTGAAGAACAGGGCCTGTGTGAGTCTCCTCAGAACAGGCATTCCCCAGGCCTGTGACACATGCCAGAGTGGATGTTGTAGATGAGGGTCTAGGGCCATGGTGCTCATGTCTGTCTTCCCTCCTTGGCCGTAGTCACCCCACATCATGCTGCAGTGCTGCCGAGATCATGGCTGTCCTGTTTTTCCACACCATGCGCTACAAGGCCCTGGATCCCCGAAATCCTCACAACGATCGCTTTGTGCTCTCCAAGGTAAGAGCCCTGCTGCCTGCCACACCTACCTGGGGCTGGGCCCTGTGAGGACCCTGGAATGTGAGTGGCCTTGGAGGAGACCCGCCTGTTCAGTGCAAGCCCCAGCCCACCCTCTCCAACCTGCTGGTTCTACTCATCCTTCATGTCTTGTGCTGATCTGCTAAATTGAACCAGAGCCAAGAAACCAATTCCCAGAATGGATTACTCTTCAGGTAGCCTGAAAGACTCTTCAGTGCGGGGTATGAGGCAGCAGCAGAACCTGTGCTTCTGCTGGGTGTGTGCTCAGTTTTGATACTGACAGGCAGTACTCAAATCCAGATCAGAAGGTCTGGGTTCATTGTCTTCTGCCTGAGTCCCTCTGTTGTCTAACATCCTGGGGACCAAAGCTTGCTATCCTTGTGAGTGACACACCACTGCAGTTTGGGAGTGCAGACACCCTGCCTTTCCTCTTCTGGTAACAACCACAGCCACAAACCATACCACAGTTGCCCCCAAATCCACCTGTCCTCTGGCCTGGTTCAACAGCCTCTGGCTTCCCGAGGCAGGCTGTGGGGCTTAGAAGTCTGTCCAAGTATGGCCCATGCCAGAAACAAGGATTAGGGTGGCGGCTGCCTGCTGGAG
Source organism: Rhabdomys pumilio (assembly GCA_030674055.1). Taxonomy (NCBI): domain Eukaryota; kingdom Metazoa; phylum Chordata; class Mammalia; order Rodentia; family Muridae; genus Rhabdomys; species Rhabdomys pumilio. The sequence continues at coordinate 180,736,222 of JANHMN010000001.1, read as the reverse complement.
TTTTGGACTCATACAGCTGCACAGCTGTGCCCCCTGCACCTGTCATGGTGCCTACCCACTTTTGGCTGTGGGAACTTTGGGCTGAAGACCAAGAGTCTGGAGAGGGATGAAAGGGGAGAAGCCTTCTCTGGCTTCCTCATCTGAAATGGATATCCTGGTTGGCCTGTTCGGCCAGGCCCCAAGCTCCATGTGCAGTGGGAACGATCCCAGCAGCTCTGCCTGTGACCGCCTCCTTGTGCACCCCTCCCCCCACAGGGCCATGCAGCTCCCATCTTATATGCAGTCTGGGCTGAAGCTGGCTTCCTGCCTGAGGCCGAACTGCTGAACCTGAGGAAGATCAGCTCTGACTTGGATGGGCATCCTGTCCCGGTAAGTCCCCCGTGGGCAGCCTCCTGGGCTTCCCGAACTTCCCTTCCGTACACGAGCCCCTTTGCCATGAGTGGGTACTACCACTCAAGAAGAGAGGTCCCTAGAGAGACAGTAAAGAGGTGGTACCATGGTACAAAAGGAATGAAGCAGTTTGCACCTCAGTGCCAAGTTGATCCCAGCACATGCTGGCATATCGCGGTCACGCTGTGATGTAGGTATTCACTGGGGCCGGATGCTCTCTAGTATCTATTCTGTTTTCTCCATTACTGACCTCCGTCTTCTTTATGTGGTAAGCTGTGCTTATACATGAGGCCATTAAAGCTCAGAGAAGTTTAGTTCCCAGCCTGAGGTCACATAGGTCACTAGAGGACAGGGCTTAGAACTGAACCCACTCTCATAATGATTTTGCTGTCTGAATAAGGGCATTCTGCAGGGGAGGGGGGTCACTCACTGGCTCTGGGTGCAGATGCTGCCCTGACTGCCATGGCGGGGGGAGGGGTGTAAGTTGGAAACAAACAGCTCTTTACTGGACCCTTGAATAACTATAGATCTCTCTTATGACAGAAACAAGCCTTCACCGATGTGGCCACTGGCTCCCTGGGCCAGGGCCTGGGAGCTGCTTGTGGGATGGCATACACAGGCAAATACTTCGACAAAGCCAGGTAACCCCTGCTCCCTACTTGGTAACTTTGAGAAGGGGTCCTCAATGGCTCAAGTTAAGCCCGCTCACATTGCCCCTGGCTGCTCTTCTTGCCTGACTGGGGCTAAGTAAGATAAACATGAACCATCTTCTGTTCTCAAAGCCCTGAAGATGACGACACAGGCAGCACCTTTTCAGATGAGACAGACTCAGAGGACAGAAGGGACCCACCCCAGAGTCTGGCTGCCAGGCCACGTTTGCTCCCTGAGTGCATGAGTACATGGTACTACCACACACACTCAGGAAGTGTCAGAGGAGCCCCTCCTCCCCACCCTGATGTCTGACTGGGCACCAGGAAGCTTGGCCTGAGCTACTTGCTTTTACATTCCATGAGGATTAAATTGTATTCCAGAGGGCTCCAGGGTCCTTGGGTCACCTCCCGTTGGCTAGTAAGGAGACTGCAGTATGGGTATGGGTACAGCCTGGTAGGTAGGTTTAGCTATTCTGGAATCAGGTGGTTTGTAGAACTCCCAGTGCCCTCAGGACAGATTTCAGCCATGTGATCTGCTGTGGACAGGTCGTGTCTAGGAAGCAGAGTGTTCAGGCTGCTAGGAGTAACCACTGGTCAGAACAGTTCCTCCAGACCACCTTGTGGGAGCAAGGCTGAGTGTTAATTTTCAGCTAGATAAGCCCCTGTGAGATGAGAGAGTCATGAGGATGAAGAGACTAGCAACAAATACTCACCTAGAGTGTTCAGAAGGCACACCCATAGTCCCCAGGTGCCCTGTGGGCAAAGAGCTTCCTAGGAAAACTGGAGGGGACTGGCCTATAGCCAAGGACATCCCACTTCCCTGAAGACCAACCCTACAGAAGAGTGGCCACAGCTAGGTCCCTCTGAGGACAGGTGGCTGCAGGAAGCTTCATTGATCTCACTACACACTGGGGAGCACCTACTGTTCGAAAGAAGTTCCTTGTGGGTGGGGGCCTTCCGAGTCAGTCTCCAGGAGAGCCCCAGTCTTTCATGACCCAACCTCTCAGTCCAGGGTCACTTGGACAACAGCCATTGCTGCAGTTCCCTGCTGCTGAGCCTTAGGGGTGGCGTAGCTACACCCAGAAGTGATTCACTCTGAGGTGATGTGTCTCAGAGAATGAGATGTATTCTTAAGAACATTTTATCTGGCCTCAAACCATAGATGTGAGTTAATTATTCTCTACAGTTGCTTGAAATAATTCCCTGTGAAGGATCATTTCCTGACCTCAACATAATAGAACAAGCCGGTGTAGAGAGAAGGGCTTTAGTAGGTTCCCAGAGGCTGTGTTGGCTTAAAGCCAGGGTTGGCTGAGACCTGGGCCCTCAGACAGTACCCAGAGGGTGGGGGGACTCAGATCGCTTAGGGCACTAAGAGATTATCAGGCCTAGCCAGGCACGGAGCAGTAGCACGCTGATAGAGCTGGGTATGTACTGACATGGTCTCCCTGTAAGCTCTTTTAAAAGTTTTGTTTTATTTTGTTTTGTTTTTAAGATCATTTATTCATCAACAATGATAACAAAAAAAAAGTTTCTCAGTGTTTTCAAATTCCTGGTGTGTTACTCTTTGAGATTCAAGGACATTATATCATTATCCCAGATTTTTCAAAATTATGACACTTTAAACATATGTCTAACAGTCTTGACAATCTATGATTTGCATAGCTAAAATTCTTATTTACAAGAATAAAATACGCGAAGTATAGTAGCATTTTCAAAAAACTACATGAGAGATACTCACTGAAGAATATAATTTAAAATTCAAGATCTCCCAGAAGACAAGATCCCCTCGTGATATTACATGTAGATACTGCCAGTTCAGCTCTGAGAGCAGGATTTTTTTTAAAAAAAAGAAAGAAGTGTAGCCTATGACCTTAACTCTGCATTTTATTATTTATCTATATTTTGCTAAGTTGCTGTGGCTAACCTTGAATTTCTTATATCCTGCCTCAGTTTTTTTTTTTTTTTTTTTTTTTTTTGCTTGACCCCTTTTCCTAATTTAAATACGTTTCTTGCCCACTAAGTCTTCATAAGAAGGTTTACAGATTTGTAATCCTAATCTAAGTTCACTTCTGCTTTTAACACACTGCCCCCTCCTCTCCTTTCTCCCTCCCCTCCCCTCTCTGCTCCCCATTTGTTGGTAAGGCAGATGTGCATGGCACCCATGGCAAGGTGTGGAGGTCAGAAGATAACTGGAGGGTAACAAGGCATCCAGTACCGTGACCTGCTGAGCCCTTAAACATCTTAACAGTCTACCGTGGGCATTGTCTCCGTGTCATACAAACAGGAGCGGTATAACACATGTAATGTCCTGCAGACACACTATGCATCATTTATCCTGTCTTCTGTTGGACGTGCAGGATGGTTTCCAGGGAGCTCTGCTGTGAGCACTGGCTGTATCTTTGTCCGAGCTCACGGGTTCACCTTTGCAGCCCCTGACCCTTGTTGTTGTTTAGTTTCTCCTAAAGCTCCTAGTAGAGCTTTTATTTCTGCTATCTAAGGAGTAGAGTAGATGGAATTCATCACAATTAACATTAAGCCTGAGTGCTGGACAGTGTGCGCCTTTAACCCCTCCATTCAGGCTGCAAGGCGGGTGAGTCAAGGCTGCATAGTAAAACCCTGTCTTCACAATGAAAACAATCACACTCATTAGGCAGGCACCTCTACCTGGAACTGTTGCTTGTTTTGGACTGGCCTAAGTCTATAGTTTTTAAGCATATCTCATATCTTTGATGTTTTTTGCAGGAAAGCTAAGGCTTTGACTATATAGTAAGTTAGCAACTCCTCCACTGAGTTGCTCCCCTAGCCCCAACATCTTTGAATTTTTTGAACCCTAAGTAAGTCTAGTATTAGTCATTGACTGGATGCCTTTTTAATTAACAGTCTCTGGACAGTGATAGTAATACCTGTATTTAAATGGATCGCTGCATAGTGCCAATCCCTAACTCTTGACAGGTCAGGCTTCTCTAGACCCTCATATCTATTCAGACTAGCATCTCAGGACCTTAGGGTATCCTCCTCACCTTAGTCTTTTGCCCTGTGGGGCCAGCCTTGTCTCTGATCTTGACCTACAGGACTGTGCTGTAACTCTGCATGGCTCCTGTCTGACTTTCTGGAAGTGTGTTGAGGACGTGACACAGCCATTTAAACCCCCCCCCCCCCTAAGCTCTTTTGGGAGGTCAGGATCCCTACATGCCTGCCTCTCTGGCTTCTATCATGGAGATCCTTTTGGGGAGCTGCTGTGTCAGGCCAGTGCTCCTTGGGGTGTTAGGACCCCTGGTAATCTGCAGGGAGAGAAAAGGCAACTTGGGAAACCAAGTTCCAGAAAAGCATGTGTCTGACATATGGGCCCTCCTGGCCAGGGTAACCAGTGGTCCCATCTAATAAACACATTACAAGAAAAGCCCCAGGCAGGAAACATGAAGGGAGCTCTGGCCTGTGCCTGCGTAAGTGCTGAGTCATGCTGACAGCTCTGGCTGCCTGGCACTGGGCCTGCAGTCAGTTTGAGAGCCTTTCTCAGGAGCAGCTAGAGGGTATCTTTGTCCCCTGAGCCTGGCCACAGCTGGACACTAGGCAAAGTTAGGGGTACCCCACCCCCACCCCCACCCTATTACCCCTTCTGTGTGCATTTATAGCAAGGAGCTGCCAGTCCAGGAAGCAATCAGACATGTAACCTTCAGACAGGTTCTTTGTCTGTGGAATGTTTTCTTGGTCTCTGTGGTTTTGAGGAATCCATCTAAAGAAGGTCACTCAGTTCAGAGCCCAGCACCAACCATGGTGCTGCTACCTCACCCCAGACCCTCACCTCTTCTGGGGCTCTAGAATCTCAGAACCTGCCTCTAGCCCCACCCCTCTTCACCCCTCCCTCCCCTAGGGGCCAACAAAACTTTTGTTCTCTGAGTGCTGTGTCCTGAGTTCATGCTACTTTGCTTTGAGAAGTCCACACTTGCCTGTGTTGAGTGGAAGACCCACAGGACAAAGTCCTGGGCTTCAAAGGAGCCTACCTCTGAGGCACCTAGTGCCTAAGCTGAGCGACTATGCCTGTTCTTCCTCTAGGTGGAGTGAGCCTGGCTCCCAAGGTCCCATCCTGTTAGAGGGCTTCCCTTTCAAGCCCATTCAACCATTCCTCCTTGGTTTCCTCTTGTGCCCATCATCTCAGCAGCCGGTCTCGTGGCTCCTGGCAGCATCCTTGTCGGGTGTGGGCTGGCCATTAGCATCCTAGTGATGCTGATGACCCTCCACATCCCTGTTGCCCACTCTCCATACTCACAGGTGGCTGTCTGCACCTCTGCCCAATAGGTTTTCTTGGAAGGGTGGTATTGAGGGCTTCACACTCCCAGGGGAGAGGAACCAGCCCTACAACCTGCCTTTTGTCCACAGCTATCGAGTCTATTGCATGCTGGGAGATGGGGAAGTGTCCGAGGGCTCCGTCTGGGAGGCCATGGCCTTTGCTGGAATTTACAAGCTGGACAACCTCGTTGCCATTTTTGACATCAATCGTCTGGGCCAGAGCGACCCAGCCCCGCTGCAGCACCAGGTGGACATCTACCAGAAACGCTGTGAGGCCTTTGGGTAAGTGTAGATGGCTGTGGCCTGAGAGGGGGTCTTTCAAACCAAGAGCTCTTTGACATGGTTGCGTGGCCTACCATCTAGACACAGTTGTAGTAGGCTCTGTGAGGCTTAAGGACACAAGGCAAAGTTGAGGATGGCCCCAGGACCTCGTGTTTGGGAACCCCAGTCAGCCTGTAGAGTAGGGACAGGCTTCCTCTCCTAGAGACATGGTGCAGGCTTTCTGAGCTTCCCACCTGAGCTTTCATTGAGAGTGAATTCAGAATTAAGTGTTGCAAGGCAGGAAAGCACACGCCACCCTGAAGGCTGAAGGCCCCTCACCTCAGCATTTCTCCTCAGCCCAAAGACAACATACTCTGGAGCTGGTGGCTCTGAGGTGCCACACTGCCTGAGGGGGATTTAGAAGGTAGGGCTTGAGGGCCTGGGTGAGCGTCACAACTGCCCTTGGTAATGAATCTAGGCCTGTGATTCTTAGTGGGAACACCCATCCAGGTTGTCTTGATCTTACAAAGGGAGGAGATGGGGGTTAGGAATATTCTTTCTGTTGGGTGAATAAGGAAGTAGACATCAAAAGCCTGCAGGGTCTTTTCAAGATCATACATGTCTGGAAACTTGAGTAGAATACCCTGGGGTCTATGTAATTTGTGCCTGTGGCCAGATTCCTTGAGTGCTCACACAACTTGCCCTGTGACCTTGGACAAGTAGTGTGTGTGTGTGTGTGTGTGTGTGTGTGTGTGTGTGTGTGTGTCTGGGTGTATGTCTGGGTGTGTGTCTGTGTGTATGTTACTAAGGATGAGACTGGGACCTCATGTGTCTGGCAAACGCTACTACCACTGAGCTACATACATACAATCTTTATTAATATGCCCAAAAAGGTGATGGCGAGGGCTTAGCTCAAGGTTAAAGTTCATTCCAAGCACGTACAAGTCCTTGGCTTCAATCCCCAACTGGGAGTGGGATGTTCAGGTCCGCAGAGCTGTCCCAGTTCCTTGACACGTGGTAGATAACGTGATTGAATGTATAAAAGTTTGCAGCATCTGTGGAGGTCAGGTGTGTTCTCCAAATGAACACTGAGCCAAACATTTTATGAATCTAATAACCAGTGGGTTCCAAGCCTAGTGCATTGCCTGCAGAATGGCTTAGGAGGGAATGAGAGGATCAGGACAAGAAAGACAGTGCATGAGCTAAGCTTTGGGTTGTTTGGAAGGAGGGAAATTAAAACTAACCACAGGAAGCAGAATAATGTAGGGAAAGGAAGTCAAGCTGGATTGGAAACAGTAATGTCTTAGACTTTCCAGCTGGAGTTTGGCCATGGGATGGCATGCAAGTAAGCTCCAGCTGCTGGGCCACATCTTTCCCTGAGGGCTTCTCAGGGTACTCTGGCACCTGGCTGCCTCTTACCCTGTGCTACCTCTATCCCCAGTTGGCATACCATCATCGTGGATGGACACAGCGTGGAGGAGCTGTGCAAGGCCTTTGGTCAGGCCAAGCACCAACCAACAGCCATCATCGCCAAGACCTTCAAGGGCCGAGGGATCACAGGTCTGTGCGTGAACCTCCCCAACCCATAGCTACCCTTGAGCCTGGAAAAATGCCTGCCCTTGGCTGTTCCCTAAAGTGACTGGTCACAACTGAGCCAAATGGACAAAGAGAAGTTTCCTGAATGAAACAGCCACTGCACCCTACCTTAGTGTAGAGAGTCATTTAATGGAGTGTCCCTGCCTGCTCTGGCCATCTGCCCTGGGTTACAGTGTAGCATGGCACTGTACAGCCCAGGAGCTACTGGGAAGACCCAGACTCTCCCCAAGGAAGCAGTGCAATAGAGTAGTACATGACAGAGGCCTTCACCAGTCCCAAGACGAAGGCTCCCTGCTTACGAGTGAAGCAGGCATAGTCCCTCTGCAACACCAGGGGTGAACTCCAGATCCCAAGGCCTCATTTAACCCTTGCCTACTTTAAAGATGAAAAAAAAAAGAGTATAAGTAATCAGAGACAACGAGAACTCTCACCCTAGTTCAAATGATTATATATATATATATATATATATATATATATATATATATATATACAGAAGATAGGACCAGGAATATGAGTCTCACTGGTCGTCACATAGTGAGGCTCTGAGAGGATGGGAGGGCCCTACTCTACTCACAAATGTGTCAGATAAACTGGGAAGTACTCTCTCTCCCTTCTGGTCTTCAGCTTTGTCTTCTAACAGGGATTCCTCCCAACTCCCCCCAGAACTGAGTGTGCGTTCTCCAGCAGACATCTGCATAGGCTGTGGAGACTGGGGCCGGGGCCTGTAGGGACAGTGGCAAATGGGACACACATCTGCCCACACATGGTTCCTCCTCTTCCTATTCATCTGAGCCATTTCCCTGAGTGGTGGCCAGAAGTCCTTTTCTGTGACACCACCATTGCCCTGATTTTCCTGTGGACATTCTCACCTGACCTTCTGTCTTCTCCTGTCCTACAGGGATTGAAGACAAGGAGGCATGGCACGGGAAGCCCCTCCCCAAAAACATGGCTGAGCAGATTATCCAGGAGATTTACAGCCAGGTTCAGAGCAAAAAGAAAATTCTGGCCACTCCCCCTCAGGAGGATGCCCCTTCAGTGGACATTGCCAACATCCGAATGCCTACCCCACCCAGCTACAAAGTGGGGGACAAGGTACCTAGATGGCTTTTTTGTAAACTGGCTGGAACTGGAGTGGACCTGGTTCTTTGGCTTCCCACAGTCTAGGCCGAGACGTGCCTTCTGTGGGGCTGTGAGAATGAGTATGGCCAAAGCGGGGCTCGGGCTCCTTGTTTGCTCCCTCACCAGGAGTTATGTGCCTGTAAAGGCTCAGAGAGCCCAGGGAACTTACCTAAGGTTGCACAGTAAGCTTCTAGTTGAAATGATTGCAGAGTTCAGGACTGCTTTATAGTCTGGCAAAAGCTAGGCAGAGCTGTCTTGATCTGAGACTTTTCTGTGAGTAAACCCATCGGTGCAGCCTACATCTGAGCCTTCTGACTCTCCGGCCCTTGTCTTCCTGTGTGTGAGCAGTTCACTGGTCTCATTTTCTGTTTCTCTTTTTGTGTTGTTTTCAGTTTCTTGACATCAAGTTTCACTGTACAGTCCAAGCTAGCCTTAAGTTCAGCATACTCACTCTCACCTTCACCTCCCTAGTGCTGGGGTTACAAGCACATGCTACTCACATTGTCCCCATTTTTATCATCCCTCAAAATCCTCAAGAGCCAGACAAGACTCTAGACCTCAGCCCTGTACATGCCTTGTGGTACTCAGAGCCTTTGCTCCTCCCCACAGATAGCCACCCGGAAGGCCTATGGACTGGCCCTCGCCAAGCTGGGCCACGCCAGTGACCGCATCATTGCCCTGGATGGAGACACCAAAAATTCCACCTTCTCGGAGCTCTTCAAAAAGGAGCACCCAGACCGTTTCATTGAGTGCTACATTGCCGAGCAAAACATGGTGGGTGTCTGGGTAGGCTGAGGGACACAGCCAGCGCAGCTGCAGTTTCACCATGACCGGCAGCAGCAGGCTGAAGCCCTCTTTCTCCCTTGGGCAGCCATATTGGCAGTGCTGAGTGACAGCCATGGGACAGCTGAAAGAAAACCACAAGAGTAACTAGAACCCACGTTGACTTTTGACCTGGGGTAGCCAATTTTGAGGATGATTATTCCTAAGGGACAGTTGCACATGGGAGGAGGTCATATGTAGGACAGAGAATGGTGGTAAAGGGGGACTGCTGGTCTATACAGCTCTCTCTCTCTCTCTTTTTTTTTTTTTTTTAAAGATGGACTCCTATGTAGCCCAGGATGCCCTAGATTTCAATATGTAGCCAAGGCTAGTTTGAATTCCTGATCCTCCTGTACCCCATGTTGCTGGGTACATTATAGACTACAATCATACCTGGTATCAAAGGGAACTGATTCTAAGAGTTTTGAAATGATTATTTCAAGTCAAAGGAGTTTGGGGTTGGGAAACATGGCAGAGACAGAGGAACACGGGCATCTCTCTCTCGAGGGTCAGCATGCTAAGATCACAGTCTCTTCTGTGATCCACTTGTGGCCTTGGGAGGGTTCTGGGCTTCCTGCTTCTTCAGGGCTGACCTGGCCCTCCTGCCCTCAGGTGAGCATTGCTGTGGGCTGTGCCACACGTGACAGGACAGTGCCCTTCTGCAGCACTTTCGCGGCCTTCTTCACCCGGGCGTTCGACCAGATTCGCATGGCCGCCATCTCTGAGAGTAACATCAACCTATGTGGCTCCCACTGTGGCGTGTCCATTGGTGAGTTTAGACCTGTTGCTAGCACCAGTACCTTTCTTGCCTTAAGCACATTGGAACCAGGGAGCCAATCATCAGCTTCTTTTCAATACTCCAGGGGAAGACGGGCCGTCTCAGATGGCCCTGGAAGACCTTGCCATGTTTCGGTCAGTCCCTATGTCTACCGTCTTTTACCCAAGTGATGGCGTTGCAACAGAGAAGGCAGTGGAATTAGCAGCCAATACAAAGGTTAGTCATATGACTGTTCTTTTGGAAGCTAGCTCTACCACAGAGGTAGAAGAGGAGGCCAGAACAAGGTGGAGCTGATCACTTGCTGCCGGGGGTTGGGGTGGGGGCCTTTCCTGGCCATGTCCCTGGTGTTTGTATACCTTAGAGAAACAAGACTGACAAGAACAAACATACCATTCTTAATGCATCATGGCAGACACGGCCAGTCGATCAGCACTCCCCCAGTTTGACCACTGATGATGCTTGCCCTCCTTGAGTTGAACAACAGTAAATGGAGTCTCATGGTCCAGGACAATAACTGCCCTGCCTCAGACTGCATACAGTTTCCTGTGTCCCACCTGAGAGCCAGGGCCAGCCTTACTGAGGCATTCTAGGAAGTAGCCCCACTGAGAAGCCAGTCCAGTTCACCTTTTAGAAGTTGCTTCCGGTCTGAGATTAGCCAAGCTGTAGTGCTTCTCATGTGCTCAGAGGTACCAGCTACAGAGAACAAGCCCTATCTCTGCTCTAGTGCCTGGGACACAATGACCTACCCAGCGTATAACTGACGGATGGCTGGAAGAATGAGTGACCCTCTAGAAAACTCTACCCGTGCAGGTCTAAGAGCTAAACTGTTCTCAGTTTATCTGTTCCAATTTCAGGGCATCTGCTTCATCCGGACCAGCCGCCCAGAAAACGCCATTATCTATAGCAACACGGAGGATTTCCAGGTTGGCCAAGCCAAGGTCAGTGCCCTTCATGTATGAGAGAACCGGAGGGAGCAATCTACCCTGCTGTTTCCCCTGCTCTCAGACCCTGCTCTGACCCCTTACTGTCCCCATGTCATCCCCAGGTGGTCCTGAAGAGCAAGGATGACCAGGTGACAGTGATCGGGGCTGGTGTAACTCTGCATGAGGCCTTGGCTGCTGCAGAGATGCTGAAGAAAGGTAAGAAGAAAGGGACCTGGAAGGTCACTGGGCACTACCTGCGTGTTACAGGGTGGAGGGTCACAGAATCTCTAGTTACGAGATGATAATAACTCAAGCCACTGGTGACTATAGCCCCACCCTATGATTCCAGTATATCAGATCAGAGGCCTTGAAGCCTGCCAGGGAAACTGAAATCACAGCTCAGCTAGGCACTAGTTAAATGAATTATTCACCATCTTTGTGTCTCAGTTTCCCCATGTGTATACTGGTACTTAACCTTTATGACTACCCTGAGGCTTTACGTATGCCTTGGCATTTGTACTATTATCATCATTATAAGTTAGTATTATAGGTTGCTAGCTGGTGATATTGTAGGGACAGAGCATCAGACGTGCCATATCTCAAGCTTCTGAGCACCAGGAAGCAAAGGGCGGTCTCTTGGTTAGGCGACCTCAGAGTGGCCTGTGCAATGTGGGGGAGAGCAGAAGTGAGGCTGTAGCAAGACAGGCCTGAGATGTCAAGAAAGTCCCACCTGGGCAGGGCGTCTAGACAGCTGGGTGTGGTGAGCTAGCTTTTCTTTCGAGAAGATCACTCTGGCTACAGCTCTTCTCCCCATTAACCCAAAAACCTTTATGTTAGATCAGACATCTGAAGTCTTCCCTTTATCTTCAAAGGCATAGGAGGATAAGAGCCCTGCTCTGTCTGTTCACAGGGAGGGCACACAGCTGACCACTGACTCCCAAAGGGGAGATAAAGGCTCAACAATGAGAGCAAGCCCCCAAAGAGTAGTTCTTCTAGGTTCAAGACACCCCATTCAGGATAAGGGGTCACTGAAGTTTTACCATAGGGAAAAGCACAGCACCCAGCCTTTCTCTTAGCTGCACTCTGGTCTTCCCTCACAGAGAAGATCAGCATCCGTGTGCTGGACCCCTTCACCATCAAGCCCCTGGACAGAAAGCTTATTCTTGACTCTGCCCGAGCAACCAAGGGCAGGATCCTCACCGTGGAGGACCATTACTATGAAGGTAACTGGGGCTGCACCAGACTGGCTCAGGAGGGCTAGAGGGAGCAGTAGGGGCTGGGGAGCCAAGAGGTAGACAAGACTTTAAATTTCTCTGAGGACAGTCGCCTTTGCCACTCAAAGCACTGGCAGGGGCTCATGGAAGAGACCCAGCCAGCAACCCTGAGTTAACTGGGTCCCTAAGCCAAAGCCTAAAGCCTCAGAAGAGGCCAGGTCTCAGATGTGATGATGAAGGCTCTGGGTTTTCTGGCTACAGCTGAACTGGGCCTCAGATAAAGGAGGTAAAATGTTTGGACAGGAACAAACAGGAAAAACAATGCCAAGTGTCTTTTTGAGTCCTCTACAAGTACATGCCACTGTTTACAGAAGCCTCTGAGGAGGAGATGAGCTTAGACTGTAAGGTCAAGTGTCCAACTTGTGGGAGTCAAGCTGACCCCCGTCTGTACCACACAAGTGTGCACACACATACTAAATAAAGAAGTGTTTAAAGTATTAGCTAAAGCTGACCCCCATCTGTACCACACAAGTGTGCACACACATACTAAATAAAGAAGTGTTTAAAGTATTAACTAAAGGAGCAGGAAAGGCTCGGGAGTCTTCCAGCGACCTCTGTTCAATCCCTGGCACCCACACAGCAGTTCTCAACCATCTAGAGCTCCTCAGTGTCCTCTTCTGGCCTCTGAGGGCATGGAGCAAGCACATGGTTCACAGACATGCAGGCAAAACACTTGTACACATTAAAAAAAAATTTTTTTTAATTACATAAAACTAAATGTTGAGGCAATATTCCTTTAAATCCCAGGACTCAGAAGGTGAAGACAGGTGCATCTCTGATTTCAAGACTACCTTGATCTACATAGGGAGTTCTAGGCCAGCCAAAGCTACAAACAAATGGCTCTATCCTACATACTCTACAGTCCTTGCCTAGTGTGCATGAAGTCCTAGGTTCCATCCCTCAGCACTGCAAGTGGCTTATGCTTTTGATCCCAACACCCTGGGGATAGAATAGAATCAGAAGTTCAAGGTCATCCTAGACTATAGGGTTAGTTTGAGGCTATCCTGGGCTATTTCAAAAGAAAAAGTGATAAAAAGAGAGTGCACGTTTAGTCTTAGAATAAGTAATGAGAACTCTGGTGGATTAGTGATGTCTGCTCCGGCAAGGGCTGTGGTGCACCTGCAGTTGTGCCGTCTTTGCCATCTCTGGCTCAGGACTGAGACCTCTTCGACTTTCCTCTGCTCAGGTGGCATAGGTGAAGCCGTGTCTGCTGCCGTAGTGGGCGAACCTGGAGTCACGGTCACTCGCCTGGCTGTCAGTCAAGTACCACGAAGTGGGAAGCCAGCAGAGCTGCTGAAGATGTTTGGTATTGACAAGGACGCCATTGTGCAAGCTGTGAAGGGCCTTGTCACCAAGGGCTAGGGAGGGCCGGGATGCCGAGTGGGTGAACTACACATTCCTGGGAGGTTCTGGCAAAGGTGCTTAAAGGTGTACTGAATGGAGAGGTAAATATATGTTTTGAGAAAAAAATTAATCCTCAGACTTTTTTTTCTTTGATATGAACATATTCAGTGCCAGGATGGGAAGGAGACTGTGAGGAGAGAGGAAGAGAGCTAGCTCTGTAGGCTTGGAGTCAAGATCTAGATGTCCCCTGGAATCCCCTTCTCCAGTTATGCCTCTGCCAAGCCAGAAACTGCCCCCCATCAAGTCATAGCCAGGGGACACTCATTGCAGTCTGCCTTTTAGTCAGACTAGGATCCAGCCCCTTCCCTCACCAATGTGCCTTAAAAGATGTCATGGAGTTTCCTCCTGCCTTATAAAACCTTCCTGGATCCGTCATAGCCCCCCACCCCACTCCCATGTCCCCCAAGGTCCCGCAACTCCTCCTTTTATGGGTGGCCACTGGTAAGCTTCCTAGGAATTCCTCAGTGCCCCTAGGGAGGATGGGGCCCATTTGTGGCGCTATGCATATGTCTGCCCCTAGAGTTGACAAACTGTTCAGCTAGTGAGCTGCCTGGCCAGATCCGTCTGTGCCAGGGAAATGTATGGTACCAACTCCAGAAGGTAGGTCTACAGTGACTCCTCAGTGGGTGATCATAGGGCAAACCCTGGGAGGCCTTGAACTCCACATATCAGGAACCCTCCTTCACTGAGAAAAGACGGCAAGCCATCTCCCTGTTGGGACAATTGAGGAACTTCTCAGCCAAGAGTTTGGAGTGCTGAATGTTTTCTTATGAAGTCTCTAACAACAAAAACAGTTAAAACATCACACCAGGGGTTTGGGGGTGCTTGGTCACCACCTGGTGGTCATTTATGGTACTACAGTGCTAAGCACACCCCACACACACACATTTTCTGAGCTCTGGGAAGCAACTGCTCACAGCAGGTGGAGGAGGTGCCGGTGACATTCTGAACTTTGTATGCATTTTACTTAATCCTTACTACAAAATACCATTTTAGAAGACATTCCACTTGGCCCAGTGCTGAGGATTGGTCTGTTGCTATGTATTGTAATGCTAACTTATGTACCCAGAGATACAGGCTTTTGTTGTGCAAATTTCCCTTAATTTAAAACTGTTGGCTAAATAAAAATGGCTACAGCCAATTACTGTAGTGATTAGAGGTAGGCGGGTTTTGAGTTACCAGGTTGGGGGTCTCAGAGGAGGAAGGGAGAAGTATACAGTAGAGAGAGGAGGAGGTGAGCCATGAGCACATGGCCAGGAGAAACAGCAAGTATTTGGGGCATACTGCAAGTCCAGCAGATAGGAAAGTACATTAGGGGTTACCCCCAGTAATTGTCAAATAAAATAACCACAGTTCGAGTCTCACTTATTCATGACCTTCACAGTGATATGCTTAAATTGGTTTAACTACAGCTCAGTATGGAAGGTAAAGGACTTGGGGTTTTGTGGCTAGCAGTTTTGTCCTTGTGGCCTCCTTAAAGGAGACGCTGTGTAGTCAGCCTTATGTAGAAGTCCTTGTCCTGCAGGAAGATGGGAACCGCCTACCGCTTAGTGCCCTTGTGTGTCAGCAAAACTGCTGTGCTCCCTAGAGGCTACAGGCCCATGGAAAGATGTTTCCAGAAGAAAATGGGACAAGTACACCCAGCCTTAGGACCTGTGGGGATCTGCTGGGCCCCACCTGCTGGTTGTCTGTGGGCCCAGAGATGTGCAAAGCTGATGAATGAGAACTGGAGGTGCCAATGCCTGAGCTGGTGCGGTGCTCTGAGAATTTCATAGGTGCCTGGGTCAGCCAGCAGGTGCAGTTAGGGCAGAATTGTGCATAGATGGCTTCAAGGAACCTGTGTGAGGTTCTGAATTCAGTCTCTAACACGGCAAGGGGTAGGGGTCAGGGGAGCACTTGACTTCTAAAGCAGAGATGGGAAAGGTGGCTTCGTCACCTTCTGGCTGCCCACTCTGGGCCCACTTCTCCAAGGCCCGCACTCTCTCAAGGAGATGGTAAAAACTTAAACAGGCAGCCAGATGCCTGGGGAGTGAATGGGCTCAAGGAGCTCCCGAGGCCACAGTCACCTAAACTCAGTCTACTCTGAAACCTGACATTTAGGCACCCAGGAACTCTGAGGAGTCAGTGAAACTGCAGGTTTGTTGGCTTGTTTTTGTTTTCTTTGTTTCTTGTTTGTTTTTTACTGAAAAGGATACTAGAGTGTGTTGGAATCCCAGATACCTAGGCCTTGAGAACCCGAAGAACCCTTCACTTCTCCCTCAGCTCCTGTGAGGGTGAGAAGCCTAGACGGAGCATCTGAGGTGTTCTTGTAGCTCCTGGACCTGGTCAGAGGCAAGGCTCTAGGCTGCACAAAAGTCTGCCTTTCCCTGGACAGTGAGAGCCTCCTACAGGCGGCTGAAGGGAGGGAGCAAATCTGTCACTCACACTACCGCATGGCCAGGCAATGGAACATGGCAACAGGCAGAAGGTGTCCTGTTCATTTCTCAGTCTCCAGCTGCATAGGGACAGGGGGTGCTCACAAAGCTTCCGGATCATAACTGTGGAGGAACAAACCTCTCCAATCCCACTTCCGTTGTCCTGCACTAAGGGGGAGTCAACTCCCCAGGCTCCTGTGCCTCATCTGTTAAATGGGAATAAAGACAGCTCCCTTGGGCTACTGGGAGTATGAGACATTACGTAATATCATTAGTACACTGTCTGATCAGGGCTCAAAGATGTTGCTTTTCAGAGCAGCAGTTCATTCAGAGCAAGCAAGTAGCCTTTAGCACCAGGTTTCCTGTGACTACAGACATGGGGCTGCCTACAGTACGTGAATCAGGCCCAGAACTCAGGAGGCTGCCCAGCATACTCGGCTGTTAGATGCTCTGATGACTGTCATTAACACAGCCCTGTCATAGTCACTGAGATCTAATGACATCCTATACAGTTCACCCTTTCAGAAGAGAAGTTAATAGTTTTTTCCTATACTCATCAAGCTGTGCAGCATAGTATCAGGCCTGGATAGGGAACATGTGCCTTTTATCCACCACCCCCATGGCTGCTGTCCACACTTCTGGCTGCAAAGCTGGGGTGACATCCATCCTCACTCCTCCTAAGCACTCCTTTCTTCCCCGGTGTGCGCATGTGGTAGGAATCTGGACCTCTGCCCTCTGTGTCCTCCCGTTGAGAGTGGGAAAGGCAAGAGAAAAGCCATAGCAGGTACTCCAAGTGAGATTCTAGAAATCAAGCCCCTCGGGCAGGAATCTGGGATTTCCCGGCATGTGGATTTGAAGTATTAAGCACAGAAAATAGTTTAAAATACAGGCAGGAGTGTTAGCCCACATGGTGGACAGAGAAGCCCCCAAGCCAGGATTCTTGTCCCTCTGTATGGTACACAAGTGCCTGGGTGCAGCATGGACACCCAGGTTCTTCACTGGAGCTAGCTTGGGAACAGGCATAGGCTAAGTCATCACTGCTTTGGGGTGCATGAGCCCTTTGGTCCAATCAGCAAGGCAGGAAGTTTGTCCCAGGAGCTGTCCCTCGAGAGCCTGAGTCTGACAGGATGGGGTCCTGTTCCTAGCCCTCTGGACTGAGACTAACAAAGTCCGGAAGTAGCGAGGAGTCCAAAGCTATAGGAATGTCAATCTTAGGCTCCAGCTGCATAGTAAAACACAATGGAGGGGTTGGAGAAATGGTTCAGCTAAGAGGACCGACTGCTCTTAAAGAGAACCTGGGTTCAGTTCCTGGGACCCACAGGACAGTTCCTCATTGCATGTAACTCCAGCTCCAGGAGATCTGATGCCTTCACACAGACATGCATATACCAATGCACATAAAATATAAATAAATAAGTAAATAAATAAAATCTAAAAACCACAGTGGAAAGCGGAGATCACAACTGTGAGAGCAAATGAGGAAGGGCAGAATAAAAAAATTCAAATTTGCTTTTTTGCCTGTGACTGAGGAGATGCTAGGAAGAGCATGAGGGACCATAAAACAGCCTTTATCCAGCATGAATGCTGGCTCCTCCATGCCCTCATACCCCACATACATGAGTAAACCTAACTCTCCTCTATATACTCTAGCACCTTCCCATAGGCTACCTGCAGTTAGGATGGAGGTGCATACAGAAGGCTTGAAGGAGCAGTAGGGAGTGGCTACATTCTCTGGTGGGGTCCAAGGACCATCCCTCTGCCCTCCCTCCCCATCTCCAACAGGCAGGCATCTGATGGTCTCACAAAAGCAGGCATTGCTATTCCCATGAACAGAGGACTGAGTCTGACAACACTCAGCAAGAATGACTTCCTGTTTTCTCATATATGAAAATTACATTTAAATTGGGATGCTGTAGGGAGCCGACTTTAAGCAGAAAGCGGCTAGAAAGCAGCTATCATCTTTGCAGCCATCTGGAACCATTTACCCTGATAGAGACTTGGTTTTTCAGCAGCCTACAACAGCTGAGCGCACTCTAACAAATATCTTGTTTATCCCACATCGCTTGTTTTGCTGTTTAGTGACCCCAGCTGCATAGTGCACGTGGTAAAATGTTTTCACCTGTGTTCTCCTGCGTGTGCTTATAAATACCCAGGATTTCCTTGTAGGGGGTGTGGGAATGGTGTGGTGTAGTAGTAGTAGTAGTAGTGGTGTGTGTATGGTGGAGACAGTAAAGAAGACTTTACTACAGATCCTCTGGCTTGTCTCTATTCTTCGAGGCTCTTCCCCTTCTTCCCCCCACTCTCTCTTGCTAAACCCGGACCCGCGGAACAGAGCGGGCCGCTACAGGATGCAGATACATATTCAGAGGTATGTTTATAGGTCACCAAGCTAGAAAAGGGATTGGAAGAGTTCTTAAGGGAGGATGGGAAACAGAGAAGAATGAAACCGATGTAACGGAAAAGCAGAAGTGAGAATTAACTGGGGTAAGGAAAGGGGGTGAGGGAGGGTCACGAGGTAGAGGGATGAAAGAACAAAGTAACCGGGCGGTCAGAAAGAAGTCATGGTTGAACTTTTTTTTTTAATTTTATTTTTTGTATTCTAAATAAATATTATAATAAACATCTTTTGAATAAAAAAACCCAATGAGGGTCAAGTGTGAGCAAAGCATACGGATACATATATGTATATGCAAATGTCATAATAAAACCTAGCATTTTATATGCTAACAAAAAAATAATGAAAAAACAAATGGCTAGGCATGGTGGCATACACCTTTAATTCCAGTACAAGGAAGGCAAAGTCAGAAGGAGTTCTAAGTTCAAGGCCAACCTGGTCTACACATTAAATACCAAGCCAGCCTTGTCTACAAAGCTAGCCTAGACTACAGAGTGAGTTCCAGTAGCCAGGGCCACACACAGAGAAACCCTATCTCTGAAAAACGAAAACAAAAAATAAGTTTCTTCACTGGGCAGTGGTGGCACACACCTTTAATCCCAGCACTTGGGAGGCAGAGGCAGGCGGATTTCTGAGTTCGAGGCCAGCCTGGTCTACCGAGTGAGTGCCAGGACAGCCAGGACCACACAGAGAAACCCTGTCTTGAAAAACAAAAAAAGTTTCTTCTGAGTCCCTCCCCCCACTGTCAAGCTCTCTCCACTTACTGTTTGGATCACAGTTTTCTTGTGGTCAGACTTGGCTATTGTCTTTAATCCTAAGCCTGGCCTGTACAGGAAGCAGAGAAGAAAGTGGGAAAGACAGTTGAGGAACTGAAAGTTTGGGGCTGGGGTACAGCAGAAGTTTCAGGAGTCAGCGAGGTCACTCGAGGGCTTGCCTGGAAGCTAGGATTTATTCCTCGGTGCCATGGGATAGGGAGTTGTATTTGAGTTGGATATATCAACTTCTAAAAGTTTCCCTGGTGGTGAATTATTTCTCTGCCAGTGAAATGAGCCAATTCAAATCAGATTAACAGTATATACAAAGGCAGGTTTTTAGGAGCCCCCCCCCCCACAGGGTGGGGGTTGTCCACCGGTCCTGGGGAAGTCGCCACAGGGAGGGAGAGAGAGGGGAGGGGAAACAGAGAAAAGGCATGTGCAGAGAGAAGGAGGGAGAGACCAAGATGTCTGGATTATATAGGAAAGAGCCACTGGGAGAGAGGAAGCCCTGCCCCTGGACTGAAAGGGTTAGGACAGAGGGCGGGGTATGCCAGGTCCGGACTGAGGGATGCTAGGAGAACCGGGAGGCCAGGTCCACTTTGGTAGTTAAAGATGCACCTCAGCTGGTTGTCCTGGATCTGAATCTCAACATCTGGGTGTGGTGGTGGAGGGGAGGATGCCAAGAGACAGCTAGGGACTGAGGAGATTGCTCGATGGGTACAGCTGGGTGAGCATATGCCCCTGAATTCAGACACCCAGAACCCACATAAAGCAGGTGTTTGTCATAACCAGTGCTCCTCTGGAAAAATGGCAGGTGGAGACAGAATCAATGAGTATCGGGCCAGATACCATAGGTTGTCTGTCCTCCGACTTCTACAAGCATGCCTACACATACATTTAACAACAAAATCTTTCTGGGAGCCGTGGCACATGCGTTTAATCCTTGGAAGACAGAGGGCAGGCAGATCTTTGTGGGTTCAAGACCAGTCTGGTCTACATAGTGAGACACTGTAAAAAGAAAGCAAGAGAGTTTGCACTGCTGGAGAGAGATGTGCGCCTGGAGACTGCACCCCCAAAACAAGGTGTTCTTCGAAGGAAATAAGGAAGTGGTTTATTCTGAGTGTTCAAATGACTTTTTGTTTTGTCTTGCTTTTTTGCTGTTTGGAGATAGAGTCTCACTATATAGCCCAGGCTAGCTTCAAACTTAGGATCCTCCTGCTGCAGCCCCCTGGATGCTCCAGTTACTTTGGATGCTGTGGGAAAAGGAACCTTCCCAGACACAAGACAAAAGGAGATTATCAAGCATTGTATGCAGCAGTATTGGAGGCAGGAGAGTCAGGTAAGCAGGCTTCCATAAATTACAGGTGCAATCTCTTTGTATTCTTAGCTTTAGGGTGGGTGAGGCCAGAGGCCTGCTAGGCTTAGTGATACATTCGCAGCAGTTTGTCTATTAGTCACAAGAATGCTAGGTCAGATGCAGGAGCTAAGCCCAGTACCTGATAAAGAGCCTGAGACAGTTTAGGAGCTTAGGGTAACTGCTTTGTTTTGGTTTTGATTTTGGGTGTGTGTGTGGAGGGGTTGTTTTTGCTTTGTTTTGTTGTTTTTGTTTATCCATTTTGTTTTGTTTTGCGTTTTGAGACAAGGTTTCTCTTTGTAGATCTGACTGTTCTAGAACTTGTTCTATAGATCAATCTGGCCTCAAACTCAGAGACCTCCCTCTGCCCCTGTGCCTCTTCCCCTGCCCCTGTGCCTCTTCCTCTGCCCCTGTGCCTCTTCCTCTGCCCCTCTGCCCCTCTGCCCCTGTGCCTCTTCCCCTGCCCCTGTGCCTCTTCCCCTGCCCCTCTGCCTCTTCCTCTGCCCCTCTGCCTCTTCCTCTGCCCCTCTGCCCCTCTGCCCCTCCTCTGCTTTCTGCCTCTCTGCCAGCAGATGTCATACACTGTCAATTTTGTCTTATTGGGTATTGAATATCTGTTGAATGGGTGCAGTCTCACCTTGTAGCTCCTGGCCAGGCTGACCTTATGCTTGCTGTGCTCTTCCTGCCTCTGCCTTCCAAGTGCTGGGATTACAGGTGGGAGCCAGCACATCCAGCTGTTTGAATGGTTTGCTTTATTTTCTTTTCCTTATGTTTCCTTTCTCTTTCTTCCTTCCTTCCTTTCTTTCTTCCTTTCTTTCTTTCTTTCTTTTTCCTTCCTTCCTTCCTTCTTTCCTTCCTTTCTTTTTTCCCCCTCCCCTTCTTCCTCTTGCTTTGGCTCCGCTCCTGCTTGCCCCAGGCCCCGCTTCTTTTCTTTTTAGTTTTTAAAGACAGAGTTTCTCCATGTAACCCTATAGACCTCCAACTAGCTCTATAGACCAACTTGGCCTTGAACTCAGAGACCTGCCTGCCTCTGGCTCCCGAGTGCTGGGATCAAAGGAGTGCTTCACCAGGTCTGGTTTAAATGGTTTGTTCTCTATTTCCATAGATATTCTTCATTCTAGAATATGCTTAAATTGCTTGGAAACCTAAGGATTCTTTGGGTTTTGCTGCAAAGTTTTATTAGGCAGGACTACAACTGTAACTAATCTAGGGTTAATTTTTATTCTGCTACTGTAGCCAAACCTCTCTACACTATGACCCTTGAGTTATGAAGGCCTTCCAGTCTGCTGCTCCATCAGGCTCCATTACTGTGAGGTCTGAGGATTGTTCAGATAAATTCAAATGAGTCTTCCCCCAGCACTGGGTAGTGCTCTCAGCTGATGAAGTGTTGGGGAGGGGAGGGGCTCCTCAGGTACCTGGGTTCATCTTTCTCACTTTATGGCTCTCTTGTCTGCAGTGAGATGGCTGTGGCTGTGTTCCTGGGCTTACATCCACATCGGCCTCCTGGATGTCCCGAGTCGTCATCCTTACCGTGGAAAGCTATATACTGTTTCACGTGGCTTTCCCTTCCCTGTGCACAGCCCAGAGACCACTGATAAACAGTGAAGCTGAGGGACAGTGACTGTTTCTCATCTTGTAGAGGACACTGGCCTTGGCTGCCTGATGCTGGGTGTGTTAAGAACTGTAGTTTCATACATTTTTAGGGGTTTGTTCCAGGAAGGAAGGTAAATACGATCTCTTTAATCCCAATCTTGACTGAAAGCAGAATTCACATCATTTTTTTTCCTGAACAAATAAACTATGATAAATTTATCTGATAGAACACAATATAACCATGGGAAGGGATATTCTTAACCAGACGCACACATACACACACACACATACACACACACACAAAGGTGTGTTTTCTGAGTTGTCCCAGACAGATATATCTGTAGAGACAGAAGATAAATCAGTGGTTGCCTAGTTCTGGGAGTACCAGTAACAGTGGAAGGGCACAGGGTTACATTTTGATGGCAGATATGCTCTGTAACTGTGGGATTCACATACAAATGATTAGACCAAGAGCCACTGGATTGGCTTCAGGATTGATTTATTTTGTGTGAATAAGCTCTTTGCCTCTGCTTATGTTTGTGCGTCATACGGGTGCCTGAAAAGGTCAGAATAGGGCTGTGGGTTCGCTGGGACTGGAGTTACAGGGATTGAGTCACTATGTGGTGCTGGAGATGGAATCTGCATCCTCTGCAAGAACAAGTGCTCTTACTCATTGAGCCAACTCTTCAGCCCTATTTCTTTTCAAATCTATTTTATTGTGTGTGCATGAGTATTTTGTCTGTCTGTCTATCTGTACATGTAGCATCATAGGCATGCCTGGTGCCCACAGAGGAAAGAGGGCTGACCCATCTCTCCAGTCTCAAAATACTCTTATTTCTGTGAGGCATGGTCTCTCTGTAAGATACCGGTCTGGCTGTCCTGAACAGGCTATGTAGACCAGGCTAGGCTGGAACTTCCACAGCTCTATCTGCCTCTGCCTGGCCAGTGCTGGGATCAAAGGTGTGCACCACGGACACCCAGCTCCAAATGGGGCACCAAAGGGTGGATTATATGCCATGTTCTCAATCAAACTGATGAGAAAAGGGAAACTCTCATGAGTGAGTGGGCTTGGTAAAGACAATGTAAAAAACATGTCCAGAGGACAACACCTTCATTAGAGCATGTCTCTACCTCATAGGCTAGAGGCAGAAGAATGCATGTAGACATTATTTATATGAGGCTTGAAAATAAATTAAATAGCCGGTTGTGGTGGCACACACTGGTAGGATTTGCTGAAGGAGGCAGAGTCAGGAGGATCATGAGTTCAAGGCCAGCCTGAGCCACACATAATAAAAAATAAGAAAAGGAAACAGATTAATAAAAATAATGTTGTGTGAGATTGCTCAGATGGTAAACACACTCGCCCCTAAGCCTAAAGATCTGAGTCCAATCCCCAAAACCCACATATGGAAGAGGAGAACTAACTCCTGCAAGCTGCCTTCTGACCTCTATATTCTCACTGTGGCATAGGTGGCCACACACACACACACAAAAACAAAAACACAATGATGTGGAATGAGTCTCTAAACGATGCTGCTGGACTCTCCCGAGTGGAACATTACATTCTGAAGCTTGAAAGTCTTAGGAAGCTATGGGAACTCAGGAGGCTCAGGAAACACAGAACGTTTAGAAGACTCCGGAAGCTCGGAAACTAACAAGTTACAAGACTGTTCCCAAATATTACATAGCTTGTCTTGGTGCCACCTACTGCTCTGCTCGGGTAGATAACTTCAAGGATACGGCTTTGGTGAGTCATCTTCCATACTAGGATGAGATTTGGGTGACTCCAAGGACTTTGAGTCACCGCGCTCCTGCAAGTAACCCCAATAAACTCATGAGCTCACCAGGATAGACTTGGGTGGAATCTTCTCTTTGGTCTGACAGGATTCTCTGAAGTGAGTAGGACTTTGTTCACATGTCCCCTGGGGAAAGTCATACAACTCGTGCTAGGGGAAGCCTCGGGCCTATCGAACAGAGACACGCTCCACAGACTGAAAGCAGGGGCTCGCCTCTCAGTGATAGAGGAAATGGAGTGTCTAGGGGCTGGAGCTGGGAAGGGTTGGAAAAGGGGGTTAGAAGAGCTGAAATTACATCTCTGGTGTTTTATGTCTTGATCTGGGACAATCATTCTCTCCAGGTTTTTTTAGTATCTGAAAGTTTGCTTAACAATTTTGGCAGACAGAGCCACCATCTCCCCTATGTTGGGCCTCTTCCCTCTCCATGTGTAGAAGGCCCACACAGGTTCAGTCTCTCCTGACCTACTCAGATCACAGACACAATACATTCCACTGTGGCTTTTTGCTTTGAAGTTTGTTGTTTACTTTTCTTGGGAAAAAATCTTCATTTTCTCTTTAACCCTTGAGGCGCTGATCACCTCCAGCTCTGTACAAGCCTTGGAGCAGGCCTTTGAGTCGGTAGAGCCCAGGCAGGGGGGCTGGAGCATGCTTGCCTTCTGTCTCCAGATGAGTCATCGAGCCGCTGAGGCTGGAGCTGAGCCCCCATGTGAGTGTGGTCTCCACCTCCAACCAAAAATGCCAGGCTCACAATTCCGACCACACAGTGCCCATCTCTTATCCCCCCCCCCCCAGGCACTGGTTAAACCACTCTGTCCATTTAAACCCATCAGCTACCCTCCAGCCAAGGCCGATGCCCTCAGCACCAGCACCCCCACTCAACGCTGTGGGGACAGGGGACAGCCACCAGGACCGATGACCTTCAGGGACCACACATTCACAGTCTCACCCTCAACACGCACAGCTTCCAGGCCTGCTGCTGCTGCAGCTTCTCTGCCCCTGGCTGCTTTCCTGACCTCAGCCTCTCGCCCACTCATTCTTTTTAATGTTTCAAAACTTGGAAATGGCACATCCATAAAGAAAGACACAAAGAACAAATGTGCAGTATAAGGAACCGTCATAAAGGACCTGGATAACCAGCTGGCAGGTCAAGAGTTAGAACGTTCTTTTAAAAGCACTGTCAAATCACAAGCTCTTTTGAGCAAAGCACAAAACCTAAGATAGGCATTCTCAAACCCATCACTGGGTTCTGCGGTGAATATTTTTTTCTTTTTAAAAGATTCATTTATTTACTTTATGCATATGATTGCTCTATGTGCATGAGCACCTATGTGCCAGAAGAGGGCACCCAGATCCCTTCATAGATGGTTGTGAGCTACCATGAGGTTGACAGAAATTGAACTCAGGACCTCTGGAAGAGCAGATAGCGCTCTTAACCACTGAGCCATCTCTCCAGCCCCCTGGGGTGAAACTCTAATATCTTTTCTTGCATGTTCCATTCTTCTAGACTAGAACCCAGGGCTTTGCTGTTGCTCAAGTGATCTACCACGGCATGGCACCATAGCCTAGACTCCAGATCATAATATGTGAAATGTCACTAATGGAGGGATAAGAAGCTCTCTCAGACTCTCAGGTCTTTTTCACTTCTAGAGCTGGAATCCCCATGGGGCTCCTGTTTCCTGAATGTCCCTGCCGGGGTTGCAGGCATCTAGAGTCTGCTTTAGTTCAGGCTTCCCACAGGGTATCACAAGCCACAAGGAGTGACACACTTCTGCAGTCCTCACTTAGGAGGCTGAGGCAGTTGGATCCTGGGTTTGAAGTCAGCCTGGGCTACAGAATGATAGCCTTCTAGAGGCAGGAGCTGGAGCTACAGGAGAAAGAGGAAGAGGAGGAGGAAGAGGAAGAGGAGGGGCTTCGAAATACACCTCCTTTTCCTTCCCATTCCCTCCCCCCTTTTAAATATGTTTTGGGGGAGATTAGTCTTTTGTGGAGATGGTTTCACTATGTAGTACAGGCTGGTCAGGACTAAGGGCTGGAATTACAGGTACTAACTATCAGAAGGTTGGGGATATTAGTGAATGAAGCAGGGGGCTTCCTTGGCCCTTGGATCTCAAATTTGAGTGATTCAGTATTGTTCAGGGGATGCAGCCCAATTCTTGATCTAGGGCTAAGGACATTCCAGTCATTTCTAATTGTTTCCTTACAAACATTCACCACAACCTGTGAGGGGCTCCGGGCCACCAGCAGGCTGTCTCTAAACGGAGTCACTGGGGAGCTGCAGGGACAATGCCAAATTACTTTCTGTGGGAAAGGAGGCCAATTTCTACTCCCACTGTGGCCAGCAGGGACTGGAGGCTTCGCATCCCACCAGCGCTTGCTGTTATCAGACTTAACACATGTCTCATTGTGGGACTTGCTCATTTTGAAGGGTATCGAGAGTTAGCTGTACCCTTTTCCAGGGGACCTTCCTTGGTTGCTGTGCCTACCCAAGAGAAGTTAGCACTTCCCCCACATGCCTACAAATCTCATGTGCTGTGACTCTCTGATCACACACTTGCCTTCCCAGCAGCCCTCTGGGCCTACTCCTTATCTGCCCATTCCCCTGTATCCTGCACAGTCGCATCCTGTGCAGTCCTCACACAGTCCGTGTTTACTAATTGCTCAGGAACCAGTAAGCCTGGGCTTCCCTCCAGGGCCATGACCCCTACTGCACTAGGGAAGCCTCTAGCACAGGACCTGCTTCTCAAAACTGCTCAAGAAACACTATAGCAACCTGGCCCTCCAGGCCTTGGATGCTACTAACCAGGCATCTGGAGGCATCCAGGCTGCCCTGGGGTACTGCTCTTGGAACCAGAGCAGACAGAGGCCATACTGCAGGCATCACAGTCTCTCACTGCTGCCACTTGCAGTAGAGTTTGGTGACAGTGGCAATTGCTACCCTTCATATCACTTTCTTTTAAATTGTGCAAGAACTGGGATATTTGACATTCAAATTCTCTTATAATTTAAAGCCACATGGGCTCCGTTGGCTGTTTCTGTCAGCCTCAGGCACTTATTTTCCTACTGTTGAGCTGGCTGGTGACCTCAAGTCCACAGAGAGAGAGGAAGAACACGAAGGACTCCCAGTCCAGGGTTCTTTACTCTAATCCTGTGCCTGGAAAGTGCCCTCTTCTTGTTTGGCAGTATCCCTGGGCACTACTAAGCCCAGCCATACCTTACACTTATGCATAACTGGAAACACACTTGAAGACACCTAAAATGCTCACAGAGTTGAGCATAAGACCTGTCTAACGTTTGCAGAACACAGACTGGGTCTGAAGCAGAATGGAAAATTTTCTGTAATGTCTAGCAATAGCCACATACAGTGGGCACTACTGTGCACATGCTAAAGACAAGGACCCTGAAGATCCAAGAGACTCAGTCCATAGACACTTAGCCTTTTTGCTCTGGGCTTTAGTGTCACTGTGCCACATGGCAGGAGTGTTTGGTATAGGAGGTCTGTTCACTTCATGGAGGCTGAATACAGGACCAGGAAGGGGTGATGTCTGTGTTCAGTGACCTCAACTTTCTTTTACAAAGACTACCTCTTAAAGATCCCTATAACTTCCACAGTCTGGAGCCAAGCCTTGGCCACTGGAATTAGGCATGGTGCCGCACACACGTGTTATCCCAGCATTTGGGAGATTGAGTCAAGAGGATTATAAATTTGAGGCCAGTCTAGGCAAGACTGTCTCAGAGAAGGAGGAGGAAAGGGGAGGAGGAGAAAGAGGAGGAGAATGAAGAGGGGGAAGAGGAAGAGGAGGAGCTGGAGAGACACCTCAGAGGTGTCTGTTCCTTGCAGTGATTATTATTCTTGTAGAGGACCTGAGTTTATTTCCCAGCAGACAGCTCATAATTGCCAGTAACTGCAGCTGGAGAGGAGCCTCCACGGGCACCTGCAGACACACACACACACACACACACACACACACACACACACACACACACA
>JANHMN010000001.1:180642260-180708416 GCA_030674055.1 Rhabdomys pumilio | reverse complement strand
ACACACACACACACACACACACACACACACACACACACACACACACACACACGAGGGGATATATTTTAAAAAGAATGAAACAGGGCCTGCAAGATGGCTCAACAGATAACGGTACTTGCTACAAAGACTGATGGTTCAAGTTCTATCCCTAGACCCCACATGGTGGAAAGAGGGAGAATCAAGCCCCTTAAGTTGCATTCCGATGTCCACAGGCATGCCATGACACATTTGCATGCATGTGTGCACACACATGTGCGCACAATTAAAAAATAAATATAATTTTAAAAAGAAGCAAAACTTAATTAAACTCCACGGGAGCCTTTGGAAATTAGTTAAGACCCAAGGAACCTGCTAGGCCCTAGAAGCTAGGACCTTACACTCAGAATGGAGCAGGCAGGTGCAGAGCCAGACTCTGCTCTAAGCCTCTGTTCCTTCTACGGTCTGATCATCAGCAATGCTAATTCTTAGCCATGTCAGGTGGAAGCTGAGTCTGGGCTTATTATCAACAGGGTCTTTACTGTTGAGCTATTGGTCTACCTGAGCCAGTGTTTAAAAACGGCCTACATTTTTGAAACATAAAATCCTTGTTTCCAAACAGGACACTCAAGAACAATTAAGCGTTGTGAAGTGTGTTATTTCTGACTCGCTGTTGAGACACAGTGTGTTTGGTTGGCTAATTTTTGAACCCATGATTTTTCAAGTCCAGAAAGCGGCTTCGAAAAGCCTTGCTGTGTTGACAGCAGATGTCTAAAGTGCTGGGGCCTCCTGCAGCCCCTGAGCCTGTTCCCAACCCTTGGCAGGAGCAGTGAACCTCTACCACACACCAGCTGGAGGCCATTGCCTACTGAGGGGCCTAGACCTGAATCACCCATCACAGTTCATGCCCCAGGCAGGACCAGAGGTGATCTCTGCCGCCACATGTCTCCTTCCGGAGCAATAAGGGCAGAGAGCAGGGTGAGAGCAGGGCTGTGCCCAGGTGAACAAAGCTCTCTATTTCTCCATCCTGGCTCTCACTCACCCAAAACCACCTGGGCACATTTCCTGACCTCTGACTGTGAGCTAAGCTCACTGTGCTTTCTGTGAACCTGCAGAAGGCAGGCAGGAAGAAGCCAGGCTTCTGTCCTACAGGAGGGGATGCTATGTCGGGTGCATAGCTGACTGTCCCTTCTGAAGATTCCCTCACGTCTCAGTGACTGCCCTCTCATGCAAACCTGGCCCACTCCCATTCCTTTTCCCTCTGGCTCCAGTTACAAAATGGTGACTCCACAAAGATACCTACTGGGGGTCTATAATCTCCAAGGGCTTTCCAGGGCCAAGCCAAACTGTGCCCCTCCTAGCTATCCCCCACAGTTCCTGCTCTTTTTTCTCTCTTCTTGGAGCCTCTGTGGACCAGGGAAGGTCATCTTCGCACTCTCCTCCTGACTAGTATGGAGCAAGTCTGTGAGCTTATGCTCATTGCCAAAGAAAGCACAACCAAGACTCACAGACTCCAAGGAGCCTCCCAAAGCTACGGGGCAAATCCCCCACTCTTCAGGCCCTCTGCTGACTCATTGGTGAAGTGTGGAGCTTGACAGCCAGCAGCAGCCATTTCCTTAGAGGCTGTTGTGAAGATTAATTACAGGTCACAATGTAGGGAAGCAGTAAGAACAACGCTTGACATAGTGTCGTTGTTCTAAGCTTGTGGGCCACACAGAGTGCATGCCAGGCATACTTATTCCTATCTGCTTCGTGACAGCCCCGAGTGATACCCCTCAAGCTCCTGGCCCACAGCAGGCACCAGCTCCTACCAAGGAACATAGCTCAGGCACATGGCCCTCACACCAACACCACCCACGGCACATGTGTCCACCATCCCAAGTGAAATCAGTAAGATCAACTCCCAACAGGCTTTTTCGAAGAAAATATTTTCCCACAGGCCTTGGCCTTTGTGTACCGCTTAATGTGGGCTGAGAAGCAAATGTCAGGGCTTCCTGAGTATGTATTTAACACAGGCAGAGGGAGAAAACTGTGGGCTCTCTAAGGCCTACTTAAAAAGCCCGATTTAGGAACAGACATTAAGGTTCAAAGACTGAAATCACAGAGGGTATAGCTTTGGAGGGCAGAAGTAGATCAGCCAATGAGACTCAGAGAATACCTCCAACTTCAGGAGCCTGATGCCATCTGAGTCATGATGACTTGGGCCAAGCCCCCCACTTCAGAAGCCTTTCTTTGTCCTTGGTTCCCTTCTTTGTTTTCAGATCTTGTGTGTGCTGTCCTCCCTCCTAAGAGGATAAAAGGACCCTGGCTGGGCAGTTAGGATTCAGAAGTCTAAACATGGCTGCCCAACCTCTGGCCTCCCAGAGGCAGTCATCCAAGGTCATCTGATACGTGCAGTCAGGGGTCAGGAGGGGTACAGAGGCCTTGTCCAGCTTTGATGGTTCCAAAGCGGAAGCAGGTGCCCAGGAGAGCTGAAAGTTAAGTCCTGCAGAAGTGAGGCTGAGGGCAGCCACGGGAAGTGCTAGAGCTCTCCCACCCTGGCCGATTCTGAGCACAGCCTGATTCCCTCTATTAGAACCTACTGAAAATGTGGACCTACAACTTGCATCAGTTGTATATACATTAATGAAGAACTATGGCCACCACTTTAGGATGGACACCATCCTCTGGGACAAAACAGATAACTGTTTATGAAAGAAGAGTTGTTATTGCCTATGTGTCTCTGGGTCTCCAGCAGCCAGAGAATCTTTAAAATGAGGAAGTGTTCAGCACAGCTCCTGGCATGAAGACTGACTGCAGGCAGTCTCTGCAGTGCCTGCTAGATGGTGTCCACCAGGGGGCGATGTAGCCCAGCCAGGCAGTGGGCAATGCTGCCCTGCCAAGTGGCCACCTCACAGACCCCTCAGTTTTTCTGGTGTCTTAGACAACAGTACTCCAGGGGCTCAGGAGCCAAGCCTCCTCCTCACAATGGGCTGGGCTGGCAGTGCTGACAAGTGACTTGATTTCCAAGGAGTGGCTTTTCTGAGCAACTTTTCCTAGCTTCACCGGGCAATATGCAGATTCCCACCTCGCCTAACTTGTTCTCTATCCTGCCGCACACAAACATCAGGAGAGCTTTCAAAAGATGTCTGGGCCTCCTCCAAGATGACAATGTAATTAGACATGGCTAACCTGAGCATTGGGTTCCAGGACTCAGCCAGGACTGAGACCCCTGCTAAGAACTTGGTATGAAAGACATATACCTCTTATCGGTATGCACTGCTGAATTCCAGGCAGCCTATCAGACAGCTAGAGTCTAGCTGGTCCTTCTATCCATCCACCCATCTACACATTCATCCACTCACTCATGTATCTTTCTTTTCTGTAGCTCTGTCCTGTACCCCCACATGCCAGTGCCCTCAGAAGCAGGCATATCTGGGCTCTGAGAAGTAGCTCAATGGTTAAGAGCACGTACTACTCTTCCAGAGGACCCGAGTTTGGCTCCCATCATCCAAAGTGGCTCCTGATAGGGGATGGTATTGTGTACTGTATTTTAAATGCTGATTTCTGTGTCTGGTTGTAATCTGGACATTGGCAGTGTCATGATTATTGGAGCATCTCCTGTCTCAATGATGTGTAAAGATTGTTTTCTAATAAAGTGCTGATCAACCAACCAGTAGCTGTGCAGGAGAAGAAAACAGGGGAGGAGTTCCAATCCCAGTCATCGAGTCCCAAGAGGAGAGAGAGACAGAGAAACACAGAGAGAGACAGGAAGAAAGAGGATGAACAGGAGAATTTGCTATGAGGTCTCCATGAGAGAGCATCCATGAGGACACACATGGACCAGAGCAAGCCAAGGCAAGACTCAGAGGCAAGTAATGGGCACTTGGTTGGGAAGTAATCCAGGCCAGCACAGCTGGGTTAGGATAGCTCAGAACCTGCCCAGCTTAGTGCTTACAGCTTATTAATAAATATAAGGTCTCTGGGTCATTTACTTGGGAACAAGGAGTCACATAGAAAAACTCCCAGAACTACATTTACAGCTAATAATTCCCTATAATTCCAGCCACCAGGGGATCTGATTCCTCTGGCCTCTGAGGATACCTGCTCTTACATGCACATGTACACACTTGTGCACACACACACTTAAGAATAAAAATACACTTTAAAGCAGGCATGTGGAAGCAATAAAGTGGAATCCCACCAAGTTACTAGTTTCTTACTGATCTTTTTGTAAAACTCTTGGCCCTGCACCTGTCAGCTCCCCGAATGCCCAGGCTTCTGCTCACTTCCTGTCTCCTTCAGTTAACATATGCAGAAGCAGGCTTTCTGGCGAGTCTGGGCATGAGGTTCTTGGGTACCTCTGCCTGAAGGGGGAACACTGAGTGACTGGGTAGATACAGATATGTATTAATTGCCTACCTGCAGTCGTCCAGTGTGGGGTAGAACGTGTTTCCTCCCCCTGAAGGGCGGGGTCACAGTGGCTGCTGTTCACTAAGCCAAGTCTATGCGATACATAGAAACACAACTGTGTCATCATAGCTAACAGCAATATCACGGTCAGGCCCGTCTTACAATGAGGAAGTAAAACAGGGGTTCTGGGAGATTGAGTCACTTGCTGAGGTCACTAGGACAGATAGCATTTAAAAACCAGGGCATTTTGACTGCAGAGACTGTGTTTCTACTCCCAGGCTCCCAAATATCTGCATTGCTCTGTCCTGTACGGAGTGGGCTGCTTGCTCTGTCCTTTACAACGAAGGGCCGGGCTTCCTGCCACTTGTACATCCACTTGGCAAGGGCAATCTGCCTGCTTCTAGACCCTTGGATGCTAGGGAAAGTGGCTTTGAGCCTAACATGAGAGGTATTTCCTGGCCAATGGGCCAGGCCTGGCACCTACTCAAAAGCTGGGAACAGGTCTAGAGACAGACATATGCCCTTCCAGGTATTCAGGCAGAGGCAGTATCCCTGAGATCTACTTCCCACAGCAAATGAGAGCTTCCTGAGGCAGGTCCCACAGGCATCAGCCACTGGCTGTGTATGAGCCTTCCCAAACCAGCTGTTCCCCAAGGCAGCGGATTAGTGGTTCCATTCTACAGGCAAGGAGACAGACTGATAAGGAACTGAGGCAATGGCTGCGTAGTGAAACTCAAACCTTTGGCTTCTCTTCTAGATACTAGTGGTGTTCTCACCACTCCTTACTGCCTGAAGCTGAGAAACCACTTAACCCTCCCTTCCACAGGGGAGGAAACCCATCTTTGCATGTAAAGCTGTGCACCAGGCCCTGCTTAGAGAGGCAGGATGGTGAGAAGCCCCAAATGTGAGCACCAGTACTTCTGTGCTATAACCATTGCCATGGCCTCATGGAGGTGCTGGAGACCTTTGCATGTAGCAGAAGCAGGACTCTGAGACCCTAGGCACCTCCTTTCCTTATTCCAGTATCACCATGTCACATTGTCTGTGAGGATCAATGTCACTGCTTCCAGTGTCCAGGCTGGCCCAGAACAGGTACAGTGGGAGACAGCAGTGCTTCTGGAGGACGAGGAGAGGGGAGAGGACAGAACTACATTTCCGTCCCTATAACCCTCTTCCTTGGCCAGTTCCAGTCCATCTTGCCTTCTCAGGCTGTGGAAATTTGTACCTCAGCCCAAAAGAATGAACTGCTGGCAGTCAGTAGCATGGCTACTGGATCAGCCAATCAGGAGCTAGGACCGCCTCATCCACCTCCAGGACAAAGAGCCAGCTGGGCCCCAGGGGCTGGACCAGAGGGGCCCAAGGGAGGACTCTGTCTGAGAACTGTGCCCTAGGCTGCAGGCAAGAGCAGACTGAGGGAAGCAGGGACAAACTGGAAGCTTACAAAATGGGAGGCATGGAAGCAGTAAAGAGAACCCAGTCAGGGAGCCCCTGGACACCACGGCCATGCTGGCTGGCAGGCAGCTGCTAGGTGCTGTGTCTTATAGCTAGATTCCTTGACTGTGCAGTCAGTTTGGTCAGCATACTGGAACACACCATCTAGGCACTAAGCATTTTCTCTCCCTTCTTCAGGCAGGCAAGGACTCCTGTGGAATAATTTAGAACTTAGATGCTGACTCCTGTCCCAAGAACGAAGATGAACAATAAAAAGATGCGTAGTTTCAGGCAGATGTGGTGACATGCACCTTTTATCCCACCTCTCAGAAGGCAGAGGCAGAAGGACCTCTGTGAGGTCAGCCTGGCCTACAGAGCAAACTGGAGGTCAGCCAAGACAACAGAGAGACCCTGTCTCAAAAACTGAAACAACAAAAAGATGTGCAGTTACTGCTGTCACCTCTCTGCCTTGTCCCCATTTCTCAGATGAGGATTTTTGAGGCGTAAACAATCAAGGAGCATGGCCTTTTTGACTAGCTACTTTGGGATTTGAATCCTATGCCTAAAATCTTTCTTTTTTCTTCATCTTCCTGCCTAATCTAGGGCCAGCCTCTAAATCTTTTTTGAATTATTATTATTTTTAAGACAGGGTTTCATATAGCCCAGGCTAGCCTCAACATTTGCCATGTGGTTGAGAATGAACCTGAATTTCTAATCTTCCAGTTACCACCTCCCAAATATCAGGGTTATACACTGCTGTACACTGCTGGGGATAGGGCTTCATACATGTGAGGCAAATATTCTTCCAACAGAACTACATCTGTCATGCGTGTGCAAACACGCGTGCATGTGTGTGACGGTGCTGGAGATGGGACTGAGTTTTATGCATACTACGCAAACACTGGTACTGAGACACACTTTCAGCTCTGTGCCTCTGCTCCTACTTTCAGGTCTTGCTTGCTGCCTCTCTGAACTTCCGGGCTGGCCCTCTCTACCCAGACAGATTATAGCCAGTCTCACCTCCAACCATAACCCCAGGGTGACATCTGTGGTTCCTGTAGTGCCAGGGCCCTGAAGCAAAAGGAAACCCCTAAACACAAACACATTTGCATGAAGACCCAGGGGTATGCCACTGCAGACAACAGTGGCAGCAACACCTGCCACCAACTTCCTGGGACATAAATGTCCCCACAGTCATGCTGGTACCATTCAATGTTTATTTAGACACACATAAAAGAACCCATAGTTCAGACAGCTTGTGCTCTTCGTTTCTTTTGGTCATATATATATATACATACATACATACATACATACATACATATATATGTATATGTGCGTATATACATATACACACATATACATGTTTTTTTTTTAAAAAAAAGGTCAACACATCACCAGTCTCCTATGTGCTTTCTATACTGAGCAATATATACAGCCTATTATATATATGTGTATATATATAATATATATTTCAATAACTACATTCAAGTAATGAAACACAGGATTTACAGTTTCCCTCTGATGGCAAAGAGAAGGCAAATTCACAAACAGTTCACAGAGGAAGTACTGTGAGTCCAGCCAACAGGAGCCAGACTCTCCGAGGAAGAGGGGGCAGCAGCAGAAATCAACCAGTCACCCACTATTCTCCATGGGCAGTGTGGATGCAAACCAGGGCAGCGGGACTACACTGCCGGGGTGTTCAAAGAAGCTCCTGCTCAAATTTGGGATTCACAAAGGAGAAGCCACGGAAGGCTGTCTGGTCCATAGAGTCGATGAGGTTCTTGTCACTGAAGGAAAGTTGGGGTTTCTCATTCAGGAACTCTGGGTCAAAGTTGCTGTAGTCTGAAGGGGATTTCTGTGAGTAAAAGGCAGCAGTAAGAGTGACTGAAGGGTTGTCTCCAAGGTCTGCCTTCAAAGACATGGCAGGCACCCAGGCTTCTGGGGCCCTTGTCGGGACAAGTCAGGGCAGTCACCTCAGTCGGGAAAGAGGATGTCACTGGTAACCCAAGGACAGTCTCATCACGGGGGAATGATATTTCCCCAAGGGATGAGGAAGGCAGGCAGGGAGCACTGGGTAAGTAAGGACAGGGACATCCTCCAAAACAGGCCAATGGCTGTGGGCCACAAGGCTCATGCTTATGCTCTGCTGTTCACAGAGGCCTATAAGCTAACAAAAGCTTTCGCTATTTTTGGTTAGTTGGTTTCAGTTTTGGTATTTTTGAAACAAAGTCTCGTGTAGACCAGTCTGTCTACAAATTCATGATCCTCCTGCCTCAGCCTCCCAAACACTAGAAACGCTAAGCACCGCCGCTCACAGCTCTAGCCTCTACAATTTTAAATGGTTAGAGGAAAAAAAAAAAAAAGACTATCCAATGGGATATGAAAATGAAGTCAAATGCAAATGTGTCTGTGCCCACAAATCAAGTTTCATGACTATACAACCACACTCATCTGCTGAACAAGGAGCTGCACTGAGCACGGGGCTGCAAACCTCTAAATATTTATTCTCAGGTTGTTTATAGAAAAGTTCCTAATTCACTGCCCCCCGAGGACTGGATAAGATGGTGACAGGTTTCCAGTGCCCTTTGGGCTGAATTGAGCTAGAAGGCACAGCATTTGTGCTAGCACGGTTTGTTGGGTGAACCCTAGGACTCCAGCCAGGAGGCTCGTGTGTGAAGTGCTCCACAACCAGGCTGCAGGCCCGGCCCTCAGGGCTGGGTTTTGATAGACTCTGAAGTAATATTTCTTAACATGGAAATTCAGATTTCTGGCTTCTTTTGAAAAATGGTGGATTAGAGGAGAAAGAGCACGTCCTTTTTTTTTTCTTACCATATGCCACAATCTCAGAGATAATTGCTATTACTCCGTTTGCAGAAAAACAGGCTCAGAGACATCAGGCCTCATTCTGTGGCCAGAGATTTGATGGGTGAAAGATTGGGATCTGGTTTTTGGTCTTGGTTTTGCTCTTTCAAGACAGTCTCATGAAACTGAGGCTGGTCCTGAATCCTGCCTCTACCTCCCAAGGGCTCGGATTACAGCTATGTCCTACCACGCCTGGTTTTGGTCTTTTGTTTTTACCTTTATTTGGGGAGGACGCCGACCTGTTAGGTGAGTACTCTGCCATGA
This sequence comes from Rhabdomys pumilio, assembly GCA_030674055.1. Classification (NCBI taxonomy): domain Eukaryota; kingdom Metazoa; phylum Chordata; class Mammalia; order Rodentia; family Muridae; genus Rhabdomys; species Rhabdomys pumilio. The sequence continues at coordinate 180,699,491 of JANHMN010000001.1, read as the reverse complement.
GCTACAGCTACACCAGAGGCCCTGGGCTCAGTTCCTGTCAGGCCCACTTTTAGGGCTGAGAGCCCACTGCTCTGCTCACATACCTGCCCTGCCCCTAGAGGCAGAGGCTGTTCATCACCACACATGCCTACTGTGTAGAGAAAGAAGAGCCATATGCTGCTCTTACAGCTGGGTCAGCTTGTCACTCTGGTCAGGGAGCCTCTGCCTATGAGATCCACAGGGGGAAGTGCTCTGCTGTCTCAAAGCGCAAATGTGGAGCATGTCACAGAGACTGCCCAGTGGGAACAGTATGTCCCAACAAAGGACAGAAAGCAAGTGAGAGAAAAGGCAGCTAGAGAAGGAGCTATGACCACAAAAGGGACACTGTGTCCTAACTTCTTTTTTAAAGATAGGATCATGCTGCGAAGCCTGGGCTTGAAGTTGAGAACCTCCTGTGTCCCACTAAGCATTAGGATTACCGTGCACTTATGTACACACCCAGCAGGTTCCAGCTTCCCAGTGACATGATCTACTCACCTCAGCTAGTCTCAGTGACTGCTGAGGATGAGACCTTGATACAAACCAGCTCACTACCTGGGATGCCCTCTACCTGTCTGACAGCTGAGCCCGACTCCCATACACCAGTTCTTCCAAAGCATCCTCACAGACCACTCTGGGTCTTGCATTCTGTTCTTACTGCTGTTCCCTCCAGGAGGCAACCCGGAATGTGTGCCCTGTGACATCTCCCATACTGTGTGCCCTGTGACATCTCCCATACTGTGTACCCTGTGACATCTCCCATACTGCTGCTTTCTATCACAGAATGTCGCCAGTGTGCAGGCATCTCGTCTGGGCTCCTTGGGGTTTAGGACTTTTTCTCATCCTGTCAAAGCCTAGTGCAGTTCTCTGCACCCAACAAGGACTCAGCATGTCCAGTATTTGTGACTGATGAATAGACGGAAGGAGGATGGAAGTGAAGCCCTAACTCTGGTGTCCAAAATACAGCTCTGGGAACACAGGGTACCAAAGGGTTTAATTATGAGAAAAGGCTGATAGCAGTCATGGCGGTATGTGCCTGTAGAAGGATAGCAAGTCCAGAAGCTCTGAGTCAGTCTGAGCAACATAGTCAGGTCCTGTCTGTCTGTCTGTCTGTCTGTCTGTCTGTCTGTCTGTCTGAGACAAGATCTTGCTATGTAGCCCTGGCTATGTAGACCTAGATTTACAATACTCCCCTACCTCAGCATCAGATGCCTCGCTGCCACCACTACTGGGGTTACAGGTACATGACATCTTTTGTTGTTGCTTTGAAACAGAGTCCTACTATGTAGCCCTGGCCAGCTGAGGACTCACTATGAAGACTAGGCTGGCCTCAAACTTGTGGCTACTGTCCTGCTTCTCCCAAGTACTATGATTACTGGTGTGCTCCATCATGCCTGCTGCCTCTTTCTGTTTCTGCTGCTTCTTATTTGGTGGTGCTGAGGATCAAACCTAGACCCTGTAGCCAGGTTAAGAGCTCTGCCATTGAGCTATATTCCCCAGCTCAAGATCCTGAGTCTATACTTCCAAATGTCTTCTGAATGACTACCGGGCTGAGATTATGAGGATGCAAGAGTAGAGGCTGTGGTATACAGCATGCCAGGAGAGATCAGGAAGCAGGCATGCTGGAAGAAAAGTAGGGTGTGTGGGGATGGGATAGGGCAAGGGGCAGCAAGGGAAGGGCCAGGCCTGGAGCAGAGGTGGGGTAACATACCACTTTGGGCTTAAAGGGCGGCTCCACCTTCCGATTCTCCAGCAAGGACCAGTTGATAGTCTTGAAAAAGGGGTGACTCCTGATGTTGCCTGTTACTCCCAGTCTCTTGACAGGGTCTCTCTCGAATAGCTGCAATCCACAGAGGCCTTGGTTAGGACTCAAGGCCATGGGAAACTGGAGCTCTGCAAACTGCTAACAGCCCAATGGCTTCAAGACTAGACAGGCTTAGCCCAGGGAACCCTGGGGCTGAGGGTTAAGCTGTATGTTTTACTGATACTCACCATTGGCCTAGGTGCTAAGTGTTAGGGGTTTCTATGTACTTCTAGCAAATCTGAGGCAGTTTGAAGATAAGGAGAGAGAGGTAAAGTGACCCACCCACAGTCACCAGCTAGTTACAGACAGCCAGGACTTGCCCTCAGGTCTGTCTGCTTCCTGACTCTAAGTCCTTAGTCAACACACCCTGCTGATTCCAGGCAGGGGACTCAAAAGGGACTGCCTGGGAATAGGGACAGAGCAAGGCTTGGGATATGCCAGGCATGGAGCCTCAGGGAGCCCCCATTCCAGAGACAGGCCCTCCTGAAAGCCCAAAGGCATGCATCAGCCAGGTCTCACCTTCTCCATGATGTCTTTGGATTCCTTGGTGATCCAACGAGGATAGTGTGGTGTGTCCGTTCGGATGGACTCGAAGAGCTCATCCTCGTCATCACCATGGAAGGGGGACTGGCCGATAAGCATCTCATAGAGGAGGACCCCAAAAGACCACCAGTCCACGGAGAAGGAGTACTTCAGACCCTGTAGGATCTGGGGGCAACAGTGGTCAGAATAGGGTACCAGCTTTCTTCAGGGAGCCTCTCTGGCTCTACCCCACCAAGGCCAAATGTATAGCTGAGCAAGAGACATCTTACCTCAGGGGCAATATAGTCAGGAGTGCCGCAGAATGTGCTGGCCCGGTTCTCCCCAAATATATTCTCTTTGCACATCCCAAAATCAGCAATCTTGATGTGGCCATCCTTGTCTAGCATCACATTGTCCAGCTTGAGGTCCCTGAGGAGAGGAAAGGACAGATTATCCATAGGCACAAGTTCTAATCCTCCCTGACATTGCTGCCACACGTGGGATTTAGCCCCTATAAGTCCACCACTTCTCCTCAGAGCATGAGAGGACACAGAGGAGAAAGGGGATCTCAGGAGCTAAACAGATGCCTCTGACAGCCACCCACTGTGCTAAATGTGACACACAGTACCCTACTCCTTGAAGCCCTGAGTGCAGTCAGAGCAATGACATCACTGTCCCTTGTGACTTAACTGGCTGGCAGATATATACCACCCCCTTCTATCCAACTCAGGTTTGTCTGACTCAACAAGGGCAGGAGCCATGTTTATTTCCCTCGTTAGTCATTTGAATAGATAACTCACGGGCATGGGAACAAGTAACAATATGTACAAAGAGTACGAGGTTCAGCTCTACTAATGTCAGCCACCAGACAGCCTCAGCGATTCTAGGCGTGGACAAGCAAACCAGAATATGCACCTCACACCCACTTTTTTTTTTCTTTTGAGAGACAGGGTCTCTACATAGCCTTGGCTGTCCTGGAGCTCACTATGTAGACCAGGCTGGCCTCCAACTCAAGAGATTTGCCTGACTCTCCTTTCCAGAGTGCTAGGATTAAAGGCATGTGCCACCATGCTCAACTCTCACCTATTTTTAACTTTATTATTTTTTTTTAATTTATACATATGTATGTGTGTCTGTGTGTGGGCAAGTGCACATGAGTGCAGGTGCCCACAGAGGCCAGAAGAGAGTATCAGATCCCTGGAGCTGGAGCTACAAACTATTGTGAGCCACTGAACATGGATGTTAAGAACCCAACCCTGCAAAACAGCAGGTGCTCTGAACTCCTAAACCATCTCTCTAGCTCCTCACTCCCACCTCAGAAAATTGGAACACAGGGTCTCAATATGCAGCCCCGGATGTCCTACATAGCCCAGCCTGACCTCAAACTCAGAGATCTGCCTGCCTCTGCCTCCCAAGTGCTGGGATTACAAAGGTGTAAAGCCACAACTTGGTCCACATGTTAGTGTCTGCCTGATAAATGGTTTAGTATAATCCCACATCAAGATACACAGAATACAGCCTCAGCCCTTCGGGTAAGCGTATGGCATTCCGCCATAGGGTGGAGCCAACTGTACTGGATAAAGACATATGGAACTAGTTCATATTGGGGAAATCTTAGATTGCCCAGCTGGGGTCTCTGGAGTGAGAATGATGAGCATCAAGTAGAGAGACATTGTATCTGCCCACACTGCTCCCTTTCCAACAGCACTAAGTAAGGGCAGTGAGTTTCTAGCCCCAGGAGCTGCACCAGCCTCAGCCGAAGGGACAGAAAACTTCCTGCACTGAGTCAGAAGGTTAGGCAAGAACTCAGTCAAAGACACTCTCATCCATGCTGGGTCTGTCATCGGGTCAGGCACCACCCTTCCCAGAAGTCCCCATGGCCTGGGTACCAACAATACCTGTAAATGATGCCTTTGCTATGTAGAAACTGCAGTCCACAGATGATTTCAGCTGCATAAAACCTGAGCAAGAGATGGTATTCCAGGATTTTGCCCACCAGTCCCATCACCCCATCCCAGGGCAAGAAATGCTAAAAGTAACTCTACCAACACCATGGACCCAACCAAGCCCATTTTTTAATCAGGTAAGTGAGGGCTGAAAGCCCAGGCAGTAAAATTTGTACTAAAAGCTTAACAAGCTAATGCTCTGTTGTAGGAGGGGTTTCTGTTGACACAGATGTGCAAACACATGCCATTTATTTAGGGGTATAGAAAAGCTTGACAGCATTACTACTGTAGTCTAGGGTTCAATGTTGTGCAGGGCACTGTCCATTCTGCTGTCTGGCTGAGGCTGAAGAGATGACAGGACTTAGAGTACCTGTCCTGGTCCTATAACCAGACCTTGTTACCCACATGATGTCCCCAGTCTCCCCAGTGCTAGCTCTGTCCTGACTCAAGCTTTTCTGGGGGCTGGGGACGGGGAGAGAAAGAATGAAGGACAGTCTGCCAGGACACTCAGCTAAAGTCCCTCCCCTCACATAGGGCCCTCACATACATAGCCCGGTAGAGTTCGAAGCGGCCTTTGTCCTGAATGTGGTACATCAGATCACCCCCATTGAGGAACTCCATCACGAAGAACAGGTGGTCCTGGAGTGGGGCAGGGAGTAAGTGGGAGTAAAGGGACAAGTAGGAGACACCCTTGCAAAGGATCATGAAGCCCCAACTGGAAGCAGAGAGCACAGGACTTGGGCTGAGGGTGACAATTGGGAAGTGTAACTGGAACAGACACAGCCCCGCTGCAGGGAGGATGACAGGGTTAAGGCACAGGTGATGAAAGAAGAAAGCCAGGAACCTTGGTCTGGAAGGTACAGATGAGGTGGGTGAGAAAGGGATTCTCCCAGGCGAGCGCCAGCACCCGCTTTTCCACCATGGTGCACTCTACATCATCGTCGATCAACACCACGTCCTTCTTCAGGCACTTGATTGCAAAGTACCTGTCTTTGCCCTTCAGCTCTGCAAGCAGTACCTACCAACAGGAAGGATGCTAAGCAAAGGCCCTGGCCGTTACCAGCACCCAGCCTCCAGTGCTTTACAGGAAACCCGTGAGTCCTGGTCCTCAGGCCACCCTCACCTTGCCAAAGCTGCCTTTGCCAAGGACTTTCTGGAAGGTGAAGTTCTCAATTCTGCACTGGGTGCTCCCTTCCCAGATCTTGCCATAGGTCCCGTTCTTGTCTGCTGAGAGAGAGAGAGAGAGAGACAGAGAGAGAGAGAGACAGACTAAGGTCTCAGTCTACATGACTCCCTTCCCAGGGGGCAGGAGTAGGCTAGGTAAGGGGCCTCGGAGGGGAGAAAAATGGCTGAGTGCTGACAGGTGGTACCTCCTTCCAGGACTTCCTAGACAGAGAGGACTTACTGGAGTCCCAAGGGTAGGCTGGGGAAGGAAGGAGCCTTGGAGAGAAAGAGCTTAGTACCTTCTCCCAGGTCTCACTACTGTCCTTTTCTTTTGCCCTGTTGGAGATTGGTAAATCTAAAGGGACATGTGACCCAGCTTCACCTGGGAAGTCATTCGCAGAGACTTCTGTCTTCTTCCCAAATCCCTGGTATATTCCAACAGTCTCTGTGTTGTCCAGTTTCCGGGAAGTTTTCTAGGGAAAGGGTATAGGAATGGAAGACCATTGTCAGAGCTCTTAGGCCAGGAAGAGGAGCCCCAACCACAATGTCCCCCTCAATTTCAATGGTGTCAGAGGGGCAGAGCCCAGGCCTCCCAGATCTCATTTCTCCCTTCCACAGGCCCTGAGATCTAAAAGGCGCAGATTATAGACAGAGAGTTAATAAACTGAACCATACCTTCCTAAGCATTTAATAAATTGTCTAATCTCATTTTTAAGAATTCTTTTTACATTTATTGTGTGTATGTGAACAGATACATGTGCACACAGACATATGCCACAGGACACTCATGGTGACCAGAGGACAACTTGTAGGACTTGTTTCTCTGCTACTTTGTGTGTTCTATGGAGGGAGCCTAGGCTGTTAGGCTGTGTGGAAACATGCCTTTCCCCACTGAAACATTTTGCCGGCCACTAACTTCATATCTAGCTCTAGATTTTCACTCTCAAGTTTTGTGTTATCCCTTAAGTTCCAATCACATGTAAATATACACACACCACGAGAACCCCTTTCTCATAACCCACCACACACCACACACTGTGCATTCACACACTACCACACATACGCATAGCATATATATTATGTACATACAGCACAGACATGCATACATAACACACACTTCACATACCACATACTGCCCCTTACATAACACACACGGCATACACGCAACACTCACACTATGTAAACATACTATATACACTATGTACATACAGCATACATATGCACACAGCACACACTCTATATACCACACACACCTAGCTACTACACTCTGGGAACACACACTACATACCCAATAAATACCACACACACACACATACATGCATACATCTGTCACACATACAACACCCTACACTATACATATCATACATGCCATGCATGGCACACATGTAACATAGACCCAGTCCTTTCAAAATGTCCCAACACTCAACTCTGCAGCCCCCACCTCCCCTCAGGTAACAAACTGCCTGAATGATGAAATTTCCAAAGATAACAAGGCCACCTTTCTCTGCTGCCTAAATTCATCAATGATCTTACAGAAGCCTCATTCACCTTAGGGCTCCCCAGGCATACTGTAAGCCCTGATACCCTCTGCTCCCACTGCCCTATGTCTAGGTCCCTCCCACAGGCCCTACCTACCTGGGTCACTTGGTTCAAGGCCTCAGCCAAAAGCTTTTGGTTGATACCACACAGGTTGGCCACCTTCTCCCGGCATTTGTGGTGCACATTCATGCCACAATCTGTAAGAGTCAGAGGCAGGCCCAGCCATGTTAGGTCTCGGAAATGGACAGGAAAAGTAGGAAGAGGGGTAAAAGTTGGGGGGCTTTTTGAACTGTTGAGCTTTTGAGGATGAGGACCTTTGAAACCATCATGATATTTAATGGTTTAAATAAAGAAAAAGAAAATAGCCGGATGAAGTAACTCACACCCACAATCCCAGCAACTGGGAGGCTGAGGCAGGAGGACTGCTCTGAATTAAGGGCCAGCCTTGGCTACTGTGTGAGACTCTGTCAAAGAAAGAGAGAGAAAGAGGGAGGAAGGGAGGGAGGGAGGGAGGGAGGGAGGGAGGGAGGGAGGGAGGGAGAGATGGTAGGAAGAAGGGGGAAGGAGGGAGAGAAAGATAAAGAGAGAGGGAGAAAAAGAGGAAGGGTGGAAAAGAGAGAGAGAAGGTAAGAAAGGGAGAGGGGAGAAGGAGGGAGGGAGGGAGAGAGAGGGAGAGAGAAAAAGGGAAGGAGAGGGAGAAAAAAGGAGAGAGGGAAAAGGAGAGGGAGAAGGAAAAAGAGGGAAGGAAGGAGGGAGGGAGGGAGGAAAAGAGAAGCAGCTAATTATAACCTCTTTAACATCTGAGACAGGTAAGAGAGGCAGCTTTCCTCAGGGCCTTGAGATTTTCCTGAAGGGAAACTTGGGATAAGGGGAGGCAGGGCCTGATAGTACATGGCAGGCCTTGGTTAAGGACTTCCAGTCACTCACTCCTCAGTGACGTGAGCTGTGCACTGAGGATATAGCTTGGAGACTTATGGTCTCCTAACAGTCAAGAAGGCCAGTAAGAAGGGGTTCCCCCCAAATGAGAGGTAGACAGATAAGAGTCCTTTGCCTTTAGGGCCAGTGTAAGAAGTATCAGGCAAGGTGGGTACCAGGGCTTAGGTTTGGGGGCCCCTGGGATCTGGTAGCACACACCTTCACACTTTAATCCCTGCTTCACCAGTCCCCAGAGCAAACTGCCACAGTGGTCACAGAAGGTGGGGCTCATGTAGTTATAAACCTTGAATCGGTGAGGCATGTCAATGTTGAAGCGTTCTTTCTGAAACTGGAGGGGAAGGGTATTGCAGGTCAGGGGTCACATGGCAGTTCTCCAAAACTGTGGGTTGTCACATGCATAACAGGGTTCCACTAAGATCTAGGAAACCCAAAGGCCCAAGGAGCCCAGGCAAGATGCAAGGAAAGGCGAAAGAAAATGAGCAAAGAAGGTGAGCCCCACAGAGAGTCTAGGGTACCCACAGCCCTCCCATCTGACAATCCCCAGCTCCCCCACCCCTGCGCCCTGGGCCCAGCTCACGATGGTGTCCCGGCTATTGGTAGCAGTGCCAGTGCAGCGGCCGATAATCTTGTCGATGCATTTCTTGTGGATGGCAGCATTGCATTCTTGAAGGGGCACAGGCCCAGGATGGGGTGGGGGAGGCACCAAGAGAGGCAGAGTCTGAGCTGGCACTGCTGGCCAACTACAGCCCTCTGCACAAAGCCAGCCTTCTCACTGGCCGCCCACACCCTCACCCTACACAGGCCTCAGCCCTACATAGGCCTCAGGCCAGGGCTTTATTCCTCCCTCCTTTCCCCCTACCCAGCCTTTCCAGAGCAGCCTGGAAAGCATGGGCAAGAGATGGGCCAGTCTAAAATTAAAAATTTTTAAATTTTTAAAAAAATAAAAGTTGTAAAAATTAGAGAAGGCTCAAGGACTCTCAGTAGTGAGGCGCATGTGCATGTGTATGTGTGAGGGCGGTGGGTAGGAGAGAGGTTGTATATGAAGGAGAGCCCCTCTTTCCTATTTCTTTACTCCAGGTTAGCAAACACCTGCTGAGCTCTCGTTCACAGGTACACACGACACACCCCATACAAAGACACCTGCACATCCATACAGTGTTTGGGTAACCATGACAACAGACTTCTTTTACTGAACACTCACTACCTGCTAAGCCCTCAAAACATGGCTTACATGTTATCCAGTGGGTTTTCACATTTGAATCTATTATCTAGAGTTCACGGACGAGGGAACAGAGACACCTGATCAGTGCTGAGAAACTTGACCAAGCCTGTGCAGTTGGTAGAGCGGCCTGTGCTTGCTCACACCTGCAGTCTGCAGAGACTACTGCAGACTTCGTGTCACGGTGAAACGAGTGCTCGTGCTCACACCTATGCATCACACACATGCGTCCATGACAAGCACACAAAGCCAGGGGAGGGCTAGTGAAGATCTCACACCCACCCCGGGGACAGAAATCTTGTATGTGTCTGTGCCTAGTCAGTGGCTGGTTTCCGTGTAAATCTCTACAACAGCTGATTTGGGGCAACAACCTGAGAACCTGCACAGAGTTGGGAAGGAATGGACAGAACTGGTTCTGACCAGCTGCAACAAGCCAGCCTGGCACTAACTGACTTGAGCACACACACACTCATGTACATAGGGTCTTGTCCAGACTTGCCATCCAGACCCAGGGACACAAACGGTGGCATGCGGCAACACACACATATGCACACAGAGGAAAGACTTACGCCTGCATTTGTAGCCTTGCTTGTTGAGGCCCCTGAAAGGCAAAGCCCCAGCAGAGTGAGTGAAGACGCTCCAGTTCAGTCCCTTCTCTCCTGTGCCACCGCCCCCCACCCAGGGCTTACCAGCCCTCACCAGACAAACTCTTTGCACACAGAACAGAAGGTGGGCTGCCCAAAGAAGGTGGCGATGAACTCATGGTTCTTGATGTAGTGGATCTTGGCCTGTTTAATGGCTCCACGGCGGTTCATGGTTGGAAACTTGGCCTCCTCCTCGCTACGCATAGACTGTTTGCAATCTACGAGCCATACAGTGAAGTCAGCCCCAGTCCTTAAGGTCAGGCCCACCTTCAGTCCCTCCCAAGATGGCCCCAACATATTCCCATGGGAGTTGTTTCTTTAGGCATTACTTCCAGCTCTGCCTCTGACCTGGCAAATGAGCTTGCCCCTGCCCAGGTGGGGGTCTTACCCCCATCCTCCAGGAAATACTGCACACACATCAGCACCTTGGCCTGAGGCTGCAGATCCAGCTGCAGGGGTGGGAGGGGGATGTCAAGTCAGTGAGGGCGGGCCTGGCCCAGGTGAGGCTCAGAACCCGCCCCATTGGTCTCCCTCAAGGCCAAGGGGGGGCCCTAGAGCCTGGCCAGACCCCAGCCTGTCCAGGGTAGGCAGGGCCCCGCCCAAGCCCCGCCCCACTTTGCACCCACCAGGGTATTATTACATTTGGGGAAGTGAAAGGATTCAGCCCACACCCTGTTAAGCCACATGGTCCAGGAACAGTGTGCAGGGGAACTCCCCACCCCACCCCCATCTGCACATGCAGACACCACACCACTATGCCTGATACACGCATAGTGATATGTGCTTTCTGAGACAAGTTCTTCGCTAGTCCAGACAGTCCTGAGAGGAATAGGCCCAAGCCTCCATCAGGTCCTAGACCCAGTGATATTTCCTTGAGGAGAGCACCTGGCCAGGAGGCTCCCACACCCCTGCCTAACTGGCTAAGAGTTGGAGCAGTCCTAAGTGACTCCCTCTTCTACCTAGGCGCCTTCACTCCTCACTGAAGCTGACCAGTGTTTCCAATGGTCACTGAGCCGTTTTAGAAAGACATTTTGGCTGCAGAAGATCACAGGATTGTATTGGCTCTGGCACTCTGCTGCCAACAAGAACACTACCACAGATGCACCTGGTCCCAGGCATGTGTCACCAAGAATATCACCACAGATGCACGTGGCCTCAGGCATGTGCAGTCCTAGTTTCTGCAGGTGAGTGGGCAGACTGCCAGGTTCCTTCTCTTACCTGTTTTCTGCTAAATATCATGATGCTGGTTCCATGCCTGGCTAGATCTGTAATATCGTCAGCATACTCCCCAAAATAGGAACAACAGGTGCCTCTGAGAAAGGTGGCTGGTGCTGGGGTAGGAGCACAGCACTTCACAATGCACACCCCACCTTTTCAACATTAACCAGTGGGGAGAGTTAGCTACAATAACTTCCTCCAGGACCTACACGGTGTCAGACTGCAGTGTCTCCATACTCTGTGGTGCTGAAGAGACGCTAGACGAGCTGATACTGAGCTACATCCCCAACTCCAACTTTACATTTTCAAAATGTGAGACAGGCTCACATTAAGTTACCCAGCAGGCCTTGAACTTGTAGCCATCCTGCTTCAGCTTCCCAAGTCCATAGGATTACAAACCTAGGAAACCACAATTGGCTTGCTCTACCTAAGCACTGAACATTGGTACTCATTTTATCTGACAGGGACCTTGAAGTAAGATGTTTTTACTCCTGATGGAAGTAGAAAGAGAGGCTCAGAGGGGCCGAGGACCTGGTAAATTGGAGCCAGGATACAAGCTCAGGTCACAGCAGCTACAGAGTTGAGCTACTAGCATCCATGCACGTGTGAGACCCCGGCTCACAAGCTTCTCACCCAGAACTCAGCCTTGCCGTTGTTCTTCTTGCAGCGCTCAGCCAGTACTGACACGCCCACAGTCACCTCAGACATGGGGTCTTCTGCTGCCCGCATCAGCACAATCTGGATGACACGACCTTCATAGATGTGGGCGTCGAATGTTGTCTTCCACTCAGGATACATGGTGGGCTTCTTCTGTACCAGTGTCTTCCCTCGATCTGCAACAGGGCCAGGAAGAGAAGTCAGACTGGGACTATGCCGGCTTCCCTGGACCTCCTTATCCCTCAATTCCACATAGTCTACTTTCTCTCCAGCCCTGAGGATGTGCTATGACTCTTCAGCATCGTACTGAACACCCAGCAGCCTCTAGCTCCTTTAGAATACTCTGGCAGGTCCCACCTGAAGTCCTTTGATCTGCTGTTCCCTTTCCTGTAGCCCTTCTGCTCCAGCTCCATTTCAACTTCCCTTTCTGTCTGCATTCACCCAGTGATCACATGTTAAGAGCTGCCACATGCTAGCCATGGCCTGGTGGCAAGGAACATGGCCCGGCCCTGTCTCAAGTCCCAGACAGAGACATGAACCCCTGCATTCCTCAGTTATCCACTAAGTCACAGCTGTGATGGGATTGAAGGGCTCTGAACCTTCGGCAATCAAGTGGTCTGACCCTAACATTCAGAGAAGACTTCCTGGAGGAGGGGGCAGCTTAGTCAGAACCTCACAGGCGTACAGGCAGTAGTCATCAGGGAACAGGTGAGAGGAGAGTGAAGGGTTCCTCCTCCAGTAAGCCACCCTGACTCTAGGCTGGGACAAGCTCCCTGAGCACAGGACTCATCTCCTGTGACCTGTTTAACTCTCCTTTCTAAGGGAGAGGACAAGGCTGAGTCAGCCCTGGAGCACTACAATAGTCTTAGTGTCCAGCACAGGGCTGGGCCAGGCAGCCCTGGGAAAATCATGGCAGGGTGAAATTCAAGACGTGGAGGTTCGGTTTAACCCCTGTGGTGTTATCGGGCACTGGGTGGCTTCTGTCTTCCTGCATCTTCAGCTGGGTAGTTCAGGAAGACAAGAAGGATCTAGGGAAGAAGGTAAGCCCTGGGCCCCTCTAGGGACTCTTCCAAGCCTACCTGTGGTGAGTGCCTCCTTCATCTTTACAGCACAGAAAGGCTGGCTTCCTTCGTCCTCAGCCTGCAGGGAGCCCAGCTCGTAGGAATTGAAGGAGATGCGCAGGAATGGCGCCATGATGAAGCCTGTAGTGAGATTGTGCACGTGAAGGGATGAAGCTGGGGCAGTAGAACAGAGAAGCGGAGACAGGCGGCTGCCAGGATGCTCAGCACCCACTCCGCAGAGAACTTACACCAGAGGGGCTGACCCACATGTACACCAAGTGTACTGGTCCTTAGCGTCAATGGGAAAAGCTGGGCAGTCTAACGTAAGTCTGGACTTGAAGCACCTCTAATAAAACTAACAGATAGGAAACCAGACCCATGAGCAACAGCTACCATGGTGGCTGTTTTTCTGTCAGTCTACCAGGCCAGGACACCATTCCCATTCCTGAACTGGCCCTGGAGGCATTTGAGCCTGTGATCCTTAGGCAGTCATTTCTCATGGGCAATTACTGAACAGCTAGCTATACATGCCAGGGACCTTGTATGAGTAGCCTCTGCCAGAAGCTTCAGTGCCAGAAGCTGCCCTCTTGTCTCACTAGGCCCATGAAGCAATCTCTTGATTCTTTGTCGATTTTGCTGATAAACACCCAGGCAGAGAAGCATAGCCAAACTGAGTCCTGTTTCATCTGCTAAAGGTTCCCATCCCGTAGATGGAAAACTGAGATTCAGACTAAGCCAGAACTGAAAGCTAGAGCTAATAAACTCTGTCCCGACTTGTCAGCACACCCCACCCTGTGAACAAGAGCCCCTGAGGGTCACATGCCTCCTACCTCTTCAGATTTCCTGTCCTTTCAAACTGAGAATAGAAGCAGTAACCATGCAGGGAAAGAGGGGTGAGAGGACAAGGTATAGGGATGTGAAAAGGGATACAGTTTCATATTCTTCTCCAAATATAAAACTATTTTAATGTTGAGTATAATATACAAAGCTGGATTCAGGGCATCCTCACAAATACAAACACCCAGACACACACACCCCACAGCCGCTGCCCACCACCATCACCACCACCACAACAACAATAAAACGGCCACCCAGCCTGAAGCAGCTCCCTTCAGCTCTTCAGCAGGGCAACCAGGTCTGCCTGGAGCTTCCAGTCCAGATGAGCTCACAGGAAACACTGACTTCAGCCTGCAGTCCAGCCCAGAGTATCCAGCAAAGCTTGGGGCACGCACCCGAACACAGCAGACAGACTAGAGAGGCCGGACCCACCGACTCCTACCCTGGTCTGGCTTGGACTCAGTAAAAGTGAGAGCAGGTGTACAATGTTGGCCTGTGCCCACATCCCCAGGTCTCTGGCCTGAAACTAGCAGGTGGGCAAATGCTGAGGGCTAGACCAGTGTCCATGACAATTTGGAGGGTAGAAAAGGAGAAGCTGTGGGCTCCTCTGGGCCTAGAGCATGCCTTGAGCCTGTGTGGTGCTGGGCATGGAGAGGGGGGAACATGTCTGCAAGAATAAGACTGTCCTAGTTTGCTCTCTGTAGCTGTGTTAAACACCATGAACAAAGCAACGTGAGAAAATGGATTTATTTCATCTTGTAGCTTACAGCAACCTGGTTGTAGGACCCGACCAGAGACCAAGTTGCTTCCTGGTTTATTTCCCAGGCTGTCAGCTCCCTTTCTTACACCTCCCAGGAGTGGCACTGTCCACAAGGTCTACAGTGAACTGAGCCCTCCCACATCAACCAAGAAAATACCCTACAGACTTGCCTACAGGCCAATCCAATGGAGGCATTTTCTCAATTGAGGGTCTCTCTTCTCAGATGATTCCAGATTGTGTTAAGTTCACAAAAAAAACCCTAACCAGCACAAGGATTCATCTGGCCATGGAAGTGTGTGTACCTGTGAGGTGAGGGCATGTGTGTATGTGCCATGCTAAGAGGCCAGTAAATGGTGGAATGAGACACAAGCTACAGAGGCCTTGGTCACTGTAGGAGTCTTGGACAGATGTCCCAAATGCCCAAGGGAAAAAGACATCTTGAGTCTCCCACTGACCTCAGAGTCCAAGGCATCAAGTGCCCCAGTGAGTGCTTCCAGAGTCTGAAGTAGTAAGCAGTGCCCCTCATAGCACATACCTGCCATGGGCCTGTGTCCAGATACCAAAGGCTGGATCACAGTGGGCATAGCGACCTCTGCCTCTCAATGAGATAACCCAGAATCAATACAGGTAGTGAGCAGCTTCCTTAGTAACTCAGAGGGTAAAGGTGACCAGGCAGAGAAAAAGTAGAAGGGTCCTAGGCTCCTCAGAGACAAGAAATTACAGAGCCATCCAGGTAGCAAAATGGTAAGGCAGGGCACAGGTCCTTGGCACCACTGCTGTCTTGGCTATGTAGCTTTGCAGGCCTCCTGGGCTCTAAGTCTTTCCAATCCCATATTCCAGATGAGGACTTGCCCCTGATCTCTAGGCTGTCTGGCATGCTAATCAGAAGCCCAGGAGGATAAGGGCCAACATCACCTGCAGAGCCTAGGGCATACCCTCTGACTAATGTCATTCCCATGCCCTCCAAACAGTATATGCTCTCTGAGTCCACTCATGTACCACCAGTCAGGGAGAGCTGGGAAATTGTCCCCAATTCTGAGACAGGAAAATCATGTCTGCAGGAACATGTGGTAACTCATCCTGGACCGGGAGGCACTCCACACATTTGTGGCCAGCCTCTCCCCACAGCTCCCTCTGGTGTCCAGTTCTGCCAGCCTGCAGGCCCATGACTTTCTTGCTCTTAGCTTGCCCTGGCCTCAGGGAGTTGTATGGAAGAGACAGGGGTCAGAGCAGCCACAGGAGTGTGATGCAGGGCTCAGGACTGGGCCCACTGGCTGCCCCTGAGGCCTGTGCTTCAACTCGCACTCATAGCAGCTTACTGTTACAAACCACTGGAGGGAAAACCACAACCACAGCAGGTCTGGGCCTCAGCCCTAAACCTGCATCCAGGCCACAGTGCTACCAGCACAGGGGAGCCATGGTCTTTGTGGGCTGCCGTGGGACAAGCCAACAGTTGTTCAGGGGTCAAATCACTTTATCCCACGTTCCTAGGACAAAAATGAGGGCAAGGCCCTGCTAATACCCACTTGGCTCTCCTGTGGAATACTCAGACCCCAGAAAGGAAACAAGACACATGAGCTAGCTAACATCTGCTTCCATCTCATTGTGACCCTGACAGAAGAGGCTCTGGGCAAGTGTCTATCTGCACAGTGAAGTCAGGCTGCCCCACACCTTGCTGTGTCTGAGCAGTGGTGAGAAGCACAGAGGGAAGGGCTGCTCACCATTTATAAACTCCATGCAAATAGGCCCAGGGCCAAGGCCCCAAAGGAAGGATAGTGGCTCAGCCCCAGGCTTTGCAGGCACAGGGGACAGCAGGGGACATCCTCACAACACTCCACAGGGAGCAGACAGGCCTCTCCCATTGTTGGGGGGCTCTCAGTCTCTCTGTCCTGCTCCTCTAGTCTGTCTATGAGGAAGAGAGTCAAACAGTGTGTCACTCTCAGCTCACACACTTCTGGGAAAGACTGTCCTGTCCAAGATGTCAACACACTGCATTACCTTGTAATTATATTAGCTCACTTTATCCCAGTGTAGCCCCAGGAAGTGTTTTCCAGATGAAGAAATCAAGGTTCAAAGACAGTGACTTACTCAAGGTCACACAACTCATAAGTATGAGTAAGTAGTGGGAAGATTTGAATGTGGGCTTGCTGGATGCTGTAGCTCATGTTCTTTCTATGTCAAGGAAAGATGAAGAGAGGAGAGAGCAGAAATGGAGACAATACAGCAGGAACAGCACAGACATTTATGAGGCTTGACCAGTCTATTCACCTACTCATCTTGAGTCCTGGGCGGGGCCTGCCCTGACAGGCACTCCTCTTCTTTTGCACAACAAGGGTAGTATAGATGCCTGAACTGTTGTCTTTCCTCCATTTCTGAAGACGTGGGAAACTGGTCCGGGTCCCTATCCTGGCCAGAGACCAGAAGCCTTGAGGTGAGGAAGGCAGTGGTCAAGCCACAGCAGGCAAGTCACCTTCTCCAGAACAAACAGAAACCTGTTTCTAGTCAGCCCAAGGCACAGAGAGGCTAGCCTCCAGGTGACCAGGGAGGCACTGGTGGCATTCCCACTGGATGGCTCCAAGTGTGGTAAGAAAGAGCAAAGACGGATGTGTCTACCTCCTTACAGCACAGAGGGGAAACTGATGGCAAGGTTCACATGAAAGGTCCCAGCTCTCATGGGGTTCTCTCTAACCTGGCCTGATTCTACCTCACAGGTCATAGAATTATACCCATTGGACAGAGGGAAAAGTTTGGGCTGAGGATGGAGAAGAGGGGTCAGACCTCGATGGCAAAGTGTGAACAGGCTGAAGCAGCTGAAGGTCCTGAGGGGCCGTCTGGCTTCTTCAACAGATCTCTGGGCACTGACCCTCAAGGAGCCCTGGTCCTTCCTCACAGAGCCCTCTACTACTCACACCTGCCTAACCTCAGACTGGCACCCACTGCCTGCCATGGAAAGTTTCATCTACTGCCAAGACTAGATGCAGATGTTGGCAAAATGGTGTCCTTCTGGGGCTGCTGCCCTGCCTGGTGTCTAGTCTGGGAGGGCAGAAGGAAGGAGAAGAGCTGACACAGGGCTGTCACGGAACAGGGAGAAGTGATGTGCTAGCAGGTGAGTGGAAGCTGGCTCTGTAGCTGTAAAGAAGGGAAGGTATGAAAAGCAACCAGGCGGGTCCTGTGAACAGGCAGGATATAACAGGTTGGGAGGCTGACATCCACAATGGAACTCCCTGACAGAACCAAGTCAAGGAGCTCATAGGCTTTCACAACTCTGGAGATAGACCCAGCAGGAATTACAGGAAAGGGGGAGAGAAAGCCTTTTCCAGAGCCCATGGCCTTAGGTCATAGCCAGGTCCCAGCACAGGAATGCCTTCCATGGGACTGGCCTCATGTACTTGCCGGGGCTCCTCCTTCCACCCCTCCCTCTCTCCATGGGACTAGTTCCCACCTTTGTCCTCTCCTCCCCGATTGTTCAACAGTCTGCTATCCCAACCCAGTATGCTCTCCCAGCTGTGCCTCTGCCCACAGCATAGCACCTTCTCAGCTAGCACTGTTCTCAGAAGCCAGAGGCATCAACCTGGCATTTAAGGCTCCCCACACCCTGTCCCTATCCCATTCTCCATTTCAAATGCCTCTGGCTGCTTGGCACCTCACTTGCCAGCACCTGTGTACCTGGACATGTCCCCTTAGCTAGAATGGCTTTCTTCTCATTTATCTATCTAGATAGTTCAAAAAGCCAGCCCTAGGAATCTTTTCCCACTCCTGAGGAAGGCAGCTGCTTGGTAGGGAACCTGTGCCTCTGTCTTTGGTACCTGATAACTTGGGTTTGTTGTAGGTGGGTAGTGTCTCTGCCTCTAGCTTAGTCATCTCAGTCCTGGCTATGTGAAGTCCCACTCAGCAATCCCACTACTGAAAGCTGGCAGCAGAGTTTGGTGTTAGAATACTTGCCTGGTGTACATAAGACCCTGGATTCTATCCTTAGCATAAAAACAAACACACACGCAACAACAACCTCCCACCCTCCCCCCAAAACATGAAAATCTAGATTAGTTGCATATAAGTGTGGTGGGCCCTGTCTATCTGCAATCTCAATACTAAGCAGGATTGGGAATTCCAGACCAGCCTGGGCTACAGAAGGACTCTGCCTCAAAAACAAAAAGAATTCCAAACACAGTCCATGGGAATAAGAAGTGGACACTGGGTTGCATGTTCGTACCTTTTCAATGCATCAGAGTTGTGCTACCCTAAGAATCGATTAGAAGCTAGGGTCTTCTCTCAAGAAAATATGCATGCTTATTTTTCTGTACATGAGTCTGCACAGAACAGGGTCGGGGCTGGGGCCACAATAGACTGCCTGAGCCCCAGGTTACTCCCAGATCGCCCAGCCAGTGAGTAGTACAGAGAGGGCTGGTGGAGCACACAGCCTGGGGGGAGGGCTAACGGTTACTGAGTAGAATGAAAGCAAGCTTTTCTCAGGGATGAGAAGCGAAATGGCTGAGGTAGAAACAGGGTTACAGAAGTCTACTGGCTGGGTGGTCTTGAGTGATATCACAGCTGGCCAGGTCCCTGCCTGTCAATGGGCTCACAAGCCGTCTGCCAGCACACATGGAATAGGAACTCCTCAAGGGCACAGCCTGCATCAGGCACAGAATTATGGTCATCTAGCTGGCTCCCAGATCGAGGCTCTCTGAGCTCAACCAGAGGGAGAGGAAGAATCAAAGACCTTTCATGGCCCAAGTCAGAAGGCAGCTTCTTTGAGGACAAGAGGTTTGCTGTGAGGAACCAGAGGGGAGAGAGGGAGTATCCAAGGCTCTCCAAAAACAGCCACATACATGCAAACTGACAAACCTAAATACAGTCCAGTGTGGGGAGTTTCCATCAAAGGTAGACACACAGAGAAACATACACAGACCTAAGATGACATTCACCCATTACACGTCAACACAGAGCCAGGTATGTGTGCATGCACACACATACACACACACCCCTACATGGTGTGATAAACATAATATACAGATGGGCAGAGAAGAACACAGAGGCCTACAAAGACCTTACATACCTGATTAGGTTCTGGCACCAAATGTAGCTTTTTCTGTCAAAGTACACTTGGACACAATGGCTGAGGAGGAAAGGAGGGACTGGGAAGGATAGCAGGGAACCAGGCCAGGATGGGCTTGCCTCTTCAGGAGGTCCAAAGAGAAAGTTCAAAATGTGGAAGAGAAGGGACATGCTGGTCAGGCACGTCCTAGGACAGGCCTTAGCCTGCAGGCCCCTGAGGGGAAGTGGCTGATGCTGAAGCTGGAGCTTATAGGTGGCAGTCACAGGCCTGGCCAATGAGAAGAGGACTCTAAGAGCTGTGGTGGGGGCAGTCCACGGATGACCTCCACGAGCCCCAGGCTTACACTGCACAAGATAACCAACAGGTTGAGTAATTAAACCAAAGCCACAAAGCCAACGAGTGGGGGTGGGGGAGGCTGGGGGCACAGGAAGAGGAGGGGGAAAGTCTCCAGCCCAGGCTCTCAGACTTGTCCATTAGACTTGTAAGGGGGAGGGGCTATGTTACATACATCAACTTTGCTCCTTTGGCTCCTAGATGCTGGTCCCTAGCCCATATCTTATGCCACCTCTCCCTCCCCCCTTCTCAGTGAAGGTCCCCAGAATGCTCAGATTCATAACTGTAAACTGTAAACTGTTTTGTGCCTGGGAGAAGGCAAATGGCCACTTCGGTTTTCTGCCATCTGTCTATAACCTTCAAGATGGCAGTGAGCAGAGGAGCATCCACAAGCTGTGCCATCCTCCTCACAAGTAATGCATACGGAAACTGGTGAGCTCAGGCCTAAGCGGGCTGGGTGGATGTAGTTTAGAATGTGGCAAGCTCTTTAATGTGGCCACAGGGCCTGGAATGAGGCAGTGATATACACAGAAGCTGTCAACCCTGCTACACTTATGCCTGGCCCTCTCTCTCCCACCTGTCCCACCACCCATCTCCAGCTGTCCGTAGTCCTCCTGGGGTTAACCCAGCTGTGGGACCTGGGCTTCCTGTTACTCTAGGATCCCATCTAACCTAGTATAATCGAGTGCACAAGCAAAGCCCAGATCAGCACCCAGATCAGCTCACGGTCTAACAGTCTCCTTGTCTTCATAATCAAGACCCCTGAGCTTTCTCTGTCTGTCACAGGTGGACTCCAGAGGTCCTCCTCCCCTGTACCCAACAGCCCCACAGACTATACCACATAGACATCTGATCCAACCTTGGCCTAGTGACTGGCCTGTTTACTCAACATGGCTATAGATGTGATCCAAAGCTTCCATGGCTGTTGTGAAAACAGCAGCTCAGAGACCACAGGCCTGCCCTCCTGACCCCTAGGCAGGGACCTTTGAGAGACAGCTGTTCTACCTTACACCTGAGGTCTTTCAAGCTTTCCCACCAGAGGTGTCGGGGGGCTTTCCTTTAGATTCTTGGGTCTCACTTTGGATCTAGAACCCTGCCTGCACTGTGGGCTGACATGCCCACTTAGCTCTCCAACCTCACCACATGAATGAGTCAAAAAAAAAAAAAAAAAAAAAAACCCTCAGATCAGCCCACGGCAGCCTACTGATGTCCCACTTCATGTGTCTTCATCTGCTAGGAGTGCCCACGCTCACAGTCATCAGGCCAGAAACCTGGGGCCTGTGTTCTGCTTGCCTGCCTTCCCCCATGCAGCCCACTCCCAAGTCTGCCTTTGTAGCAAGCCTCAAGGCCTCTACTGCCTCTGCCCCACACTCCAACCTGGACCCTACTGCCGAGCCCGGACTGCCTACTGCTTACCCTCCATACTCTGGCTCCCACAGTCCCTATGCCCCAGCTCTAAACCAGGCTTTCAAGACATTTGGCCTCTGTGATCTAGGCAGTCGTCCTCTCCTCAGTCCTGTGCCCTTGCACTTCCCTTTCACTTCCCTGACAACCAAACCTCCTTTTATGAGGAGCCTCTGTGGGCAGTGTTCTGTCTTCTCTACCCTACCCCTGACAGTAGCTCCTTCCCATCATTCAAATCTCACATGGGCACCCCTGTTCTGCCCATTTCACAGATGAGGCAACAGAAGCTGAGAATGGACTAGTCTCCAGCTTGGGTACATAGCTAGGAATATCTACATCAGAGAATGCTGATGTTGAAGAGGTCTTGCCCGGCACCTTCAAGATGTCCTCCCTCACACTCAGAACAGGTTTCCATTGATCTCCAGTCCTCCGACCTCCTGGGCCTGAATGCCATACCACCATCCTTACCATCCTTTGTAACCAGAGACTCTCAGCCTCTAGGTCCCAAAAAGCAATGGGCAAAGTTGAGCTGACCTCCTCTGTACATCCACATCCTGGGATGTGGAGGCCCCTCCCACCAGCTGCCACAGACCAGTGATGCAACCTGGATGAATATATATGTATGCCCCACTCTCCAACCTAATCAGTCCTTTCTCTGACCTGGTAAGAAGGCTCACCACCCACCTCCTCATTCTAACCCCAAAATCCTGCAAGGTTTAGAAAGCAGAGGGGAGCTGGTGGAAGCCCTGAGCAGCTGGCGGTGGGCTACCTTTCCCCATCTCTTCAACCATGGCTGTGAGATCTATCTTCCTCACTTTGAAAGGGAGCGAGGGGGATACAAGCAGGAGCAGGCTGCACTACCCTGGGCTCCTTCTGAAGAGGACATGGGACCCACTGGATGAGTACAGCCCTCCGCAGTGCCTACTAATGGGGGTGGGAGCAGAGCTGACAGAAAGGAGAGAATCAGAGACCTGACTTCTGAGCTGGGCTCCATAACCATGTGGCTGTGACAGCAGGCCAATCCTAGCTCATCAAACAGCAGCAGCACATTATCAGTATCTCTAGCTAGATTTGAACAGCTACTCTGCATGCCTTCAGTTCTTGCTACTTTGTTGTTGTGGTGGTTGTGTTGGTGTTTTCGAGACAGTGTTTCTCTGTGTAGCCCTGGTTGTCCTAACTTTGTAGACTCACAGAGATCTGCCAGCTACTGCTTCCAGAATGCTGCGATGAAAGCGTGTACAACCATTGCCCAGCCAGTTCCTGCTATTTTGCATATATTATCTTGTTTCCCAAATAACTCATAGAGGTAGATATAAACATGATTTTGTCAGAGAGGGAAACCAAGGTCCCAAGTGTACAAACCACTTGCACAGATTCATCCATACAGGCTTGGTGCTATCTACTGGAATGCCAGAGTGTCACTGCCACCCTCAAGGGGCTATGCTTACTGATGCTGAAGCCACTGCGCTTCGGCTTATCGTCTTGGAGCTGGGGTTATGGCGCTGCAGGGGATTTATTGTTCTTAGGCCCCAGTCTTCCATTAGAGTTCCAGACAGCTTGGACAGTCTTGGTATGGAAAACCTGGCCAATTGGTCTAATCCACAGCAGATCCTGCTCCCCTCACAGCCAGAGTTGGGGTGAGGCAAGCCATGGGAGGAGCTGGCCAGTCCCACTCTGAAACCACTTCCTGGGCAGCTCAGAGGAAGTGAGTGTCCGGAAACATCTTGGACCAACTGGGCCTCTTCTCTGGGCCCAAGTCACAGAGAGTGGACCCCAGGAGAAAAATGCCCAACTGGCTCCAGAGTTAGGCAATTCCATTCTTTCCAGGCATACTGTCAGAACAGGGAGGCTGAAGGTCCCCCATTGGCCTATGGTCACTTGGGTCCCATGACCAAACAACCCACTCACTTCCTCTTCTATGGCAGTAGCCACAGCTTGCAGCAGCTGACAGGACCCCTCCTCCACACATGTGCCCCTATCTCTAACACCAAACTCTGGTGAGCCTTGGGGCCTGGGTCATGTGGGCAGATACTCCTCCCAGTGTGGCCTAACTTCCTCCAGCCCTGGTGACCTTTTATTCTTCTTTTTTCCTTCCCCCCCCCTTCCCCCCTAAGGCAAGGCTTCTCTGTGTAGCTCTGGCTATCCTGGAACTTGCTCTGTAGACCAGGCTGGCCTCAAACTCACAGAGATTCCCCATTCCTCTTTTTCCCAAGTGGTGGGATTAAAGACATGGGTCACCCAGCTAGCCCTGTGATCTTACCGATATCTGGAACCTTACTGTCAGGTGACAGACTCTGGCTGCCAGAGTGGGTAATGAGCCTGATCAGGGCTTCCCATCTGACCTAGCATGGGCACAGTGTGATGTGTGTGAACATTCGTAGCAGGGACCCTCTGTATGGCATCTGAGTGTGTCCTGTGAGGAGATGCATGTGGACAACTGTGTGCTTATGTGTAGGCAGTGTGTGCCTGAGGCGAGTATGTCTAGTGCAGCTTGGCTCTGTCTACTGTGTGGGCATGTGTGTTTCTGCCAGCCAGCCAGGCGATGTCTTGCAGCAGGCAGGCTCCAAGGCTAAGGAGACTGAGGTTCAGTGTAGGAAGAGCTGGCTTCCCTGACGTAGGGCACGGGAGAGCCCAGGGCAGGTCAAGTCCTCCCCTCCAGAAGATCCAGTGATGATCCTGACCTAGCCCTCCCCCTCACTGGAGTGAGAACCCCAACCTCCTCCCTCACTATACTGAGGAAGCTTCAAACACCCCCACACTAACTGTGGCTAATATCCAGAAAAGTAGGAATGGGGCCTGATCAAGGGAGATTCCTGGAGGGAGATCATCCTTGCCAGCCTATTCCAACACTCCCCAGATTCCAATACACACACTCAGACCCCCCATACATGCATGTGTGTGCCACACACACAGACCTCTGCTCACCGGAGCTCCTCTAGTCACACACACAGCTACTTCCTCCCTCCCTCCTTCTTTCTGTCTCTTTCTTTCATCTTTCTTTTTCTGTTTGTTTTGGGTGCTTCTACCAGGGCTTCACACACACTAAGAATACTACCACAGAGCTATAGCACCAGATTCGTAGGACTTTACTGCAACAGGGACTCAAAGAGGCAAGGTTGGCCCCACAGGGGGCACTGCTAACTTTAGAGACTTCTTGCCTTCCCTGGCATTCCTCAAAGACAATGTCCAGCTGAGCCTAGCCCTGAATCAGGAGGCTAAGGAGATGGAGGGAGAACCAGGAGACCTCTCAGTCCTTCTGGAAGACTCCATTCTATTCCTAACCCAGCATTCAACCCACCATGGGACACAGGTGAGCCTGTTGCCTTGTGACATAAGGGCAATTTGAGGAACCATGGAAAATCTGACGCCTCCATACTAACCCCTGGTTTACATACTACTTTCCCTCCAACTGACCAAAAACAGTGTCATCGGTCCTTTGCCCACAGAGGACTGGCTGGTTCCAATCCTCTGAGCTCCAAGGACAAAGCCACAACCAGGTATCAGGCAGGAAGCCCTTTATGTACAAAAAGCAAAGGGCACCTCCCCTGAACACTCTGCTTCACAGCCAGAATGTACCAGGATCCAGTCAGTCCCACTGGAAGCCGACAAGTCTTGAAGAGGAAGGGTGCCCTGGCACATTGCCCATCTGCCTGAGATGACCTATCCTACCTGGGCCTCCCAGCTCTGCTCATCCTGGCTCCCGCTGTGCTGCGGCTACTCACTAACCACCAGAAGTAAGTAGGCCCAACGCCCTTGCCTGGGCCAATTCCCAGCAGACCTGTAGGAACAGGAGAAAACAGCTGTGCCGGGAAGCACAGCCAAGCAGGCCCAGCACCAGCCTGCCTCCACTCAGCCAGCACAGGGCCCAGCACCAGGCTGCCTCCACTCAGCCAGCACAGGCCAGTTCAGCTCTGCTGGGCAAAAGGAGGTCATGTTCCCTGGACTTGACTTTTTCTTCTGAGAGTGGCTGTTAGGCCCAAATTCTCTTGGGAACCAGCTATGTGTCCCTTCAATGTTAGGGTCTAGAACACTGTGTCCTTGCCCTTAGAATAACATTTCTGGCATTGTTAAGGAGACCATGGAACATGGTGAGGGGTGAAGAATACTTGGTCCTACCCTCTTGTCAAGGAGGAGGCCCTAAAGGTTACGAAGTTGCAGAATGCATTCAAGCACCAAGCTCAATCCCTTTGAGCTTTTAAATATATATATGGGGGGGGGGGGTCTCATGTAACCCAGGCTGGCTTAAAACTCACTATGTAAACTGGGTGAACCTTTTTTTGAGAGTGGGTGCTGGGATTAAAGGCATGTGTCACTAGGCCCAGCTCTAAGCCTCTTTTTTACATGGAGGAAAATTATATTGCTCTACTGCCAAGGTGGCCCCGAGGCTTCAAGCATGTCCTGCTCCTGTGCTAGAGTCACAGTGAAGTAAGGGAAGGCCAGGCTATGTGGGACATACCTGTAAGCCTAGCTGCTCAGAAGCCTGAGGCATAAAAATCGAAAGTTCAAGGCTAGCCTGGGCAACCTAATGAGACTCTATCTCAAAAAGAGAGAGAGAAAGAGAGAGAGAGAAAGAGAGAGAGTATAAGATGTGGTTTAGCGGTGCTTCCAAGTAAGGCTTTGGGTTCGATCTTCAGTACCACCAAAAAAGCCAGAGAGATGAGAGAGTAAAAGATGATAGTGACCCATCTTGGTCCCTGTTTTGTAGTTTCAGGTGATTCTCACATTACTGTTACACCATTATACAGCTGAAAAGAATGAGACCCAGAGATGTTCTGAACTGGAGGAATGGTAAAAGCAGCATAGTGTGCTGGCCGAGGTGTCCTGGCATTTCCACTCCAAGCTAGGTCTCCTCAAAAGGTCCCGCTCCCCCAGCTGGAGATCCATCACTACTTCCTAGAGGCAGCAGCAGCCTCAGGCTTTATCTTTCCATCAGTTCTTCAAATTATTTCTAGTTTAAATTTAAACTTCAATCAGCTGTGCCAGATAAATGGTGTCAGAGCCCGGCAGTAGTCACAGTTCTGAGTCACCCCCACACCCCCCATCATAGCTACAGAGATTGGGGGCTGGTTGGGTGGGGCTGAGCAGGGATGGATCCTGACACTCTGTGAAGAAGCCCTCCTTCCTGAAAGCAGCCTAGTCAGGGTGACAGAAGAGGCAACCTACATACCTCATGTGGGAAATATGATGGTTGGGAACTCTCTGGGTTTTCATTCATCTCAGATTCCAGAATGGGACACATAGCCAGGGACAGGCCCCACATGAGCCTTCATGGGTGCACCACTCTCAGTGTAGCCACGACTGCTGATGAGCTACCCATCTTTGAGTCCTTACTTTCGCCTCATCCCACAAAAGAAACTCAGTATGGTGAGCCTGGGCTTGGGACTCCTGGTCTTTAAAGGGCATGGTAAGTATTTGACACCACTGCTTTTTGGGCCAGAACCTGAGTCTCAGTCATAGCACTATAACCCCAGGACTTGTCCCAGCTTTCTCCTTCTCTCCAGAAGCTAGGACTGGGCTCATGCGTGCCAAGCACACACCCAGAGCCTCCTGCTCTCCCATAAACTCATGGGCAGCTGGGCATTCACCTTCCCTCCTCACCTCCTATCACACCCCTCCTGTTGCTATTAACTACACTTAGCCTCTCTGTTACCCACAAGCCCCATCACTCCTCAATACACACCCTCAGTTTCATACAGTCAGACTGTGAGTCTCCTACCAGTCACCTTCTTCCACCAGAGTTCCGTACTGCAGTGTCACCTTCCACAGTCCTGTCATATCCTCAAGCCTTTACAATACCATACAAAGATACTGTCACAGAGAAATGAAACACACACACACACACACACACACACACACACACACACACACACGCCGCCCTCTGCTGGCCTGTTCACCACACCCCAGCCTAATCCATAGCAGGAACAAGAAAACCCAGTCCCCTCCCTCTGTACCTGATCAGCTTGGTCACAGAATATCAGCAGCAGAGGAAGAAGAACCTAATATGATTAGATGCACACTTACACACTCACACATGCACACCAATAGTGTTAAAGGAATGAATGTACTCATGACCAGATGGTCACTATGATATAATGCACAGACTTCTGGGACACACAGGGATGAGGACACATGAGTAAATCAAGGCACAGAATGTAGAGGGGAAGCCAGTGAGAAGACATGATGTATGAAGTTGCACGGGGCACACATCGAGCCTCAGAACACACAGACCGCCATATAAGTAAAAGCAAGTCACACGTGAAAAAGGACACATTCACAGGGAAAGTCCCACTATGACAAACAAAACACACTATACCCACAGGTCCAGACACAGATACTACAGCAACAGAAGCCAGACTCCTCCGAGGGCCCAGGGTAGAGGCCAAAGGTGAAAGGAATCCGCCCCCCCCCAACTCATTCTAAATCCCCCAGGTTTGAGTAGCGTGCTTAATGAGGCTCCCTTCTCTCCCCTCCCCAGTACTGAGGAGTTGGGGAAGTGGGAGCAGTTGTGATGGGCCTCTCTCTCCACTGTCAGCCAGCAGGGCAGGGCACTCCCGTCACTGCTGTCCTCATCACCTTATTGGGCCCCCAGAGGGGGTGGCGTCTCTCTAGTGGGACAGAGACTGACAGCACCAGGCAGAGGCTACCCCAAGAAGGGGTTCAGCAGATCAGAGAGGACAGGAGTATGGTGGAGGCTGGAGCCACGCCCAGCCCAGAGACAGATGGAAAGCCAAGAAAGACACCGAGACTGAAAGAAGAGATAGGGGGAGGAGGCGGCGCCGCGAGAGTCCGCCGCCTGGGACCCAAGCACTGAAGGCGAGGGAGACCGGCGGCCCGGCCTCCGCCCGGTGGTGAAAAGTACCGGAGACTGGACTGCCAGAGGCGGGCGGGCGAGCGTGCGTGGTCCGGGGGTGCGGCTCCGGGAGGACTGGGTCGAGGGGGCGGCGGGTTTGGTGGGGGTGGGGAGACGGAGTACACGGACGGCGAGGGACAAACAGACCTGGCCTGGGAGCAGAGGACCAAGCAAGAGGGGGTGGGGACCGACGAAAGTGCAGAGGCCCCAGGGAGATTCGAGAAGATCGGACGGACCCTCGGCGGGGCTGAAGACACACAGAGGGGTAAAGATGCTGGGAGTAGTCGGGCCTGGGCTCCAGCCGTCGAAGAGAGGGTCAGACCGTCCAGGGTACCGAGGCACCGGCGGGTCTCCGTGCTCGGAGGGACTTTGGCTGCTCGTGGCTCAGTTTCTCAGTTTCAGAACCGGGAGCCGGAGAAGGAAGGGGGGAAAGGAGGCTACCGGCGAGAGAAAGGAGGGGAAAGGCCGCTGCGCCCTCGAGTTAACTCGGACCCTGCGCCCGGGCCCAGCTCTCACTCACCTCTCGACGCAGGGCCAGGCGCCAGGGGTCCCGGCGGGCCGGGGTCTTTCTCGTGGCGCTGCTCTCCCGGATGCGCGTGGACGGGGAGGGCGGCACGAGTCTGATCAGGATGGGCCCGGAGGCCAGTGGGGACCGCTCGGATCCCGGCACGAAGGGTAGATGTCCAGGGGCCGCTCGCGGGATCCCCGCGGCCGCCGCCTCCTGCTCTGGCGCCGCGGCACACGGAAGTGCAAGGGGGCGGGACTGCGCGACCTCACCCAGGTGCCGGCCCCGGTCCCGCCCCCACTCAGGACCCGCCCCACGGGCGCCCGCCCCTTCGAAGCTCCGCCTACGAGAGCTGGGGGTCCGGCGCGTCTCAGCCTCCTTCAGTTGCAAATCCTTCGGTCTCCAGATCTCAGCCGTCTCCTTGCGCCTTGCCCGCTAGTGGCACGCAGGCCATCCCATCTCAGGGTACTATTTTATAGAGGAGGACTCCGAGGCCAAGTTGGGGCGGGGGGGGCACAGCACACACAATAGAGCCCAGGAGGAACCAGCGGGGCTTCCCCAACTACTTGCGCCCACGCCCGGGACTCCCCACTGGCCAGCTGGCCTGCCTCGCCTGGCCTCATTCCTCTTCCTGCTGGCTTGAGCAGAGCCACGACGGGCTCAGTGCCCGCCGCCAGGCCTACGGGTTCCAGCCCTGCCCGAGAGAAGGAGCTGGGAGGTCTCCAGGGCGAGAGGCTCTAGCCAGTCTGTCTAGGCACTGCTCCTCAGACAGTTGTGGGAATTGCCTCTGCCCCCATCTTCTCACTCTCTTCCCTGTGCCCACGGTTTAGAGCTCCCCTTGCTCAGTCAGGCGCATAAGAGGAATTTGATTGTCAGCTGTAACTCATTCACTCATTAAGAGTCCCCTGGGCCCAAAGTCTAAGCACCAAATGGGAGCCAGGGAGTTCATTCTTCTGTCCCCAAAGCCCAGAACACTAAGTTGTTACATTATACTTACCAAAGAAATGACTTCCTGGGCTGGGCAGATGATAGTTTGTCTAGCACTCTGAAAGCTCTGTGCTTGACCCCCAGCACAGAGTAAACCACAGAGGGAGGCTCAGAACCATATTCCAGTGCTCAGGGGGAGAAAGCAGGAGAATGGGGAGCCCATCAAGTTCAGCCTTAGCTACATAACAAGTGAACGCCAGCCTGGCCATGGGACACCCTGTCTCAAAATAATAATAATAATAATAATAATAAAAGATAACTCTTCCTGGGAGGATAAAAGAGGGTTCTGGTATCCTGAGATCTGAGATCCCTAGGGTCCTTCTGGGAAACCATCTAGAAGGAATACAAGTCTAGACAGTTCTTTGCCGTCTGAGATCAAGAGAAGTGCCCCCCATCCCACCCATGGAGGTTTGAGACTTCCAGGGATGGGGAACCCTGGCAGAGATGTGGGTCTCCAAACCTTATTTTAAATGTACATTGGAGATCGAGCTAGGGAAAGGAAACCACAATGACTCGACCTTCTGTAGAAAGAGGAAGGCCACTGGTTCCTTCTACCCTGAAAAAAAAGGGCCCAGTCCTGTTAACTGTCCCCACCCCATAATAGTGGATTCTTCCCACAAAGCTAACTTTAGCCAAATTGGATTCCTTCTGGAAAGACAGCCTCCTTTCTCCTCACCTCAGGCTTGTGAGCATGCTGTTTCCTGGGTCATTTCCTATTAACATTTCTCTACCTTTCTCAGCTGTGTCTCCTCACAGGTCATTGATGCCCAGGTGTAATCTGTGGCCTTCCATCAGCTAAGGCACCCTATTCTTTAGCTTACCTTGAAAGCTAAACTCTTGAGCTGAAGGAAAGGGTGTGTTGGGTGAGCTTCAGGTGACCTTTGCCCACCTGGAATTGGGTTTCACCCTATCTGGCACCTCCTCCAGATCTGTAGCAGCCAACCCAGCCTCTCCCTCAACATCAACAATGGACCTACCCTGTGCCAGGGACCACAGCGGGAGAGCCAGCCACAAACCCTTTCTTCCCACGTGCTGCTTTCAGCCTTGGGAAAAGGAGATGAAGAGGGGTGGGTGATTGGGGGATGGGGCCTACTCAGTGTCAGGCTCTGTCCTAGGTGCTAGGTGTGCATCCTACACATGATCTTCAGGCACCCAAGAAGTGAGGACCACTGGTAATGCCAGCTTTGGTGACTAGCAAGGGAAACTGTGATATAGTGAGATGGAGAGCAGCTAAGAAGGCCATGTCCTGGCAAGGGCACAAGAGCAGTGAAGCATGGGCTTCTCTCCAGAGACTGGCCCAAGGGACTCAGAGAAGACAGGCTTGGATAGAGGTCAGGGACTTCAGGCCCAGGTGGATTAGGACCACTCATTATGGAGCTGGGTACAACACTGGGAAAGCCTGGAAAGGGTCCAGATGAGCTATTCCTAACCAACCTTATAAGGGCCTACTGAGGCCTCAAAGGAAACTGCCTATATCACATGCTGACTCTATGACCCTGACTGTATCATCATGACCACACCCCTCCCAGACTAAGTTCTCACCTATGAAAGAGGCTGCATAAAGACACACACACGCACACACACACACACACACACACACACACACACACACACGGGGGAGGGGGAAGAGAGAGAGAGAGAAAGAGAGAGAAAGAGAGGGAGAACACAGTTTCAGCCAAAGTGGATGTCTGCTAAGGACTTGGTCTGTATGTTTGTATGTCTGTATGCTTAGGGTTACAGGAATGGTCATTGTGCTAAGTCAAAGGCTCTTATTCTTGAAAGGGTACCGGATTCTCTCTCGTGACACAGGGTATTAATCCTCTA
Organism: Rhabdomys pumilio; assembly: GCA_030674055.1. Taxonomy (NCBI): domain Eukaryota; kingdom Metazoa; phylum Chordata; class Mammalia; order Rodentia; family Muridae; genus Rhabdomys; species Rhabdomys pumilio. The sequence continues at coordinate 180,668,210 of JANHMN010000001.1, read as the reverse complement.
GCAAGGCTGAGCTTAAAGCATCCACATAGAAGTGATTCCCCACCCTCCTTCTCTTTCTCCTCTTCTCCTCCTCCAGGTTAACATAAAGCCAAGTGACAAGATGTGGGTGGAGCTGAGTGGCAGCCACTTAGGACTGGTCCTCTGTGGTTTTCTGGATTTGTCCAGAAGAGAGCACAAAGACTTCTGTCCCTCTGGTATCATCCAAAGCTGTGAGCAAAACTGGGTCCTAAGACCGCTGAAGAAGTCTGAGATCGAATCAGGTAGCCTAAAAAGACCACCCATTGTTCCTGAGGCCCACCAGCTGAAGACAGGACAGGCTCTCCCATTTGCTTTCTGCCAGCAGTCAGTTTGTGTGCTGTTTGCTGTGTCTGCTGTCTCACCATCCTGAAGCTCTGGCTGTCAGGCCAGTCACCTCCACGCTGCCCACAGTGCTGTCCTGGTCAAGAGAGTAGACTCATGTTTCTGGGACAGAAAATACAGGCAGCAGGAATAATATATTTGGGACTGCCAGGGTTTTGTTGGGGGCCATGAGGTGGGAAAGAGTACTTGGGGAATGCCTATACCTCAGGTCATGAAGGCTGCCACAGAGGTTTCAGCCTCTGGCATTAGGTGAAAGGCAGGCAAAGTCAGGCTCCGGAGATCTTAAGAGTAGTGCCACATGGCAGGGAGTCGCTGAAAGGGCCAGGTTATTGTCCCATTCTGCCCTGGACCTGTGATTTGACTCTGTGTGGGCTTCCTCCTCTGTGGAATGAAGATGCTAATAACGACATCTTGTGGTTGAGATGGAGCTTCTGAGAGCAGAGGATCAAGCTGAGTCTGGGTGGGTTCCAACCGTTAACAAAGTCAGCAAGGCTGACTCTCTGAGATTCCTCTTCCCTAAGTTTGTTTAGTGAAACTTGAGGAATTCCTGGAGAGAAATGGGAAAAGTTCTTGGGGACATAAGGGCACAGGGCATTCCTGTGGCTCTCATGGGTACATCCCTGGACTGTCCCAGCCCAGCATTTACCTTAGCACAGTTCTGGCCAGGCTGTCTCCTGAGCGGGGCTCCTCTGTTCCAGTTTCTCACCAGAACCTGGGAGTGGCAAGGAGGGGCAGTGGAGCTGGGGCTGTTTACTAGTGACGGCTAGAGGCATGAAGGAAAAATCCATATCTCCTGCTCTGATTTCCCCGGAACAACTCCATCTGCCTCCGCTGGGGCTTAGACTAGTGTGCCTAACCACAGAGGGTGAAGGCCAGGAGAGTGAGACAGGGATGGCCTCATCGACTCCTCACTTGCTCTTCTGTGGATGCCTCCATTCTTCTGTAGACAATGGCTCATTGAAACTTCTGTAGCCTACTGGAAACTGAGGACAGGGGTTGAAGTGGCCCTGAGATGAAACAAGGTCCTTGGAAGTGCCAAGGGCTATCTATAGGCAGGACCCAAGCCACAGCATTCTCCTACCCTTCTCCCCTTCCCCTCACCCCCTTCCTCCACCCTTCCACACCCAACCTCTACTGTACCACTCCAACCACCTTTGCAGACAGTCCACTAGTGCCACTGTCATTGTGTACTGGGGTGGACAGCTTGCAGCCTTGCCCCTCCCTGCCCTAGGGAAGTATTTCCCAGCAAGGACGGGGAGGTGCCAGCCTTCCACGTGATTCTGGCCTGACTATAAAAGAGCCAGCTCTATTCCTGGGTCATGTAGCCACCTGGAGGCTGCCAAGACACTGACACCTGTCCTGGCATTGCTTTACTGGTGAGGACCCAAAGCTGGAGGTGACAGATGGGTAGGGAGAGCCCTAGAAACCTAAAAAACATAAAGACCTGCTGACTGTTTTGAAAGCTAAAGGGATGAGTCCTTTAAAGTGAATGAAACAGTCCCATTTACAGAAGAAAGTACAAGTGTTTTGTAAGTGCACAGATCTCCACAGACAGATCTGCCCACTCCTCTTCTCAGAAGGAAATGACTGCCTTGCTACTCCTCCACACAGAATAGCAGCCTGGTGCTTGGGACCTCTTTACCTTTTTACCCTTGAAACTGGGAAGTGGAGGTGGGGCTTCTGACAGACTTCGCCTGGCATCCCCTGGCAGGGCTCTACGCAGTGGCAGTGGGTAGTGCCCAAGAGAAGTGGTTGGGCCAGTTGGACCAGCAGAGCCTGACCAAGCAGCCTACAGTCAAGTCCTCTAGAAGTATGAGAGGCCCTGGGTCACTTCTGCCAAGACCCTGCTTTCTCTCTCTCTACTTCCTAGTCTCAGCTCAGTTTGTGCTTTGCCCCTGGAATGTCTTCCATCCAGCTCTTAATATCTGACAAACCCCACTCTCACCCTGCACCCCCACTCTCAATTCCACCCCCACCCCACCCTCATCCCGCATATGGCTCTTCTGCAGAAAACCTTTGTTTCTCATGTACCCTCCCCCACTACAGCCTGCCCAGGGCCTCACCTAAAGCATAGCCCTTGAGCAGAGGCCCCAGGCAAGAAAGAACCATTACGTGGCCACCTGTGTAACCGGGAGCAAATGCCAGCCCTCTCTTAGTCTCATTTTCCTCCCCTGGGGCTGCCTTGAGACTAACTTAATGTTAGCCACAGAGAGCCCAGCCCTGTGTCCAGCACTAGACGCAGGCAGCTAGGCCTGTCCATCCCTCTGTCTCACACCTCCCCATCTGCCAATCCCAGCGACTTGTGGTTGGCAGGGAGGAGCCTCCACATTGCAGAATGAGTCCCATCCTCCAGCTGCTCCCCACCTGGCCTCAACCCACCACCTTCACAGGTCTGGGCCAAGCCTCTGCCCACAGCCTTTTGTGGGCACAGACTGTGGCCATCTTAGCCACGGTGGCTAGGCAGGCAGCCAGGCTGCTGAACAGGCTTGGACTGGAGAAATTGTAAGCCCTTACGGTAAACAAAGCAAAACCAACCAACCAACCAAACAAACAAACAAAAAACTATAGTCAATACCCAGGCCAGCACCTCAGGACCTATGACTACAGGGCAAATGGGAGAAGGCTATAATTTCTGGATGTAGGGTAGAATTTAGGTCAAGGGCTGGAGTACAGAATCTAAGCTTTCAAGTAGCCACAGGTAGGATAGAGACTCAGCTGGTTTCTGATACCCCATCATACCAGGCTTCCTCAGGGTGGGCTTTGGAAATGAGACCTCAGTCACAGGTACCGGGCCCAGGATCGCTGGAGTTTCCAGGTGCAGAAGAAATCTGGGACCCAGTTTAGAGCTCTGAAAAAAATTTAAAAAAAAAAAAAAAGATAAGTTAGTCTTTTAAATTTGTCCCCGGGTTTTATAACCTAGATGCTTGGGAAGTTCATGCTGAGGTCTGTCCTCACTCCCTCCAGTTCCCAGAGCAACCCTGCTGGCTTGGTGGACTGGGAGGATGTTTCCCAGGGTGTGGACTGCTCTTAGCCAGGGTGGGGGAGGGGTGCTGTTTGGAGGCCCAAAGTCGAGAGAACATAGAGGAGGCATCGCATCGGAAGAGGAAGCATGAGCTAGGGGCTTTGGAAGGAGAGAATTCATGCCTGTGTACTGAGGTGCCAGCAGGTGTCTATGAGGGTTAGCAGGGAGATTGTGGGAGCATCCCATCTTTCCACTTGTGTCTCAAAACCTTCAATTCTACACCATCCATACCAGACACTAGAGTACTCAGAAGCCCCAAGAATGTTTTATCCTTCCCCAGACATTCAAGAAGACCAGTGTCAATCACAGTACCTGCAGGGGTGCCACACATTTGTGCCGGGCAGAGTAATACAAAATGACATTTCTTCCTGCAGACTGAGCCTTCTCCAATCCGGATGGCATCAGTGGCAAGGGTTGCCAGGCCCTGGCCAGATAGCAATAGGCCTGCGCTGATCAATGTCTGCCCTAGCCCCTGTCCTCCACCTCAGCCCACACAGTGGGCCCCCCACCCACTGTGGAAGCTTGTACAAATCTTTATCAACCTCATACTTCAGTATCTCCAACCTGCCTTCTCCGTTCATTCTTTCCTTGATTCTACTACCCTGCCCTGTGTCTCTCTTCTGGCCATTTTGCAGTCCCCTCTGCCTCCCTTGGTCCTGACAATCTGTTACCTTCATGGCAGCTATGTGGCCATCTTAAAAAAAGCTTTCAGGATTCACCCCTTGGCCCCAAGGCTGATCCTGGACCCCTTATAAAAAGGTCCAAAGTTCTGACAGGCCATCAGCCATGTATCTCCTTTCTCCCCTGTCAGCCTCCAAACTCCAGGAAGATGGCTACACGGGCTGCACAATGCCTCACCTCTGAGCTATGCCTGTTATAGAACACTTGGCTAAGCTTTCTCTGGATTTAACTGGGAGTTGGCTTAGAGACCTCCTCTGGATCAAAGAAGGAAAAATGTCTGTCCATCCCTCAGAACAGTCCAAGGCCTCCTACTTATGTCCTTGTCAACATCCCTGGTCAACTCCCAAGCCCCAACCTGTGGACTCAATCCCAGGTTACTGAGAAAGTGTGAACACAGGAAGCATGGGGGAAGGGGAGGGAACGCCCAGAGAACCTGGGGATGCTTCCCACAAGAGGCAAACCCTGGGAGGAATAGAGGAGGAGGACAGATAGATATTAAATGAGCAGTAGTTAGTGGATATTAGACCAGGTTGTTCAGCTGACTAGGCAGAGCAGCCCCCTCAGTCTGTGAAGGCCACACTTCCCAGGTATCAGAGACCTGCTGGGTTCAGAGATAGCATAGCCTAGGCTGTACTAGCCCTTCTTCCCAGCTCAGCATCCCCTACTGTGTGACCTCAGGCAGGCAGCTTCTGAGGATGAGAGGCCCAACTCCTAGTAGTGGTGAGGTGAGAGTGAGGGTGTGGAGGAGCAGGGTTACTACCTTCCCTTTCTAGTTCTCCCTCCCTCCTCTCACCTCTGTGCCCTCTTAGCCCGAGGCAAGGAGCCTCTCCCAGGCTCCATTGGGATAATCTAGACAGTGTACTGAGCAGAGGGGACTGCAAATGGCTAGACAAAAGACCTAACTTCTATCTAATTAATCGCCTACCCCGGAGCATAACAGGTGTTACCATTGATCCCACAGAAGAAGAAACCAAGACTTGGGTAAATCCTTGCCTGAGGCCACACAGATTGTTACAGGGACAAAGGCTAAAAGTCCAGGTTCTGTGTTTGTCTCTGGGTTCCTTGGTCTGTTCCTCTGTCTGTATGAATCTTAGTTGGACTCTTTCTGCGTGACGCAATGTCTTCCAGGGGATCCCTCATTCCTTCCCATGCCTCAGAGGGCCTGCCCCAACCTTACAGGTTTTATTGAAGGGGAGTGGCCAAGGCCAGGAGTCTCCTAGGACTGTGGGATATTAGTCTTCTATTGATGAGTTTAACCACTTAGCTATGTGACCTCTGACAAGTCACCTTCTCTCTCTGGCTTGAACTGCCTTATCTGCAGTGGGGCTATTAGTGCCCCTTTCCCCATAAGATCCGGGAACTCAGACAAGAGAAGTGTTTAGCCCAGTGCCTACATCAGAGTACACCTGGGGGGCTCTGTTGTTGTGCTTTGTATAGTTCTGTACAGTTTGTATAGATGGACAGGCTCTGTGGAAAGTAACCTGGCACCAGCCTGGCACCTGGAAGGAGTCCTTGGTGGCAGAGGTGGGAAGGGTGAAAAGGCACTCCAGGTGGAAGAAACAGCCCAGGATGACGTACAAGAACAGGGCAGCAGCTGTAGAAGGGCCTGCTCTAGATACAGGGAAAGGGGTGGGGTAGATTGAGGGCCAAAGCACGGGCTTCACCCCTGTGGTCATTGAGAGGAGCACCCTCAGTGGCCTAGAATACCATTCAGAGGCCTAGGCATGGATTGAACAAATTAAAAAATGAAACTACAGCAAAGGGGTTTTCCAGGCAGAAGCTGAACAAAGGGCCAGGCCAACACTTGTGAGTACACTGGGACCCTTGACTGAGGGAATGATGACAGCTCAGCCTCTATAACTTACGATCTCAAGGTCACCAGAGCTGGGACCAGAGTGCCTAGCTTCATAGACAAGTCCGGTGGCTATGGAAGACTGGAAACTGAGAACCGACTCCTCCACCAGCCTATATGTCCCGCTGCCCTCACCTAAGGAAACGCCAAGGTTGGTTATAACCCAGTTCCAGGAGCACGTTGGCCCATGTAAAAGAGCACACATGAGCATGAGTAAATCCAAGGAGCCTTTTTGAGTCTTTGCCCTTCTGACCTTTGCTCAGAGAGCTGAGCTGACTCAGCCCTTAATGATGAGCTGCTGGGACTCTGGCAAGGAGACCCACCAGTGACTCATGGTTAAGGGTATCAGTGTGCGTGGAGTCCAGGACTGCCGTGGAGACCCTTCCTTTCCTTCATGATCAGGTCTATCCTTTTTCTCTATTTTCTGTTCTTTCTTTCCTTTTGTCTGCTCTCCACCCCCTTTCTCTTTACCACTGAGCTATATATCTTCAGACTGCTGTCAATTCCAAAACTGAGCTTATGTGTCTCTGGGTTCCCAGGTACCAATGTCCTGGCAGTTGCCTCTGTTCTCTCCCCAGCTGTAGTCCCCAACCCCACACCTGAGTGCCATGTCCTCTTCTCCTGATCATTCCCCACTGCTACAACTCACACATCTCCCACTCTCTATGGGCTGAGAATGCAAGCAGGCTCTCCAGATTGACCCTCAGCTTCCCATGGTGACATCTGGTAACATTTGTCGACATGCTCGTTGTTTCTCCAGCATGATGGGTGTCTGTGTAGAAAGGGCAACGGAGGGTCTTATCCATGGAAGTTAAAATGGATTGGGTTAGTCTGCATCTCTGTGGCTCTCTGCATCAAGGTGTTCAGGAAGGCCCTGTCCTGGAAGCCTCTTCATCCCAGAGACATCAGAGCTCTACTAAAGGTTCAGATGCTGCAAGCAAGTCAATACTCAAGCAGTTGGGGGAGCAACATGAAGCCTGTTTGTGCTAATGTCTATGAATGTCCAAAACCACATAGACATACACACAACATACTTGTCTCTCTGGAATCTGACTCGGGTTTCTTTCCTGTCCCACTGCTTCTGGACGGAACATTTAAGCTTACAAATCACCATCTCTTTTTTCCTTGGCATAATGGATGGGTAAGAGGGTGCACATGTTCATGCATTCATAGTGATGGGGAGAGCTGAGAACAGCAATTCGAGAGGGCCAGAGAAAGGCTGGTACAAACTTGCCAGTTCATGGCCTTTAGGAATGCCCTTGAGGTGTTCCGTGTCACTCCGGTGAAACTTGTTCTAGCCAGGTGTCATACACACCTATAGTCTTAGTACTTGGGAGGCTGAGGCAGGAAAATAATACTATTAGAGCAGTCAGGGCTAGTGATACCCTGTCTACCAATACCTGTGCATTTGAGGGAAGAAGAAAAGGGGACAGCCAGGATAAAGCCCACTGTCCCTTCCCTGGGTCTATCTGACTGCTTTGTGTTGAATCCTATGTGTCCTGAAGTGCTTCTTAGTGGCTTTTCAGGCTTCTTTGGTCTCTCCAAAGAGGACCTGAGGCCTGAAACAACAGGGCAACAGGTCTCTATGGAGATTATGACTCTGTAAACCTTAAATCTTGAGTTCAGAGGTCAGTCTCCTTGGAAGGGTATTCTTCCCCCACCTACCCCACCCTGAAATCAACCTTTGTTCCCATTTGGGAGCAGCTAACTGGTTTAAGGCTGCCTCGGGGCATCCAAATAAAACCTGAAAAATGCTGGCCCCGCCCAGTACTGCAGAACTCCGCTGAAAGGTAATTATAGGGCCTGGGGTGGCCAGCTCTACCCACAGTGAAGCGCTTACTGGGCTTAGGGCCAAGGGATGTATGGAGGTCTCCCCTCCCTGTCCTATTCTGTTCTGGGCCTTTAGGATCCAAGCATCCAAAATCCTCAGCTTTGATGCCTTCTATCAGCCCACATGCCCCCTGATCTTGTCAGGGATCCCCTGGGTGTCTGGGTAAACTCTAGACTCTGAAGAAAGTATGAAGAATGTGAGTTTTGAATCCCTATTAAAAACAGTAACTCCAACTTCCATACATACAGGGTGCTCACAACTTGACAGGCTCTAGGCTAGCCTCTGCCATTGAGGTGACAGTCACCCACAACTGGACCACAAAACCCCTATGTTGTCAGGTCTTTCATTATAAGGGAGACAGAGATCCCAGGAAATCTAAATAATACTTCCATCATCACATAGCTGATAGGTAGTCAGAGTGGGCCTCACATCCTAACCTGTGCTGAGTTTCAGGCCAGAGTTCACAACCACTAGACTAGCTTGTCTCTATACTACAGGAGCAGAAGTGAGCAGGCAACTGTGCAGGACACAGTAAGACAGTGAGTGACCCAACAGTATCCACAGCTGTGGAGAGAGAGAGCATTTTTACCCTAGTGGAGTGCACCTTTACTGTAAAGGCCTAAGGGGTATCCTGAGTTAGTGTCTGGAGGAGGTGACAGAGAGGTAGAGACAACGGTGGCCACTTGTTTTGCTTTCGTATTGCCTGCCCTCTCTGCCATATCACCTCTCTTGAGCCTGCCCAGGGTTCAGGAGGCTCGTTTGCCTCCTGTAAGAGTGCATATCCAGGATGCCTTTGTGTTCATGACAGCCTGGACCTTGCAGGGATGCCTAAGTCTGACAGGCACAGAAGCTTAGGCCCTACCTCCTCTGGCACAAGGTCCTACTGCCTGGGCCTCTGCCAAGATTTAATCTCTGGAATTTGCCTTGAAATACTCCTTGTCCCCACTGACAAGCGAGGGCCAAGCGGTGACTGCCCTTGTCCCTGGGCTCAGGATGTTGGTCCAAGCTGCTAGAAAATTCTTATGAGCATCTATTAATAACTGACTCCTTGCTGTGTGACATTGACTTCCATTCTCTTATTCCCGATTCTCTGGGCCCTTAGTAATGTTATAGTAAAAAGACCCTGTGTTCCTACTTCTCTCTACACTAAATAGTATCTCCAAATGACCTCTGCACTAACCTTGTTATAATAAACAAGGGACACAGAACACTTACTGAGCTCCTACTGTGTGCTGACTGCTACTGAGTGAAAGAAGGGGGAAGAGGTACAAATGTCTAGGTAGCTACCATGCTGATTGATCATTGCATTTCTTGCCAGTCCTTGAGGAATACAGCTCACCGTCCTTTCAGAGCTCCTATGCCACCAGTAACCAGGTGGAGTTCTCAGGAAAGTAGGAGCCTATTTAACCTCCCTTCTGCACCCCACCTCCTACCAAGAATTGAGGCCAGGCTCCGGCCAGGGCTTCTTGTGTAACGCTGTCCTTGTCCTCTGCCACCTCACAGTGCCTGTGCCCTGATTTCTGTCCTCATTCTCACTGCCTGACCCAGGATGAGGAAAGGCAGACAGGATCATCTGTCTTCCTGTCTCAGGTTCCTGTAAGGCTATGAAGCCTGGTTGGGGACATGGCCCCAAAGTGGCACAGTAAGTACCTTTAGACAACTGTGTCAGAGCACTTTCATGGTCCTGTCTTCAGTCCTGGCCCTTGGCTGATTCAAACATGTGGATCAGAACTCATAGTTTACTTGAGCCTGGAGGTGGGTGGGGGAAGGGGATTGAAAGTTTCCCTGAGCAGAAGCACAGGGGTCTGAGGTCAGTAAGGGAAAGAAGCAAGTTCTTAAACAGGTTCTTTTGTTTGTTTTGTTTTATTGTGTCTGGCCTTGAACTCCTTATGTAGTCCAGGTAGACATCAGAGTCACAGCAACCCTCCTGCCTCAGTCTCTGAAGTACCAGAAACACAGGTATGCACCATCACGCCTGGCTCTCTCAAAAAGAATCTTGAGAAAGAATTAGTCTTGGATCAGATGGATTGAGCTCAAGCCCTGCCCTGTCACTTGGACCTAAGTTCCTAACCTGTGAAATAAACACAGTAATACTTGCCTCCTAGTGGAAGAGAGCTTGCCGGGCACATGCTAGACCCTGGGTTTTATCCCAGCACCACAAAAATTAAAAAAAAAAATTAAACTAAAGGAGACAATCTCTTCTATCCTCTACATCGGTGATGAACACCTACTGCACACTGCCTTTTGCATTCAGCACTCAGGGAGGTGACTACTCTTTTGGCGCTGACAAAAGAAAAACAGACAAGTCACCAGAAATCACATCTTACCAGGCAGGAAATGACAATATATTGTGATCAGAGCCCAGGTGGGGCATCCCAGGGGTCATGAGACACCGTGTTCCCTCCCATCCAAGAAAGCTTTCTGAAGGAATGGCTCCTAAAAGATGAGGGAGGGAAAGCATAGTCCAGGCCTGAGCAGAGGGAAGGCAGTGACCACGGTGTATATTAGTGGTTCTCAACCTTCTTAACGCTGCAACCCTCTACTACAGTTCCTTATGTTGCAGTGACCTCTGAGCCATAAAATTATTTCATTGTTGTAATTTTGCTACTGTTATGAATGTTAATGTAAATATATCTGATACGCAGGATATCTGGTATTGACCCACAGGTTGAGAAATGTTGGTGTATATGAAGGAGTTCAGCCCCATACACAGCAATTGTTTAAAATAACCTACAGGTCAGGCCTGGTACGGTGGCCCAAATTTATAATCTCAGCACTCAAATGTCTGAGGCAGAAGGATTGTTACAAGTTTAAGGCCAGCCTTGGTTTCAGAGTGAGGGCCTGTCTCAGAGAAAATAAATAAATAGATAGATAGATAGATAGATAGATAGATAGATAGATAGATAGATAAAAAAAAATTCCAAAGCAGGAAGCCAGACAGACTGTCCTGGATGTGGGACAGATAAACTGGGTCGGGCGTAGCCAGCAAGCTGCAATATTTACTGCCCGGCTATAAAATATTTACATGGATTCCTGATCATTTATGGTGTTTGCTTTCCTACCTTTGGGCTCCTGGCAGGTAAATGGTGAGCCCTGCAGTTCATCCATGGGAGGGGACCCAGGGCACTGGCAGGAGAGCTCTGTACCAGCACATCAGAAGTCCCCACCTGAGGGACTCCAAGGGAAAGCCAGGAATCTAAGAGTGCAAGGTAAACACACACAAAGGTCAGGCTGTGGGAAGAAGCCTGCTCCAGAACAAAACTAGAATAGGACCCCAGCACCTCCTGGCCACATGGTCCTATACAGCCTGCTGGACACCTCTCATTCCTGTTTCTTCATGGTAAAAATGGGGCTAACAATTATATGGTAGTTTCTTTGTTTTGGGGTGTGTGTGTATGTGTGTGTGTGTGTGTGTGTGTGTGTGTGTGTGTGTAGGTCAGAAGCTCATGCTAAGTGTCTTTCTTAGTTGTTTTCCACCTTAGTTTTTGAGACAGGATGGTGCACTATATCTGGAGTTCACTTATTGGCTCTTCTATTTAGCCAATGGGATACCAGGATCCACATAACTCCTCTATCCTCCAACACTGGGGTAATGATTGCATCCGGCTTTCCTAGGGAGTCTGTGGATCCAAACTCAGTTTCTTAGTTACCAACTGAACAGCACAGTCCATTTTTTGAGACAAGTCTCACTAAGTTATCTGAGTTATTCATGAAGTCATTCGACAGACCACTCATGAGAGGGAGAGAGGGTGGTATTCCAGTGGACCAGCGGGGCAGGCCCTCAGACAGCCCCAAGCTCTTCTAACATACCAGTAGCCCTCACCCAAGGGACTCCAGGGAAAGCCAGGAATCTAAGGGTGCAAGAAGTACACAGGCCAGGAGGTGCCTTTTAGTTCTCTGAAAGGAGAGGGCTTCTCAGTCGAGGCAGAAGTGGAGTTTGGCACAGCTGGAATAGATAATTCCAGAAAGTGGAGACCAGGCTCTTGGCTCACAGGTTTTTGGAGACCAGGGGTAAACTGAGCCTAAGATTTGAGGGATCTAGCATAGGACAGCAGGATGAAGAAGATGTTATGAGTGCAGGGATGATGGGGTCTGCAGACTCCTGAAAGTAGCTTCCTGTTCTGGATGTAGACAAGAAATCAGCCCGCACAGCCAAGGATTTTTCTCCAGGGCATTCTTGGACCACTTTACCAGTGTCTCCACTGAGAACTCTAAGGTTAGAGACAAGAGAGAGCATAAGGCCATATGGAATCAGAATTGGGACCAGAAATCATGTAAATTATCTCCTAGCTCTAACGGTTATTATCTATGGACTTTTAGTTAGAAGACACCAGCAATCATCTGGTTCAGTTCCCCAGCATGGTATCTAGAAGGGGAATGTACCCACTCCAAGCCTGGTTGCCTCAAGTCTTTCTTCTCCTTCCCCTACTTTGAGCTTTGTCTATAGCAGAGGCACCTAGCCTCTACAACCATATGCCAGCAGAAGAGAAGCCATTCGTTTTATACAGAGTTATTGAATGCAGGGAACCTGGTGTCCAAACAGTAGAAGAATGGAGATGCTCTAGGTAATGGAAAGGCCCAGAGAGAAAGCTGCCACCCAGGCTGAGGGGAGCAAAGGAGGAGAAGGCACTGCGTGGAGTCACCGCTGGAGGACTGCAATGGCAACTTGGGGATTTTCTTGCCTTATTTCTCAATGGCAGTTTTGGCAGGAACTTCCCATATTTAGGGCTCACTTCCCTCCCTCAATTGTAGCTCTGCAGGTGCAACTGGCTGGAAAGTCCACTGCTTCCCCTGCAGGGAAAAACTAGTTGCTGGAGAAACCAGGGCCTGTGTCACTGCCCCTCTGCCCAAGGAGAGAGCAGGATCTGATGAACTCTAGCACCAGGAACTCAAGGATATGGCAGAGGACAAGGAATCAGCCCTCTGAGCAACACCCAGGAAACCCTATGTCTGAAGTCCAACGCCAGCTACTCAGTGTTTGTTTGTTTTCTTTTGAAATGGAGTCCTGCTGTATAACCCAGGCTGGTTTTGAACTCACCACTCTTCTGCCTCAGTTTCCCAAATTGTAGGATCATAAGTGTGCACCACCACACCCACTCCACTCAGTCTTGAGGTCACCTTTCTGCCATCTACAGGACCCACAGATCTTTACTAAGACTCTACAGTGCCAGAGTCTGCATTATTATCTTAGTGTTACTTGACTCCAATCCTGTAAGGTGAATACTATTATATAAATGACTCCTTTTGCACATAGGAAAATTGAGGTTCTATACAGTCCAGTTACACTATGGTGGAGTTGAGCAGTTTTTCTCTCTCATAGCCCTAAGGCACAAGCATGGAGAGAGTCCTTGGTATTACCTATGTCAACATCTATGATTTCAAGTGTTTGAGAATGACCTCAAGGATCAGGCATTTTCCATCTTATCATCACTGAAGCAGAATTTGAATCCTGCCCAAGTCAAGGCTGGTAATGGGAGAGAGTCACACATTTTGAAGCTTAAATGAAGAGAACTGGGCTGAGTTCTCTTGACCATTGGGAAGGCATAGGGGACAGTCAAGCTCTGGGGTCAGGCTACTTGATCCCTTTCTACAGTCACATAACCTTAAGCTAACTGCTTTACCTCTTAAGCTGTAAGAGGAGATGCCCAATCCAGACCTTGAAGACTCTGGTATGGCATATAAAAGTCTAGATAGTCCTGGCGCATCATAGACAATGATAATGACCATGGCCCATAAAATTGAGGCATGACTCAAGACTTCCTGGTAGGTCCTAAAGCCCAAGTTGCTGGGAGGACAAAAAAGGTGATCCCAAGGGGCTAGGGCAGTCATGAGTACATGTGTCAGGGAGACATAAAGATCAGGCCATAGTGATTGGAAGACTGGCTCAGGGGTGTGTGTGAATGACTTCACTGCTCCTTCCTAAGAGTGTGACAAGGCACTCATGACTATCTTCTATGCAAGGTGTGTTGAGGAGATTAAATGTAATCACCTTTCAGAGTACCTGGTATGTACCCGAGACAAGTTTACCAAACACCAGGGATTATGACCATTTAATACCTGTGGTCACTATGGTTTCTGTGAGGGCTGCTCCAGAGACCAATCCCTGGAGTGATTTCTGGCTCTCAGCAAGCTCATGCACATCACTGAATAAGACTGGGGTGTAGCCAGTATCCTGACCTTTGGCCTTTTCAACTGGCTCCACCTTCTTCACTAGGTCAATCAGAATATGGGTCAGGACACCCAATGGTGTAGCTTTGGTTCCTTCTGTCTTGTCTCAGCTCCATGGTCAATCTGCAGAAACTGTCTCTGAGCCCCCAGCTAAAGTAAGCCTCCAGATCCCATCAGATGGCTCCTTGACTTCAGGCCACTTATCTGGACTTGTAATTAGTTAGCTTATTGGCTTGTTATAGTTAGTGGTTTATTGTCTGACTTCCAGCACCTGGGAAGAGTGCCTTGCTTTGGTGTCCTTGGGTGTATCTTCGAGAAGTCTGCTTGGTGCTTATCACTACTGGGCACTAACAAATGCTTGCTGAATGAACACATAGTAAACAGGGAGGCGAAAGTTCACATTGGAGGGAGATACAAAAACAGCAAATAGGAGTGCAGGCAGCCTGGGTTCCAGGCCCAGCCTTGCCTTCATTAGCTGTGGGACCCGGGGCCTTAGTCTCTCCAATGATATCATTAGGTCTTTGGGGATATGGGTTTCAAGACCTTCCAGGCTCCGATATTTTGTGCCTCTGAGGAGTCCCTGCCAGACTGTAACTCTAGGAACCTTTGATGGCCACTGTGAAGCAGGAAGTTACCATGACAAATACAAACATATTTATTTAAAAATATTTTCTCAGAATGTTTGTGTCTGGGCCATGAATGACTAAGCCCAGAGAATTCTCTCTTCCCTTGGGGCAGCCTCCTATAGCATTTGACTTTACACACCCACACCCACATACACACACACACACACACACACACACACACACACACACACACACACAAGCTTATATATGCTTATACAGAGTCACACTCATTCCTATAGTCCTGACATACACTTGCTTACATAGCTTCATATATCCATACCATATCACTCGAGTGAACACTCACACAATGGTACTCATACATTTTCCCTATACACAAAGCTCATTCATACATACTCACACACATTCACAGACCCAAGAGCACAGAAATGCAGCCACACACGTTTTCACTCCTTTGAATCATGTTTGTAGATACCAACAGCCCACATTGTCACACCAACTCAGGGGCAAACGTATAAACTCACCCTGAGAACATGTTGCTGCACCTGCATGCATACACTCATGTGTATCCTTACACACAAAACCCCCACATATGTGCTCTGATATATAATCACACACACTATCATGCCTGTCTACACATGTAGTTATGCCCACACACATGTGTACAGTGCTTATATACTCTTATGCTGCTCATGCTTGCATATGCCTACACACACGTTCACTCACATGCTCATATACAGCCTATGATACTACTCATGCAGGCACATATACACCTTCACATGCAAACACATATACCCCTACACATACTTATTATCACATATGCTCAGGCATTCAGATACACATAAATTCACTCAGTCACACACACATATGCATGATTGTACACTCAGACACTCACTCTCACACATGCATGTCCTCTTCTACTGAGTTAGCCCAAGCCCCTCCCATGGGCAGCTTGCCCCTGCTCGCTTTTCCCTCTGGATTCTATTTGCTTTTCTTAGCTATGATGAGCATATTTGGAGAGGGATTTATTTTCGCCCTATCTGGAAGCATATTTCCCCTTGGCCATGAGCGTGGGCAAATCAGTGAGCAGAGACCTAGTTGCCATGTTGTAGACTGGGAGGGCTGAGGTCAGACTAGGAGAGAAACCAAACTCAGAGGCAGGAAGGCTGCTTGGGGTGGTCTGGCAGCCTCAGCTGGGGCTGCTGCCTCTGATGACCTCGTAAGTCATCCTCACAGAAGCAACTATAGCTGAAGGAGATAGCTCCCCAAACCCCCGCTTTGCTGCTTCCATCATCCAGCTTGGGTTGTTCCTGTTTTGTTTATTTGTTTGTTTGTTTTTAATAAGGCATTGTAGATCTTCTGGTCTCCCTGAATTTTTATATGGTTAAAAATACAAGTTCTACTTTTCTATTTCATGATCACTTCTTTTGCCCTAACATACACGAGGACCTTCTCCTTTCAGCTTCATAACCAATGGGCTGGTTATATACTCTACCAGTATTCTCCAGTTTCACAGATTAGAAATTGAGGCTCAGAGAGATCAAGGGACATGCACCAGCCAGGGAAGTATGGGATCCTTCTGTCTTTCTATTCTCAGTCTCTAGCACAATACTATCTCCAGTCCTCAGGCTGCATACTTGCCTGTAGATGGCTGTGGGGTTGGCTTAGTCAGTGATGGTGGATTTAAACTGTCTCAAGGATGCATGGAGGATGTTTGCTCTGTTGCTTCCCGGGTGGCTGCTGTACCCAGTCAGCTTCTGAATGCCCGATATTGATCGCAGCAGTGTTGGGTGTGGAGAGGCCAACCTCAGGGAGGGTGGATTGCACAGACAGAGCCTCTGAAACCTGAGCTCCTTGTGCAACCTGCATATCATTGTCTATCGAGTAACATCCTTTCCCATGGGACAGCCCAGGAAAGCAGAGCAGGGCAAGCATTCATGCAGCAAGCAGGGTCCTGGCTTTGTGCATCCCTTCCCACTTCTGGACGTGTTAGGATGTAGTCATCCACTCGGTAAATATTGACAAAAATCAGAAGAATTTAAATGTGGACTAAATTTAAATATACATGTATCCAAACAAGATATTCAAATGACAGCAAGAACCTAAGAAGTTATCCAATATCACTAGAGAAATGCAAATCAAAACCATAATAAAATACCATTTCACACCCACGAGGATGTCTGTGACCCAAAGATGGAAAGTAGGGGACTGGAGAGAGAACTCAGCGGGGAAACTACTTGCCATTCAAGAATTTGGATCCTTAAACACACACACACACACACACACACACACACACACACACACACACACAAATTACAAAGTGGTTGTGGTGTGACCTGCTCATAACCCAGCACCAGAACAAGGGGGCTGTTCAGAATATCTGAAATGGAGATCTCTGGGCTTCTCCAGAGACATCGCCTCAATACATTAGGTGAAGAGCAATGGAGGGAGGAAAAAAAACCCTACCGCAGACCTCTACATGCATTCAAAAACTTGTATGTGCGTTCACACACATAACCACACACACATGTGCATGGAGAGAGAGAGAGAGAGAGAGAGAGAGAGAGAGAGAGAGAGAGAATTGGCAAGGCTACCAAGAAACTGGAGACCTTATGCATTGTGAATAGCAATTTAGAATTGGATAGCCACTGTGGAAAACAGCCTGGCAGTCCTCAATGGTAACACGAGTTGCCAGAAGACCTAGCTATCCCACTTCTAGAGAACTGAACACAGATGCCCACATAAAAACCTATACACAGAAATTTATAACACAACATTATTCATCACAGTATAAGAGTGAAAACAGCCCACATGCCCACCAACCATAATGTGGAACAGCCACACAACAATTACATGCTGGCAAAATGAGCTTGAGAAAGAAGGAGAGGTAGGAAGAGAAGGAAGGGGAGAAGGAAGGAAGGAGGGAGAGAAGAAGGAAGAGAAAGGCCAGTTAAAGGAATCTTTATGGAGATGTCCCCTAAGAGATCTAGAATAGGGGAGGAGCCCAAGAATCAATGGGAATGTCTTTAGCTGTGACTCACAGTATTGAGGATATGCAGCCTGAGAAAACTACCTCCTGTGGCCAGGCAGGAACCATGGTGGAGTGATAGGGACACCAACTCACCCACAAAACTTCAGACCTAAAATTTATAGTGTCTATAAGAAATGTAGATGGTATATGGAATAGAAGCTGAAGGATGGTCAACCAATAACCAGCCCAACTTGAGACCCATCCCATGGACAAGTACCAATCCATGATACTATTAATGATACTCTGTTATGCTTGCAGACAGGAGTCTAGCATGGCTGTTCTCTGAGAGGCTCCACCCACCACCTGACTTAGACAGATGTAGACACCCACAGTCAAACAGTGGGTGGAGCTTGGGGACTCTTATGGAAAAATAGGAGGAAGGATTTTGGGTCCCAGAAGGGATAGGAACTCCCCAGGAAGACCAACAGAGTCAACTAACCTGGAACCTTAGGATTCTCAGAGACTAAACCACCAACCAAAGAACATACACGGACTGAACGGAGGCCTCCCTGCACGTATATAGCAGATGTGCAGCTTGGCCTTCATGTGGGTCCCAAACAACTGGGGCGGGGACTGTCCCAAAAGCTGTTGCCTGTACATGGAATATGTTCTTCTATCTGGGCTGTCTTTCTGGCCTCAGTGTGAGAGGATGCACCTAGCCTCATGAAACCTTGATGTGTCAGGGGGGGGGATACCCAGGGGCCCCCACCACTCAGAGGAGAAGGGGAGGGTAGATGGGGGAGAGATTGTGTGAGGGAGTGACCAGGAGGGGGTCAGTGAATGGGATGTAAAGTGAATAAGTAAAACAATAACAACAACAACAATAATAATAAAAGAAAGAAAGAGAGAGGGAGAGAGAGGGAGAGAGAGAGAGAAAGAGAGAGAGAGAAAGAGAGAGAGAGAGAGAGAGAGAGAGAGGATCCTTATGGGCCCTGCCTGATGGCACATCCCTTTAATCCTGGAACTTGTAAGGCAGAGGCAGGGGATCTCTGAGTTTGAGGCCAGCCTGATTTATATAGTGAGTTCCACACCATCCAGGGCTATATACTAAGATCCTGTCTCAAAAAAATTTTTTTTATGGGAATAAAAAACACAGAGGTCTAGCCGGGCGGTGGTGACGTACGCCTTTAGTCCCAGCACTTGGGAGGCAGAGGCAGGCAGATTTCTGAGTTCGAGACCAGCCTGGTCTACAGAGTGAGTTCCAGGACAGCCAGGGCTACACAGAGAAACCCTGTCTCAAAAAGCCAAAAAACAAACAAACAAACAGAACACAGAGGTCTAAAAATATTAAATGTTTTTCAACATCCAAGGAAGGAAATAGTGTCAACCCTGTGGGCGTAAATGTGACAAAAGTGATGGTAATCATGTGTGTTTGTCGTGCACATTCATTGTAAGTGCCTGGTAATATAGATGTTTCCATACGAATCAGCTTATGTAATTCTTACCATAACCCTCATGGCAGGTTTTACTACCACTCCATTTTGTGGACCATGAAACAGTGATAGAGAGGTGAAAAGACTTGCCCAAGGAGTGTTGGAGCTTGGATCAGTATATCTTCAAAGTTCACAAGAATGGTTCTATGTGATCTAGTGGTCGTCACACCCATAATGGGAGCCAAAAGACAGGAATGTAAGTTGCTGCTACCGCTGTCAGGGCCTGGGGCAGGGGAAACCTGGTTCCTGTCTTTGGGTTATTTCCAAGGATACACCTAAGCTGGTAGAGAGCTTGACCAGTATACATAAAGGACAGGGCCAATGCTCAGCGTGTCGTGAGCCAGGAGTGCTGGGCACCAGGGGGAGCTTTTGTGAAACTGGTCTGGAAGCATGTACGGCTACTTTCCAGCTAGACTGTGGTTTTAAGGGACGGGAAATGTAGCACATGCTTAGACGAGGGGTGGCCTAAACCCTCAACTGGCTCTGATCCAAATTCCTTGGGGTTATGGATACACAAGGGCAGCCTCATGTGACCCTTCTATGTGTGTAGCCTTGGAGCCAAGCTTCAGGGACAGTTCCTTTCCACCCACCCCATGAGAAACCCTGTGTCAGGCAGGTCCAGGCCAGTGATGAGTGGGCCAGAGACATTTCCTCACCGGGGACTTTTTGAATTCCTAAGAAGTGGGCTTGAAGGAAATGATAAAGGGAACCTCTGATGCCCTGCATCTAGGATTCAATTTCATCTCTGCCACCCCTTAAAGCCTCAGTTTCTCTACCTGTGAAATAGAAATAATTATATTTTTTAATTAGCCCACCTTTTAAGATTGATGGGAGGATTCGTTGAGGTGAAATGCAGAACCTGGGTCCTGGATAACATTCCAGAATCAAAAAAGCAAAAACTGACACCTACACTAGGACACATTTTGTATACTTTTTTTTTTTTTTTGGTCCCAGGCTGGGATTGAACTTGAAGCCTGTCTCGGCTTCCTACATGCTGAAACTGAAGATGTATACTAATGTTTCATGGGTTTGCAGGCACGTGCAAATATGACATCAGACAGTTAGGAGCTGCTCTATGTGTGCTGGGAATTGAACTCAGGACCTTTGGAGGGGCAGTGAGTGTTCTTAACCATTGAACCATCTCTCCAGCCCTGGTGTTGTTTTTTGAGACAGCGTCTCACTCTACAGCTCAGGCTGCTTCAAACTCACACCGAATCCTCCTGCTTCATGCCCCTGACTGCTGAGATTACAAATGTGCGCCACCAAGCCCTTAATTTGTATTCATTCACACACTCGTGTTCATGGACTTGCTGTTCTCAGAACTACCAGCTCAACACTGGCCACAGGCTGCTGGGTACAAGAATTCTGCATCAAAAGTAACCACAGCCAACTACTAGGTCCACCCACAGGCTCAGCAAGCTCCCTCTTCTGGGCTTCACTGACTGTTTTCTCTGCCCTACATGTCTCTCTGTTTGATTCGCCCTTCTTATCCTTCACAAACATCCCCTGAAGGGGATCTTCTTTGATGCTTCAACCAGAAAGATCTCTCCACCCACCCCATCTCTATGTTCCCCTTGCATGTGTTTGGTACCTCAGTCTGTCTGCTCTCACTGGGGGTTCTTCCCAAGAGAGACCCTGACGCCTGAGAGGGGAGTAATAGTGGCTCATTCTCTCTTCGTGCCCCTTCCAATGCGCAGCTCAGAGCTTTGGATCTGGAATGAACCATATTGATGATATTGTGGATATTACAGGCTACTCTGCACAAATCAATGCTCAGAGAAGCCAGACTAAACCAGGGTCTTGTCGCTGCCTACCAAGCTTCTCACACCACTCCATAGAAAGACCTGTGATCCAGGAAGTGTACACATAGTTCCTGACACAGATGTTCCCAAATCTCTCATTTAGGCACTGTCTCCAGGCCCTGATGTTCTGACCACTATCCTGGTAGCATGACCTCTTGGAGAGTTGACCAAGCCCAAGAGCTTTCAGAGATTACTTTACCCGATTTGAGCAGACAGAGGCTTCAGACCACTGAGGCAGATAGATTTCCCAAGGTGCCTAAAGATCTACCCTTGGGCAGTACTTTTCAGAGTTTTGTCATCACAACCAATCAGAGTAATCTAAAGTTCCAGGCCAGCCTGAACTACAGGGCAGGTAAGACTCTTCGTTAAAGGCAAAACAAACACCACAAAAACTAATGCAGATACTCCAAACCCTTCCTGAATCTTAACTGCTGAGGTGGAGCGCAGTGTTCAGAAGGGATGGCCCAGTTCACATTCTGGTGTTTCTAATCACCACTCCTCAAACAAGTTCCCTAACTTGGCCAAGTCTGTCCCCTGATCTGTAAAGCAGAGGGGACAGTGGTCTTGTTGGGCTGCTAGACGGGTTCAGTGTGATCATGAAAGTATCCAGTACACGGCTTTGTAGACTCAACAAAGTGGGCTGTTATGACCACAGCAGCCTTGTCATGCCCTGGGACTTTCAAGTGAGGAACAAAGTGTTGATGTTCTATTTCAAGGAGGGGCCCTGTTGAAGGTTTTCTAAACAGTGGGAAGCCTTGGTCTGGGAGGGCCCTTGCCCAGCAAGCATGCCATCTAGTGGCTGTTAAGTGAGAACATGCCCAGTCCTGGTGCCTCCACTCAGCTGAGGTCTAGGCCTCAGCTTGCCATAGCTTTTCCTCTGCCTTCCATCCACTGGCAGCCTCCAATCCTGCCCCATTGCCCTGGAAGTCTAACTGGCTCAGCACCAGTCCTGGCACCTCCCACTAGTACAGTAACAGTCTGAGATCAGCTTTCCCTGGCAGGGAGGTCACCGGGCACAGAAGCAAGCAGCAGGAAGGAACCCTCAGGAAGACAGCTTGTTCAGTGACCACCATTTATAGTCCTGAATTCTCAAGGAGTCTTTTTTATTCTTTCACGATTGATTCCAATTTTGGATTTTATGGGTTTTTTTCTTCAGATTTTATTTTTTAGTTTCCCAGTAGAATTTAAGCTACTTGTGGGCCAAATTTGTCTGCTAAAATCATTACACCCACCTTAGCAGGACAGACAAAAATCTATCTTTATGTCTATATTCATATCCAGATCAATATCATAGATACTGGAGCTTAGACCCCAGACCTTCACATAAACTGGGAATTCACAGTACTACTGAGTTATAAACCCAATGCATATATCATATCTCTTTCTTTTTTTGTTGTTTTTTTGTTTGTTTGTTTGTTTGTTTGTTTTTCGAGACAGGGTTTCTCTGTGTAGCCCTGGCTGTCCTGGAACTCACTCTGTAGACCAGGCTGGCCTCGAACTCAGAAATCCGCCTGCCTCTGCCTCCCAAGTGCTGGGACTAAAGGTGTGCGCCACCACCGCCCGGCATCATATCTCTTTCAAACAATCAGCACTGATCACACTCCAGTGAGTATATAGAAAACATAAATATAGACTTGGCTTTTCTTCTTCTTTCTCCTCCTCTTCCTCCTCTTCCTCCTCCTCTTCTTTTTCTTCTTTTGTGAGAAGGTCACAAAGGTTTGGGGGTGGACCTGGGAGAACTAGGAAGTAAATGTTATTAAGGTGCATTATGTGAAATTGCCAAATAACCAATAAAATATGTTGGATTTAAACAAACAAGTAAACAAACAAACCAACAAACAGCACACAGGAGTCCTCCAGTTGGTGAGCAGCAGCAGGAGGGTTTCAGGAGAAGTCTATCTGATGGTCAAACCTCACATTCTGAGTCTCAACACTCAACAGAGCTCACTTCACCTAAGATGAGGACACAGAGGCTTTGAGCCATGCAGTCCGTGATCAGCAACACTAGCAATAATGATGCACCAGGAGGCATTCATGAGAGCTTAGGAATGTTCTCTTTCAGTATGTAGGATGCAAATCCCGATGTGCTGATTCCTGCCTTCTTGAAGCTCCCTCTGGCTCAATGGAGGTACATACTTCATTGTGATACAGGCTCTATGATGAGCTAGGCAAGAGTACGAAGTGCTGTAAGGCACTGTCATTGTCACATCAGCTTGAGCTGTTGTAACCAAACACCATAACAACAAATTTATTTCTCCAATCCTGGATCCTAGACGTCCAAGATCAAGGTGACAGCCAGTTTGGTTCTTGTGAGGGACTCTTCCTGGTTTGTAGATGGCCACCTTCTTGCTATATCTACACACAGTGAACGAGAAGCCATCTCTCCCAAATATTTTTTTTGAGGTATTAAGGGTCAAAACCATGTGCTTGCACATAGTTAGCAAACATTGCATCTCTAAGATCCATCACCCTTAGATATCATCTTTATATGGCCACTGATCCACCATAGCCAGTTCCTCAAATCTTTTTTATACAACCACTGATCCACCACAGCAGCCCTCAAATATCTTCTTGTTATGGTCACTGACTCACTGTAACCAGTTCTCAAATATCTGGGCAATGGCTCCACCATAAAGGCTGTATATTTATCCTAATTCTCAAGTACTCTCCCGAGTGTATCTACATGTGTGTACTATCACATTTAGGACTGTCACTATATAAATTTTGAAAAGACACATTTAGTCCATAGCAAGTACAGACTGTGGGTAGTTAGGGGTCAGGATGGGAGTCCTGGAAAGGCAAAGAGTACTATCAGGGAAAAGATTTGGGCAGAGATGGTGATAGAAACAAAGAAACACCTGACAGGGCCTCTTTGAGAACCACTAAGCATTGTGCATCCTTGGCTGGCTTCAAACTCATTATGCCTAAAGATAACCTTACATGTCTGATTCTTCAGCTGAGTGTTGGATTCCAGGCACACACACTGGAGTAGGTGTATGTGTGCTGGGATTGAACCTAGAGTTTCTTGAGTGTCAGGTAAGCACTCTCTGGACCCCCAGCCTCTGAGTCCATCATCGATTACCACGGTACTTGATTTATTTGCAAGAGAGACATATTCATAAAAGGAAGCAACTTCCATTAAAAAAAATAAAGGCGCCGGGCGGTGGTGGCGCATGCCTTTAGTCCCAGCACTTGGGAGGCAGAGGCAGGAGGAGTTCTGAGTTTGAGGCCAGCCTGGTCTACAGAGTGAGTTCCAGGACAGCCAGGACTACACAGAGAAACCCTGTCTCGAAAAACCAAAAATAAATAAATAAATAATACTAATAATAAATAAAGGCAAGAAGAGGGCTGGGCCTGTAATGTCTGTGAGCATTTGCCTTACATTAATGAAGCTCTGGGTTCAATCCCCAGTACTGGGAATCTGGGCAGGGAGGAGCTTACCATGTAAACCTACCAATCTGAGTTTGATCACTGGATCCATGCAAAGGTGAAAAGAGAAAACTGACTCCTGAGAGTTCACTGAGACATACACACAACTACACTGCAAAAATAAATATTTAATTAGAAAAACGAAACTCAACAACAAAGAAGATGGCAGCTTGTCACTTGGGAGCTGGAGACAAGAGGCTTAGAAGTTCAAGGCCATCCTTGACTCTCTAAGTGAATTCCAGGCCAGCCTTGGTTACACAGAAAGATCTTATTTCAAAATAATAGTTGGAATTCCTGCACTTGTGAGTTAGAGGCCGGCAGATCACTGAGTTCGCGGCAAGTCTGATTTACATATCGAGTTCCAGGCTAGCCAGGGATACATAACAAACGGAAAAACAGCAGCTGGGCCTGGGAGTGCGCCCCAGTTATTCTAGTGTTCTAGAGGCTGCTAGTTCTAGGCCAACATGAACTACACACTCTCAAAACAACAAAAGCAACAAAAACAAAAGGGGAAAACAAAAACAAACAAACAAACAAACAAACAAAACACCCACCAAACCCAAACAAAAGCAAGAAGCGACCGAGACATATTTTCATAAATTGTTTGGACAAGCAGTTTCTTCCCAATCAGGAACGAGCCTGTCTGTGACGTCATTTTTCCGCGACGAAGCGGGCGCCGGCTGTTTCTTCCTCTAAGCCGTGGCTCTGAGGCTATGGGCAGCCAGGAGGTGCTGGGCCAGGCTGCCCGGCTGGCCTCCTCGGGTCTCCTGCTGCAGGTACTCTGCTGCGCCCGCTCCAGCGCGTGATGCCGCGGCTAAGCCTCATGGGGAGGCTGCTCTGGGTCCCTCGCACTGCAGGGGCTTCCACGGGTTCACGGCGGCGGGGAGGGGCGCCGGGTCTAGGAGTTGGGAGACTGCGATCCCTGTCTTGGCTGATGACTACAAACATGTCATTTTCTTTCTGAGTATTGTATTTCGTGTGGTAATAGGAGACAATTTAAACAAGTGGTAGAGACGGAGACTACTTTAATCTGACATTTTAAGGGGTTCATTTTTTGAGTGTTCCACTCTTGATCCTCAAAACACCGTTCTTCAACACTCATTTTCATTGAGTTTAGAGAGACCATATGGCATAGCTAAGAACAGGGATCCGGGTTGAGGCATTGCCTGCTGTGTGACTTAGGACAAGTCACTTCAGCCCCTGAGCCTTTAGCTCCTTGTTGACAAAAATGAGTGTTAATAGTATCTAATTCAGAAAGAAATTTGCAAGGATTGTTTGGGATCATTTGAATAAGTGCACTTAACACAGTACCTGTATCCATGTGTGCACTTAATAAGCTGCATCTGCTATGTGTTCTTGGGCAGACTATTTTTTGGCTTTTTTTTTTTTTTTTCTTTTGCAGATGACACTTGCCAGTTCATTTACATGGTCTAGAATCCACCTTCACCATTATCCTGCAGAGACACAAAGAGGTTAGAGAGAACCAAGCTGAGCTGAATTAAATTCAGGTTAGATGGCTGCTTTTAAGATAAGAATTACTTGGGTTAGGTGTAGTGACACAAGTCTTTCATCCCAACACTCAAGAGGTGGAGTCCTCTGTGAGTTCCAGTCTGAGCTTCAGTCCAGATAGGGCTACATACTTAGACCCTGTCTCAAAAAAAGTTAAAATCACTTGAGTTTTTTTTCTCAGCATCAGTTATTCTTGCCCTTCCTTCCTTCCTTCCTTCCTTCCTTCCTTCCTTCCTTCCTTCCTTCCT
>JANHMN010000001.1:180596517-180642250 GCA_030674055.1 Rhabdomys pumilio | reverse complement strand
CCTTCCTTCCTTCCTTCCTTCCTTCCTTCCTTCCTTCCTTCCTTCCTCCTTTCTTCTTTACCTTTGTCTTTTCTTTTTTCTTCTTAAAGACAAGATCTCTCTATGCCTCCCTGGATGTCCTGTAACTCACCATGTAGACCAGGCTGGCTTTGAACTCAGATCTGCCCTGCCTCTGCTTATCGACATGCACCACCAGTCCTGGCTTTTTTTGAGAAAAGAGATTGCCATGTAGCCCAAGCTGGCCTTAAATTCTTGATACTCTTGCTACAGTTTACAAAGTGGTGGGGTAACAAGCACATACCACCACCCTGGCAGCTTCTTAATTTTGACTGAGAACAGCAATGCAGCCTCACAGGGTGATTAGGAAGATTAGGTGGAATAGGTTGTTATGTCCTGGCATACTATACAAGGTGCTTAGTAAATGTGAGCTACTTTTATTAGCATAAGAAGTTTGTAAATGGAAGAATAGGATAAAATAAGCTACATATAAAGGATATAAAAAAATTTCCTTGCACACAGTACTTGCATAATCAATGTTGGCCACTCTTCATTTAACTTCGTCTGTCTAGTTCTTTGTTTTTCTGTTTCACAGAATAGGTGAGTTCAATGTGTTATACATAGTGTTTTTTTTTAAAGATTTATTTATTTATTTTATGTATATGAGTATACTATCTCTGTCTTCCGACACTAGAAGAGGGCATTGAATACCATTATTTCTGGGAATTGAACTTAGGACCTCTGAAACAGCAGTCAGTACTCTTAACTGCAGAACCATCTCTCCGGCCCCATAGTGTTGATATTTTTCACCTTTGGTAACACCTTACTATCCAGATTGTCGATGTAAGACAGGAACAGGTTATAGCAGAAGACACACTGGAGTAGTGATCTGTGTAAAGTGAAGCTGGCCCATTCGTTTGTTGTTTGTTATTAGGCAAGACTGCTTCATTCTGAGTTCTCTTTCTGGTGAATTTGCCTGGTTGTCATTTGCTGTTGCAGTTTGAAGCTAGGGCTCCACACCTCCTAAGCCAGTGCTTTATCACTGAGCTATAGTCTCAGCCCTGGTTGTCTTTTGTTGTTTTGTTCTTGAGATAGGGTCTCATCATGTAGCCCTGGCTCGACTAGAATTCTCAAATTCAAAGAAGTTTGCCCACTTTTGCCTTGTGGATGCTGGGGTTAAAGGTTTGTACCACGTGATTAGCCTGCTTGGTTGTTTTCAAGGGCCAAATAGTTAACTGATGTAAAAGCTTTTATAGATGTAAAGTTTTTTGTGAAAGCAAATGGAGGCTATGTTGTTAATAAGGGTCCACTGGATGGACCTAGCACACTGGGAAGCCTAGGAACCTGGACTTTGTCAGCCCAAACCTTTATTCAGATCAGCTAGAAGATACTGACATAACCTGAGACCATAAGTGTCTTGGACAATAACTTCTTTTTTTTTTTTTTAAAGATTTTTTTAAAATTTATTATATATATATATGAATACACTGTCACTGTTCTCAGACATTCCAGAAGAGGTCATTGTATCCCATTACAGATGGTTGTGAGGCACTATGTGGTTACTGGGAATTGAACTCAAGACCTCTGGAAGAGCAGTCAGTGCTCTTAATCGCTGAGCCATCTCTCCAGCCCTAATAATAACTTCTTAAATGTACAGTTTGCTTTTTGTTTTGTTTTGTTTTGTTTTTCCCTGAGAGAGGGTTTCTCTGTGTATCCCTGGCTGTCCAATAACTTGCCCTGTATACCAAGCTGGCCTCAAACTCAATCTGCCTGTCTCTGCCTCGTGAGTGCTGGAGTTAAAGGCATGTGCCACGACCGCTTGGCTAAATTAAATGTATAATTTGCAATCAGCATATATTATTGTACAAAATGATGGGTTTTATAGTTGTGTGTGGGGGGGATTTTAAAAAATAATCATAAAATGTAGACTCCTTGAGTGTTTTAGTTCGGTCTTATATACTTCCTTAAGTTATAACGCTGATACTTAAGGAAGCTTTGCAGCTACATTTTATTATGTAATTGTCTGAGCTAGACACTATGTAAGTTTTATTGCCTTTAATTTTTACATTTAAAAAATGTTTTCACTTCTATAATTTTACTTTAGCCTTGTAATCAACCTTATAATATCTTTAGCCTCATTTGACAGAGAAAATTGAAGCTTGTTAGAATTAGAAGATGCTCCATGCATTTAGGAGCTAAGTAATGGGTGGAGATTCAGCTGAGTACTTTCGCTAATGAGACTATGAACTGGCTTCCAGCCACCAACACTGAGTGTGGAATTTGGCGTGTATATATGAACCTACATGATTCTAAGAGGCTACAGGGCTTTCATCAGATAGAAAAGATCACCTCAGACTCCATAAACATGCTGATAGTCTTGGCACTGGAGACCTGGCCACTCTGTGACACTTTAGGAATAGTGTTAATGCCCTGGAGATTTTCAGACCATGGTAGTCCTCTAGTCCACACTGACTGAATCGTCCAGATGGCAGGTGTGTGTGGGTAACCAGGAGCGTGCTCAACACAAAGAGTTGACTTGTCAGACTCCATTTTACACTATCTATTACTACAATTGTTATTTAAATGATGCATCAACTCTGGAAAGTGGCAAGTGTTCAGTAGACAGTGTTTCCTGTGTAAGTAAGATAATCAGATTCCAAGGAGATTAACATGTCCTTAGAATCCCTAAATATTGCCAGAGAGAAAGACATCAGATCTCAGATTCCTAGTGAGCCTGCTATACTCTGCAGGTTCTCGTTTTAGTGTGTACAGTTTCTAGTGGGATTTTAGGAATGTCCATACTTTTGACTTTGTCCTCCAAAAATGTGTTGGGCTGCATCCACAGCTATCTTGGGACTCAAATGGCCCATGGCCGAGGTTGGGTTTATCTGGAGAAAGTTTTAGCTAGGGGCCTGACTGTGTGAACCACTATCACTGTTCTCTCTCTATCCCCTCAACTCTGAGCCTGAAGATACAATCTGCCAAGGCTTCTCATCTCTGTAAATAAGGGAGATTCCCAGATACTTTCCTGGTTTGTTTGCCCACTGCTCAGGATGGTGAGAGACTCTAAGGAATTATAGTTCACAGAAAGCAAGTATGTCGAGGTGAGTGTCTTAGAGAAGATTCCTCATAGCCAAGCAGCTGGGTCATCATCACATCACATCTGGAAGGACAGCTACACGGTCCTCATAGTTAAGTCAACACTCCAGACATAACTCAAATGTATTTTGTTACAGGTCTTGTTTCGGTTAATCACCTTTGTCTTGAATGCATTTATTCTTCGCTTCCTGTCAAAGGAGATTGTGGGCATAGTGAATGTCAGGTAAGAGGAATGGACCCTGGCACTCTACCGCTCCCATCACCAGTCACGAGGTTTTTCAGATTGTTTCCATGTGCCCACTCAGATTTTAGAGTCATATGCCTTTCCCGGGAGCAGAGTGTTTCCGGGAGCAGAGTGTTTCCGCAGTGGGCTGAGGAGTGCAGGGCGGGGGATGAGCGGGCACTGCTGTGCTTATTGGACCCATGCTGTGTTTTCCATTAGCAGCCTCCAAAAGCACATTTCCCCCCTAGTGTTCCAGTTTTTCTGCTCTTAGGGCCCAGGAAAAGAGTGGGAGTAATTCATGGCAAACCTTGTCTCAGGTATAATCCTGTGTTCTCATCCTGCTGACACACAGGAAGCAGGCACTGTGCACTTCGTGAGGATGTGTCTCAAAATTGCAGGGCTGGGGACAGCCATCCGCCTTCACTTCTGCCTCAGTGATTTTGTAGTTGAGCTTATAACTGGGATCAGAGCTTGCATCCTTGTAATGAGTTCTGTGGAAAATGAACTTGTTTTGTCTTGTAAAACTCAGCTTGTTTCTTCTCTGTTCTAGGACACCCACACTTATTTTGTCTTCACAAGTGACACACACACAAAATGTATGAAATGATGTCCTTCGAATAGCTTGGCTTCTCAGGTGTTTCTTTAGAGCCTGAATAACAAAGACAGCATGTTCTAGACAGAATCTCACGCCTGCTATTTACCAACCAAATGCTCATGGTGTTTTTCAGAGCTTAATGGCAGTTCTCAAACTTGGGACTGGCAACACAGCCACCTGGAGCTTTGTACTAGGTAGGATTCACCATCTCTGAGGCAGTGGTGAGACAGGGAGGAACCGCTGTATTTAAAAAGTAGGAAGACAGAGGGAGCAGATCTTTCCTCCCCATGCATTCTTCCCCATCTTGCCAGGTGCCTGTCACGAGAGCCTTTGCCATCTTCCCCACAGTAAGGCGTGGCCTTGTCTCCTCATCTGCTATGCTGGATGGGCTACTGGGGAGTAGGTGCACTTGGACCACATCGTCAGGCTGCTGGCTGTAGAGGCAAGGAAATGTTAGCTGCTTTTCTCTGGGTGCAGGAAGACTGGCTCAGGTGCTGGCCACCTGCAAGGTACTCGGGCAAGTCTTCCTAATGGGGGTTGCTGCAACCTCTGTAATGGCTGCCTCACATGCTGTTTGTCCTGAAAGTCTTTTGGCTAGGTCCACTGTGTGATAGAAGCTCTGCTTCTCTCAGAGACTCCAGTGTCACCAGGAGGTCCCCTTCTTATGTGAGGTGCTAAGTTTGTTTTTTTTTTTTTTTTCTCCTTACAGTTAGGACCACGCCTCTGCCCTGAGCCATAAAGCTACAGACTCTGGTCACTGCAGCACTTGCTATGTCACACTTGCCAAGTCAAGTGTGCCTAGCTTGGTTCCAGCTCTGATTGTCATGTGGCTCAGACTGATGGGGCTCTCGTGAGAGACACTGCCCCCTACATCCCCACCAGTAGTTTTTGAGTTAGTTTGTTTGTTTCCTGAAGTGCTGGAGATGCAGGGCAAGTGCTGTACCACTGAGCTATATCGTTAGTGTCTTTTGTACTTTTTAATTTTGAGATAGGGTCACACTGAGATGCAGGTTGGCCTTGAACTCATTGTATAGCCCACCAGGCCTTGAACTTGTGGTTTTCCTGCCTCAGCCTCCCAAGTAGTTGGAATCACAGGTCTGTGCCACCAGGCTCACCACAAGTGGCTTATAACCAATAACTTTTCTTATTCCTGTTGCTAGGAAAATCTCAAATATTCTTTCAGTTAAAAAGCATAAAAGCCTGGAGGCCTTACCAGTTTCTACATTTGTTTTGTAGACTAACACTGCTTTACTCAACTACCACCTTCCTGGCCAGGGAGGCCTTCCGAAGAGCTTGTCTGAGTGGGGGTGCCCAGCGGGACTGGCGTCAGACCCTCAACCTCCTGTGGCTAACGTGAGTTGTACTTCAGCCAGTGACATGTGCCAAGAGTGTGGTAGTGAAGTGACAGTACCTGCCTACAGCTAGTTGCCTCCAGACTGGCTTTGTAGTGGGTTCGGGGGTTGATTTTAGTAGCAGAAAGGGGAGAGTCTGGATTGGAGATGCTGCTTAGCCGTTTCTCTCCGTAGCCAGGAGGGTTCTGGCTGGGGTTCCTGGGCTAGGTTTCTGGCCTGCTGCTGCACTGGTTTTATTCTCATCTTTATGTCCTGTAGTTTTCCTGGGCCCTTTAACAACTACTTCATATTTTTAAAAAGTCTGTAAGGCTTTCTTTACACCTTTCTTCAATTCTTTAGAATGTTCTTGTAGACCAAGTATGTCAGCTGAAAATTAAAATGGTTTTTTTCGCTGGATCCCTGCAGCGAGGCTGGTGGTCTTTCCCAATGCCACCCTTGTGTGACTCTGTTGCCTCACAGAGATGCCTGTCAGAGGGCTGGCAAGTGACCATGCCCTGTGATATACACATGAAATGAGCACTGTGCTGGGGACTATTGGTTATTTGGGGTGCAAGACATTGTATAATGTCTGACAGTCATTCTAAGCATAGGCAACAGGTTTTTTGCTTTTTTGTTTTTGTTTTGTTTTGTTTTGTTTTTTTCCCTGGAAAGTGTCTTTATTGACTTAGTCTAAACCAGTGGATGTAGTGTAGGCTTTGGAGTCAGATCATGGGTGGGTCTTGTTTCTGGTCTTGGCTACTTGTTTATAACCTTGGCCAAGTTACCAACCCCTCTCAACCCCAGGTTCCTTCTAAGTGGGGGAAAGTGACTGAGGGTCAGTGTGAAGTGTTAATGCATTCCCTACTAACAGATTCTTACTGTGGTTATTATTTTTTATGATTATTGTTTTCATTCAATATTATTGTTTTATTGTATTTTTATACTTAAAACTTTGTATATTAAAAATTACCTTTTTTATTCTTCTAGTGTCCCCCTGGGTATATTTTGGTCCTTATGCTTGGGCTGGGTCTGGTTGCAGTTGCTTGAAGTGCCTGATCCAAATGTGGTCCCCTACTATGGAACTGGCGTGCTGCTCTTTGGTCTCTCCGCAGTCGTGGAACTTCTGGGAGAGCCTCTCTGGGTCTTGGCACAAGCACATATGTTTGTTAAGCTCAAGGTCAGTGAACCTCTTGTGACTAGGAAATGTGAGCAGTAATGGAAAGTGTGGGGTATTGTTGTCATTGATTGTTTTGGGACAGGGTCTCACCGTGTAGTTTAAGCTGGCCTGGAACTGACAGATCCACCTGCCTGTGCCTTCTGAACGCTAGGATTAACAGTGTGTCTGTCCATCCTGCCTGGTTGCATTGTTTGTTTATATGTTATGAGTATGGGCATTTTGCATGTCAGTATGTCTGTGTATCATTTGGGTGCCTGGTGCCTCCAGAGACCAGAAAAGGGGGTTAGATCTCCTGGAACTGGAATTATAGACAATTGTGAGTCACCATATATGTGCTGAGAACTGAAACCAGGTCCTCTGGAAGAGAAGCCAGTGCATTTAACCTCTGAACCTCTTCGGCCTCCAGATGTGTGTATTTTTAAAAACCTTTTCATAGGAAAGAATGGTTTTTCTAGATTTGATTGTAGAATACTAATTGGGAAAAGGTAACATGATGAATTTATTATCTTGCCGGGCAGTGGTGGCGCATGCCTTTAATCCCAACACTTGGGAGGCAGAGGCAGGTGGATTTCTGAGTTCGAGACCAGCCTGGTCTACAGAGTGAGTTCCAGGACAGCCAGGGCTGCACAGAGAAACCCTGTCTCGAAAAACCAAAAAACAGAGAAACCCTGTCTCGAAAAACCAAAAAACAAACAAACAAACAAACAAACAAAATACACTATTTAATGCATACTAGCATGCATACACACACACACACACACACACACACACACACACACACACACACACATATTCTTAAGGTACAACATACTGAAAATGAATGAACTACCCATCCACTCATTCCAAGAAAGAAACATTATTGGTGATGCTTATGCCCAGCCATCCCCTATCCCTTCTGCCAGGGTAACCACAATGCTGAAGTTTGTGTTTGTTATGTCTTTTCATATTTACTTGTTGATAACATCACACCTTTCATCTGTGGCAGGTACTTGCTGAGAGCATGTCGGTCATCCTCAGGAGTGTCCTGACAGCTTTTCTTGTCCTGTGGTTGCCTCACTGGGGTCTGTACATCTTTTCTTTGGCTCAGGTGAGAATCATGGCCTTACTCTTTACATCTCTGTCTTCTCTCCCTGTTCCCACTAGCATGTGTTATGCTCACAGTACTCCTGCTCTGGGATAGCTGGAAACTCTAGAGTCTTGGCTGGCTAACACTCCTCTAGCTGCTCTCCCTGTGCTGCTTCACACACTAGTGTCCTTAGGGACCTGGGGAGGGCTATGTGCTTTCTGATATCCAGCATCAGAAACTCCTGTTAGACATTCTGTGGGCAGGTCCATATCAGAATGATCTTTGTTTGTCTAAGAGTCTTACGGGAGAGCAGGGGGAAAGACGGGGGTGGAGTTGAAATCAAATTGTATGTGTATTATTTTCCTTGATTTTCAATCAGTTGTTTGCAGAATAGGAGGAAATGCTGCCAAGTATATTTTAAACTTCGATTGAAATCTCACATAATTCAGGAAGAATGAGTTACTCCAAGCAAGCACATTTCCAGTTGTAGCAATTTCGGCTCCATCTTATATTCTAGTACAGTTCACAGTTCTATCTCTCTTTTTTTTTTTTTTGGTTTTTCGAGACAGGGTTTCTCTGTGTAGTCCTGACTGTCCTGGAACTCACTCTGTAGACCAGGCTGGCCTCGAACTCAGAAATTCGCCTGCCTCTGCCTCCCAAGTGCTGGGATTAAAGGTGTGTGCCACCACCGCCCGGCAACAGTTCTATCTCTAACAAAGATACTGCTGGAGTAAAAGTACTGTTTTTAAAAGTGAAACCTAAAGCTGGGCATGTTGGCACACACTTTAAGATTCAGAGGCAGACTGATTCTATGAATTCAGTGTTAGCCTGGTCTACATATGTAGTTCCAAGTCAGCCAAGGCTTCATAGAGAGACCCTCTCTCAAAATACAAACAAACAAATAAATAAACAAGTAAATAGTAAGTAGAAATAAAGCCTAAGCTTAGATATTTATTTACCAGATATCAAAAAGACCTAGGACATGGTTTGCAGTGACTTTGTTTGTTGAGACAGGCTCTTGCATATTGTCCAGGTTCACCTGGGAGTCTGTGTGGCTTCAGCTTGTAGGTCTTCCTGTGTTTTTGGTTTGGTTTTTTGGTTGGTTTTGATTTTTAGTTTTGGGGACAGGGTTTCATACTGTCCAACCCAGCCTGGCTTTGAACTTGTAGCAGTGCTCCTACATGAGCCTGGACATTGCTAGGATTAGAGACAAGAACTCCATGCCTGGGTTTCTACTGTGCAGTTTTTATCAGTGTTTGAGAAGGCAGATGAAGACGCTGCTTAGGAATGGTTTACCTGATGTTCATTCCTATGTCCTCTGAAACAATACTGATGGGTTTTTTATGGAACCCAAAATGACTAGATATAAAATTAAGAATGGCAATTGCCCACAAAACCAATTTGCAAAGAGATACATAGTCTAGAGAAATTATCTAAATTGGTTGTTTTTCCATATCTTTTTGGATCTAGAACTGTAACTTTGATCATTATCCCTGTTTTTATGCATTCTCTTGTGTAGAACAGAAGGCCCTCAGAAAGGCTCAATACGGTTGGCTCTTACTTTGGGAAAGGCACTTGGCATGGAGTGTTTCTTTCTTTTCTTTTTTCTCATTTTGGTTTTTCTTTTCTTAAGGTTTATTTTTATTTATATGAGTACACTGTAGCTGTCTTCAAACACACCAGAAGAGGGCATCAGGTCCCATTACAGATGGTTGTGAGCCACCATGTGGTTGCTGGGAATTGAACTCAGGACCTCTGGAAGAGCAGTCAGTGCTCTTAACTGCTGAGCCATCTCTCCAGCCCACTTTTTGGTTTTTTTAAGACAGGATTTTCTTTGTAGTCCTGACTGTCCTGATTTTATAGATCAGGCTAGTCTTAAGATCTGCCTGCCTCTGCACCATCACGCCCTGCTGGCACTATGTGTTTCTAATGTTAACAGTTTCTACCCATGATAGGGTCATAGTTCAACGAGGGAAACTGAATGCATTTGCTTCCTTGCCATGAGACTTTTTACAAACTCTACAGGACAATCAGGGCCAAATGCTCAGAGTCAGTGACACTCCCAGCAGCCTGTGAGCCCTGCCCAAGGCACTGAGAGTCCCCTTGTCAAACCTGCCTCCAAGGTCTTCCCTAAACTGCCCATAAAACTCTCCTTAGAGTAAACAAGGAATGCTTATTTCTGACAATAAAAGAGACAAGCCACTCAGCTCAAAACTGGGCAGAGAATTTGAACAGGCATTTCCCCAAAGAATATATAAAACAAATGGACAAAAAGCACATGAAAAAGATTTCAGGATCAATAATTATTAGGGAAATGCAAATCAAACCCATAGTGAAGGCCTGGTTTACCAGGCCTTTAATCCCAGCACTTGGGAGGCAGAAGCAAGCAGGTGGGATTATAGGAGTTTAAGGCTAACCCGCTCACCTTGTGAGTTCTACACAGAGAAAATCTGACTAACAACAAACAAACAAATAAATAAAAATAAAACCACAGTGAGGTATTGTTTCGTACTTACTAGGGTGGGTAATTTTTTTGTTGAGTATAGAATAACACCTGTAGGTAAGGTTGTAAAAAAATTGAAACTAGTACATTTCTGGTCTACACATAAAATACTGCAGCTTCTGTGAAACACAGTGTGACAATGCCTCTAAAAATTAAACAGCATATGCCAGCATCTCTCTCACTCACTCCTAAGTATATATACCAAAGAAGATGTTCATAACACTCTTCACAGTGGCCAAAAGGTAGACAGTCTTAAGTGCCTATGAACTAATGATTGGGTAAACAAAATTTGGTATATCTGTAGAATGGAGTATTATTCAGTTCTAAAAACTGCTGTGCATAGTGGCATACATGTCATCACAACATCTGGAGGCAGAGGCAGGAGGAGCAGTGCAAGGTTGGGGTCAGCCTAGTCTACAGAGTTCCAGAACAGTCAGAGGTTCAACACAGTACAAAGGAAACATACTAAAGGAAAGAACTACTCAGGCACGAAAAACCACACATTGTATGATTCCATTAATATATAATGTCCACGATAGGCAGGGCCACAGACAGCACGGTCGTGGTTGCTAAGTGCTGGGGGAGTGAGCTGTAATTGCTTAAAGGGTGCATTTCCTTTTGGGGTAATGATTCTCATTACATTCTGTTAAGGAATTAGGTCGTGGTGACATGAAACAACAATGTAAGTGTCCTACAAGCCGCTGGATCCTCTGGTTATAATGGTAACAGTTATTATGTGACTTTCTCCTGATGGAAATAAAGGGAGGGTCCTATGGCGTGCTACCCTGCCTTCAGGTTGCCACTGTTTCCCAGAACTCAGCTCAGCAAGAAGGCAAAGAGAGGTGGAGAAGCACACGTATCATGAGGACGGGGTAGCGGCTGCTGTGACTCACACTTACACTGCTCAGTTAAGGCCTTGAGGCCTGAGTGAAGAAGGCTGGTGGATGGCAAGTGGCATCTTCACACATGGCTGACAGTAGAACACAAAGGACACCAGGCCTACAAACATGGCTGTGCCTTTTCCCTGCCATTTTCCTGCCTTTTGACAGGAGTTCCCTTGTACAGACAAGTAGAAAGAGGGGCTTGGGGCAGGCATTGCTGGTGCTCACTCTCAACCACAGCACTCAGGAGGCAGAGGCAGGTAGATCTCTGTGACTTTGAGGCCAGTCTGGCCTACAGGGTGAATTCAAGGAGAGCCAAAGCTATACAGAGAAACCCTGTCTTGAAAAATCAAAAGAAAAGAAAGGAAGAGAAGAGGAGAGAAGAGAAGAAAAGAAAGGACTTTGGAGGCCTCAGTCCTGGAGCTAGAGTACACTGTCATCCTCAGAAGGGGCCCTGTGGCCGGGCAGTGGTGGCGCACGCCTTTAGTCCCAGCACTTGGGAGGCAGAGGCAGGTGGATTTCTAAGTTCGAGGCCAGTCTGGTCTACAGAGTGAGTTCCAGGACAGCCAGGGCTATACAGAGAAACCCTGTCTCGAAAAACCAAAAAAAAAAAATAAATAAATAAATAAAAGAAGGGGCCCTGTGGCAAGGGGCCCCTTTGGATACTCATTTCCAACCTTCAGATAAAAGCTAGCTGGCTGCTTCTGACCAAAGGCGGAATCTTTTGTCCCAGTTGGGTGTTGGGTGAGGTAGACCTTCTCACGACCCCGCCTTTTCCTCTTGGAGCTCAAAGTAACTGTAACCCTGCCAATGCCCTGGGTGGGGAGGAGAGAGCCAGTAGCTCAGTTCTGCTTTGTAATCATAAATGGCACAGGTTCCACGGTTTATGGAAAACCCAGTCCTGAATGTTGGCAAATCCTTGGCTGTCTGCATAGTCCAGACACCTGGAGTCAGTTTGCTGGGTGGGTATCTGACATTGTGCCATTTGAGCTCATGGCCATCTGCCATGGTCATGTTCTCCAGGCAAGTACAGTATTGGAGCCTGTGCAGAGGAGCCATGGTGGCACTGGCTCTGAGCGAGTGATGGGCTGTGCTTTGGAAGGTGCAGTTAATTAGGACACCCCTATGTCTTGATTGACCTTGGAGATAACATTTATAGTCCTGTTGTAATTATGCCTCTCTCAAAACAGTTCAATTTCAACCCTTTGTTTTCTTGTTTCAGCTTCTTTACACGGCTGTTCTGGTGCTCTGCTATGTGATCTATTTAATAAAACTACTGCGTTCCCCAGAATCAACCAAGCAACTGACTCTTCCTGTCTCCAGAGTAACACAACTGTTGCCCAGTATTTCAAGAAGCAGAGTGAGTTATGCATTTTGTTCACAGATGATGGTTATCCTTGATATAGAGAAACTGCAGCTGGCTTATTGTTTAATAGGAAAGATAAATTTACAGATTGTATTTATTGAGTGCTTGCCACATACTAGGTCAGGATTTCCAAATCTTAGCACTGGTGACTTTTGCACAGGGCATGCTTGGCTATAGGGACTGTTTTATGCACCATGGGATGTTTAGCATTCCTGCCTCATGATGCTAGTAGGTCTTCCCCCGACCAATGCACACTTAGCAACATCTCCAGACACTGCCACATCTCCTCAGAGGCTAACCTGCTCCTAATAGAGAAAAACTGTGCTAGGCCCTATATATCCTTTCTCTGTCTTATCCAGCGCTTACAATGCTGAAAGGCTAACATTTTCACTGTGCGTGCAGTAGGGTTAGGGAGCTAAGGCTGAGCAGAATGTACCTGTCCAGAGTTAGGGTGGAGCACAATTAGAAGTCCTCAGGGGATCAAGTACCCACGTTCCACGCCTGTGTCTTTTCCCTTAGGCTTTTTCTTGGATTGACCTCTGGCAGAGGCAGTCCAGAATTCTGAGAATGCAGGGATAACACCCCCCCACCCCCCACAGTGGTTGTTGTCTCTTTTTGAGACAAAGTCTTGCTATTTGTCCCATACTGGCCTCAAGCTTGTAATCCTCCTGCCTCAGCCTCCTGAGTGCTGGTATGAAAGATAAGAAAGATAATGTCTGGCTTTGTTTTGTTTTGTTTTAATCTTGGAGTGGGGCAGCGTTTCACATGACTACTTTCCCATCAGACCAAAGGAGAAAGCTGGATGCTGGCATGCAGGAGTAAAGCCTCACTGTACTCTACACCCCTTCCCCCTCTGGCGGTTTGCCTTGAGCCCAGCTCTGATGGGGTCAGTGCTGCTGCCAGTCTGGAGCCAGAGCCTCTCGGGACAGGACATCACGCAGCTGCTTCAGACTGAGCACATCTCTTTTCCTTAGCACCTGCTGCTTGTTTTTTTGTTTGTTTCTTTGTAGTTGAAAGGTCTCTGCTTGACTTCTCTTTTCCAGCTACTTGAGAAAGTAGCCAGATATGTGGGAACAGAGTCTCTGAATTCACGGAGTCCTGTTACACAATCATAAAGAAGGCCCAGGTATTACATGTCAGAGCCCGCTGTGTTCTCATTTGTTAACAAGGAGTGCTTTGTTCTCATCAGCTTGCTCTTAGACCTTAATCGAGGACAATTTTGGCCACCATTGTGTCTCATCTGTGGCATAAATGGCTAGGACTCCAAATTAGAGGAATCTCTCCCACACCAGGGTCTCCCAGTGGTCCCTGTGACCTGACCAGCTTTTCATATTGACCAGCCTCTGTTCTCTAGCATGTCTTGGAAGGAGTATTTGTTGAGTTGTTAATAGTTTCTTTACATGCCGAATAAGGGCAATAAGGATCCATTCATTATAAGGTCTTGAGGGCCTAATGAGATGGAGCCTCTGCAGACTTAACACTGGGCTGGCACAAGTCAGTGTCACCGTCTGAAGCAAGGCTAACACCATTGACAGTGGTGTGAGCACTTTACAGTTTAACTGGTAGCTCACACTGAGAGTATCTGCACCTGTATCATTGGGACAGATACTCCAATCCTGAAATGGCTGACTCCATGCTTGTTGTGATTCATGTTGCAGATATTCAGGAAGGGACATTTCTAGGGCTCAGAGAGTTTCCTGTTGATTTAGGAGGCAACAGGGATAGATCTGAAGCCTGCAGACGCTGGCTTTTTTTTTGTTTGGTTGGTTTTGTGGGGTTTTTTTGTTTGTTTGTTTGTTTTGTTTTTCTTTTTTTTTTTGCTTGTTCTTTTGCCTGGCTAGTGCTACCTCTTGAGCTCAGATAGTCTTGTCTCATCGTCCCAGGTGGTTGGGACTGTAGACGGCAACTACAGAGCCCTTATTTTTAAAGTGAAACTGTTGGCTTCTGCAACTCATGCGGCTCCTGTGAAGACTTCAGGAGCTCCGGGAAGCTGTTGTACTTTGAAAAGGACCATTTGAGAGGAGGGTGATAGCATAGGCCTGTAAGCCCAGCTACTTGAGAAGTTGAGGTAGAAGGATAAGAGTTCTTGGAGTTCCTGGGCTGTATGGGGAG
Organism: Rhabdomys pumilio; assembly: GCA_030674055.1. Lineage (NCBI taxonomy): Eukaryota > Metazoa > Chordata > Mammalia > Rodentia > Muridae > Rhabdomys > Rhabdomys pumilio. The sequence goes on along the minus strand of JANHMN010000001.1, from coordinate 180,627,900 downwards.
TTTGGGACTGCCAGAGCAGCTTAGAGAGACCCTGCCCAATTTTAAAAACAGGAAAAAAGTCTGAGGATATAACTAATATTTATAAGACTCTGCCATTGTCTCCATTTTACAGATGCGAGGCCTAGCACTCAGAGGAATTAAGTAACTTAACCCCAAACCAGACAGCTTGTTTTGGATCCACTTCCTTGTAATTGCTTTCTATGGACCATATCAGGTCTATGTGGTTAACCAGTCTTCCAAAAGAATTGAGTTTATTGCCCAGGCTAGTTTTTTCTTTACTTAAAGATTGGGAAGTTCCAGGTAGAAGAATGACTCAGGCTTGTTATTTCTAAAGGGGTAAAGAGAGGAAGGGGGTCTTCAGCCAGGTTTAGTGGTGTGTGCATTTAACTCCCACATTTGGGAGGCAAGTAGATCTCTCTGTAAGTTCAAGGACCAGACTGGTCTGCACAGTAAGTCCCCACCCCCTCAAATGACAACAAAACAAAAACCAAGAAGAGAATAGCCTGCATTCAGCTCTCCCATGAGCAGCATACCTGCATGTCTCCTTGGAGCAGCTTTCTGCACCAGGCTCCTCTGTAGAACTACTCACAAACACTGGACCAAATGTTAAGGTTTCCTTTCCTAGTCTTGTAGAACTCCGTTTTTTATAGGTATTCATATGGATTTATAATAAACTAATGGTACCTCAAATGATGACCACTTTTTATATTCGTTGGCATGTCTGAATAACTTGAAATATTTAAGTAAAGCTGCAGAGTTCCACACAGCAAGCATGTGGTCAGCATGACTCCGTGATGGCTGCACTGTGGTAGAAAGATCTGATATGCTCTGCCAACCATGCTGTAAGACTGTGCATTTAGTGCCATCAGAGCAGACGATCAGGGTGGATGGAATTCTATCTGGGTGCTTTCAGGAAGGCTTCCTGAAGGAAGCTGCTTTTGAGCTAGAGCTTACCGTGGTTGGGCAGAGGTGAACTGGGAAGGTGTGGTGATAAGTAGAACCACAGAGAGAAAAGACAGGTGCAAGCCTGGTCTGTGTCCCCCGTGGGTTGGGATTGAAATATGGGGATAGTTGGGGGGATTGAGTAGACCAGACAGGGAGAGTGAAAGAAGGGTGGATGGAGGTTATGAAGGGAGGTGGACATGGCATGTGGACTCTCAGCAAGTGGCAGTGTCTTCAGCAGAGTGGAGTGTAACCTTGTTGCGGGCAGTGAAACTCATAAATGGTTTGGTTTGGTTTTAGAATGGAAAAAGATTTGCTATTTTTAATTTTTTAAAATTAAATTTGCTCTTCAACAATTTTGTACACGTATTATACTTTACTGAGAGATTTACCCTCTCCCAGGTTCCTACTACCCTCGTCTACTTGCCGTTCCCTACAGACCTCATTCTCATTCATGACCCAAATGGCCACATTCTCAGTCCCAACCCTGAACGTTTCGTCCACCCTGGGCATCTGCTCCGAGGACACTAAACAATGTAGTGAGGTTGGCTGAGTATATCAAGTCTCTCCACACAGCAATTCAAGCATGGGCTCAGGCTGAAGACATGCTTGCTGTGGTGAACTCCACACCTTCATTTTATTTTGTGCTCCACTGAGTTTAGCAGGGGCTTCTGTGTGGCCGTGAGTTTGGAGTTATCTTTGGAAGCAGGTGGGTATATGATCGCAGACAATGGTTCTCCTTCTCCCAGAATCTAACAGGGTCTAAGGTAACTCAAGTTAGTCTCTAACTATGTAGCTGAGGATGTTCTTGAACTTGTGAATCTCTTATCCCTACTTCCTGAGTGCTGGGTTACAGGCCTGGGCTACCACACACATCTGAAGGGTTTTTTTAATGGTGCCATGTTATAGGAGCTTCATGGCATCTTGTTTTTCTCTTATTCAGTCCCCTACCAGCTCCATCAAATAGGACTTGTTTCTCTCTTTTGAGACAGGGTCTCACTATGTAGCTGGCCTTAGGCTCTTAGTCCCTCCTGCCTCGGAGTTTGAATGCTCTCACTACAGGCATGTGTCATCGTGCCTAGCTGACCTTAAATGTGAGGTAGAACTTACTCTCATTTTGCAGATGACAAAACCAAGGCTTAGCAAAGTTAATTATCTTGCCTATGGCCGTTGGGCTAAGTCACGAAGCAGTTTCAGCCCTAGACTTACAGCTTGATGCAGAAGCCTAAACCTACAGTGAAAGGATGCACTAGACAAGTTGTAAGTGGGACATCTCTGTGGGAGGATCTGCAGTATTCCAGGTACCAAGTGATAAGGATGGTCGTGAGATGGGTGAAAATGGGAGCTTGAGCAAGTCTGGGGCCGTAGTGGCCTGTAAGGACTGGGGTAGGAAGAGAAAGGGGAAGGGGAGTACTGTATGGGTGGTGGAGGTGATGGGCTGTGGCCTCCGCTTCCCAGAGACTTATCAGTGTGGGAGGCACACAGCTGATCATCCTGAGTCACAGGAGTTTGGGAAGGGAATGGTGACTCAGCAGGATGAGCCTGGGTCTCATTCTTGGCCTTTCCTACAGTTACTGCTCATCACCTTTCACCTCCCAAGCCTCAGTGTGTCCATTAGCACAGCAAGGCTTTAGAATACTGGCTAGGACAGTGCAGTTGAACCAACCCAGCTTTGTTAACTAGTCTCCTTCACCACCCCAGCAAGATCCCTTCTGAATAGAAGGGTACAAGTCCCCAGGATTCGCTTCTTCTACCCCTTAGTGGCCTGAGAACCAGAGCCTGAGAGTGGACTTCCTGTGAACACGTCCTTAATGAGCACTTTGGCTATAGTGACCATTCCTTCTGAACCACAGGCCATCAACACTGAAGCATTAGGAGAGGAAGTCCTTGATTATAAGCTTCCAGATTAGAGTCACTCTCCCAAGGGCTTTCTCTTTTGAAAGCTGAATTATTTCCCCAAACACATTTACTACTTATTGGCAGGCAGGCAGGCAGGCAGGCAGGCAGGCAGGCAGGCAGGCAGGCTTCAATCACAGCATAATGGAGTCTGGACCACTGGCTCAGACCTCTAAGCCCAGCAATGAGAGTGTGAGGAGGAAGAAAGGATTCCTGCATGTTTTTGAGGCCAGTCTAGGCTACCCAAGTGAGACTGTCTTGGTGGGACACACACACACACACACACACACACACACACACACACAAACACACAACCCAAGAGCCCCATGGGCAAACTTCAACTTTCCGTTTTCTCTGAAAACAGCACAGGAGCTTCAGCACAGATTCCTCAGATGACTGCACTGTCCCAGGACAGGGATGATGCAAAAGATCTATACCTTCCCTCACTTCCCCAGAGCTGCCCATGGACAGAATCTGCCTGAGGATTAGTGGTCCACAGTGCCCTCTTGTGGTGATGTCTGGCAGCTTTGTTCTAGAGAAAAGTGATGGTTGTGTAGTGTTAAACATGTGTGACTCAATTCTTTCTGCCTGGGGAAGGCTTGCTTCAGGGCTAGAGATGCCTTGGCACCTGCTCAGAGCTCACTGACTCTCTGCCGGCAGTGCAGTCTGGGAGGACTCAGGCCTGCGTTCTTGTCTATAAGATAAGGGAAGAGGGGGTTGGGGATTTAGCTCAGTGGTAGAGTGCTTGCCTAGCAAGCGCAAAGCCCTGGGTTCGGTCCTTGGCTCTGGAGAAGAAAAAAAAAAAAAAGACAAAAAGGAAAAGGGAAGAGGAATCAGGGCTGAGAGGAGCCCTGCTTTCCCGGAGGTGTTCTAGTCTACCCTGAGCTGCGTGTGACTGTAGAGCATTTTGGAATAGTCAGGAGTTCAGGGTCATCGTCAGCTTAGCTACACTTTGACTTCAAGGCTACATGGGCCACATAAGACCCTGCCTTAAAAATAAGAACAGGGATAGCTCATTTATTAGGGTTTTTGCTTGGTTTCAATTTCCAGCATCATATGAACCAGGTGGTGTGGGAACAGGAGGCAAGAGGATAGAGTGTTCAAAGTCATCCTCAGCAAATGGAGTGGCTCAGCTGGTAAAGTTTCTCTTGCCAAACAAACTTGGTAACCTGAATTCAAACCCTGAAATCTGTGTGAACATAGGAGGAGAAAATTGACTCCACAGAGGTGTCGCCTGACTGCCACACACACTGTGGCATGCATACCCACCCACCTATATTATGCACACACACACACACACACACACACACTCTTACACACACACTCACTCACTCACTCACACACAGCATTTTGTTTTGTTTTAGCCAGACTTTTAGCTACTTTATAGGTTCCTATTTCTGTCACCCTTCTCCACCCTTACCCCTTCCAACCCCCAGCACTAGGTAGGAGAGAAAGAAGGCTAGAGGGAAAGGGAGCATCAGTATGGTTAGACTGTCTCCTGATGACTAGGGGTGTCAAGGTCCTTGGGGCAAGTTTGCTGTTTGTTAGGATATCGCCAGCCAACAGCAGCAGGAACAGCAGCAGCTGCCTTGCCCCTCTCAGGGATCTAGCATTTTCACACCCTCTCAAGAGTCTCTAGCATGCCAAATGTCATATACTGGCAGAAACTATCTACAGCTGGCAAAATCATACCCCTGCCAGAGCACGAGATAAATCATAGTCTGCCACTATGGACAATCTAAAGTAGCCCCATATCCCACGCCTGGAATTAAAGCAAAAACATATTCCTATAACATTTCTATGTTTTTGAAGAGACCAAAATTTTCACTATATGTTTTAATTAGCTAAGTATGGTATTGTATATTTGTAATCTCAGTAGGCCAAGGTAGGAGGGTCATAAATAAAACCAGCCTGGGTTACATAGTGTAATGGCTAATATTGATTATCAACCCAACAGGAACTAGAATCATATGAAAAAGGAACCTTTGAGCATGTGTAGGTTGGGTGAATTGGATAGGAAGGCCCATGAGTTGGGATCTGGGAGTTTCCATTCATGGTCAGTTGGTCCTGATGCTCTGGGCCCGTGTCAGGGTAGCACACTGTGGCAGAAGTGCATGCTGACAAAACAGTTTCCCTCCTGACTGGGAAGGAGAAGAAGGGAGCCAGGGTCACACAGTGCCCTTCAAAGCACACCCTTAGTGGCCTAAACCCTTCTTACTGGGCACCACTACAAGGCTCTACCACCTTCTAATCTGGTCTCACTGAGGACCAGGCTTTCAACACATGGCCTTAGGAAACATTTAAGCTTCAAATTTTAGCTGTTATAAATTTCCTGGTATTTTTGGATGTCTTCTGTGTTCTTAGCACTGATTGAAGATTCAGTGGGAACTATTCAAGTTGGGGCCTTATGGGCCTCTCAGGCTTAGATTTGAAATGCTGGAGATTTTGTTTTATGCTTTGTTTTTCTTTTAGGCATTTGTCAATTGGAAGGAGGCTAGATTGACTTGGAGCTTTTTCAAACAGTCATTCTTAAAACAGATTTTGACAGAAGGTGAGTAAAGTGAAAGTTCACGTTGAGCAGTTGGGAGATCATAGAAGATGCAAAAGGATTCTATGGGACCACTGCTGACACATGGGACCACTGCTGACACTAGAGCACTTGTCTAGGGCCCCTGGCAGAGGACTCTTAGAGATGTGCTTGCTTTCTTTTCTTTTAAAGAAAATAGGGAACCAATATTTATTTAGCTTTATGTTTTATTTAAATTGTCTACTTTAGATCTCTCTTCACAGCCTTACAGAAGATATTCTCTCCCTCTGTTTAGGGTTGTGGAATTGAAATCCAAGTCAGCTTTCTGTTACCGTGGCAGAATACTTGAGGTAATCAAGTGTGGCCCACAGTTTTACCCATGGTTACTTAGTTTTGTTGCCAAGGTAACACAGTATGTCAAGGTGCTAGTGTATGGCAGAAGAGGCTATTGGGAAACAGAGAGAGAGAGAGAGAGGGAGAGAGAGAGAGAGAGAGAGAGGCTGAGAGAGAGAGAGAGAGAAAGAGGTTTTAATATCTCCTTCAACAGTATGCTCCTGTGGCCTAGCTTTCTCCCTCTAGGCCCTATCTCCTGAGGGTTCCAGAAGGACCAGGGGCTTGGCTCAGAGTTTAAACACATGGGATTTGGAGAAGCACTTCACACTTAAGCTGCAGCAAACCTAACTGGAAAAGCCCATATTGAATAATTTAATACATTTATTATAAACATGTTATATATGACAGAAAAATTGAAAATTAGAGAAAAACATAATCTCATTATCATATCCTAACTTTTTACACATTTTTCAGCCGTCTTAAGGATGTTTTTTGTTTGTGGTAGTGAGAACATATATGCTCTCCCTTTCTGCCTCACATTGCCTGTACACTGTCAGGAGCTGAGAACAAAGACAGATAAGCAGCAAACAGGCCATAGCCTCAAGAAGCTTCTCTTGCCAAAGCCACTGCTGTGAGGTACTTAGCTGGTACATGGCTGTGGGCTGTGCTTGGAGATTTAACTCAGCACAGGCTCCTAGAGGCCCCTCGTTTCTGAGAGTTCTGTTAAGAAGCCAAGGAGGAAACAGATGTGGACATCTGAGAGGTCTCCTGCCCGAGGGAGCTCTCAGCATGTGGAGGAGAGCCCATTGTCCTATCAGGAAAACTGGGAGGGGCCTGAAAAAACCCATTATAGATGGTGAGGATGCTCCAGTCAGGTCCAGACTGAACCCAGGATGACAGTGTGACGGGGTGAAGCTAAAGAAAGGAGACCAAAAAGAAAGCTGGGAGTTAGTACATAAAAGGCCTCCAGTGCAGAATTAAGGAGCCTGGACTTTCTGCAAATATTAATGAACTATTTGAAGATGCGAACTCAGGGATTGACATGAGATTATATGGTTGTCCCTTGGTATCGGGTTTTGGTTCTTAGATCAATCCCAGATATTTTAAAGTCTAAGGGGCTCAAGTCCTTTGTGTAAAATGGTGTATTTTTGTATATGACTTCGACATACCCTTCCTTATGCTTTAATTGTACCCAGTGCAATGCACGTGCTATGCAGAGCTATTGTTATACTATTTATTTAGGAAATAATGATAATTATTATTAATAAAAGCATCCATACAAGTAAAGTCATGTTCAGTTCAAATGCACTTTTTAGATTGTTTTTGATTTACAGTTAGTTGAATCATTAGAATCACAAACCCTCAGATATGGAGGCTGGCTGTATTTACAAAACCTGGAACTGTTTGAAGTTAGAGGGTCAGAATAGCACAGAGATAGAACCCGAGAAGTCCCTTTCACAGTTGTCTTTACAGGGAGACTGGTCAGAGAGAGGAGACTTGAGAGAAGAAGGAACCTGGCCTTGTAATGATTTCTTTTTGAGTTCCCAGGAGGGGAGAACTTGCTGGGCTGTAGCTGCTGTTTGGTGCTGTCTCCGTAATGGCCAGGGTGTTTCATTTGTGGAAAAGAAAATTCAAGCCAGGCATGGTGGTGCACACCTTTAATCTCAGCACTCAAGAAGCAGAGGCAGGTAGATCTCTGAGCTTCAAGCTTGCCTGATCTACAGAGTGAGTTCTAGGAAACACAGAGAAACCCCGTTTCAGAGATAGAGGGAGAGAGACAGAGACAGTGACAGACAGAGAGACAGAGAGACAGAGACAGAGAGAGTACCTGACCTCCCTTAAGACTTGGAATCCGCTGGGCGGTGGTGGCGCACGCCTTTAATCCCGGCACTTGGGAGGCAGAGGCAGGCGGATTTCTGAGTTCAGAGGCCAGCCTGGTCTACAGAGTGAGTTCCAGGACAGCAAGAACTACAGAGAAACCCTGTCTTGGAAAAAACATAAAAAAAAAGAAAAGAAAAGAAAAAAAAAAGACTTGGAATCCATTTTCACCTTCAACATTTGGGCAGTCTCCCCTTATTTTATTGTCAATAGTATGTGGTTTTGAAATAATTTTTGCTTGTTTTCAATTTGGCTTCAAGATTTGTCAATAAAGACCTCAGCACTTTCTGAACTGTTGCCGTGAGATACTGTGAAATCAGTGTTAGGACACTGAACCAAACTTTAATTGGTTATCTGATGTTTCTCTGAGAGAATTGTCAGCTGGAGCTAAACATGGTGACACACACCTGTAAACCCAGCACCCAGGAAGGTATGGCAGGAGGCTCTCAAGTTCAAGTCCATTTTTGAATTAAAACAAACAAACCAGGCAGTGGGGCTAGGGGATATTTACCAACTGAAAATATTGACAGATCACAGAGAAAAGGAAAGAAAAAAATGAATGCTCCACTTGAAATGCTGATTACTTTGCTTTTCTTTTTTAGGCGAGCGATACGTGATGACATTTTTGAATGTATTAAACTTTGGCGATCAGGGTAAGATGTAAGTCTGTAGTGTTTTAATTACAGGTGAACACCATTAAGAAATACTAGGTCTTTGATGATACCCTGTCGAGTGACTTGAGTGGAAGTCTTGTTGGGACCCTCCCTTCTCTCTCAGCTTCCTACAGATCGCTGGTACCCATTTTGAGAGGTGGGGCTCTAGAAGTGGCTCGTCTTCATGGCCATAAAGATCTGTTCCCAGTTAGTGTGCTTGGATAAATCCCTCAGGGTTTGTTTTATATTTATTTTTCAAGTGATACCAGAGTCATGCAAATAAAAGTAACAAAAAAGGAGGAAAAAAGAGGAGGAGGTCTAGAAGGAAGCACAGGATCAAACTGATAACAGTCAGTTTCATGTCGATGACATACCTTAAAGGCTTAATGATAAAAGCGCCTCTGTCTTGATTGTATTAATGGCAGGGTCGTGGTTGTAATGTTGTATAGGTTTTGCAAGATGCTACCATTTGGTACATATATCTACCATTTCTTCAACCACATGTCAATGTATAGTTTTTCTCAAAATTTATAAACTTGGCTGGGGCAGCAGCTTGGTTAATAGAGTGTTTGCCTGGCATACAGAAAGCCGAGTTCAGCCCCCAGCACCACAGAAAGTAGGTGCGTGGGTGCACACCAAAATTACCCCAGCATTTGAGAGGTGCAGGTGGGGGAATCAGAAGTTCAAATTTTTCTGATAACATAGTGAGTTCAAGGCTAGCCTGGGCTACATGAGGCCCTGTATCCAAAAGAAAAAAAAGATTTAAAAATTTAAATATTAAATTAGAAAAATAATTTTCACATAGTGCTGTGAAAATTAAGAACCACCATGCCTATAATTTCTCCCTTTTTGTTTTGTAGGTATATATGATATAGTGAATAACCTTGGCTCCCTTGTGGCCAGGCTAATTTTCCAGCCAATAGAGGAGAGTTTTTATATATTCTTTGCTAAAGTGCTAGAGAGGGAGAAGGATGCCTCACTTCAGAAGCAGGTAAGTCAGTTCTCATGTCAGCTCTCAGGTGACCTGGCACTTCCTTTTGATCTCCTTCTCTGTTCTCCTGTGCTGCTTTATTGCTTGGGTCAGAGTCTTGTATCCCTGCCTGGCTTTGAGCTCATAGCCAAGGTTAATCCTTGAAGTTCTGATCCTCCTGCCTCCACTTCCTAAGCAGTGGTGTTATTCTTCTGACATGGTCTGCTGTGGGTACGACCCAGAGCTCCAGGCAGTCCCTTGTCCTCTTGGGTGACCTTACTCTCTGTTTAATTAGTCCTTGAGTTTTTGTTGTTTGTTGTTTAGTTTTTTGAGACAGGGTCTTATGTAGTCATAGGTGGCTTTGAACTTTTGAGCTCCTGCTTCAACCTCCCAAGTGCTGGGATTTCAAAATGTGTCACCATGGGCGGTTTGTGCAGTGTGAGGGAGCAAACTCAGAGTCTTGTGCGTGGTAGACAGGCATGCTCCCAGTTGAACCAGATCCCAGCCCCGTGACCACTGAAAATTCTGACTTATTTACAAAAGCTTTTTAACTTTTATTATTTTATTAATTTACCATGTATGAGATGCATGCACATGAGTATATGTAGGTTCAGGTGTCATGCATGCACATATAGAGACCAGAACAAGACCTCAGATGTCTTTTGTATTTTCTTTGCTTTGTGCCTTGAGATTGGGCCTCTCACTGAACCAGAAGTCACCATTTTGCTTAAGCTGGCTGGCCAGCAAGCTCTTGGGGTCTGCCCATCTCCACTCCCCAATGCTCGGGGTATAGGCACATGAAGCTATGCCTGTCTTTTTAAATTTAAATTTAATTTAATTTTAACATGGGTGCTGAAGATCTGAACTTAGGTCCCAGGCCCTTATGCTTGCAGAGCAAGCACTTACCTGAGGAGCCTCCCTTTTGCCCCCCTGACTTATTCTGCAATTAAAAGCAATCTAGGTCTGCCTCTTACATGTCTTAGAAGATATTTTACAAAATACAATTTATGCCCAGTATCTGAAAGTAAGATCTGGTTCCCACTCTGGGCTGAGGGACATTTTCCTAAGTGTGCATTGACAATGACAGACTCTCAGGCCATCAGTCAGAAGCACAGACCTGGCTAGTGTAGGTGAAAATATGAGGATAAAGCAAGTGCTTCTTCAGCAATACTGTGTTGCAAGTGTTGACAACTAAGCCTCTCCCTTGCCACCTATGGAGAGGAGACTTACTTCTCCCTTTCATTTGCTAATTGCCATAAAAACAAATACAGCCTTCAGAAAGGCAGCAGAGCCCTTGCTCTCCAGTTGCTGTCAGATGTGGAAAGTTGGCCTGTGAGAGGCTCTTCAGCTGGATCCCAGCTCACTTTCTCCTTTCCTGCGCCCAGGATGATGTTGCTGTGGCCGCCGCGGTTTTGGAGTCCCTCCTCAAGCTGGCCTTGCTGACTGGACTGACCATCACTGTTTTTGGCTTTGCCTACTCTCAGCTGGCTTTGGACATCTATGGAGGAGCCATGCTTAGTTCAGGATCCGGTATGTGCTATACTTTGTAAGGAGTTGGTTCTGATTGCTGAAGAGAAATCAGAGTGTCTCATGGAATTCAGGCCATGTGCACACAGTGACCTCTGTGTCATGGGGAGGATTTTTGACTGGCTGAGGCTTTGGGGCTGTTCTTCACTATCAGTGCCCAGGCAGGGTGCAGTCAGGGCTTCACCAGGGAGATCAGTTCTTCACCCTCACTTGAAGTGCTGAATTCTCCTTGCTGTTGCCTTTCCTCTCAGGCCTAAAATGTATTTTTCCAAGTGCTTACCTGTGTTTTCTCTAAGTGAGGGAAGAAAGGCTATGAGTTTCTACGTGGTACTAAACACATCTGAGGACCATCAACCCTGTGCAGATCTCAGGGTGTGATGAGTCAGAACCTTGAAAAGATAACCCAGAGTCCTTTGCCTTGATCTCAGCAAGTAAAATTGTGTATTTAATCTAGTGACTATTGGTTTGGTAGGAGAAAAACATGGACTGTGTCTACATTGAAGTCCTTGGTTCCCAGGCTGCTGAGACTTCCACTGCTCTTGCTAGTCCTTGGGGGTTTTCACCCATTTCAAGATGTGCTGAGCTCTAGGCTGGTCATCCATTTGCAGGTTTTATCCTGAATGAGCAGGGATGTCTTTACTTTCTCCGAACACTCGACAAGAACTGGAGGATTCTCTGCTGCCCCATCTCCGTATAAAGGGCCGTGTCAGGACAATTTTACACTCTCATGTTTCAGTTGCCACTGTGGGTATTGGAGAAAAAAGGACCATGTTTCTACATCATAGCAAAGGTTGTTAAATTTGAGGAAACCCTACCATGAAGCCTGTGGTATAGTTTGTGGCTTCTTGGGGTGTGTGCCTTAAGCAGTACATGTCCATCAGGCAGCTGCTGGGAGGCTTCATTAGGAAGCCATTAGGAAGTTTACATGCAGAGACTGGGATCCAACTTTTATACCAGCTCTACCTCCTTAGAAAGCAATCTCCAAGAAATAGCCTCTGCTTTAACACAGCCACACGATATTGCCTAAGAGAGGCTGTCCACTCATTTGGTAGTATAATTAATCACAGAAATATAAGTTAAGTGCCATTGTTGTGATGCCTCTGCCTCCTAAGTGCTATGATTAAGGACATGTGCCACCACACCCAGCTAACTGCCTTTTCGTTGACCAGGATGCCCCCTAACAAACTCATGTGCTGTCTGGGTGGTATCAGCGCCTATGCACACATTGCCTGCTGGGTTTCCCTTGTACATCATTCTCTCCTTGTTCTGACTAATGCTTGTGTCCAGATGAATTTCTTATGCCAAGAAACATTCACACTACTGTTCTTCCCAGCCCATCCACAAGTTCTCCTGATCACTTAAGTATTTTACAGTACCTGACTTTGCCTAGAAAGGATTCTTGCACAAGGCAGAAAAGAGTGCCATGTCTTTACAGCCTGGCCTTATCACTTTGTCTATATATGCATGTTTTGGTTTATTTTGCAATTTAGGTGCCAAGAATTGAATCCAGGGCTTTGCAGGTGCTAAGCAAGCATTCCCACCAATCTTAGCCAAGCACCATCAGTTTTTGTTCGTTTTGTTGTTGTTGTTGTGTGTGTCTGTGTGTCTGTGTCTCTGTGTATGCCTGGACCTCAACTATGTAGATCAGGCTGAACTCAAAGAGATCCACTTGCCTCTGCCCCCTGAGTGCTAAGATTAAAGGCATGTACCACGATACCCAGAAATCGTTTCTTTTCTTTGAATAATTTTGTTTTAAAAATTTATGTGTATGAATGTTTTGCTTGTGTATATGTATGTACACTGCATGCATGCCTGGTATCTTTAGGGAGCACAAGGGGGCATTGGATCACCAGAATTGGAGTTTTAGACAGTTACAAGCTACTATGTGGATGCTGGGAACCAAACTAGGTCCTCTGAAAGAACAGTAAGTGCTCTTAACTCATGAACCATCTCTCTAGCCCCCTTTAAAAAATACTCTTGCTTAGAAGTATTACTCTGAATGAGAGGCCTACAGTTTGCTTATCCTTTGTTCTATTGTTGATCAGTTTGGGTGATTATAAATAGGAATCACTAAACATTCTGTGAACACGTGCATTCATTTCTGTTGGATAGATACCTAGGATGGAATTGCTGGGTCATAGTTTGAATGATCGTTTGTTTTATTAGAAATTGCTCATTCAGGAAACATGGTGTTGTGTGCTCAGGAGATAGATGCAGAAGCATCATCTTTGTGTACATAAAGAGTTTGAGGTCAACTATGGCTCCATGAGATCATGTCCCCTCAAAACAAAGCAATGACAATAACAACAGTAACAAAAAAAAGATAGAAAGAGAGAGAAAGAAACTACTTGTTTATCTCTGTTTAATAATAGCCCTTTGAAAAGAGAAGAATCAGTTTAGTGGTAAAGCTTCTAGTCTTTGGTCTGTAGTTTTTTTTTTTTTTTTTGGTTTTTTGAGTCAGGGTTTCTCTGTGTAGTCCTGGCTGTCCTGGAACTCACTCTGTAGACCAGGCTGGCCTCGAACTCAGAAATCCTCCTGCCTCTGCCTCCCAAGTGCTGGGATTAAAGGCGTGCGCCACCATGGTCTGTAGTTTTTAAAAATGACTATTTTAGTCTCCAGACGGCCCCTCCTTCAATTTCTGTCCCACGTTTTGTTTCCATATTTGCTCCCTTGAGTATTTTGTTACTTCTTCTAAGTAGGATTGAAGCATCCCCACTTGGTCTTCCTTCTTCATGAGCTTCATGTGGTCTGTGAGTTGAGTCTTCGATATTCCAAGCTTTTGGTTTAACATCTGCTTATCAGTGAGTAAATACCATGTGTGTACTTTTGTGATTGGGTTAACTCACTCAGGATGATAATTTCTAGTTCCATCCATTTACCTAAAAATTTCTCAAATTCATTATTTTTAATAGCTGAATAATACTCCATTGTGTAAATGTACCACATTTTTTGTATCCATTCCTCTGTTGAGGAACATCTGAGTTCTTTCCAGCTTCTGTCTATTATAAATTAGGCTGCTATAAACATAGTGGAGCATATGTCCTTGTTATATGTTGGAGCATCTTCTGGATATATGCCCAGGAGTGGTATAGCTGGATCCTCAGGTAATGCTATGTCCAGTCCATCCCATGTACAGTCACCTAAGCTAGACACTGATGTGAATGGCTGGAAGTGCATGCTGACAAGAACATGATATAGCTGTCTCCTTAGAGGTCTGCCAGAGACTGACACATTCAGAGGACGATGCTCACAGCTAACCACTGATATGATCAAGGGTTTCCCGATGGAGAAGTTAGAGAGAAGACTGAAGGAGCTGAAAGGGTTTGTGGCCCCATGAGGAGAGCAACAATACCCATCAACCAGAGCTCCCAGGGTCAAAACCACCAGCCTGGGAGCACATAGGAAGGGACCCATGTCTCCAGCTGTATATGTAGGGGAGGATGGCTTTGTCGGGCATAGGTGGGAGAGGAGATTCTTGGTCCCATGAAAAACGAACACAGAGTGTGGGGGAATGTGAGGGTGGGGAGGGGGTAGTGGAGGTGGGGGTAGGTGGGGGCACAGCCTCATAGAAGCATGAGGAGGGGGATGGGATAGGAGGTTTCTGGGTGGTGGGGGGAAGTGGGGAAGGGGATAAAATCTGAAATGTAAATATAATACCAATAAAAAATTTTAATAAAAAAAAAGAAATCAACAAGAAAAAAAATAAATTAAAAAAATGACTATTTTGTGTGTGTGTGTGTGTGTGTGTGTGTGTGTGTGTGTGTGTGTGTGTTATACAGATGTGTGTTTATATATACATGTGTGGAAGTCAGGAAAGCCTAAAGAGGTGAGTTCTCTTCGTCCATTATGTGATTCACGGGGATAAGATTTAGGTCATGGGTCTTGGTAGCAAGCACCCTTACTTACTCACTGAGCCATCCCCTCTGGCCTTGATCAACAAAGTTTTTAAAAATTCATTGCTGGTTATAATACCATATTACTTTAATTTAGGAAAAGTACGACTGGGAGTTCTGGTTCTCACTATGAGTTGTGAAGGTTCTGTCCTAGGAGTTTCCTGCTAGTCCTGGGCCCTGGGCTATTCCCCAAGGGCGTTTTCAACCTGCTCAACTGAGTTCCCTTAAGACATAGAGCCACTGGTGTCTTCAGTGCTAAACTGGCAATCGTCACTTCTGTGCTGATTGGAGATGCCTGCAGCTTTGAGTCATGGCCACTTGAGCTTTCAGTAGTTCAGCAAGAGATCTGTGCATTTATGCCTCACTGTTCTTTTGATTTTATCTGAGTATTATAGTCAGTACTGTGGAATACAGCGAGTCTTCAAGTAGGCATGTAGTCTACCGTTGCTACCATCAGGTCCCATGACTCCGTTCTCTGACTCTGAAATCTGGATTGTTTCCTTGTAGGTCCTGTGTTGATGCGTTGCTATTGCCTCTATGTCCTCCTGCTTGCTCTCAATGGTGTGACGGAGTGTTTCACGTTTGCTGCCATGAGCAAAGAGGAGGTTGACAGGTGGGTAACCTAGAAAGTACACCTTTAATCATGGTCTTTGGCCAAAGTGAAGTAACTTGTGAATCTTTCTCTTTCCATTCTGAACATGGACTTGTCTACACTTTTCTCAGAGACCACCCTAGACCACTAGTGTCCTAGACCACCTCCCTAGGATCACCATGGCTCTGGCACGATTTACCTAGTGTTCTTTCCCCACAGTGGGGCTAGGAGGCCAGTGTTCTACTTCCTTTAATGGAGGTGCAGTATCACCCTGGCAGAGTTGTGTTTGTCTGTGTGTGCAGTCAACCTTAGGAGAAGCTAGTCATCCTTTCCACTGCTTCCCTCCTCAGACCCCTAAGAATGGCCTCAACTCCAGATGGGATACTTGATTGCTTTTCTTAGGGCCTAGAGAGTTTGCTCAGCGCTTAAGAGCACTGGCTATTCTTCAAGAGACCCAGGTTCAAGTCTCAGCACCCACATGACAGCTGACAATCATCTGTAACTACAGGAATCTGACATAGCATCCTCCTTTGGCCTCCTTGGGCAATGCATGCATGTAGTGTGCAGACATAGGTGCAGGCAAACAAGTCACCCATACATCTGTCTGCTATCACATGGTGACCATAACACATTACATGGGGACAGTCATTATAGTTGCCATTACATGATGGCCATCACAGTGGCCATGACACTCTAGCCATCATGCAGAGGCCATCACACACTGTCAATGACATAATGACTTTAACAGTGGTCATCTCACGGTGACCATAATACAGTGGCCCTCATATTATAGTCATCACACAGTGGCCATCTACAGTAGTCATCGTGTGTGTGTCTGTGTGTGTACATATATATATATATATATATGCAAATTCTTGTCCTTAAGAAATGGATTTGTAGTTCTCCAAGGACCTCAGGGATTCTGTGACATCTTTCCTAAGAAGGCTCAAAGACAGATATATTTTAACACAAGCTTTTCTTCTCTCTTAGCTTCAGATTGGGACCCCTGCCCTAGGACTTTCACCAGTAGTTTTAACATAAGCTGTTTCTTGTTCACCCTACTTTACTGTCCTCTTCCCTCATAATTATACAGTCAGTCAGTAGGTCCTTGGGCAGGTATGTATATTTTAAATTTTCCTTTGTTATTCTGATGTGAATTAGCTTAATATCTTTGGTCCATCACCTGCTTTTTTTTTTTCCATCACTTAAATGCCAAAAATACTAGGGCAGTATCTTAAGGTGTCACTGAAAGAAGAGGGGAAGATTAAAATGATGAGGGAGAGAGAACAGGAAGGGCGGCTGTGAACCACAAGGTGAGTGGCCTCCTAGCCACTGTCCCTCGGTTTCTGCTTCCCTGAAGCTTTCCATGCTGCCTCTGTTACACTCAGTACCGTTGAGGGCTTCAAAGTCTTGGTCTTAGGAGTGGAGTAAGGAAAGGGTAGCCCAGAGTCAGGGAGTCCTTCTCTCTTCTCAGATCAACCTCTTATCCTCTTAGACTGCTGCACAGTGACTAGTCTAGCCAAGATGCTAGCCCAGACTGATGCAGTTGACTTAGGTAGTCTTCTGCTCATCTCCCAGGCCAATAGAATTGGAATTTTAGGAGACTTGAGCCCAGGGAAACTATTCATTACCAGCTCCAAGCAACTCTGAATCTGAAGCTGTGGAAACTGCTGGTCTCAGGCTCAACATGACCCAATACACATGTAAATGCATGTGACAGAAGCAAGGGTCTATGAAACAGGAAGTGTCTCATTTATGCATAGGACACGTTGATTCTTTTTATTCTCTTCTATTTTATTCTTCAAAAGAACTACATCTCAGAGCAGGTAAGATAAGATGGTTCAGTGGGTAAGGCTGCCTGCCGCCGGGCCTGAGTCCTAGAGTTCTATCCTCAAGACTTACATAGTTGAAGGAGAGAAGTGACAAGTTGGCCTTTGATGTCAACATATGCACTGTAGTACATGTGTACTCTTATATACACACAGACATGCATACAAACAAACAAGATAAACAGAAATAGAATTTAAAAGTCTTAAAGTCACAGTATGGCATACTGAATGGATTTGCCAGCCTTTGGTAGGTCATAACCTGTCATTTTACAGTAGCTGTCAGCCCATGACCTTCACCTCAGCTAGTCAGCAGTGTAGCTGCAGAACTGTTTGGAGTCTACTCTCCTCCCATGCATAGAAAAGACTAAGTTTAACTTTGAAATAACATTTCAATTTGAAAGCCGCTTCTAACATTGAGTAATTTAAAGTAAAATATAGTCTAAAGCATGCTAAGTGAGAGATGTAACAGTGTGTACATGTGGCTTCTGCCACACCTTCCTCCCTCCCTCCCTTCCCCCCACCTCTTTCTTTTCTGAGACAGTTTCTCTCTATGTGGTTCTGGCTGTCCTAGAACTTGCTATGTAGACCTGCTGGCCCTGAACTCAAAGAGATCCACTAGCTTCTGTCTCTCAAGTGTTGGGACTAAAGGTGTGCACCACCATGCCAGGCCAGAATCTACACTGTGAAGGGAATTTTAATTGACAGTAATTTGAACATTAGTGTGCAATGCTAAACATATTTGAAATCTTTAAAAGAAACAGAAAGTCTTATGACAAAATCATGAAGAAACTTGGGCAACAGGTGGTAGTGTTCTTTCCTTTAAATTAGAAAACAAAAATTTAAGGTTATGATATAAATATATCGTTTCCCAATTCTCTTTCCTCCCTCCAAACCCTGGTGTACCACTCCTCTTGTTCTCTTTTAAGCTCATAGCCTCTCTGTCTTTACTTGGGGTGTGTGCGTGTGCGTGTGTGTGTTCTTACATAAAGCTGCTCAGTCTCTGTGTTACTTGTGTGTATGTATTTTCAGGACTGACCGTTTGCTATCACATACCCAATTGATGAGCTCTTCCCTAGGGAAGACTATTTCTCCCATTCTCAGCATATCCTTGGTTGCCTATAATGTAGTTCTTTAGGTGGGTTTGAGGCCTCTTGAGCTTTCTCCTGTCCATTTTAACATGCCCGTTGGCATTGTCTTTATTCAGGTCATATGTAGGCAGCCATGTTGTTAAGAATGTGTTGGTGTATCTTCTTATATCTGTAGGGAAATAACCTCACAGTGAGCTTCCTGTTTCTGGGTCTCTTACAGTCTCTCTGTACCCTCTTCTGCAATGATCTCTGAGCCTTAGGAACAGGAGTTGTGTTGTAGATGTATCATTTGGGGCTGAACTTCACAGCTCTGCATCTTGATTGGTTATGGTTTTCTGTATTGGTCTTTGTTGCAAAGAGAAGTTTTCTTGATGAGGGGGGAGAATTACACTTACATCTGAAGATTTGGAGCTCGGAGCCTCAGAGCAGTAGTGGGGAGATACAAACTCTTGTCTACTGCCCACAACAACAGAGTTTCTACTGAGAAGGAAATACACTATCTAAAATCCTGGATGAAATTATACCTCCTTTGTTGGAGTACAGTATGTATGTGTGTGTGTACGCTGATAAAGCAAGTTTTTGTAGGGCCATGGCCTTGGTCAGCTCAAAGCCTGTAACCTGACATTTGGGGACACAGTGGCTTTCCTCTGATCTGTAGTCAGACACATTACTCACTGAACAGTTGCTTTCTCACCACCTCTGATGTTAGGAATCTGGGTCGTGGCCCCAGAGGCTACTTAGTTCCTTAGCTTAGTGGACACAGTTTAGGGACCTACAGGGTTTAACTCTCTTACCAACTGCATGTTTATAGAGTATCTGCTGTGGATTAGGCAGAATACAGATGCTGAGGGATTTGGTTCATGGCTCATGGCCTTTTTGAGGACCGTGGCAGCATTTTTATGATGCCAAGATGTAGTTCTTTCCTTTACAGAATACTGAAGATGGGTGTTTGAAATCAGAAGTGAGAAAAGTAGCATAACCATTTGGCTCCACATCCAAAGAGCTAGAGATATAGAGAGTCCAAGGAATCTGCAAGAGGCTGGAACGCACCATGGAGTGTCCAGGCTTTGCTCACTGCTCATAATTCATTCTGGAGATCTGTCACTTGCTTTGAGTGAGGTGCTTTGAGTCTACTGCCTGGTGCCTCATTTCCCAGGAGAAGCAGGATGAGGTATTGAAGCAGTCAGCCAGTACCAAAGGTGGAGTGTTGCCCTAGTCCTGGGGTGGGTTCTCAGCCTCACTGTGCTGGTTCATTTCTGTACTGAACCGCTTGAAGCTCCACAGGATAGGAGCCATGTGTATTAATTGCTCTCCAATGTCCTTAGCGCTCCCACAGTGCTTTACAGAGTGTGCATTATTACCCAGGTCACATTCACTGGAGACTTCAGCTGAACAGGAGTTTTGTGTTTTGTTTTCAAAGTATCACCTAATAAATTATTTTCCTTAGAAATATAAGAATTTTGAATTATATGTGTTCTGCTTAAGGAGTCAGGAGAAAGTCACATTTTCATATTAACTACATAGTATTTAGTGTTACAAAAACCTGAGTTATGTCTGGGCATGGGAGCATACATCTGTACTCTTAGCTCTTGAGAAGCTGAGGCAGGAAGAATATTTCAAGGCCTGACTGTTGCTTAGCAAAGAATGCTTGCTTAGCTTGTGCAAGCTTAGGTTGCTTAGCTGGGTTTAATTCTGAGCACCTCAAATGGAAAGAGAGAGACAGACAAACAGACAGAGACAGAGAGACAGAGAGACAGAGAGACAGAGGTAGTCAGAGATTGAGAGGTTCCTAAAGGCCAGCCTGAGCTATATACTAAGTTAGAGGTGAGCCTAGGCTACATTTTTTTTTTTTTTTGTCTCAAAACAAAACAAAACAACAACCAGCCAAGAGCTGAGCCAGGTATTGCAGTTCAGGTGTATAATTCTAGTTCTCAGGATATTCAGAGTCATCCTGGATTACAAAGTGACAGCCCATAAAAAAGAAAAAAACATACAGAGGCAAAGGAACTTGCTTAGCCTATATAAGACATTGGGTTGAATCTAGCACAACACATCTGAAAACTAAAACCACTGGATTATGGAACTCTTCTGGAGTAATCTGAACCCAGGGATCTTTCTGTGAGTTGATATTGCTGCTTTTTGTGGAATATTCTTGTCTTGGGATAAGACACTCACCTCCCCGCGTTGCTTGTCTCCCAGGTACAATTTCACCATGCTGGCACTGTCATCCTCGTTTTTAGTCTTATCCTACCTGCTGACCAGTTGGTGTGGCAGTGTGGGCTTCATCATGGCCAACTGCTTTAACATGGGCATCCGGATCGCACAGAGCCTTTCCTTCATCCATCACTACTTCCAAGAGAGCCCCCACAGACCCCTGGCTGGCCTGCGCCTGTCACCAGTTCTTCTTGGGGTGTTCGTCTTCAGTGCTGGGATTACTAGTGTCTCAGAGGTAAGATTCCCAGCAGCCTTCACACCATTTGCTTCTGTAGGCTGTGCACGGTTCTTCCCTCTAGACCTCCATCTTCCAGGCAGTCTAAACACATTGGTCATGTGTTTGTCTCCTCCCATCTCCAGACCTGCAGAGTAGCATTTAAATGAACCCCTCGCCTCATCAGCGTGCCTTATGTCTGACTTAGAAGCTGGATGATAGGGCTGGGGGGATGGCTCAGTGAATAAGAGCACTTCCTGCCTATCCTGAGGACCCAGGTTCAGTTCTCTGCACCTATATGGTGACTCACAACCACCTGTAACTCAGTTCTAGGGGATCCAATGTCTTTTCTGGTTTTTAAAGGCACAGGGCACACACACAGAGCACACTTCTGCACATGTGTTTATACACATAAATAAACCTTAAAAATAAGAAGAAGCTGGATAATAACTTCTTTCTCTCGTTTGTTTGGCATTGACACTAGTTTCTTTCCCCAGGCATTCCTCTGCTGTGAGCAGGGCTGGCCGGCTAGGCTGGCACACATTGCTGTGGGGACCATCTGCTTAGGAGTGACTCTTGGGACAGCATTCCTCACAGAGACCAAACTGATCCACTTTCTTAGGACTCAGTTGGGGAGATCCAGACTCAGTGACAAAATGACATGACTTTGATGATGCTTTGACACTTTTGGTACCTGGACCCAGCTTGGAGCAATTCTTGGACATGCGTTGCTGTGTGGAAAGCCCTGCTATGGAATCAGAATCACCCTGGAGGTGAGACTGCAGAGGAGAGATCGTCCAGTCCAAGGCTTCCGGCCAAAGGAGGAATGTCCCTTTAAGTGAAGACCAAAAGCCCTTTTTGTTAATGAATTAATTCCCTTGGAGTATGATTGACCTTTGAAGTTACGTCTTTAACTAATGCTCTTAGATGTTAATGTTTAACCATTGTTTGGCCAAGAAAAGGCAATGTAGCCATTGACCTGCCACAAAGATGGTTAATTTCTTCTGTAAAAGAAGTAAGGAGCCTACGAAGTTATACACACACCAAACAAGAACAAAGTGTGGCCGAAGAATTGTGACTTTCAGCTGGGTAGTGGTGGCACACACCTTTAATCTCAGCACTCAAGAGACAGAGGCAAGCAGATCTCCAAGTTCCAGGACAGCTGGAGCTATCTTGAAAAACCAAATATAAAAACAGAAAAATGTGGCTTTCTCGTGTCAGTCCTGTGGTTTTACTTTTTAGAGAAGAAAAATGCTACTCAGTGAGAAACATTTCTGAAATAATGTTTGTAGTCCTGGGGATTGAACCTGGGGCTTCATGCTAACCAGGCTCTCTACTACTGAGCTGTCTCCATATCCCCAGCTTAGACATGGATAAGTCAGGAGATGCAGACCTCATTTCCCACAAGTGCCAGGGGAGGATCTGCTGTCATGGTCATGTTGTATCTTCCAGAGCAGCTCATGGCCCAGAATGAGTTACTCAGGATTTCTTGACTGTAGAGTGTATGAAAACTGCCTGGGGCTTTAGATCTAGCCGCCCTTGAAAGAGGGGAACTCTGATGGAAGGTATGAGCTGCTTTGTCCCCTAAGGGGGGCTGCTTCCCAGCTTGCTTTAGTTTTCCCATGGAAGTTGCACACATGATGATCACTGTTACATAGGTATCTCTTTTTATCCTTAGAATAAAACAGGGCACATTGCATATGGCAAAAATCAGAGTCAAACCCTCTGAACTGACCTATTATTTCCAGTACTGGTCAGTACAACTGTTTGCTAGCCCAGAGCATGATTGGAATGCCCAGAGATGTAGACCTCCAGGCTACCTCATAAGCCAGGTTTCCTGTCCCTGCATACTGCTCCTGCAGGGGAGGTCATCAGGCCTTTCCCGGGCTATAAAATAGATAATAGGTTTCTTTTTCCTCTTTAATTCCCTTTTTGATATGATTGCCCTTTGGTGCTATATGCACAAACTTTATCTTGATTGTCAATAGTTTTTAATCCTGTGGCACAATGTTTCCAAATCTTCCATATTTGCCTCTAGAGAGCCAACAAGGGTAGCTAGTGGGCCAGATATGTTGGCACACATTCTTAATCCCAACGCGCACACTTAGGAAGCAGAGGCAGGTGGAGAGTTCAGGTAGAGCCTGGTTTACATAGGGAGACTCTATCTCAAAATGAAAAACATTTCCTTTAAAAGCATTTACCTTTAGAAAGAAGTGCGTGTGTATGACCTGTGTATGTTGTATGAGTTGTGTCTGTGTTAGTGTGAGCACCCATGTGATGGAAGTCAGAGAACAACTCGTAGGACTTGGCTTTCTCCTTTCAAGTTGTCAGGCTTGTGTGGCAAGTTTTCTTCTTTATGAGCCCTATTGCCAGCTCCAAGAGCATCATTTAAAACCATACTGAGAGGCCCAGAGTCAAGAGTCGGCAGCACAGTAGGACTGGGCCAGTGATGTTGGCACGTGCTTTGTTCTTCTGTGGTACTGGGGACTGTGCCAGTGCTCTGACACTGAGCTACACCGCCAGCCTCTGCAAGAGTTTTATTTTGAGACAAGATCTTGTTAAATTGCTTTGCTTGGCCTTAAACTTATGACCTCCCAGCCTCCTGAGTAACTGGAATAGGGCATAGAGCCAGTGTTAGGTTACCTGGGTGTGTTTTTATCTACTCAGAGGCTTCTCCGCATGTCTTCAGGGGCAGTATTTAAATGTAAGGTATCCTGGGCAACTAGAAGTCCTCTAAAAGTATAGTTTCAATTGTGTTTTTGTAAGGCTGGGTCAAGCTAGCTTAGAAATGAGTAGTTCCTTGGAGTATGGGAGAGCACACAAGAAGCAACTCTCTTCTTGGTGTCTTTTTGCTCTCCTGAGCATACAGGAATGGGCCATCAGAGCTCCTGAGCCCCTTTCTCCACTGACTGCCCATCTCTTCCCTAGAACTCTGTGACCATGTGCCCACTTAATCCCAAACCTAGAACATGATCCTTAGGCTGCCTTCCTCAGAGTCTAGACCAGGAGGTTCCTGGATCTATGCCATATCTTCAGAATCTGTTTGGCGACAGAGCTCAAAGATGAGCTTTTCAGCAAGCTCACTTGACTATGATGCTGCCAAGCTGAGTCCAAAGTGTCCTCCTTCGTAGCAGGCCAGGACCAGCCATGCCCACACTCACAGTATCTGTTTTCTGCTCCTGACACCGGCAACCTGTGACTTCTGAGTGTATGGGAACAGGACCTCAAGATTCTTACTTCCAGGTAGGGGAGGCTGTGATGCTGACTGCAGACTCCTTTCTCTGCTCCACTCATGCTGTCCACCAAATGCTACTATAACAGGGCCCATTTTATTAAAAGATGGACAACAGCTCAGGACTCCTTCCTGTGCCCTGCCTTCTCAGCTGTTGACATTTTGGAGCAGGCCCTGCACAGTTTTCACTGTGCTCTCTGGGCTCTCTAAAGCCCAGGTTAGTACAGCCATGGCCTAAGGAGTTGAAGAGACCACCTCATTCTGAGATTGGCAGAGGCTGGACTCATAGCTCCTCCTAGCTACACAATGGGATAGTTCTCATCTCTGTTGGGGCCCAGACAGTGACAGCAGGGAGCAGGCTGGTGGGCAACTGAAGGAAAGAGGAGGGCCCAGAGCCAGGCACTGCTGTATATTTCTCCATTGCTGAGACAATCATTTTGAGACCACTTTGTGCCTCCAGCCTGCCATCACATCTTCCATCTGTGCAGTCAAGCACGAACCTCTGAAGAAAAAATGTAGCTGGCCTCTTGTAAGGCAAGTGCTATAGGTTATACATCACAAGTGAGTCTGAGGATGGGACACCCTGGCATCAGGTGAGCCCTAGTCCACCTGTTAGAAGGTAGAGGCTCTGGTGAGCAACATGGTTCATCTAAGGTTGCCTTCCAGCCCCTAGTGCTTGATGAGTCCTGTAACAGAACAGCTTCCTTGCAAAGGAATCTTTTAGATCATCATTTGTTACATTCTGTCCTTTTCTGCAGTAAAAATTGCCCTCAAGTTATAAAGTTGTCGCTACTGTCACAGTCGTGGAACAGCTCTGAGGTGAAAGGTTTCCCCAATGCAAGTGCTACAGCTCTGAAGGGAGATGCATCCTGGCAAGTAGGAGGCAAGGAATACCAGGAAGTCACTCTGCACAACAGACCTCACACAAGAGATTTCTTGGGAACATCACAAGAGGGTGGCTGCCTCTGCTCAGCTAAGAAACAGCCGGAACCTGAGCAGAAGCCTGAACAGGCTTTATATAGGTGCATTTTAAAGGGGAAGGGCTTTCCAGTGTGGCCTAGGGTTGGTAAGATTTTGTGGCCTGATCTTGGAGCAAGCTCAGAGATTGGTGGGATTTTGAGCTCAGGAATTGGTGATATTCTGTTGCCCAGTCATAGCCTTTTTCCTGTAGGGTGGACCTTGCTGCCTGCATCTTGATAGAAATAGCCATTAGAGTAGCCTGGGTGAAGGGCCTGGCCATCATGATTGGAAAGTCTTACAACAATGTCTCTCTGTCTTGGCAAATGCCTTAGGCAGAAGCCACCTGTCTTCCTGTGCTCAATGGGGACAGAAGGTGAAAATTCCACAGCCTCGCCTTCTTTCTCACCAGCCTCATACTCTGAATCTGATCTGGGCCACTTTGTCACAGGCCTGGGCTTTGGAATGGGGTTAGGTACTCCATCAATGCCCATCAGTGAACATTGACTAAGTAAGACATGACTGCTTTAGTCACATTGGGAGGTGACAGCTGAAGACATGTTTCTAGTTCCTATCTGGGAGATCCTGACACTCTTTCCAGCGTATGGAATTAGTAGTGCATGGCTTTCTCCAGCCTGCTGGGTGAGAGAAAGGGTAGTCTGGGGGAGACCACACTTTACCCTGGCTTACATAGTCCTCACTTTTATGAATCTTCTGTGAATGTCATGACATAGGAGATGTGACGGCTGGAGCCTCCAATTCCAGCACTCAGGAGGCTGTGATAGGAGGCCAGCCTAGGCTACAGAGACCCTGTCTCAGGAGAAAGCAGAGGAGGAAGAGGGTATCATGAACAGTGATAGAGTGAACACTGTTGCCAGAGGCCTCGCCCAGAAGGACTTTTAGTTCTTGGGAGAGTTAGATATCAGCTCACAAAGGGAAGCTTGGCAATCCTGGAACTTCTGTCTTCATGGCTAAAGGTCTAGCCTCTCTAGCCTCAGAACACTGTCTGTCCTGCTCCTCCAGACAGAGTCTGCCTTGGGTTCCACAGGAGGAATCACAAAGACCCCAGAGAATAAGCCATTGTAGTCAGAAGACAAACAGCAGTGCTTTCCTCCATACTAGCTCTTAACGCCCCATCCCACCACTGAGGGACTGCTCAACTCTGACTCCCCTGGGCTTCTACGATGGAGTTTTGGACTATACACGGTTATACGTTTGGACTAGAATAAAGATGTTGCTCATATAGTCTTCCTTGTTTCCCTAGTGTGTTGACATAATTCCTGAAAAAGACAGATTAGCATGGTACATCTTTATGTTCTCAAATTAGAGCTGAAGACTGCTCTCTTCCCCATGTGGCCTCTGATGTCCCTAAGAGGCATGTCTAATGATAAGAACATGTTCTGCAGGTGTGCAGATGTCAGACCGCAGGGGCGCAACTAAAGGACAGAGCTGCTTACATTTGTTTCTTTCGTAACCGAGTGAAATCATGTGCTCTGGCTGCTGACAGGGCTCGTGGGCACAGTGCCCAAGTCCGTGGGTTATTCTTGCCTCTGCTTCCTTTTGGTGCTCCTTGCAACAGACCAAGTAATAGGAGGCCTGGCACTGGTGGAAGGCCACCAGAGGGTGTCTTGTTATCTTATTTCTTCTATCTGCATCATCAGTGGGGAAATTATTAGCTTATGTTCATGTCTGTGTTTTCAAGCACCCATCAGGGATCTCTCTCTCTCTCTCTCTCTCTCTCTCTCTTTCTCTCTTTCTCTCTCCCTCCCTCCCTCCCTCCCTCCCTCCCTCCCTCCCTCCCTCCCTCTCCCTCCCTCTCCCTGTCCCTCCTCTGTGCATGTGTGTGTTCACATTGTGAAACCAGGTGTGTGGCACACACTTATAAGCCCAACACTTGGGAAGATGAGCAGGAAGTTTGTTTATAGCCTGGGCTACAGAGTGAGATACTGTCCCAGAACAACAACAAAACAAAAAATAAAACTCCACTGTAGAAGCCCAGGGGAGTCAGAGTTGAGCAGTCCCTCAGTGGTGGGATGGGGAGTTGAGAGCTAGTGGGCCTGTGCACTCAAGACCAGAGCCTGGATACAGCCACATTCAAGATCGACATAGTGCTTACCATGGAGTCTGAATATGTTTATGTGCTGTATATTTTGATGATAAATGAGCTTATCTCTTGATATTGTGTATAGCATTATTATATGTGTCTATGGTATGTATACATGCACATTTATGTTCACATGTGTATGGATGTGTTTGTGTATGTGTGTGTATGTATATGTGGAGGCCAGTTGACCTGGGGCATCTTCTCTCAATTGTCCTGTACTTTATTGATGCTTCTCATTGAACCTGGAGCTTGCAGATTCAATTCAGCTACTCTAGCTAGCCAGCTTGCCCTGGGGACTCCCCGACTTTGTTTTCCATATGCTGGGATTACTAGGAAACTAAGACTCAGAAGAGTAGAAAGATAGAGCAAAAGCGTAGATCTAACTAAGAGATACAGTTATGGTCATGGACTGCCTCTGACCAAAGGATGCTGCAGCCCCATGAATAGGACCCCTCACATGTAATGCCTACAACACAGAGAGGGGCTTCTGACCCTCAGTGCAGAGGACAGAGGCAGGTTTTGTGTCCATCCTAAGGGACTCTTCCTGGGAATCCCTCTAAACCCATTTCTCTCTCTTATCTCAGACTGAGAGCAGGCTAGACCTTAAGTTTGGCTTGACAGGGAGGTCCATGCTTTTCTAAAACTACCACATAGCTGTTTTGTGTTAAACATGCTAAAACATCCCTACCTGACGGCCAGGCTGAGGCATCTCTAGGGCCACCTGTACCATGCTTGTTGCAGACAGGGCTTCTCTTTGTTACTGTGGTTTTATCTAGCAGGGCTAAGCTATATGCTCATTGCCAACGTGGGTGATTCTTCTCTATACCCAGCCAAAGGAGGCTGAAGTTAATCACTGGGAACATATAAAGGTTCAGGCTCGAAGCCCTAGGTCCAAGGTCCTAGCCATGCAAAAGTGCTAGTTCACACATAGGCAAGTCCCAGACTTGGTGAACCCAGTCCTTAAGGGCACATCCTAAACTGAGAGATATAAGGACCATCATTCAGTTACAAGGTCTGCTTAGCTTAGCTTAGCTTAGCCACTGTGTACAGTACTGCCGTGAATATGTTTCCATGGCTATATCTCAAATGAGTTTTGCATTTATGTCTACCCCAGGAGCATAGGGAGAGTATACAGATGTATCTTCCTTGCCTCAGACAGCAAGAGATAGGGGGCAGGTAGCAGAGGCATGGATGAGATGGAAGACACAGATCTTTTCATATGTCTGGAGACAACTCACCAGGATTTAATCTGTAACTCGAATTCAGTCGGCTAAGTAAGGAAGAAGTGTGTGGTTGCCATGGCAACACCAAATTGCCCAGGACCAGGTTGGTCTCTAAGGGGGGTGGGGTGTGCAGAGCCAAGCCTCTATCTCCTTGTTAGAGATTGTTGTGAAGAATAGAAAGCGTTTTTTCCTCTACCTCAGCTCAGGGTGTCTGAGCTGTTGATGTAGAACAAATAAGTCAGGCTGGCTCTGTTCCTCACTCTGAGACAGAGGGCCCAGATTACCCAGGCATGCCACGTTCCAGAGGCAACCCTTTGTTCAGAGAATACTTGCTGTCCTTAACGACTCGATGTCTCAGGCTGTACCCTTCTCCTGAGGGCTAGCCCTGCCCCAGAGAGCTCATATTTGGAGCCTTTCAATTCTAGTGTTCAGCTTCTACCTGTTGCCTGGTATATGAGCACAGTGTGTCTCATCCCTAGAGTCTAGTCTGAAGGATCAGAAAACCTACAGCCTCACCCAGAGCTCCAGCAGCTGGGGCCTCCATTTCCAAGCACATAGCCTGCTTGCCTGGCCCCTTTCTCTCCACCAAGCATGAAAGGGCCAGCTGAGGATTCCCTTGGTCTATGCCTGGGCCCAGGCCTAGATAGCAGTAGGCAGCTGAGGAGAGGGCTGTTCAAGTGGGGGAAGTAGTTAAAGCATCAGAAGCCTTCTCTGTCCCCAGCCTCACTCCTTATATCTCTTCTGACCAAGCTGTGCTCTTGGGCCCTTAGAACAAGGGCCTACCAGCTCAGCAAGCCTCTGAGGCCTCCCAGTCAGTCAAGTGTGGCATGTCCATCTCTGTGGTCCCCAGGGGGTGCTCAAGAAGGGACTGCAAGGATACCTAAAACATGAATGGATGTATGAATGGTTGACTTGGGTAGTAAGGAATGGGAACAAAAAAAAAAAAAATGAGACAGTCCAGATTTGAGGAGAGGAATCTGGTAGGCCACGTTCAGGAAGCTGTAAATGTCAGGCTGAGAAGAGGGCATTTATCTGGCTCCTCCACACCCACTGTCCTGCAGTGACCTCCGCCTTCTAGAAGGATCTCAGTGGTCCTTGGCAGATGTGGCCCCATTATTTCATCTCCTTCAGAGAGACAGATACCTGAGGGCCCATCCCCCAAAGCCTATCTCATGTGGCCCCTAAAAGGCCCTGGCTCCATGAGACCCAGCAGAGTGTGTTGCTTTTGCCGCATGGTCTGTGAGCTTTCCCACTTGTCCAATTAGTGGTAATTGGAATAGGGAAGTGTGTGCATGAGACAGGTACCGAGCTGGAGCTCTGAGGTCCTTGTCAGAGCTTGGAGACATCAAGCTTCCCGGGACAGGCCGTTCCCTACAGGAACAGAGATCCCTTGGGCCATTAGTATTGTTCAGGGACTCCCCCTGGCTTCCTGTGCGCTAGAACCAGGGACAATGAATCCTCTGCTCTCTAGAGGACTCGGGCTGCACTGAACATCTACAGCCTACCCCAGAGACCCCAGGGCAGGGCAGGCCCACTTTCCTTCCTAAGGAGTCTTCCTCACTTGACCAGGGCTGAGGCTCTTCTGTTTATGGGTTCTGAAGCTGAAGGTGGAGGGGCTCAGGGCCGATGAGAAAGACACAGATGGTCTAGGAGCTTCCTGGATGCTTCACTGACCCTCAGCCCCAGACTAGCCAGCAGCTTGATAAAGGTAAGGAAAAGTTTACTGTTCTGGTTGGTTCACACTTGCTCTTGGGGTCCAAGTCTGAGAGGCCCAGGGTCTCTTCCTAGATAATTGAGACTTCTACCTTGATTTCTCCCTCCCACCTCCATCCCCAATGTGTTTTGGCTTTCAAGATGGAGAGCCCATAGGCAAAGCATCTTTGTGTCAAGCCTAGGTTGGGTTCTCCAGGTACTTCCCGTCAGGTACATCACACACACGCACACACACACACACACACACACACACACACACACACACACACACTCCCTAACCATCTCATAAGAGTTTTTTTGTTTTCTTTTGTTTGTTTTTTGAGGCCCAGGGTCCACATGGACTTCTGGCTAACATTATAACCTCTGCTGGACCCTGTTGCAGCCTCTCTGTGATTGTCCTTGCTCATCTGCTCAGTTTTCAGAGGAAACACATGGGAGAGTCCTGCCCCCTAGCGTCTGCACTGCTGGGCGTCTGGCGCCTGGTACACAGGCTCATGCCACAAGGGCAGATTCCCAAGAAATATGATCCAGGAATCCTGATTTGTGAGTCCTTGAGGGCCTTGTCTCTAGAGGTGACTAGTTAGAAGCCCTGAGTGACCCTAGGTTGGGTCACAGGGTCTCAGGCTACTCAGAGGGAGGCCCAACACTGCCCATGAACAGTGATGAGCACCATTACTGAGAACTAGGATGGAAATGTATCTCTGCCCAGGCTGGGATGGGGGCCTTGCATTCTGTATTCCCCCTTACAGTCACTGTCATCAAAATGTGACCAGAGCCACACTGCCAGGCCTCTGACAGCTTCTTTGGCCTCCCTAGCCTGAAGTGCCACAAGACTTTTGCTGTGCTGGGGTAATCTGCTATTTAGTGTTTTCCAAAGAAAGAAGTTCCTTAGTTTCTTAACTTAAGTTTTATCTCATGTATTTGGGTGTTTTGCCTGCATATGTGTTTATGTACCACATGCATGTCTGGTATCTCAGGAGGTCAGAAGAGGGCATTGGTTCCTCCTAGGATTGCAGATGGTTGTAAGCTGCTGTGTGGGTACTGGGACTTGAACCTGGTTCTTTGAAAGAGCAGCTGAACTTTTTTTATTTTTAAAAATGAGACTAGGTCTCTCTAATATATAGGTCTGGCTGTCTTGGAAGGCAGATGTCACCATGTTCTGTGGAGCCATTAATCTTAACTCCTGAGCTATTTCTCCATCCCAGTCACTAAGTTTTTTTTATTACACTAGAAACATTAGTTCAACCTCACTATGAGTCCTGAACAACTGGAATGGGGGCTATCCCAAAAGCTGTTACCTGTAGGTGGGATATGTTCTACTAGTGGGGCTGCCTTGTCTGGCCTCAGGGGGAGAGGAAGCACCTAGCCTCGAAGAGACTTGAAGTGCCAGGGGGTTGGGGGACAGGGATACCCAGGGGGGCCCCACCCACTCAAAGGAGAAGGAGAGATGGAATGGGGGAAGGATTGTGGGAGGGGGTGACCAAAAGGGAGGTACTGAGTAGGATATAAAGAGAATAAGTGAAACACACACACACACACACACACACACACAGAGAGAGAGAGAGAGAGAGAGAGAGAGAGAGAGAGAGAGAGAGAGA
>JANHMN010000001.1:180492839-180596507 GCA_030674055.1 Rhabdomys pumilio | reverse complement strand
AGAGAGAGAGAGAGAGAGAGAGAGAGAGAGAGAGAGAGAGAGAGAGAGAGAATGTAACACAAGGACTGGGTATGGTGATACATGCCTTCAGTCCCAACATTCAAAAGGCAGAGGCAGGTGGATCTCTATGGATTAGAGGCCAACCTGTTCTATATAGGAAGTTCCAGGCTAGGCAAGGCTGTATAGTGAGACCCTGTCTCAAAACAAACAAATGGAATATAACACAAACCAAGTTTTAATCCTAGTACTCAGGAGACAGAGGCAAGGTGGGTCTCTGTAAAGTTAAAGGCAGCCTGGTCTACAGTGAGGATCAGCCAGGATTACATTAAATGACCATGTCTCCAAACAAACCACAAACAAATGAATAAATGAAAAAAAAAGTAACACAAGTCAGCCAGTGCACACATCTGTGTTCCAGCCAGTACACATATCTCTGTTCCAGCCAGTGCACATATCTGTGTTCCAGCCAGTGAACACATCTGTATTCCAGCCAGTGCACATATCTGTGTTCCAGCCAGTGTACACGTCTGTGTTCCAGCTAGTGCACATATCTGTGTTCCCACTGTTGGAGAGGCAGGGTGATTGCTCAGGCCAGTATGAGGCCTGCTAGGTAGCATAACAACACCACAACCCAAAGCCCTGGTAGATCAGTTGTGGCAATGCCTATAATCTTAGTATTCCTAAGGTAGGAAGACCTTAAGTTCAAGGCCATCCCAGGCTACAACAAGACTTTAAGGGCAAGTCTGGGCTTCATAGCAAGACTCGGTCTGAAGAGCAAAAAACCAATACAATGAAATTAAATCAAAATACTCCTTTCGTCTGTCTCCACAGGCTCAGAACTCAGAAGGGTTAGCAGTTTGTTTTTTCCTCTATAAAGAGAGAATACTAGCATTATACAAGTCATTGTATTTCAAAGAATGAGTTTTGGTGGTTTGTGTATCTAAAATGTATAACTCATTTAGGGCTGGCAAGATGGCTCGGCCAGAACATACTTGTGGGAAAACCCTGACTACCAGAATGCACATAAAGGTGGAAGGAGAACCGAACTGCATAACTTCCTCTGACCTCTACAAGCACACTTAGCATGAGTCCTCTTCACCCCATACACCCATCCACACACTATAATGAAATGAATTAAGAAATGCAAAAGGATATGTAACTGGTTTATTAAATATTACAAGAAAGAAGTTTCATTTATCTTCCTGCGGTCATGCCTGTTTTTGCAGAAGATGCCCCTGAATGTTGGGAGCTGACTCCTAGCAGCCATCTCGGACCATACACCCTGACAAGAGACTTGTTTTCAACAGCCTACAACAGCTGAGCACACTCTGATAAACATCTTGCTTTTCCCACATATCTTGTTTTGTTGTTTAGTGCACCCAGCTGCAAGGCACACATGGTAAAGTGTCTTCAGCTGTGTTCCCCTGCTTGTGCTTATAAATACCCAGGATTTCCTTTCAACAAACGAGACTAGAGACTTGACCACACACCCTGTCTTGTCTCCATTCTTTGTGTCTCTTGCCCCTCCATCCCCTCTCTCTCTTGCTAGACCCTGTTATCTGATCCCCTCGGACCAGAGCACTTAACCCCAAAGCGTGGAGCAATGCGGTCCTCAACACCTGAAGGCAGCAAAACCAGTGATGTCACGAGGCCCCTGACTTTCTATCTGTCTGCTCATTTTGCTATTCAGAATGAAATCCTTAAACCTCAGGTGGTGGCCTTTAATCCCAGCACTTGGGAGGCAGATGCCAGCCTGGTCTACAGAGGGAGTTCCAGGATAGCCTGAGCTACACAGAGAAACTCTGTCTGGGGCAGGGGGTGTTATGGGGAGAGTTGGGGGAGAGAAAACAACAACAACAAAACTGTTAAACCTCTGGCTAGCAAGATAATTAGCAATAAACACACTTACCACTAAGCTTCACGGGCAACCTGAGTTGATCATAGGGTCCACATGGTAGAGGAGAGAACCAGCCCCTGTAGTTGTCCTCTGACCTCCACACACACAAATGAATTAAATAAATAAATAAATAAATAAATAAATAAATAAATAACAAATTCTGCCAAGCATGATGACTCATGCCTGCAATCCCAGGACTCAAGAAGCTTCAATGAGAGGATTGTTGCAAATTCAGAGGTAGCCTGACCTACATAATGAATTCTAAGCTAGCTGGATTAGATTGAGACACTATCTAAAAATGAAAAGATGCCTTTACCCTTCAACTTTCAACTTTCAGAACTTATTTTCTTTCTTCTCACTGACCATGGTTAGGCAGGTGGCGAGGTTGAGGGTAACTGGCTTCCAACACCATATCTCAGAGCTCGAGTGTTTCTGGAAGAGTCTTATGGAACTCTTTCTTGCTTGTCTTATAGAGTATGCTCTTTCTCCATAGACATGGCTCCAACCATCCACTTCCTTTCCCCCCTCCGCTTTGGTCCTTGTAATTGACACATCACTTCTGTGTCTGGACAGCAGGTACAACTAGTTCCGGTCATGTTCCTGGACACCTATGCTGTTTCTAAGGAGTTGTTGTTACAGACTGGCTGTGCTCACTGCCCCCTCCCATCCCTTCCTGCCCCTCCCACTCCTGCCCCACGCACTGTCTACTGAGGTACTGGGGTGTAGAATTGCTGAGCTGTGTGACAGTTATCACACCATACTCTAAAGAACCTGTGTGGGACTTCTTGCGCCTCTCATGGTGATATGACATTTTCTCAGAATAATGCCTTTTAATGTGAGTTTCTCTATTAATTACAAGTTTTTGTTGTTATTGTTCATCTGGTTTGTTTTGTTTTGGAATTTTGAGTTGGTCTCTTACTATGCAACCTTGGCTGGCCTAAAAATCAGAGTTCTCTGCCCTTGCTTCCCCAATGTTGGTATTGAAGGCATATACCACCATACCTGGCCCACTTAGAAGTTTTTAAAAATATACTTCTAGCCGTGTGTGGTGGTCCAAGCCTTTAATCCAGTACTTGGGAGGCAGAGGCAGGTGGATCTCTGTGAATTTGAAGTCAGCTTGGTCTGCATAGCAACTTCCAGGGTAGCCAGAGGTACATTTGAGACCCTGTCACAAAATAAGTAAAATATTAAAATGTGCTCCTGACAGAACAGTAGCACATCGTTCAG
Source organism: Rhabdomys pumilio (assembly GCA_030674055.1). Classification (NCBI taxonomy): domain Eukaryota; kingdom Metazoa; phylum Chordata; class Mammalia; order Rodentia; family Muridae; genus Rhabdomys; species Rhabdomys pumilio. Next base: position 180,593,383 of record JANHMN010000001.1, on the reverse strand, counting down.
TCTTTTGCTGTTGTATTAATTAATACAGAGACAGACTCACGACTAGTGAACATGCAGAGAATAAGAGTCTGTGGATTGCTCAGCTCTAAATGAGAAGCCTATGTCACGCCTCCTCCCTTGAAGGCTCAGGGATTGCTCCAGAGGAGGGCAGAAAGATTATAAGAGCCAGAAGTAATGGGTGTCTGCTGTGAAACAGTAGTTTCTAAACAGGACAGTGCAGTTGCACACACTTGAACTCAGTGTTGGCAACCGAATGCTCAAGGTCAAGCCAACCAAAAGCCAGTGTGGATGGGAGGAGCTCCTGAAGCCCCACCCTTAGAGGTGAAGCTATTGGTAGCTACGGGCTGCTGGGGAGGGATAGTTTTCTTCAGAGACTGGCCCGGAGTGGCCCTACACTCCTGCATACACGTCAGTGAAAGGGGACTCTGGATTTTTTTTTTAAAAGAGCACATGAAGTGAGGAAGTCAAAATAGTGATGGGATGGTTGAGGGATTAGAAGGGATAGAAAAAGGAATGGCTTTGATTAAAATACATTGTATGGGGCTGGAGGGATGGCTCAGCGGTTAAGAACACCGACTGCTTTTCCAGAGGTCCCTGAGTTCAATTCCCAGCAACCACATGGTGGCTCACAACCATCTGTAATGGGGTCTGATGCCTTCTTCTGTTGTGTCTGAAGACAGTAACAGTGTACTCACATACATAAAATAAGTAAATCTTTTAAAAACCATTATACATAGGTTAGAAAGTCGAATATAATAACGTTATTTAGTGACCATTTAAAAATTGTAGTTATACTTATTTTTTCCCCACACAATATTTTCACTGATTCTCTGGGGGCCTCATATCCTGTACCCTGATTACAATCCCTTCCCAGTCCTTCCAAGTTTGCCCTCGCCCCATGACCCTCCCCACTCCCCAGAAGTAAAAAAAACAAAATTAAGAAAAAAGAAGAAAAAAAAAAAAAAACAACAAACCAAGGTCACTTTGCGTTATCCACATACTCTTTGGAGGTGGCCAGCCTCTTAAATAGAACCTCTCCTCCCACAGTTACTGCCAGGAGCCAAGAGCATCTCAGCACACTTTATACGAGTTCTCCTCTGTGGCTTCCCATCTGGACTGTTACTTTTTTTTTCTTCCTTCCTTCCTTCCTTCCTTCCTTCCTTCCTTCCTTCCTTCCTTCCTTCCTTCCTTCCTGTCTTTTGTTCCTTCTTTCTGTCTTTCCTTTGGGGAGTTGGTGGGGGTAGGGGTTGTCACAGAAACCTCCCATGTTCTCCCTCTCTGCTGTGTACATCTGCAGTCATTGATATCACAACAAAACCAGCCTCCTTGAACTTCACAGCCAGCATGAGCATGAGTCATGGGCCTCCATGGTTTCTGACCGTGGCACAGACCACAAACACAGCTCTCTGCTAGAGTAGAACCCTGGATACAGACAAGGCCCTCAAAGACTTCCTGACCCTGGACATCAACATGGTCACAGGTGGCAGCCCAGGCCACCCACATCAATATGTCACACCCTCCAGGTGACAACACATCTACAGGCTCTAGCACAGACCATGGAAATCTCATGGCCCTCAGTGAGAACAAATCCCACAGACATCACTCAGGCCCCAACAGGATGGCTCCAGGCAGGGGCAGAGGTAGGGGTAGGGGCAGAGGTGGTCACGGGCCAGGCTGGCTAGCCCAGCTGCTGACTTTCCTGCCCATGCCCTTTGAACCTCAGGCCAGGGCCATATTTATTTGTTTTAAGATTTATGTGTGCGCCTCTGTGTGCCTGTGGAGGTCAGGGGACAACTTGAAGAAGTTGGTCCTCTTCTTCTGCCATGCTGCCCCGGGGTTGGATTTAGGTCATTAACCTTAGTGGCAGACACCTGCTGAATCATCTTGCCTCTGGCCTTTAAATGATTATTTTTATTTCCTTCTCTTTTTCTTTATTAAACTAATATTTTTTAAATTTATTTAATTTTTATCTTATGTGAGTGTTTGCCTGAAGGTGTGTATATGCATCGTGTGCGTACCTGCTACCCTTGAAGGCCAGAAGAGATACATGCATCATCAGACTCTTGGGACTGGAGTTACTAGTATTTGTGACCCTCCCAGTATGGATGCTGGGGAACAAACTCGGGTCTTCTGCAAGTGCAGTAAATACACTTGATTACTGAGCCATCTCTCCAGCTTCTTTATTTCCTTTTCATTCATTCATTCATTCATTCATTCATTCATTCATTCATTCCAGACCTCAGTTTCCCCTCCCTCCTCTCCTCTCAGTCCCTCCCCTTCATTTCTCCAATCCCCATCCACTCCTCCTCCTTTTCTCTTCAGAAAAGGGCAGGCCTCCCAAGGTTATCAACCAGCCATGGCATAGCAAGTTGAAGTAAGACTAGACACATCCTCTCCTATTAAGGCTGAATGAGACAACCCAGTAGGAGGAAAGGGTCCTAAAAGTAGGCAAAAGAGTCAGAGACAGCCCCTGCTCCCATGGTAGGAGTTCCACAAGAAGACCAAGCGACATGACTGTAACACGTGCAAAAGGGCCTAGGTTAGCCTCATGCAGGCTCCCTTGTTGGCAGTTCAGTTTTGTGAGTCCCTATGGTCTCAGATTGGTTGATTATGTGGCTTGACTCCTCTGACTCCTGGCTCTGGATGTTTCCCTGACTTCCATAGGACATACCCAAAGTCCACCTCATGTTTGGTTGTGGGTCTCTGCATCTGTTTCCATCAGTTGGTGCATGAGCCTCTCTGATGACAACTGGGCTAGACACCAATCTACGAGTACAGCAGAGTATCATTGGAAATCATCTCACTGACTTATTTTCCCAGTCCTGTTTACTTCTATTCTACATCTCCGGGCTCTCCAGCCTCTGGGGCCTGGCCCTCCAGGTAGTGTTGGGGAGGCTCTTGTGGCATAGGTCTCAAGCTGGACCAGTCATTGGTTGCCCACTCAACACAGTTTCTGTGCCATCTTGTAGGCTGGAATAGGTCAAAGGTTTTGTGATTGGGTTGGTGTCCCAGTCCCTCCACTGGGAGTCTTGCCTGGTTACAGGAGATGGGCAGTTCAGGCTATGCGTCCCCCATTGTTAGGAGTCTTAGCTAGGGTTACCCTCAGCGAGGGTTATCCTGGGAGTTCCCATCACCCACCCCCATTCCAGTTGTCTCTTCAGTTCTCTCACCCTCTTTAATTCCTTTTCTGTAAGAGTCTATTATATCCTTTGCCCATGTTTTCACTATATTGTTATGTTTGTCTTATTATTCCTGGACTGTGATATATCCTGGACATCATGCCTTTATTATGTGTGTTGCAATCCCCCTCCCTCCCAGTCTCTTGCTCCTACTGTGACTTTATGTTTACGTCGCCTGTCTTATAACCATCTACTTTCTGGATGCGTGTCTTGTCTTGTAATGGCCTTGCTAAAGTTCTTTGATGGAGCTAACAAATCAACTCTAGGCTTGTCTGTGGTGGAGGCAGGACAGGGGGAAAAGGCACAGGGTTGCCAAAGCCTCCTAGCATGACCCTGTCAGGGCCTCAGTTGTCACTGCTACTAAGGGGACTTGGAGTGCAGTTGTTCCTTTCCATTGAGTTGCTGTGGAGATCAGAGGTGTCCCTGGCAATAGTAAGCTAATGTAGTGAACTAAAACAGAATCCATAGGAAGAGCCTTTAGGGTGTCCTCCACTCTACCTTGAAGGACCTGCTTCTCAGTTCCCAAACTCTCCACACTGCCACCTGGTCTCCTGGAATCCCTTCTCTCCTCTTTAGTCCCCTCCTTTCCCTAAGCCTTCCAAGTCTTCAGTGTACCCTCAGCCCATTGGCTGAGAACCTCACCCACTCCTCACTCTGGTATCCTTCTTGCTTCTCTCTGAGGTCTACCTCTCTGACTTGAGCTGCTGTGATCTGGAGCCTGGCTGGCCTTTTCGTTAGCTCTCCTGGAATCGGAGTCTGTTCTTCCACCACCACTACCTCCACCACCGCTGCCACCAGTGTTCGCTACTAGTCCCACTCCCCCAGCCCAGCCCCAGAATCTCATTGGTCCAGAGGCCTGCATCTACTTTCCTATTAGGCCACATAGAGGGACAGTGTTGGAAGGGTCACCTCAATCCCTGACCTTTGCCCAGTTTTTCCTGTTATACCCAGATGCCAGATCCCCCTGCACCAGCCTACATGTCTGCACGCTGTTAATGCTGCAGCTATTTGGGCAGCCTGTGACTCCTGTCCTTAGCTGGAGTTCAGAAAATCCCGCAGGTTTGAGTCAGCTGTCTCTCTGGTTCTCTCCTTGAGACTAAACCAGCCTCTACCTAGCCCCAGGTTCCTGCCTAACATTTGATATTTGTCTGGCCGAAGTTGTGGCAGGCATGGTCTTTGCATGGGCTAAAACCAAATAAAGGGTTACTGTCCCAAAGTGACTCACTCGAAGGAGCTGGCTTTTCCTGCCCTTTGGCTCATCATGAGGACATCACATTCTTTTTCTTAAGAAACTGGTTAAAAGAAGGATCTCAGGGTACCAAAGGAGAGAGGTAATGGGCAGCTGCTGGCAAATCAGGCCCTGATCCTTGGATCCTTGTGGCCACAGTCTGAGAGAGACTTCAGGGCCTTTTGGGACATTTCTCCCAGCATCGTCTTGCCCTTTTACAGAGTACCTGGGACTTCCTGTCTAGTAGCCACCAAGGAAGGCCTCCAAGGGAAGTAAAGGACAAACAGCTAAAGACTGAGATAGCCTATTGTGAAGTCTTGAGCCAACTTTATGGTAACCACAGAAAGATTTACCTGGGACAATGTGACCAGAGAGGTTTGGGGGCGGGGAGACGGTGGGGACTAGGCTTTCTGTTTACTGTACCTCTTGAGAGTTGCATTGGAGAATGTCCAGGGCTCAGTGGGTGGATGGATCACAGGTGAGTGGCTTTTAAGTCTCTGTTGTGTCATTTATGGGCAAGATAGTGTCTACTCCCCAAGTGTATGATGAGGATTAAGAGGCCATTGGAGGACATAACATCTAATACAACATGGTATATGTAAAGCTCAACCATCTCCGTTTTTGAAGCTTCAGGGCTAAACTCCAGTTCCAGGAGGAAAACTACAAAGTCCATGTAAGCAAACATCCTTCGGCCACCCCCACCCCCACCCCAGCAACAGTCAGTCAGGTTACAACAGCAGGACCAAGGTACATACAGATAACCTAAGACATCCTGCAAAGAGTAAATAACCTAACCATTCTGATTGTCAGGTGGTTTTGCCCCCATGTTTGGTTCCTGCAGATTATGCCAGAAATGCAGTTTTTAAAACATTAACTTGCTGACCTGTATGGAAATTCCCTAAGCTTTCTGTAGCTACAAGACATATCCTGCACCTCTAGACTCTCTCTCACTTCTGACCTGCTGCAATGGTGTCCATGAGAGTCCTTGCTAGTGAGCTCTTAATAAAGACCCTTGTATATTTGCATTGGAATTAGCTCCTCGGTAGTCTTTGCGGTCCTTCCGACTTGGGCAACAGGGTCTCACTGTGTAGCTTTGGTTGCCCTGTAACTCACTATCTACACCAAACTGGCCTCAAAAAACCAGAGATTTGCCTGCCTCAACCTTCTGGATGCTGGGTGTGCCACCATGCCCAGCTCATAAGCCAATCCTCTCTCTCCCTCTGCCTTCCCCCTCCCTCTATCATTCTCTCTTCTTCTACCCCCTTCTCTCCTCTCTATTTTTTGAGACAGGGTTTCTCTGTGTAGCCCTGGCTGTCCTGGAACTCACTCTGTAGACCAGACTGGCCTTGAACTCAGAGATCCACCTACTTCTGCCTCCCGAGTGCTGGGATTAAAGGTGTGTGCCTCTATCACCTGACTTATAGGAAATTTTTTTGTTTTGTTTTGTTTTTCGAGACAGGGTTTCTCTGTGTAGTCCTGGCTGTCCTGGAACTCACTCTGTAGACCAGGCTGGCCTCGAACTCAGAAATCCGCCTGCCTCTGCCTCCCAAGTGCTGAGATTAAAGGCATGCGCCACCACCACCCAGCTATAGGAAATTCTTAATCAGAAAATCCAAGTGTTTATCAGGAGCCAAAAGAATAGAAACTATTACGCTAGTTCTTATTCAAATGTATGCCCATGTCTGTGGGTACTGTGTACATCTGTGTGTTCATGCATGTTGCTATGTGTGTGTGTGTGTGGTGTTTTCATGCGTGGACAGCACAAATGTATGTATGCCCTTAGGTAGTTTCTCCTGCAGAGTCAGTACTCAGAAAGTAGCAGGTCTGTAGAGAATCTGAAGTTCGCCAGTGCTTGAAGGAAGGAAAAAGTAAATAGAAGACACAAAGGGGGGGGTGCTAGCTCAATCCAAATGGGGTGCATGTTAAGGTCTGCTAAGATTTACCTCCTGTACTCATATGCCACACAGAAAGTATTGATGTAAGTGCCCTGAGCAAGGTTGGCTCCAGCTGGCATCATGCCCTACCCCAGCATGGAGTCCCCAGACCTCAGAAAGCCCAGGCTTGGAACTGGGCATGTAACAAAGTTGGCAGAGTATTTGTCTACCATGCCTAAGTCCCAGATTTGAGCTCCAGCACCGTAGAAGATTGGTCCTGGTTATGCATGCCCATAATCTCAGTACTTAGTAGACAAAGGCTGGAGGAACAGGAGTTTAAAGGCATTCTAAGCTACATAGAGAGTTTGAGGTCAGCCTGGGATACATGGCTCAAAAAGAAACAGAAAAAAACCAAACAAACAAGTCCTACTATCTGGCAGTGCCATGAGGTGACTCTCATCCTTTACTCATGGCTGGGAGGTCAGTTGGTTCCTCTGGCTGTGATCTGCTACAGCTAATAGGAGGTATATTTATGAGTGCCATAAAAGGCACTGGCACGCTAGTGATAAAAGCGTCCCAAATCGCTATAACCCGCTATTTGCATGTTTATGACCTCATTCACTGGCTTACACATTCTGGTGTCCGTTACTACACCTGGAGGTACAGTTCCGATCCAGGGTGAGAGGGGACAGCCCCAGGGTACTGTGGGGCCTGAGAGGCTCCTCTGGGAGCATGCCCTGGAGGCTTTTTAAATTTTTAGTGAGGAATAATTTACACTTGCTAAAATGCTCGAAGCCATTAATGGATTATTGGGTGACTGACTAGATGCATGCCATATAACTATTGACCCCAGGAGGCTCTGCCACTCTGGGCAATTCCTTTGGGCCTTTTTACTGTCCGTGTCCTTTGCCCCAGAAGTACCCACCAGATGGTCTCTACCCACAAAGGCAGGCCAGTTTTGTTGTCCCAGGGTTTCATTCATTACCTTCTAAAGGTAGTCAGCTCTACAGTCTCTGGCTTCTTTGAGCAACACACCATTATTTAGGTCCATCCTTTTGGCCCAGTGAGACAGGGTTCATCTGTATCATCTTTGATAGTTATAGCTGGCAGAATAGGTGACCCTCACTTGTTGATCTGGTCTGTTGTCTGTGGTGGATTTTTATGGACTAAATTGTTCTGAATATTCCTGTCTGAGTCTGGGTGTGGGATGCACAACTCTCTCTCTCTCTCTCTCTCTCTCTCTCTCTCTCTCTCTCTCTGTGTGTGTGTGTGTGTGTGTACTGTGCATCTTTAAATGCATTTTCACCTGTGTGTGCATGCATATGAGTGCATGTATATTTGTGTAAGCCAGAGGCTGACATCAGGTGTCTTCCTTGATTACTCCCTGCCTTATATTTTGAATCAGAACTTGCTGATTCAGATAGTCTAGCTAACAAGCTTGCTCCTGGAATCCCATCTCTGCTTTCCAGGCACTGGGCCTACATAATGTGGGTAGGTGCTGGGGCTCTGAACTCTGGTTTTCATGCTTGTGTGGCAAGTGCTTTGCCCACTGATCCATCTCAATGGCCCCTTTAAAAATAGTGGTTTTTATTGAGTCTTTGAGAATTTCATATATGTACAAGTATTTTGTTGCTGTTTTGAGATGGGGTTTCTCTTTGTATGGAACTTGCTATGTAGACCAGACTGGCCTTAAACTCACAGATATCCTCTTGCCACTGCCTCCCTAGTGCTGGAATTAAAAGCATGCACCACCATGCCTAGCTATCTACAATGTATTTTGACCAAATCTACCTTCTTTCCCCTTCTTACTCCTCATGGTCTACATCCCACCATGTCAACTTCATGCTTGCTTGCTTTCTTTGTTTCTTTCATTCTTTAAAAAATTTTTTATTTTATGTATATGAGTACAACTCTCTTCAGACACACCAGAAGAGGGCATCAGACCCCATTACAGATGGTTGTGAGCTACCATGTGGTTGCTGGGAATCGAACTCAGGACCTGTAGGAAGAGCAGTCAGTGTACTTAACCACTGAGCCATCCCTCCAGTCCCAACTTCATGCTTCCATATTTGTTTGTTTGTTTTTGAGACAGGGTTTCTCTGTGTGCCTTTGGCCATCCTGGAACTCCCTCTGTAGACCAGGCTGGCCTCAAACTCTCTGAGATTTCTCTGTCTCTGCTTCTTGAGTGCTAGGACTAAAGACAAGCACTACCACCACCCAGCTATGGTTTCTTGTTTTTAGATAACCCAAGGAACCCAGTCAGTGCTGCTCATGTGCACGAGGGTGGCAGACCATCCACTGCAGCATGGACAACCCCAGGAACCTCAACCCCAGTGGAAAGGACGTTCACCCGGCAGTCCTAAACGACCAGTAGCTCCTAAGCTAGGGGTGGGGCTCTGTGAACTCTTCCTTCACCCATGCTAGAATTTTGACTGTTTCGATCTCGTGTTCGTTTTAAGCAAGTGTGACCATGGCTAGTGTGAGCTCCCAAGTGCAATGGTCATGGCATGTGCAGAAAACATCACCACCCTCCTTCCATCATTACATTCTTTTTATCTTTTCTTCTATGACGTTCCCTGAGTCTTGTGGGGGATGGGGGCAGCACTGATACCCAGGACCTTATCTACACTAGGCAAGTACCCTAACATGGAACCACACCCGAATCCTTTTTGTTGTTGTTTTTGGTTTTTGGAGACAGGGTTTCTCTGTGTAGCTCTGGCTGTCCTGGAACTCATTGTAGACTAGGCTAGCCTTGAACTCACTGATCCACCTGCTTCTGCTTCCAGAGTTCTGGGATTAAAGGGCTGCACCACTATGCCGGGCTCACACTCCCCCATCTTTTAAATTAAGAAAGAAAATTTTGAATCAGGGTCTTGCTAAATTGCTCAGGTTGTCCTGGGATGCAGGCATCCTTCTGTCTGAGCTTCCCAAGTAGCTGAGAGTATAGGCGAATGCCACTACACTGGTCACATGCTGCCACAACATTGGTTGTGGTAGTCATTTACAGGGGATATTCCTCTGCTAGCACTAAAGAAAGCCAGTATGTGTATGTGCTTTGTTGTTTATAAATTATGTCTGGAAAACAAAAGACTGTGTGGTGATTGTGCTGGTTGAGCAAAGCACCAGAGGAGCTTTTGGCATGAGGGCTGCCAGTCTGTGTCATCTACAGTAGACACCATAGACATTTCTCATGCTGTCTTGTTGGGAGCCGACTTTAAGCAAAAAGCGGCTAGAAAGCAGCTATCAGCTTAGCAGCTATCTTGAGCCATATACCCTGACATGAGACTTGGTTTTCAATGGCCTACAACAGCTGAAGCACACTCTGATATCCCATATAGCTTGTTTTGCTGTTTAGTGTCCACAGCTGCAAGGAGCACGTGGTATCCACGCCTACAAGGCATGCGGTGCATGTGTTATCCACGTGCTATCCATGCCATACATGCCTGTAAGGCGCACGTGCTGTCCACGCCTGTAAGGCTTATGTCATATCCACACCTGCAAGGCATGTGGTATCCACGCGCCTACAAGGTACGTGGCAAAAGCCTATAAATACCCAGGATTTCCTTGATGTATGTGTGTGTATATGTGTGTGTGTATATGTATGTGTGTGGGGTGTAGTAGTAGTAGGTGTAGTGGTGTGTGTATGGTGGAGACAGTAAAGAAGACTTTACTACAGATCCTCTGGCTTGTCTCTATTCTTCGCAACTCTTCCCCTTCTTCCCCCGACTCTCTCTCTTGCTAAACCTGGACCTGCGGAACAGAGCGGGCCGCTATAGTTTGGCCCCCAAACGTGGGCAAGAGTGGTCCTTTACAGTTAGCTCGGGGCTTTTTACACTGTCTAATCCAGATAATAATCATGAAGAAATAAACTCACTTTGTGTGTGTGTGTGTGTGTGTGTGTGTGTGTGTGCGCGTGCGCGCGCGCCCTTGGCCATCCTGGAACTCCCTTTGTAGACCAGGCATTTGTATGTATATGTGAAGGGGTGTATGTAGATGAATATGTGTGTATGTGCACATGTAAGTATAAGCACATGTGTATGGAGGCCAGAGGACAACATCTGCCTGTTTTCATGTTTAATTAATTGATGAATTTTTTTTATTTATTATTGTGGGTGGACATTGACCCACAAGGGATGCACATACTACTGTGTATGTGTGGTTATCAGAGGACAATTATGTTGGGTTTTCTCTTTCCACTTTTATGTGGATTCTGGGGTTTATAGCTAGCATCTTTAACCTCTGAGCCCTCTCACCTGCTTTTTTTTTTTTTTTTTTTTTTTTAAGGCATTTAAAAAAAAGACGTTCTCTCGCTGTGATTACAAGTACGTGCCACTGTTCCTGGCTTTATATATGGGTTCTGGGTATGAAACTCAAGTTCTTGTGGGCTTCCCAACTGAGCTGCAACTGAGCCCCTTATTTAGTTAGTTTTACAAAGGACTTGAGGCCAGTGTGGGCTACATGACATCCTGCCTCAAAAAAAAAAAAAAGTAAGAAAGATTCATGTGTATGTGAATTATTCTTACTCCTCCTCAATACAAAGAGAGAGAGAGAGAGAGAGAGAGCGCTGTGGCTACAAAGTGGGGGTTCACTGGGCTTGTGGTGTTCAAGGATGGGACATAGACTCTGACAGCCTGTGCCTGTGCCAAGGTAAATGATTGGGGATAAAGCAAGATAAATACCTTAGGAAGACAAGAAAGAAGAGGGGCAAGCCATTTTTCCCTTTCACCTCATGTCTCTCTCCTCCCTCCATCTTCCCCCCCCCTCTCCTTTCCCCTCCTCTCTCTCCTTTTCTCTTCCTTTCTCTTCCCCTCCTCCCTGATCCAGCTTCAGTGCTGAAATGGAACTCAGAGCTTTGGGAAAATCTACCACTGATCTACGCCCTCAGTCCCTCAAGACAATTCTTAATTCTGTTGTGATTTATAGTTTGCAGAGCGATTATGAACATTTTGTTCTTGGACTCTCAGTGCTTGGCAAGGTAGGAGGTTTCATCCCTGGCTACAGAGATGAGGAATTGGAGCTCCCACAAGGAGAGTTCTGCCGAAGGTCCGAGAAAATCTGACTAAATCTGTACTTGACACCAAGCTATCTCCATGCCTATTACTCTTCCATTCACATGGTGCGGAGAGTGGGGGTGGTGGCATGTTTGCAGGTGCCAAGTCAAGGATATGGAGCAGGGTAGGTGTGAGAGGTCACTTAGTAATGGCCTGTGACTTCCAGGCCAGCAGGGACATCCAAGCCATCTGGGCATCAGCAAGACTTTTTGGTAGCAATCACCTGCTATTGGCCACGTGTGATTGTCCACAGGAAGTCACTATGTGATCTGCATACTAATCACCTGTGATTGGCCATGGGAAGTCACTGTGTGATCTGCTTCTCTCGGGGCTGATTATAGGGAGTTGATCTGTCAGTGCCAGTGGTACACCTCTGGCTGTTGACAGATCATTGCAGACTTGAGGATCTTGTGTTGGAAAGGATCTGATGGATCAGGATGCTTTCAGTTCCTTGGGTCCAGACTTCACATTCTCACTTGAAACAAGGCTCCAACTCAATATCTTTTTTTGTTTGGTTTTTTCGAGACTGTATAGCCTTGGCTGTCCTGGAACTCACTCTGTAGACCAGGCTGGCCTCGAACTCAGAAATCCGCCTGCCTCTGCCTCCCGAGTGCTGGGATTAAAGGCGTGCGCCACCACCCGGCTCCAACTCAATATCTATTGCCTATGAGTAGACTCAGCTTTGGGAAGAGAGGTTTGCATTAAGATGGAAAAAGGTCAAGACCCCTTGGTCATTGAGGGCATAGTATTTATTGCAGGTCACCACACAGAGCCAGCGAAGAATGAAGACCAAGCTGGGGGTTGTCAAGGATCCTTGGAGTATGCCAGTCTCTGCTTTCTTACCTCTCTGGTTTTTCGAGACAGGGTTTCTCTGGCTGTACCGGAACTCACTCTGTATACCAGCCTGGCCTCGAACTCAGAAATCTACCTGCCTCTGCCTCCTAAGTGCTGGGATTAAAAGCATGTGCCACTAATGCCCAGCACCAGTCTCTGCTCTGAGTGCCAACATTTAGCTGTCTTATCTACTACCGTCTCTCAGGGGATCAGGCTCAGTGGTGAGTCAAACATGTGTCTTCTCTTAGGGCAACTCTTGTCTTCGTCAGGGGTTGGAGAGAGGCAAATGACAATGAAGATATAAACCGGCAATAGAGTGAGCAGAGACAGGAAGAAGGAAGAGAGGGGGGGAGGAGGGAGAGAGGGGGAAGGCTTGGTTCATACATATAGATGAGTAGGCAGGGGCCTAAGGAAATTACTACATTAAAGAGATACTGGAACTACCAGATGGTCATAACTATGTGGAGCTGGGTGCAGGGAGCAGGATGGAGAGGGTGCCAGTGCCCTGTGGTAGGAAGGGCTGAGGTGTCCTCATGGAAGGGAAAGGAAATTGGTGCAGGTGCAGCACCTACTGCCTCTGGGGACCAAGCTGACAGGACAGCTGCAGATCAAGTAGGTGAGTGGGACGAAGTGGAAGGCAGGTGGGGCCAGTCTCACAGCATCGAAGTAAAGCTCTCGGGATTACAGTGCATCAGGTGAACCTTTATGAGGAGGGTATCATGTTCATAACCCAGGCTGCCATAAGTTACCCATCTCCATGTGCCTCTTCTATGACCCACCCCCAATGCAAGTTTCCCAGTGGTGGAAGGTTGAGGAGCTGGGGCTGGTGACGGGCTCAGTGAGCAAAGGTGCTGGGAGCCTGATGATCTGAAGCAGTCCTCAAGATCTCCATGGTCAAAGGAGAGAAACAACTCCCTAAGCTGTCCTCTGACCTCCATGTGGGTGCTGTGGCACACACTCACCCCTCCTCCATAAAACATTTAAAACGTTTTAAAAGAGTCAAGGAACAGGCAGCCCTTGTGGCCTAGCTCCATCTCTCATTGAGGATGGCTTGAAAGCTCCTAGTTTGTTGTACAGAATGCACGAATGGCCCATCCAGAGGGACCTTGGAAGGGGTACACATACACACGCACACACACATACAACAAATGACAGGTGTTCAAATGGTAGTTTAAGCAGTTCCTTGTAGCTCCTTGCCTTTCTTCATTATGGGTCAAGAGGTGAGCAGTGGAGAAATACTGGAGGCAACATGATAGTTGGCTTCTGGAAATTTGTATTTGAATAAACTCAAAGACAGTATAGGTCCTGGTTGGGAAAATGAAATGTTCTACAGTATTTTATCTGTCAAAGCCAGTTCTTGTATTAACTCAACTCCATGTCAGTTGCAATTTTGGGGGGTTGGGAGGGAAGAGACAGGGCCTCTCCATGTAGCTAGCACTGGCTATTCTGAAACTTGCTATATAGGCGAGGATGGCTTTAAATGAATAGAGATCTGCCGGCCTCTGCCTCCTGATTGCTAGGATTAAAGGCCGGTGCCACCCATCTTGGTCTACATCTCCTTTTTCTTTCTTAATTATTTCTTTTTAGATAGAGTTTTGCTACGTAGGCCTGGCTAGTCCAGCACTTATGACTTTCCTTCTGGGATCTCCAGGTGCTGGAACTACAGGCCGTACGCCTCCACTTCCAGCTCCAACCTGACTACCACTACTACTGCTGCTGCTACTATTACTACTACCACTACGACTACTACTATTAGCATCACCACCTTTGGCTACAATTATTATTGCCATCATTTTAAGTGTTGGTGTACAAAGAAATAGGTTGCACTGTGACATTTCCATACATTTACTTCTTTGGAACAGAACACATGCTTAACAACAGTAACTAGCATTAAGCATTTACTATGTGCCAGCCATTGAACTTGTGAGGTGTTATTACTCCCATCCGCACTTACCAACCCAAACTGTAAGGCCTGACTAGGCAGTAACTTCAGAAGGTCACAGGGCTGCTCAGTGTCGAACCTTATTTACTCTCAAAGCCCATGTTCTTTTTTCTTTTTAGATTTATTTTTTTTTCCGAGATTAGGTTTTACAATGTAGTCTTGGCTGACCTGAAATCACTTTGTAGACCAGAGATCCACCTTCCTCTGACTCCCAAATGCTGAAATTAAAGGGCTTTTTTTTTTTTTTTTTTTTAATTCTGTGTCTGTGTGGGCATGAACATGTGAGTGCTGGTGTCTGAGGCACTGTATCCCCTGGAGCTCAAGTACAGTCACTGGTGAACTCCATGTAGGCACTGGGAATTGAACTTGGGTCTCCTGCAAGGGTAATCAATAGGCACTGGTAATTGCTGAGCCATCTCTCCAGCCCCGAAACCAATGTTTTAAACCCTTATATAATTATCCTAAAACGTGTATGGGCATGTCAACCCTATTTTAAAAAAAGGTTCTCATGGTAGAAATTGACCCTTGTCAGATATAAAAACTATTTCAAAGAGCCAATAGTTATAACCATATAGTATTTGCTGAAGTCAAGGCCTATGGGAGGAACTGAATGATTCTGAAATACACAAGCCACAAGCAAAAGTGTAGCAAATCAGTAGGTTTTGGTAAGCAAAGAACAAGGGGAGAATTATTTAATAAACGGTGACTGCATAAACAATAACCATTGTAATAGAGGAGGGAAATTAAGTCTACATTTTATATCTACGTACTACCAAACAAAGCAAAAATAAAATTGGATAGGTGATCATAGACTAATAAAATATGCAAAGAAATTATACAAGTAGACAGGTGCATGAAAGCTCACTTTGTTAGCATTCACAATGACAACAAAAAGAAAAAGAAAAACAAACAAACACCCAGAGGACTAGAATGGCAGATGAACTGTAAACTAAAACAAAAAAGAGCATTGAGGGGAGGGGCAACATTCCCATCAATAACAAAAGTGAAAGATCTTTA
Organism: Rhabdomys pumilio; assembly: GCA_030674055.1. Lineage (NCBI taxonomy): Eukaryota > Metazoa > Chordata > Mammalia > Rodentia > Muridae > Rhabdomys > Rhabdomys pumilio. The sequence continues at coordinate 180,578,258 of JANHMN010000001.1, read as the reverse complement.
AAAGAAAAAAATAGACTTTTTTTTTTTAACGTTAGAAGAGATTCAACCCCTCAAGACAATAGATATAGATATGAACAACAGGTTATGTGCAGAAGGGGAAATACAGATAGCAAACGGGGAAATTTTCAATGTTTAGTCATCCAACAAGTGCCAAATAAGGTAACCTTAAACTACCACTAGGCATCGTTAATGCAGGGGAGAAAAGATGTCACTTGGTGTTTAGAAATGTGCATTAAATTCCTCACACTCTTCCTTGCTGGTGAAAGAACTGGGGCAATGGAGGGCCATTCACAGCTTTCCACCTGAAAACTTTCCCACTCCTAGGGATTCAGCTCACCTGTGGACCGCACAGATGTGTTAGCAGATAACTGCAACGAAATAAAATACACCAAAATATGAACTGTATACCTTAAGGACGACCATGCAAACAAAACACATTAGTCAAAGTAGCAAATAAAAGAAAATGTGTGCTTGTAAGCATGTCAAGGTAAGTATCTATGTAGAAGGTTTTTTTTTTGGGGGGGGGCTCAAATTGTGTGGCAATAATTGAATATTGTTTTTACATTATTTTTTTTCCTGTTACTTTGTCTTTTCAACGGTGCTTACACTTACAAAAAGAAAAATCATCTGCGTTTGTAATGTGTATATTTCCCAAGGTTGTCCAAAACAAGAGGAAGATGCCTAATGTGAACGTCCCATTCATGTGTTTGTGTGTGTGTGTGTGTGTGTGTGTGTGTGTGTGTGTGTGTGCGCCTCCTCTTCTCTCAAAGGCAGGAGCCTTCTTGAGTAGGATCCCTGACTGAGGCCATCTTAGGCTGGAGAGTCTGGTCTCATTGGCACTCCTGGCGCTGGAATTTTCTTCTGAGGGGACTTTCTGGAGCAGGTGGGTGTGCATCCTATTGACTCCTGTGCTTGCTGAAGAAGGAATGAGTATTCAAACGGAACTGCCGTGGGCACCTTCGGATTCGAGGCTGATTCATAGCATTTTTGAGCTTCTCCTCTTGAATTTCTTAGGTCACCCTACGCCCCTTTGCTGCAGAAAACTGATTTACAAAGCGCCTCTTCGAAGCCTGGCCATCAGGTACATAGAGGCGTTCGAGTTGGACTCGGTAGACGGGCACTAGAGTGCTCTGTTAGATCTCAAAGGACGTGTAGGATTCCCGACGTGGCCTGGCCAGCGGGCGCAGCTCCCTCGGCAGCCGCACGCGCCCTTTAGGGACCTACGGAACTGCTGCCTCTCTGCTAATACCATCTTGCTCGAGGTGGTCACGTGCGGGCTACAGTGGCGCGCTTCGCCTGGGACGGATGGATCAGGGACTTCGCCCGGTCCAGAGCCGCTCTGTCCAGAAGCCGAGGTGAGGTTTTTCTCTCCAGAATCTAAGCAGGGCCAGGACGCGCCTCTGGAGCCGGAGGACGCGTCTCCAAGCCGTGCTCGGTCCATGGCGCCGTCGGGGATCAGAGGCCCACGCCGCGCCGCCCAGCGCCACGGCCTCGCGGGTGTCTTCGGGGAGGTGCGGATGGGGGACGCGAGAAAAGCGGTGGGGTTTGGACCCGGGCCCACGGACGCGTCGTCTCCCGTGCAGCTCTAGCTCCGCGAGCCGGTGGGTGCGGGGAGGCCGGGTCGGGAGTGCCACGCGCGCTAGGCGAGGGGCGCCGGTTGCCCGGAGGACCGCGGAGCTGGGGCGGGGGGGGGAGTGGGGGAGCGCGGGCGCATGCGCTTTGCGTCCGTGCCATATTGGAATGAGTCGGAGCGCGGAGCGCCGCCGCCGCCGCCTCCGCCGGAGCGCGGGTGCAGGGGGGGCGGGGAGAGCTGCCGGCCGCCCCGCTCTGCCGGGCCCAGCAGGAAGGAGGGCGCGAGCAGTGCGAGCGGAAAAGGCGCCCCGCGCGGGCGAGCGCAAAGAAGGAAAGAAAGAAAACGAACGAGCGAGCGTGCGAGCGAGCTGGGAGAGCGAGCAAGCGCGCGCGCGAAAACTCCCGTCAGGTAAAAAAGCGGGGCGGCCGGCTGGGCCTTCCCGCGCGGCGGCCTGAGGGGTGGTGCGGCGCCCTCCTGAAGAGGCCCAGCAACTTTGCCAGCGGGAAGCGCCGGGAGCCGGCGGGCGGCGGGCGCGCGGGCTGAGGCGCCAACGGGCGGCGGCGCGTTGGGCGGGGGTACGGCTTGGGGGGTGGGGGGAGAAGCGGCGCCCGCGCGCGGCCTGGCGCGGTCCCGAGGCTCGGCGCGTCGGCCGGCGGGGGTTGCGGGAACGCGCCCGGGCACCTCGCGGCCGCGGCGGAGGCCGGCGGCGCCGGGAGAGAGAACGGGCGAGCGGCGCGCGTCAGCCCAGCTGGGCGCGAGAGGCCAAAGTGGCCCGGTGGCGGCAGCGGGTGCCCAACTTGTAGGCTTCAGTCCCCTGCCCCCATCGAGCGCCCTCCCGCCGAGCCCCCGCGGACCCGCCCCCCCGGGCTCGCTCCGGGCGGGGCGCGAACCCGCAGCCCGCGCGGCCGCTCAACTTCGCAGGGCCCAAGCAGCAGCAGCAGCAGCAGCAGCAGCAGCAGTAGTAGTAGCAGCGCGGTGGCCGAGAGTCAGCCTCCGCCGCAACCGGTGGCTCCGGCCTCTCCGGCGCTTCGCCTGCGGAGGCAACGCCGCCGACCCCCTGCGCGGATCTGGTTTGCGTCCTGAGGCCGCTCGGCAGGTCCGTGACCGTTTCGTTTTCTCTTCCCAAGTCTTGTTTTGTTCGCTGTAAAGACGGCTGGAGGGGCGAGCCCTGTGTCCTGGGAAGCAAGGCCTGCTCTTTGCAGAGCAAAAAAGCCTTGTGAGACCAGAAATAAATTCCCGCGGAAAGGATATACGTCGTGTTAAGTCTCCCCCTCCCCCTCCCCGCGAGATGCCAGCTGTTCGCGTGGGGTCTCAAACTAAGCTGTCAAAGCCAGGTCGTCTTTAGAGCTTGCCTTGCAGTGGGGTGGGACGCTCCTGTCTCAAGTAGGGCTTTTTTACTTGGTGGGCGCTCTTCCCCGCGGGTCACTCAAAGCAGTTACTGGCCCCAAGTGGTGTCTTGTGATTTCTGTATTCACCAAAAAGATCTGAAGGAAGTAGAATGGATTTTGTCAATGTCTTCGTATGGCCTCTCCTGAACCACGATTTTTAAGACGTCATACTTTATTTTATCTGAAGCAAAATGAATGCTTCGAGCATGTAACTGTTGTTGTGTCAGCTGTCTAGATGGGGTGGAGGAAGAGGAACATGTTTTCATAAGTACACATTGGGGCCTGTTAACTCTCAGCAAATGTTGAACTCTTCTAGGCCACAGGTAGATTCAGAGTTCAGATTTGTTTGCAGTGTCAGGAGCATAACAACCAGTTGGGACTTAGAGGGACCTGAGAGAAGGAAACAGTTGTTATAACGTTGCCATTGACGAGCCGCCCTTATCTTGAGGTAGATATCTTATTCAGTGTGGTTTTTGATTTTCCTTATTATTTGCAAAAGTGAGATCAGTAGATCACCATCCTTTTGGTTCTAAAATTCGGAGACTTCTTAAAATGAAATTTAAAAAATAAGTTTTGAAAGGTTCTATCTACATAAAATCACTCACAATATGTGTCTTTGTAAAAATAGATTGGAAAACCCATCTTGTTAGCTAAATCCAGAATAATTCTGTGAACTTTATTTGAACAGACTTTTAAAGAAGGCATTTCAATATACTTAAGAAGTTAACACCTTTCAGAGTTTAACAGTGAAACCCGAAGAGGACAGTTCAGCCTTGTTTTACATATGCATATGCCTTGATGGCCACATACACATTAAGGTACAGAACATGTCCAGCCTTCCCCCACCAAGGGGTTCCTCTAATTGAATAAACTTCTGCTCTTTCCCCAAGACAGCCACCAGTCTGACTTCTGACACAACCAATGAATCTTGCCTCCAAGCAGGACCTTTTAGAATGAGAAAGGGGCAGTATTAAGTATCAAAGGATAGCAGGTACTGGACCTCGGAGCTGTCATTTTAGTCCTGATGCTCTGGTTTTGTACCTCTGTAGGGTTCCGGTATCTACAGGGTTTTAAGTTTTCGACCTTTACACTTTGTGGTCAGAAGGACATTTTTAACTCAGTAGGTTTTGCTGTGTTAGGATCGTGATTTCTGGGAGTCTTTATGTTCATAGTTGAGGTTATATTATTATATCATTACCCACTTTGGGATACAGATATATTTGTAGAGAATAGGTTTGAAGGAAGAATTATGAATTTTCTGAACTATTTAAAGGTGTCAGTAGATGAATTAATTCCGTTAAGTGTAGAATTTGCAAAGAAAATTGAATGAAAATTGATTTTTTTCTAAGTCCAGTGAATTAATAATATGGCTATAATGTTTTAACTACCTTTAAATGGCAGGAGTTAACTTGATTTATGCATATAGGTTGTACTCCTGGTTTATCAACTCATTAAAAGTCTAACAGTAAAAACAAGAACAAAATATAAATAAAAATTATGTCAGCTGCAGTTTTTATAAAGTCCAAAGTGCTTTAATTAAAGACACTTTTTTTGTATTAGAACCCTAGCCAAAAAGTTGAATTTTGAATATCCACTGGGAGTAAAGCAATAATTTGCTAGTATCTCCCAAATATTTTTTAATGTATCCATGTGCCCTTTGTTTCTACTGCTAAAGGAGACAGGTAGGTTCTAAGTCAATGCTTATTTTGTTAGTTGCTAGCAAACTCTTAGGTTTTTTTGTCTGCAAAGACATCTGTGTGGTAGAAAGTTGGAATGGTTTACTACCCATGTTAGAGATTTATGTAGAATACTCCACAAAGGTCAAAGGTTTTTTTTTTTTTTTTTTTTTTTTTCCCCTCGTCTAATCATCATGTTGATGGGCTGATGGGCTAACAACTAATTTAAATTTGGTCATTCCATTCAAAGTTTACAGCTTCAAGAACTAATAGAATACACGATGATTTAGCCACCATTGATGAATTGCTTGAGTTTTCTGAGGCTTTTTTTCCTTTTGAATTCTTAACTTTTCATTGTAAAAACTGCTGAATCGTATATATGAGGGTATATATAAGAAACAGAAAATGCAAAAGGGGCTTTCTTCTCTTTAATTGTTTCTTTGGGAACCATGGTTTTTCCCTTTAAAAATGCTTTGCCATGTTTGTGCTCACAAATACACATACAGAGATATTAAATAAATAAATGTTAAAAATAAAGCTTTGGCAGCCAGGTATCATGATATAGGCCTGCAGCGCCAGCAGTTAGGAAGCAGAAGGATTAGGAATTCAAAGCCATCCTGTGCTACACAGTGAGTTTTAGGCTATCATGGGCTACATGAGACTTTCCTTTACTCAAAAAACCAAATCCAAACTATATAAAACTAAACCACCACCAAAAGTACAAATCTCTTTGCTTGCCTGCACATTTGTGGGGTGACCTTTGTTTCATAGTGATAACTAGACTGGGCTTAGCTTTAGATGTAGTAGTAGATGTTATTTGAATTTAATGTCTATAGAAAAGATGAACAAATCAAACTTTATTGACCTTATGTTATAGTCACATTAAGTGACAATTACAGAATATTATTTATATCTGGATGCTAAATATTATATTAAATTTTCCATCTTAAAAATTTAAACAGACTTTATGGCATTATTTGGCTGATAACTAATATTTTATACCAATTTCAGTGAAATTATAAAAATGTCACTGGTAAATGGTACAGATTTGCTATGGCAGAGTGTTTTCCTTTTCATGAATACAGTTTGTATCTAATTTGGGTAATTTGTATTTGAAAAAAGTTTTTCTTTATACTTGGTTGTTAAGCTGGTGGCAAATGTCTGGGGGTTTTGGTTACCCAAGTTTTCAGCCACTTAGACTTTAGGGAGTGAGTGGGGTTTTGTTACACTGTTGCTATATTTCAAGTGATACCAGCCCCACTGGAAAATGATTTACAAACAGAAAAGATGTAGTTAGGTTGTTGAAAATTCATGTTTAAAGTTTTCAAAAGTGAGGGTAAGGAGAATTAAAAACAAGTTATTAAAGAAAAAATGTAGACTTTCCTGCAAGTTTTCTGCTGGATGGTGGTGACTCATTCCTTTAGTCCCAGGACTCAGGAGGCAGAGGTGGGTCTCTAAGTTTGAGACCAGCTTGGTTTACAGATTGAATTACAAGGCTACACATAGAAAACCTGCCTTGGAATGAGGAAAAAAAAAAAAAGAAACAAAAATGTTCTTTTTCATTAAAGTTTTTGTTTGTTTGTTTGTTTGTTTTTTTGTATAACTGGGCATGTGTGGAGGTCAGATGACTAATTTTTAAGTTTGTTTACTTGCTCCATTTTGGGTTTTTGTTTTTAAATTTATTTATTTGATTTTACATGAACGACTGTTTTACTTGCATATAGGTATGTGCACCACCTGAATGCTTGGTGCCAGTAGAGGTCAGAAAAGGCGATCAGATTTCTGGGGCTGAAGTTATAGATGGTTGTGAGACACTGCGTGAGCTCTGGGAACTGAGTCCCTGTCTTCTGTCAAGAATATCGAGTGATCTTAACTGCTGAGCCATCATCTCTCTAGTCCTTTCTAGTGCCTTGTGTTTTGAGGCAGGATTTCTTATTGTTTCTGCTGCTGCAGTGCACATTGACTCTTGTTTCTGCCTTCTATTTCACCACAGAACCTCCAGGATTATAGATATATCCCCCCTCCCAGTCACTTAAAGAGTCTTTAAAATAAAATTAAAAATTTTATTTTATTATGTGCTTTACCTGAATGTATGTTCATGAACAGCATGTATGCCTGGTACTCTTGGGGGTCCACAGAAGGGTGTCAGATGAGTTATAGACAGTTTTGAGGTGCAATGTGGGTGCTGAGAATTGAATCTGGGTCCTTTGGAAGAGCACCCAGTGTTCTAAACTTCTGAGGCATCTCTATATCTCATGAATCTGGCTTTTTAACCAACCGAGCTATCTTGTCAGCCCACTGCAGAAGTTTTAACAGGAGTCTTAAAAAAAAAAAAAAAAAAGACCTTCTTTAAATATCACCTCATCCCAAGACCTAATCCTTCCCATAAAGCAGATATTCTTTAGCCATTCTATCTACCCTAAAACAGTTTAGTAACTAACCTCTTTCTGTGTACTAAACAAAACATAAAAAAGCACTCAACACTTGCAGTACTGTACACTGTGTTAGAAATGCTACTAGTCCCTGAACAGTGTACTGATAATGGGAAGTACCTGAGGATTTGTATATAATTATTCTTCTAGTCTGTTTTGTTCAAAGGATGCTTGTAAAAACTGTATTCAGGCTAGTCATGGAGGCTTTGTCCTGCCATCCCACACTGTTTGCCTAGGCAAGAGGATTGTGAATTCAAGGTCAATCGAAGGCAACCCTGTCCTAGCAAAAAACAAACATCCACCTAGAGGGAGGGGAATGAGGCCCTATCTGAGGACATACATATTTAGGTTTTAAGCCAGGTTTTTAAAAAATAATTTTAACATAAAGTATCTTTATATGAAAGGAATGGTCGGGTGGTGGTGGCGCACGCCTTTAATCCTAGCACTTGGGAGGCAGAGGCAGGTGGATTTCTGAGTTCGAGGCCAGCCTGGTCTACCGAGTGAGTTCCAGGTCAGCCAGGGCTAGACAGAGAAACCCTGTCTTGAAAAACCAAAAAAAAAAAAAAAAAAAAAAAGAAAAAAAAAAAAAAAAACAAACCCAAAAAAACAAAACAAAACAAAAAAACAAAGACAAAAGAAAGGAATGTTATTTCAATGCCAGCAGTTGGTAGTTATGCTGAAATTCTTGTTTTCTCTTGGTAAGAGACGTTGACCAGACTCTTGGATGAGTGGCTCCTTTCCCTTTTCATTTTCAGAGCTTCCTTGTCTTTCTATCTTGCCTTAATGAGATCTAACAGTTGTATTTATAGCCAAAAAATGCAATAGAACATGTTATTGTTTAAAAAAAAAATGACCAGTTTTTTCAGTGAGATGTGGTAATTATTGTAACCATGGACTTTTCCACTTGTGCCCAAGTTCCCCAAAATGACTGAGACTTCTCATATATGAATAAGTGCCTAGGCCAGTTGTGTTGGCTCGTTTCTGCTAGCTCATGACTTGGTTATCCTTTTTAAACAAGTCTACATCATGCCATGTCACTAGTTATCTCTCCTTCAGTTTTATGTAACCATCTTTCAAAGAGTTGGGGCAAATCCTTGCTGTACCTGATTCTATCCCAGAGTTCCTTTCTCTGCTAGAACTCCTACCTCCTTTTTCTTGCCTCAGCTCATTGGCCAATCAGTTTTTAATTGATAGGTGAAGCTTCCATTCAATATAAGAGATTCTTTCTGTATATCCCCCTTTTAGTCTAATAAAAGAATCTTTCAATAATAAACTGTAAACGGTAATAACAATTATGAAAACTATCAGGTGAGATTACATTCACCTCTTTTTCTTTTCATCCTTTTATCCTTTATCCTTATATCCATATGTATATGCCAATCTTGGAGAAGGTATTCTATTATCCCATCTTAGTGAGTTGAGAGTTCTGTACCTAAATCAATTTTTATCACAACTTTCATTATCAACCTAAAAACATCCTAGACCTTCAAACATTTTCCTAAAACCTAAACAACTTAAGCTTAATTGTAGGACTATAACTATATAGTCTTCAACCCTATCAGAGGCCTGAGAAGGAATAAATATTACCTGAGTATGCAGGGAGTGCAGGCAATCAGCTTCCAAAACTATAGACATGACAAAGCTGATTGCCTGGACAGTCCTCCAAAATTTTTCTGTATCATTGGAGCATCATCTTTAGCCTTCTGGCCCAGAATATCTGACAGACTTTTTTGTGAAGCAGGGCATATGAAGGACTGCTTATCCTGTCTTGGCAAAGCTTAGCAGTTGACTTCTCTGCATCTTGTTTGTACAGTTTGGACGGCATTCTGTCTGCAGCTGCAGCAAGGGTAGTTTCTTGCCTAAGTGGCTAGTTTGTCACATGTTTGAGGCAAACTCTATATGGAGGTTTTTTGATGCTTATCATCTTTGAAGTAGAATAGAGGTGCAGCCAGGAGCAGACTTTTCTCTTTGCCAAAATAGGCCTTTTATTAATAAAACATCATTAAATGCCATATTCTGTAGCTCTCTGAGGTTTTTGAAAACCGTTTCTCTATAGTATATCTGAATAGGCCAGTGTTGCTTGTTTCTAGCTATTTACTATCTGTTCAACCTTGGAAACATATTTCTGTGATTAACTAGACTGCCATCTAATATGATCGTCAGTTTGTTTGTTTGACTACCAACTTGCATTCTTTAATTATCCTAAACAAGTTTGCAGTAGCAGCGTTCAAAGACTAGAACTTCACATTATATAGGTACAATACCTTAAAGAAGAGTTAAACATATATGCATAGTGTGTTGTAGCAAAATGTAACCCTGAATCTGTATTAATATACAAAGACCATACCGATGTAAAAATATTTGTCTTGTTGATGTTCTTTGGTCTAAAAGTAGGTTCAATAACCTACCCTTTCATCCTATTCTTCCTATATCCCCTCTTTTTCTTTTCATCCTTTTATCCTTTTATCCCCTCTTCCCTATAACACTAGATAGGAGAGAAAGAAATCCCTAAATTTAACCCTCCTTCTTTTGTTTCCTCCCCTGTCCAAGACCATAACAACTTGCAAACAACCCCCATGCCCCTCATAATGATGATAAACCACGGAATGACCAAAAACCCTCCATCCCACTTTTTGGAAAGGGGGTGTCATTCTCTTATAATTGCTTCCTGTTGATTTGGGGCATTGTTTTCCTTTTGCTCTAGCCCCCTTAAAAATTGGGATATTGGTCAGTCTTAAGAAAGCTAGCTGTAGCATTTGCTGTCCAGCCTCTGCTCGCTGAGAAAGTTCAGGGATTAACTGAGTCCTGACATAAACAGTCTATGATGCCGGATGACCTAGACTAGCCAGTTTGAAATTGTCTTAGATGTAGATTTTTGAGAAAACAGCACAGAGGCAGTCTAAGGTAGGATCAAGCAGTGTTTCAGTGTCTTAGCATCTCGGAGGGTACATCTTGTTAGGGCTGCCTTGACTTCATTGGTGTCTGTAAACAAAACTTTAACAGGTATTATACATTTCTGCAATAGCATGTATTATGGAATGTGAAACATGCACAAATCATTTAAATATTTTCTGCTCTCTGTCCTAGCAGGTTTTCTTTTTTAAACTTAGTTTGGATTGTATAACCAAACAAAGTATAATATAAATTTCTACCTATGCCATTTGAAGGGATGGCATGATAAGTCCTGTGGATTCTGTAGCCAACAAGATTTATTAGCTGTGTATAGCTGAAGTCCTGTCTGGAGACATTTTCATGACTCAGCTAGTCTCAGAGCTGTTCCCATGTAGGGAATCAGTGATACAAGTCACCTGATTTGTTGGTCTTCATGATTTCTTCCTTCCTGGGTCCAGTCAGGATCTTCAGAGGGTCTCCTTCATGAAATATGATTTTTATTGATTTGGATGGAATCCACAGCTTTTTTCCCCCTATGAATACAAATGCAAAGCCTCTCCCCTAGCATAACACATTTCCTTCCCTCCTTTTTTGAAGTTAGGACATCCTTGATATAAACAGGTTAATTTAGTTCAGTTTTTATTTTCATAATCCAGTATCTCTCAACAGCTGTGTTATCTGTTTCATTAGCACTTAAACATTTTAAAGTCAGTAAAGCATTATTTAATCTATCTCTGGGAGAGTCCATATTCCCTTTCTATTATATAATTTCCTTTAAAGTACGATTAGATCTCTCCATAATTGCCCGACCTGTATTATTGTAAGATGTATCTATAACATTTTATGCCATAACATCTGAATAATTGTTTTATTCTAATGAATACTTATGTTGAAGCATTATCAGTTTTAATCTATAAATACATCTCCAAGAAAGCCACCATCTCTAATAAATGTGTTATTTCAGAATCATTCCTTTCAGAATTTAAAGCAGAGCCTCTTAGAATTCTGGACCTATGTCAGTTATATATACGAACACATGTATATATTTAAAAATTTTAAACTCTTTCTGATGAAACACAAGCTATTGTATGACATTGTTCTAAGGTGGCACCATTAAGCTGAATCTGTGTTCTTAACTTAGCATAGTGCGTTTCTATGGGTTGCCATTCTGATTCCTCAAGCATTTGTGGATTTTTCTCATCTGCAACTACTTTTTCTGTTGTTGCTGTAGGTTCCAGATTGGATTCTTTTGAAGATTCTTTATTCTGATTTGAAGAATCCTCTAACCTCTGTTCTATGGCCTCCAATCTAGCATTCCAAATCTTTCAGTCTTTTCTTTCTCTAAGTCTGCTTTATTCTGATCTTTCTTAAAGAGAATATTTATAACTTCATTATTGAACATATAATTATTTGCATGCTGATAATCAGAACAAAATTATACAGGGTCTACGTGCACTCTATTGTTCCTTTTTTCTCCATTTTAAACATAAACAATATTTTCTTTTTAGTCTCTAACTCTGCTTAAGGAATTCCCAAGTATCTTACCAAGTCTGTTGACTTTTCAGCTTTTCCCACCATTTTCACTTGTCTGTAGCTGGCTTCTCTCTGCTGCTCAGCTAACATGTCAGGAAGGCTCCTGGCTCCTGGCTCCTGGCTCTTGGCTCTGTCCTACTCAAGTCAGTACTTCTCAGCGCTGCTTTGGGCAGTTGTGGGCTTTTCCAACATGGACCTGAATTGGGTGGGCTAGCTCTCTCTAATGGGCTTTTCGACTTTTCTCTGGAACCATGAATGCTATGCTTGGGAGAAGCCTCAGCTACTGTGCTGTCAGGCTCTCATCTGAGAGAAACCACAGAGCAGCTCTGTCTCTGAGTTAGTTTATGGGCCTTGATTAGCTGGCTACCTTCTCCTGGCTTTGTTGCAAAGTGATGGTCTCTCTTAAAGGAACTGCACTTGTGAGATGCACTAGTCTTAGGTTCCCTAATCTATCTAGGAACCTGCTGTTTCTGGGGAGTGTTTATGCATGCCTTCCACCTGGAACATTTTAGGCTCTAAGCCTGCTTCTTTCTAAGTTTGAATTTTATGCTTTTCCATCTGCACCCAAGTTCCCTGAAACTCAGACATAATATAATGTAATGTAATGTAATATAATGTAATGTAATATAATATAAATGAATGTCATATATAAAAATTATATGAAGTATATAGACTTATATATGAATATATGAGTAAATAAATATGTGTGTGTGTGTATATATATATATGAATGAATGAATAAATGCCTAGGCCAATAACTTTGTCTCATTTTTGCTGGCTCATAACTCAGTTACCGCATTTAAACTAGTCTAGATCATGCTACATGGCTAGTTACCTCTCCTTCAGTTTTATGCTTTCTTCATTCTCAAAATTCAGGGTGAATCCTTGTCACTTCTGACTATTTCCCAGAAATCCTCTCTCTATTGGAACTCCCACTTCCTATTTCTTGCCTCTGCTCATTGGCTAATAAGCTTTTAATTGACAGGTGATGCTTCTGTTCAGTACAAGAGATTCTCTCAAGACATTCTCCCTACAAATTAGTTAAATTTTATTAAGAGACACAAAATAAAAATGATGTAAGTGGAAAGTCAAGATATTATAGAAGGAATCTTTATTCCTTGTATATTTAGTAATTATAAATCAACCAAAATAAATTCACGTTCAGAGGCTAGTTGTGGTGGTTTATGCCTTTAATCTCACAGCACTTGGGAGGCTGAGGTAGGTGGACCTCTGTGAGTTGAAGGCCAGCCTGATCTATAGAGTGAGTTCCAGGATAACCAAAACTACATAATAGACAGACTTTGTAAAAAACAAAAACCCCACAGAGCAATAAATACAAGTTCAGTATAATCTTGAATTAACTAAATAAAGATAAAATTTATTTAAAAAACACAACAAAAAGTCTCAAACTTTATTAAATTTTCTTTGTCTTTAGGTGATCTTTCAGAACTTTTTTCTTTCCTTTTTTCCTTTTTTCTTTGGTTTTCAAGACAAGGTTTCTCTGTGTAGCTCTGGCTGTCTTATCAGGTCTCGGTCTCTCTTTGTCTCTCTGTGTGTGCGTGTTTGTGTGCCCAAGTTGTGTGTTATATGCACATGAACACAGTGCCTGAGGAGCCCAGAGTTGGGTTTCCTGGAGCTGGAGTTACAAGTAGTTGGGAACCACCTCACGTAAATGCCTGTACTCATTCTTAACTGGTGAGCCGTTTTTCTAGCTGCTAATCCATATTCTGTCAAATGATGTGAAATACTTCTTGAACTTTGTAGATTGTCAGATATTTTAGTGAACTGAACATTGTGTAGAGAGTAGTAGAATTTCTGACATGGTGTACAGTATTGCATGTATTAGTAGTTCCTTTTCCCCATTTTAGTTAGTATAGGAAGAAGTTAATTACTAAACTGATTTGGGGTAGATAGAGTAGTTAGAGTACTTTGTGGGAAGGATTGGGTTTTGGAATGAGGTAATATTTAGAGAGTGTATTTTTTAAGATTTATTTTTATTATTTAAATTTTATGTGTGTGTGTGTGCATGTGAATATATGCAGGTGCCCTCAGAATCCAGAGGTTTTGGATCCTCCTGGAGCTGGAATTAGAGGCAGTTGTGAGCTGTTTAGTGTAGGTACTAGGAACTGAACTCACGTCTTTTGGAACAACTATATTAACCATTGAGCCATCTCTACAGTTCTCAGAGAGGGTCTTAGATAAGGAATGGAAAGTGGTTTATTAGTAGTTGTATTAGTGTTTTCTAAAGGAACATAAATGATAAGCATGAAAAAATGTATGTGTGCATGTATCATATATACAAAAATACAAAAATTATATATACATACACATACACACACATATATGAATGAAAGAGATTTATTTAGAATTGCTATGGTCTGGATGGAACATGGTTTGTTAAAAGTTGTTTTTGTGTTTTCTAAACTGATAAGCATGAAAAGATGTATGTGTATATAGCATATATATCATATACAAAAGATGTGTATAAAATGTGTATATGTATATATATGTATGTGTGTATATATGTATATATAAACATACATACATACACATATATACACATATATATATGTGTATATATGTGTGTGTGTATATATATATGTGTGTGTGTGTATGTGTGTGTGTATATATATATATACGTGTGTGTATGTATATACATATATATATATGTATGTATATATATATATATATATATATATATATATATATATATATGGAAGAGATTTATTAGAGTTGTTTATAGACTAAGCCAAGAATCTGGTAGTTTTTCAGAGCTCTGTTACACAGAGACACTCTGTCTTGACGGACTTCCTTGTCCCATCATATAGGAAAATCTTCACAGACATATCTAGCTGCAAGGTTTTAGTTGATTCCAGATGTAGTCAAGTTGACAGCCAAGATTATCCATCATGGTAGTCAAGGTTACACACTTGGAATAACAACATAAGGTAAAATAAGAAGTTTAATAATTATTTAAGTAGTTCAAAAGGTTTTCTTGCTGATATACATTTTTTTTGTTGTTGTTGTTTAGTTTAAAGCTACTTAAACAACAAGTATTTTGCTTGGGGTCAAAATTAATTTAACTCCTCTAAGGAGTTAAAATATTTTCTTAAAAATTTATTTTATGTGCATGAGTATTTTGCCTGCATGAATGTATATGCACTGCATGCCTGCCTGGTGCTGGAAAAAGTCAGAAGAGAATTTCAGAACTCCTGGAACTGGAATTAGGAATGGCTGTAAGCTATCACGTGGGTCCTAGGAATAGAAAGAGAGAGCCCTTTTCTTCTGTAAGAGTAGCAAGTGCTCTTAACTAATGAGCCATCTCTCCAGCCTCTTTCCCCACAACCCCAGGAGATTTTGAAAGATACACATATACAAATCTCTCTTGTTAAAAATAATGTATAACGGACTGCAGCCATAATTTCAAGATACTATTTTGGTTGGCTTTTACTTGTGTCTTTGTAAAATAACCATAGAATGATTAAATAACAGCCATAGAGGTGCACATAACATATCCCTGCCTAGAGCATAAAAATAATTGAGGCACATTAAAAATTTTGTCATTTATGTGTATATTTTGTGCCCAAGTGTATGTATATGAACCATGTACCTGCAAGAGCCCACAGATGTCACAAGAGGGCATTGGATTCTCTAGACCTGTAGTTATAGGCAGATCTGAGTTGCCATGTGGATGCTGGGAACCAAGTTCAGCTCTTCTGCAAGAGCAGCAAGTGCTTTTAATTGCTGAGCCATCTCTACAGTTCCAAGTACATTTTTTATTATTCTTCAAATAAAAAAATTAGAGGTAAATGACTGGAATTTTATAACTTAAAAAATTCTAAATGTATAGTTCAGTGCTACTTTAAATGTGTTCATGATTTTATGTAGCTTTTGCCTCCATCTATCTCCTTATCTCTTAAAAGTGAACTAAAAGTAAAATGATAACTACTTAATAGTGACTCCATTTCTCCCCCTCTCTCTCTTTCTCTCTTTCTCTTTCTTTCTCTTTCTCTGCCATGGCACCACCACTGTATTTTCTGCTTGTGATTTTGACAATTCTAGGTACCTTTTTTTTTTATAAGCAGAATCAATTGTATAGTAGTTGGCCTTTCGTGGATACTGTATTTCATTTACCATATTGTTGTCAAGGTTTATCCGTGGTATAAAATATCAGAATTTTCTTTTAAGAAAATGAAATGTTAAAAACTCTTTCACAGCAGGAATGTAAATAGAGGTCTCAGAATTTTGTGCATTGGGACTGCTTACCTCCCTTGAGAAAACTGAGCAGAGTACAAGAGCCAACTGCTTTTTATTTAGAAGCAGTTGAGACATTTAGTTATGACATCAAGGTAGAAGATGGAATTTGCTAAAAAAAAAAAAAAAAAAGCAAAGGTCCATAGGCCAGGGGCCTCATTGAGTTGGTCCAGTTGGTTCATAGAAAGTCATGATAGTCACTGATGTTCCCAATGTTGTCCTAAATTAAAGCCATGCTGTCCAGAACTATAAAATACAGTGTGTTAAAAGTTGCACATAGCTGGAGAGAGCTGGTCTCCCAAGAGTGCTTACACACCTAAGATCACAGGCTCCTAGGAGGGACAAGCTACTGTCAGAGACAGCAAGATCAGCTAAAACCATAGGTAACCAGATTTCGAGAGGCAAGTACAAGAACATAAGCAACAAAACCCAAGGCTACTTGGCATCATCAGAACCCAGTTCTCCCACCACAGCAAGCCCTGGATACCCCAACACACCGGAAAGGGAAGACTATGATTTAAAATCACATCTCATGATGATGATAGAGGACTTTAAGAAGGACATAAATAACTCCCTTAAAGAAACACAGGAGAACACAGGTAAACAGGTAGAAGCCCTTAAAGAGCAAACACATAAATCCCTTAAAGAATTACAGGAAAATACAAACAAACGGGAAGGTATTGAACAAAACCATAATGGATCTAAAAATAAAAATAGAGGTCTGGAGAGAAGGCTCACCAGTTAAGAACACGCACTGTTCTTCCCGAGGTACTGAGTTCAATTCCCAGCAACCACATGGTAGCTCACAACTATCTGTAATGGGATCTGATGCCCTCTTCTGGTGTGTCTGAAGAGAGCAATGGTGTATTCATATACATAAAAATGGAAATAGAAACAATAAAGAATTCACAAGGGGAGACAACCTTGGAGATAGAAAACCTAGGAAAGAGCTCAGGAGTCATAGATGTAAGCATCACCAACAGAATACAAGAGATAGAAGAGAGAATCTCAGGTGAAGAAGATGCCATAGAAAATATTGACACAACAGTCAAAGAAAATGAAAAATGCAAAAAGCTCCTAACCCCCACAAAAAACATCCAGGAAATCCAGGACACAATGAGAAGACCAAACCTAAGGATAATAGGTATAGAAGAAAGTGAAACTTCCCAACTCAAAAGGCCAGTAAATATCTTCAACAAAATTATAGAAGAAAACTTCCCTAACCTAAAGAAAGAGATGCTCATAAACATACAAAAAGCCTACAGAACTCCAAATAGATTGGAGCAGAAAAGAAATTCTTCCCATTACATTATAGACAAAACACCAGATGCACAAAATGAAGAAAGAATATTAAAAGCAGTAAGGGAAAAAGGTCAAGTTACATAAAAAGGCAGACCTATCAGAATTACACCAGACTTCTCACCAGAGACTATGAAACCTAGAAGATCCTGGGCAGATATACAGACCCTAAGAGAGCACAAATGCCAGCCCAGGCTACTATACCCAGCAAAACTCTCAATTACCATAGATGGAGAAACCAAGATATCCCATGACAAAACCAAATCTAAACAATATCTTTCCACAAATCCAGCCCTCAAAAAGATAATATATGGAAAACTCCAACACAGGGAGGGAAACTACACATTAGAAAAGGCAAGAAAGTAATCTTCTTTCAGCAAACCTAAAAGAAGATAGCCACACAAACATAATTCCATCTCTAACAACAAAAATAACAGGAAGCAACAATCACTATTCCTTAGTATCTTTTAACATCAATGGACTCAATTCCCCAATAAAAAGACATAGACTAACAGACTGGATACGTAAACAGGACCCAGCATTTTGCTGCACACAGGAAACCCACCTCAGTGTCAAAGACTTGACACTACCTCAGAGTTTAGGGCTGGAAAACAATTTTCCAAGCAAATGGTCCCAAGAAACAAGCTGGAGTAGCCTATTTTATAAATTTATTTATTTTGGTTTTTTGAGACAGGGTTTCTCTGTGTAGCCCTGGCTGTCCTGGAACTCACTCTGTAGACCAGGCTGGCCTCTCAGAAATCCGCCTGCCTCTACCTCCTAAGTGCTGGGATTAAAGGCGTGCGCCACCACTGCCTGGCTGGAGTAGCCTATTCTAATATCAAATAAAATTGACTTTCAACCAAAAGTTGTCAAAAAAAAAATACTACATACTCATCAAAGGAAACAATCTATCAAGAAGAACTCTCAATTCCGAACATCATTGCTCCAAGTGCAAGGGTACCCACATTCATAAAAGAAACTTTACTAAAGCTCAAAGCACACATTGCACCTCATAGAGTAATGGTGGGAGACTTTAACACCCCAGTCTCATCAGTGGACAGATCATGGAAACAGAAACCAAACAGAGACACAATGAAACTAACAGAAGTTACGGACCAAAATGGATTTAACAGATATCGATAGAATACTTCATCCTAAAACAAAAGAATATACCTTCTTCTCAGCACCTCATGGTACTTTCTCCAAAACTGACCATATAATCAGTCACAGACAGACCTCAACAGATACAAGAAGACTGAAATAATCCCATGCATCCTATCAGATCACCACAGATTAAGGCTGGTCTTCAATAACAATAACAACAACAACAACAAATCAACCAACAGAAAGCCT
Source organism: Rhabdomys pumilio (assembly GCA_030674055.1). Taxonomy (NCBI): domain Eukaryota; kingdom Metazoa; phylum Chordata; class Mammalia; order Rodentia; family Muridae; genus Rhabdomys; species Rhabdomys pumilio. The sequence continues at coordinate 180,559,858 of JANHMN010000001.1, read as the reverse complement.
ACATACACATGGAAGCTGAACAATGCCCTACTCAATGATAATTTGGTCAGGGAAGACATAAAGAAAGAAATTAAAGACTTTTTAGAATTTAATGAAAATGGAGGCACAATACACCTAAACTTATGGGACACAATAAAAGCTCTGAGTGTCTACAAAAAGAAACTGGAGAGAGCACACACTAGCAGCTTAACAGCACACCTGAAAGCTCTAGAACAAAAAGAAGCAAATATACCCAAGAGGAGTAGAGGGCAGGAAATAATCAAACTCAGGGCTGAAATCAACCAAGTAGAAACAAAGAAAACTATATAAAGAATCAACAAGGCCAGGAGCTGGTTCTTTGAGAAAATCAACAAGATAGATAAACCCTCAGCCAGACTAACCAGAGGGCACAGAGACAGTATCCAAATTAACAAAATCAGAAACAAAAAGGGAGATATAACAACAGAAACTGGGGAAATTAAAAAAAAAATCATCAGATCCTACTACAAAACCCTATACTCAACAAAACTGGAAAATCTGGATGAAATGGACAATTTTCTAGACAGATACCAAATATCAAAAGTTAAATCAGGATCAGATAAACATCAAAACAGTCCCATAATCCCTAAGAAATAGAAGCAGTCATTAAAAGTCTCCCAACCAAAAAAAGCCCAGGACCAGATGGGTTTAGTGCAGAATTCTATCAGATCTTCAAAGAAGACATAATACCAATTCTCTTCAAATGATTCCACAAAATAGAAACAGAAGGAACACTACCCAGTTCTTTCTATGAAGCCACAGTATGCTGATACCAAAACCATACAAAAACCCAAAAAAGAAAGAGAACTTCAGACCAATTTCCCTTATGAATGCAACAATAGTCAATAAAACTCTTGCAAACCAAATCCAAGAACACATCAAAATGATCATTCACCAGGATCAAGTAGGCTTCATCCCAAGGATGCAGGGATGGTTCAGTATACAGAAATCCAACAATATAATCCACTGCATAAACAAACTCAAAGGAAAAAAAACATATGATCATCTCATTAGAAGCTAAGAAAGCATTTGACAAAACTCAACATCCCTTCATATTAAAAGTCTTGAAAAGATGAGGAATTTAAGGTCCATACCTAAACACAGTAACAGCAATATACAGCAAGCCAATAGCCAACATCAGACTAAATGGAGAAAAACTTAAAGCAATCCCACTAAAATCAGGGACAAGACTGCCTACTCTATCTATTCAATATGAAAGAGTTAAAAAATTTTAAACCTTCCACAGATGGAGTCAAAAGTGCAGATCAGGTTGTTCTGCGCTCTGGGTCCTAGGAAACTAACTATTCACAAGACAAAATAAGAGTTCAGAGCTGGGAGTTCAGGTCAGCGTGCCCGTGCACCCTAGATACCAGGAACAGAACTGACCACAAGATAGATTGAATAGAATTTGAGCTGGGAGTTCAGGTCAGCTTGCCCGTGCACCCTGGATACCAGGAAAAGCTTGCATGAGATATTTCCCCCCTGACCGTTTCTTGAACCTGTAACGGAAGCTGAACACTGGACAGGTGCTTTCTATAGATACTTAATCATGATTTCCCCCCTCACCTCCCTGGGTCGTGGTTCTTCCTTTAAAAAGTCTACCTCTTCTCTAAGTGGGGGTCGTACTTAATTTGCTTGCCTCTGTGTAGGACAGGCTAGAAGTGCGGCCTCAACACGTTGAATCAAATATACCTCTTGTTAATTACATCAAGTTCGGTGTCTTGCAGTTATTGGGGTGGCCATGAATTCCTGAGAATAGGGAGGGAGTTCCTCCCTTTCTGGTGGGCCTTACAAATATAGTACTTGAAATTCTAGCTAGAACAATTAGACAACAAAAGGAGGTCAAAGGGATACAAATTGGAAAGGAAGAAGTCAAATTATCACTTTTTGCAGATGATATGATAGTATCCTTAATACAGTAAAATATAATATAGTAAAAATGGCCATCTTGCGAAAAGCAATCTACAGATTTATTGAATCCCCATTTAAATTCCAACTCAATTCTTCACAGATACAGAAAGAACAATTTTCAAATTTATGGGAAATAACAAAAAACTCAGGATAGCAAAAAACATTCTAAACTATAAAAGAACTTCTACTGGAATCACCATCCCCAACCTCAAGCTGTACTACAGAGTGATAGAGATAAAAACCAGCATGGTATTGGTACAGAGACAGGCAGGTGGATCAGTGGAATAGAATTGAAGACCCAGAATTGACCCCACACACTTTTGGTCACTTGATCTTTGACAAAGAAGCTAAAACTATCCAATGGGGGAAAAAAAACCCAGCTGTTTCAACAAATGGTGCTGGTTCAACTGATGGCTGTCATGTAGAAGAATGCAAAGTGATCCATTCTTATCTCCCTGTACAAAGCTCTAGTCCAAGTGGATAGAGGACCTCCACATAAAACCAGGCACACTGAAACTGATAGTGGAGAAAGTGGGCAAGAGCCTCAAACACATGGGCACAGGGGAAATTTTCCTGAACAGAACACCAATGGCTTATACTCTAAGATGAAGAATAGACAAATGGGACCTCATAAAATTGAAAAGCTTCTGTAAGGAGCAGGATACTGTCAGTGGGAGAGAACGGCAACACATAGATTGGTAAAGATCTTTACCAACCTTACATCTGATAGAGGGCTAACATCCAAAATATACAAAGAACTCAAGAAGTTAGACTTTGGAGAACCAAATAACCCTATTAAAAATGGGGTACAGAGGTAAACAAAGAATTCTCTACTGAGGAATATCGAATGGCCAAGAAACACCTAAAGAAATGGTCAATATCCTTAGTCATCAGAGAAATGCAAATCAAAACAATCCTGAGATTCTACCTCACACCAGTCAGAATGACTAAGATCAAAAATTCAGGTAACGGCAGATGCTGGCTTGGAACACTCCTCCATTGCTGGTGGGATTACAAGCTGGTACAACCACTCTGGAAATCAGTCTGGCAGATCCTCAGAAAATTGGACACCAAAGACAATTCCACCAAAGTTCAAGTTGGTGAATTAATGTGTTTATTGGCTTGTTACAGACAGAGGGGTGAGGGGTTACTTACAGAACTGTAGATAATTCCAAAACAGCAGCATCACTAGGTCTCATCCCAGTGTAGTGACTTCTTCATGGCTTCATGTTCCAAGCACTATGTACTCTGTGGCCTCCTGAGACTATCTGCAGGTTGTACAAAATTAATATACAGCTGGAAAGGAGGTGTAGGCAGAAGTAGCTAGAATCTTAGGTGAGAGTCTATTGAACCTCTCTCCCCTTTCTCTATGAGTGAACAGCTTGATCTTGAGGGTCTTTTGCAGTTACTCACAGCTGCTCTGGTGAAGATGGTCAAGGCTGTTTGGAGGACAGAATTCTGTACTTTTAATCATATGGCCTCCATAGTACTGAGAAGAGTGTCTGGACATATATGCATGTTAAGCGGAGATATGTGAACAACAAGCAATTTGGAGACTTGTCTTAGTTTTCAAGGTGTCATGCATGTTTTGTTGCTTGCAGGTTTTTTTTTTCTTTTTTCTTCCCTGCTTCCGTCTTTCTTTCAAGATAGTCTCACTCTGGGAGTGAACTCATGGTCCTCCTGCTAATCCTTCCAAGTACTTGGATTATAGCATGTTCTACCACACTTGATGAACAGGGCTTATTTTGATTAGTGTTTTATGTTAGCAAGTTTTCTCAACATCATTTTAAAAAATTACAGTAGTAAAAATTATAGTAGTTTGGGCTGGGGAGATGGCTAATTAAAAACACTGGCTACTCTCCCATAGGACCCAGGTTCAATTCCCAGCACCTACATGGTGGCTTACAACTGACTAACTCCAGTTCTAGGAAATCTGATACGCTATTCTAGTCTCTGCAGAAACCATGTATGCATATGGTAGACAGAAATATATGCAAGCAAAACACACACATACAAAATTAAAACTACTAAAAAAGTCATAGTAATTTATAATATCAATTTTCCAAGAAAACTGAGCATCTTTAGATATTTGGCAGTGCATTCCAGCAGAAACCTTGAGGACTGACATACCAATCCATTGGCTTTAGTTTTTGTGGGAGTAGTAGTTATGAAGAAGCAACTAGTTCTTGGGTTTTATGTGGGAGTGGAGTGGAATAACTCCACTTCCATTGCCCTGTGGAGACTGATGCAAGCGTGTTCCTTGATGGATTGCAGCTTCAGAAACAAGTCTGTTGATCCACTTGCCTCTCACCATTGTTAATAAATATGTGCTCTAGGCCTGCATCTGTGGAGAACCTGTGATTCCTTAGATGAGGAGACAGCCACTGGGGTGCAAGAGGACCTTACAGGCAGTAGGCTTTGTGGTTTATTGTTTTCCTCCCCCATACTCCTGAAATATGGGAAATTTTAGGGAAATTCTGAAGTGTGTGTGTGTGTGTGTGTGTGTGTGTGTGTGTGTGTGTGTGTGTGTTTTGACCTTTAGTGTTTTACTGAATGTGATTGTGTTATCGATTGGGGCAAATTTAGAAATATTGGATTCCAGTAATTTTAGGATTTGTAGTTAGCTTACAAAGAAAATGTTACATGAAATGATTTACTAATAAAAATAAAGATAAACATTTCATATTCTCATGAAATGTAACGGGTCTTTAGTTGAAGACTTACTAGATAATTTGAGTCTTAAACTTCAGTTATAAAAGCAAACATGTACAAAATAGAATGTACTTTAAAATGTAGGTATAGTATTTTTAGCACTGTGGTACAAAATTGAAAGTTACTGTAGCTATAAGGAAGAAGGCTAGAAGGGACTTCTCCATGTTCCTAATCCTTCACCCATCGGTAGTACTGAATTCAGGTTGTGCCACAAAGGCAGTCATACAGGGACATGTTCTGAGAAGTGTGTTACTAGGCAATTTCATCATAGTGAGAACTTACATGAACAAAGCCATCTGTGATAACCACAGCTTCTATAGGAGATTTAATCTAAAGGGACCACTGTATGCTGTACACAATCTATCATCTACAGAATGTGGTTGTGTAGCATATGACTGTAGGACAGAAAGAATACTCTTACCAGACATTACTTTTTCTTATGTTGTTTTCTTTTTAGATCTTAGTCTTAGAGTTAACTCCCTTTCTCTCCTCCCCTCCAAACTCTCCTCTACTCTTACCCTAGACAGTATTTCTTTGTATAGCCCTGGCTGTCCTAGAACCCAATCTGTAGATCCAGCTGGCTTCAAACTTAAAGACCTGTATGCCTCTGACTCCTGAGTGCTGGGATTAAAAGTATGTACCACTATGCCTGGCCTTAAACTCAGTTTTGAAATTGTGACTGAAATAAAAATATGGGAGCACGAGCCTAGAGACATGGCTCAGTGGTTAAGAGCACAGTGAGTTTATTTCATTTACATGGATACAGGGTAACTTTAGTCAATTCCCTATTTGTCTAGTTGTCTAGTTTTTTTTTTTTTTTTTTTTTTTTTTTTTTTTTTGAGTTGTTTCCGGGTTTCTTTTCATTGCTACTGCAAGTAGAATCATAAAACTAATGGCAACAGACTTGTTTTATATTAACAAAAAATGTTGAGATTCTTGTTTTCTCACAGTTAGCATTCTTGTGAAGGTAGACTGGTCTCCAGTCATTCCCAACCTTTCAAGATACAGAAGGTGGAGGAATTGGGTGTAGTAGAGAAGTGGAAATGAAGTCACACATAGGCCTTTCATGTCTCATTTTGTTTCTGTGTTGTTGAAAGGTAGTGTAGGAAGAATATCTACCTGCATTTAGGAGAAGCCTCTGAAGTTGCTAGTAGACTACATGTTGCTAACCATGCTGTTAAAGTCCCAGGCCTGTGTATGTGTTACTTGTTAAAAATTTAGTCAGTTTATACATTTTAATTGTCTGTTTGGTAAACTTCCACAGTGGAGGTGTGAACAAACATGTATTCACTCCAGGTAGGCTACTGGTATCACACTAAAGGAATGATTCCAGTAAGCTTTGTGTGGTGAACCAATGAGTTTATTGGGCTCTTATGTGTGACATCCTCCACCAACAGACACAGCACTGAAACATTTCACCCTAGCATGGGAGAAGATTTCTCTGTAACTGCATAGATGGAGCTTCATGTACCCCCTTAGCTTTCAACTCTCTGTTTACTGCAGCACCTCCTAGAGCCAGGGCAGAATCATATGTATGTAGGGGTCAGGTGGGGTATAAGGAGTGCATAGTTGGGATCTCAGGTGAGAATGTAATGATCTCCTCATTCGTTCCTTCTGTAGGAATTCAGAAAGCCTAAATTTGAGAGTGTCTTGTAGTAATCACAGGTTCTCTGATTAAATTATAATGGCTGTTATGCTTATAGACCAGTGTTATATACAATATTGATTAACATTAATTTCTGAGTTTTTATTTTATTTTATTTTTTTCAATTTTTTATTGGATATTTTATTTACATTTCAGATGCCAATCCCTTTCCCCATTTCCCTTCCCCAGAAAACCCCTATCCCGTGCCCCCCCCTTTTCCATTTGGCTTTTATACAACTTTTAAAATGTTAATCAAGGGCTTTGTAAGTATGGTAATGCTCAATCAGAAGTGTAACCTAATGCCCAATCTAGCTATGTAAACTATCTTTGACTAGCGGAGACACGTGAACTTCTGCCTCCATGAACCCTCTCTCTTTCTCTCTCTTTTTCTCTCTCATTACCGAGCTTCTCATCTACTTCATCTTCTCCTCTCCTTACTCCATCTTTTCCTCTCGGTGCTCCTTTCCCCTTAGCTCCTCCTACATATTACCCTTCCTGTTAAAATAAAGCTTTTCTCTCAGAATACAATTAGAGCACAATTATTCCTATTTGTACCAGTGAGGTACAAGATAGTCTTAATACCCAGTCCATCCTTTTGTTGACTAGCCAGAACCTCTGCCGTCTCTCTTGACTAGAACACTTAGTTTTGAACCTGGTTTTTTTCTTGGCTTTAGAATGAATGTCAGCTGAGAACCCTCCACTCAGATCTTTTCTCTCAAGGTAAATAGCCTGGATTGGCTATGAGTCTATAGGTCTTCAATGCCGTCAGAAATCCAGAATGACTAAATTAACTGAATTTATGGGAAGCAATAAGCATAGCTTCTAAAACTTAGCCAATTTATAGAGACCGCTGAACACCTGGACAACCCCTATACTACCGAACATTGGAGCATCAAATCTTCAGCCTTCTGGCCCAAACTCATCTGACAGACTTTAGTGCTGCAGAATTATTAAGGGCTGGTTACTCTATCTAGACAGATATAATCAGTCGACTATTCTGCAAGTGTGTCCTTTTCTGTAGATGGAGAGAGGCAATTCTTGCCTGGTGGCTGTCTCACCACAACAGGAGTAACTCCAATGATGCTCAATTTCTTCTTAGAATCCAAGACAGGAAGCTGTCAGGAGCAGACAGGTCTCTAATCAAAATGAACATTAATATAGAAATATTTGTGACATCAGTTCTATGGATTTCTGACGTTTTGAAATCCAACTATCCATGTAAGGTAACCTGGACTGCTGTCTGTTATCTTCTCTCAGCTATTTCTAATTGAAATATAGAAAACACCCTAACAGTAAACTCAAAGTCATGAATTTGCTATAGTCCCTTAACTCACAGGCTAGTCATCCCAAGTCAGTTAAAAAAGTTAAAGAAGGACTGGGTCTAAGTCTTGTATTTCTAAATGTGTTATACAGGCACAATGTCCATGAGAGTATCTATATTCATTTCACTTTCATATCGATGAGAAGCTTATACCAACGAAAACCTTAAATTTGAAATCCAAGTGAATTTTGTACCATTTAAGAAATTATAACTTTATCTTGATACTAAATTATACAGATTTCTACCAATAGGTTATGGCTATGCCATAAATCCTAGCTAATCCTCCCTGTTCCAACAAAATCACTGCTGTTCCCCAGAGAGACAGCCCCATATTAACTACCTTAGTCCCCAAGCCCAGGGAATAGGGGCGCTGACTCTTCTTTAACTTCTTCAAGCTGATTACGCCGTCGAGACATCAGAAGAGGGGTGGGGGGAAGAGCAAATTGATAAGCCTCTGACGCTGTGTCCTCACTGCATCCAGATGGAACTCCCAGACACCGGAGATTTGAATAGGTCTGCTCGTTTTGCTTGATGAGTAGATACACCAAAGCTGTGCATTCTGCAATATACAATTCTCTGGACAAGTTTTAGTATCAAGAAAAAAAATTTTTTTTTTTTCCTAGAGGGCTGACATTTTTTTTTTTTTTTAAAGATGTTGGTTCTAACAACTTTTCCCCCCTTTTATGTAGTTGGTTATAATATTTACGTTTCAATTTTTATCCTCTTATCCCATTTCCCCAACCACCCAGGAACCCCTTATCCCATCCCCCCTCCTTATATCCCTTCTATGAGGCTGTGCCCGCACCCACCCCCAACCCCCATTACCCCCTCCTCACCCTCACACTCCCCCACTTCTGTGTTGATTTTTCATGGAACCAAGAATCTCCTCTCCCACCCATGCCCAACAAGGCCGTCCTCCCCTACATATACCACTAGAGTCGTAGGTCCCTCCCTATGTGCTCCCATGCTGGTGGTTCAGACCTTGGGGGGCTCTGGATTGTTTGGTATTGTTGCTTTCCTCTTGGGTCACAAACCCTTTCTGCTCCCTCAGTCTTCCAAGTTCTCCCTTGGGAAACCCTTGATCATATCAGTGGTTAGCTGTGAGCATCGTCCTCTGAATGTGTCAGTCTTTGGCAGATCTCTAAGGAGACAGCTATAATATGTTCTTGACAGCATGCATTTCCAGTCTTCTACATCAACGTCTAGCTTAGGTAACAGTACATGGGATGGATGTCCAGGTGGAATGGTCTCCTGATGGCTCCTCCTTCAGTTTCTGTCCCATGTTTTGTTTCCATAATTGCTCCCTTGAGTATTTTTGTTACTGGTTCTAAGTAGAACTGAGGCATCCCCTCTTGGTCTTTCTTCTTCATGAGCTTCACGTGGTCTGTGGGTTGAGTCTTCGCTATTCTAAGTTTTTGGGCTAACATCCGCTTAACAGTGAGTAAATACCATGTGTGTTCTTTTGTGATTGGGTTAACTCACTCAGGATGGTAATTTCTAGATCCATCCATTTGACTATATATTTCTCGAATTCATTATTTTTAATAGCTGAGTAATACTCCATTGTGTAGTTGTACCACATTTTTTGTATCCATTCTTCCGTTGAGGGACATCTTGGTTCTTTCCAGCTTCTGGCTATTATAAATAAGGTTGCTATGAACATAGTGGAGCATATGTCCTTGTTATATGTTGGAGCGTCTTTTGGGTATATGCCCAGGAGTGGTATAGCTGGATCCTCAGGTAATGCTATGTCCAGTTTTCTGAGAAACCGCCAGACTGATTTCCAGAGTGGTTGTACCAGCTTGCAATCCCACCAGCAGTGGAGGAGTGTTCCTCTTTCTCCGCATCCTCGCCAGCATCTACTATCACCTGAGTTTTTGACCTTAGCCATTCTGACTGGTGTGAGATGGTATCTCAGGGTTGTTTTGATTTGCATTTCCCTGATGACTAAGGATGTTGAGCATTTCTTAAGGTGCTTCTCAGCCATTCGAGTTTCCTCTGTTGAGAATTCTTTGTTTAGCTCTGTTCCCCATTTTTTAATAGGGTTATATGGTTTTCTGAAGTATAATTTCTTGAGTTCTTTGTAAATCTTGGATATTAGCCCTCTATCGGATGTGGGATTGGTTAAGATCTTTTCCCAATCTGTTGGTTGCCGTTTTGTCTTATTGACAATGTCCTTTGCCTTACAGAAGCTTTGCAATTTTATGAGGTCCCATTTGTCAATTCTTGATCTTAGAGCATAAGCCATTGGTGTTCTGTTCATAAACTTTTCCCCTGTGCCTAGGTATTCGAGGGTCTTCCCCACCTTCTCTTCTATTAGTTTCAGTGTATCTGGTTTTAAGTGAAGGTCTTTTATCCACTTGGATTTGAGCTTTGTACAAGGAGAAAAGCATGGATCGATTTGCATCTTTCTACATGTTGACCTCCAGTTGAACCAGCACCATTTGCTAAAAATGCTGTCCTTTTTCCACTGGATGGTTTTAACTCCTTTGTCAAAGATCAAGTGACTATAGGTATGTGGGCTCATTTCTGGGTCTTCAATTCTATTCTATTGATCTTCCTGCCTGTATCTGTACCAATACCATGCAGTTTTTATTACTATTGCCCTATAGTACAGTTTGAGGTCAGGGATGGTGATTCCCCCCGAAGTTCTTTTGTTGTTGAGAATAGTTCTCGCTATCATGGGTTTTTTGTTGTTCCAAATAAATTTGCAAATTGCTCTTTCTATCTCTGTGAAGAATTGATTTGGAATTTTGATGGGGATTGCATTGAATCTATAGATTGCTTTTGGCAAGATGGCCATTTTAACTAAATTAATCCTGCCAATCCATGAGCATGGGAGATCTTTCCATCTTCTGAGGTCTTCTTCTACTTCTTTCTTCAGAGACTTGAAATTCTTGTCATACAGATCTTTTGCTTGCTTGGTTAGGTTCACTCCAAGATATTTTATATTGTTTGTGACTATTGTGAAGGGTGTCATTTCCCTAATTTCTTTCTCAGCCTGTTTATCATTTGAGTATAGGAAGGCTACTGATTTGTTTGAGTTGATTTTATATCCAGCCACTTTACTGAAGTTGTTTATCAGGTTTAGGAGTTCTCTGATGGAAATTTTTGGGTCACTTAAGTATACTATCATATCATCTGCAAATAGAGAAATTTTGACTTCTTCTTTTCCTATTTGTATCCCTTTGACTTCCTTTTGTTGTCTAATCGCTCTAGCTAGGACTTCCAGTACTATATTGAATAGGTAGGGTGAGAGTGGACAGCCTTGTCTAGTCCCTGATCTTAGTGGGATTGCTTCAAGTTTCTCTCCATTTAGTTTGATGTTGGCTACTGGCTTGCTGTATATTGCTTTTACTATGTTTAGGTATGGACCTTGAATTCCTGCTCTTTCCAGGACTTTTAACATGAAGGGATGTTGAATTTTGTCAAATGCTTTCTCAGCATCCAGTGAGATGATCATGTGATTTTTTCTTTGAGTTTATTTATGTAGTTGATTACATTGATGGATTTTCGAATATTGAACCAACCCTGCATTTCTGGGATAAAGCCTACTTGATCATGATGGATGATTGCTTTGATGTGTTCTTGGATTCGGTTTGCGAGAATTTTATTGAGTATTTTTGCATCAATATTCATAAGAGAAATTGGTCTGTAGTTCTCTTTCTTTGTTGGGTCTTTGTGAGGCTTTGGTATGAGCGTAATTATAGCTTCGTAGAACGAATTGGGTATTGTTCCTTCTGTTTCTATTCTGTGGAATAGTTTGAAGAGAATTGGTATTAGGTCTTCCTGGAAGGTCTGGTAGAATTCTACATTAAAACCATCTGGCCCCGGACTTTTTTTGGTGGGGAGATTTTTGATGACTGCTTCTATTTCTTTAGGGGTTATAGGGCTGTTTAGATGGTTTATCTGCTCCTCGTTTAACTTTGGTACCTGGTATCTATCTAGAAAGCTGTCCATTTCATCCAGATTTTCCAATTTTGTTGAGTATAGGCCTTTGTAATAGGATCTAACAATTTTTTTAATTTCCTCTGTTTCTGTTGTTATGTCTCCCTTTTCAGTTCTAATTTTATTGATTTGAGTGCTGTCTCTGTGCCCTTTGGTTAGTCTGGCTAAGGGTTTGTCTATCTTGTTGATTTTCTCAAAGAACCAGCTCCTGGTTTTGTTGATCTTTTGTATAGTTCTTTTTGTTTCAACTTGGTTGATTTCGGCCCTGAGTTTGATTATTTCCTGCCATCTACTCCTCTTGGGTATATTAGCTTCTTTTTGTTCTAACCCTTTCAGGTGTGCTGTCAAGTTGTTAATGTACGCTCTTTCCATTTTCTTTTTGTGGGCACTTAGAGCTATAATTTTTCCTCTCAGTACTGCTTTCATGGAGTCCCATAAATTTTGATATGAAGTGTCCTCATTTTCATTTAAATCTAAAAAGTCTTTAATTTCTTTCTTTATTTCTTCCTTGACCAAGTTATCATTGAGTAGAGCATTGTTCAGTTTCCATGTGTATGTGGGCTTTCCGTTGTTTTTGTCCATGTCAAAGATGAGTCTTAGTCCATGGTGGTCTGATAGAGTACAAGGGATTATTTCAATCTTTTTGTATCTGTTGAGGCCTGTTTTGTGACCAATTATATGGTCTATTTTGGAGAAGGTACCATGAGGTGCTGAGAAAAAGGTTTATTCTTTTGTTTTAGGATGAAATGTTCTATAGATGTCAGTTAAGTCCAGTTGGTTCATAACTTCTGTTAATTTCATTGTGTCTCGATTTAGTTTCTGTTTGCATGATCTGTCCATAGCTGAGAGTGGGGTGTTGAAATCTCCCACTATTATTGTGTGGGGTGTAATGTATGCTTTAAGTTTTAGTAAAGTTTCTTTTATGTATGTAGGTGCCTTTGCGTTTGGAGCATAGATGTTCAGAATTGCAAGCTCCTCTTGGTACACTTTTCCTTTGAGGAATATGAAGTGTCCTTCTTTATCTTTTTTGATTACTATTGGTTGAAAATTGATTTTATTTGATATTAGAATGGCTACTCCAGCATGTTTCTTGGGACCATTTGCTTGTAAGATTGTATTCCATCCTTTTACTTTGAGGTAGTGTTTGTCTTTTTCACAGAGGTGCATTTCCTGTATGCAGCAAAATTCTGGGTTGTGTTTATGTATCCAGTCTGATAGTCTATGTCTTTTTGTTGGAGAGTTGAGTCCATTGATATTAAGATATATTAAGGAACAATGAATGTTGTTTCCTGTTATTTTTGTTATTATTGGCGTTGGAGTTATGTTTGTGTAGGGGTCTTCTTTTAGGGTTGTTGGAAGATTACTTTCTTGCTTTTTCTAGGTTGTAGTTTCCCTCCTTGTGTTGGAGTTTTCCCCCAATTATCCTTTGAAGTGCTGGATTTGTATTAAGAAATTGTGCAAATTTGATTTTATCATGGAATATTTTGGTTTCTCCATCAATATTGATTGAAAGTTTTGCTGGGTGTAGTAGTCTGGGCTGGCACTTGTGTTCTCTTATGGTCTGTATGATATCCGTCCAGGATCTTCTGGCTTTTATAGTCTCTGGTGAGAAGTCTGGTGTAATTCTTAAAGGTCGTCCTTTATATGTTACTTTACCTTTTTCCCTTACTGCTTTTAGTATTTTTTCTTTGTTTTGTACATTTGATGTTTTGATTATTATGTGACGGGAGGTATTTCTCTTCTGGTCTAAAGTATTTGGAGTTCTGTAGGCTTCTTGTATATTTATGGACATCTCTTTTTGTAGGTTAGGAAAGTTTTCCTCTATAATTTTGTTGAAGATTTTTACTGGCCCTTTAAGTTGGGAGTCTTCCCCCTCATCTATACCTATTATCCTATAAGTTTGGCCTTCTCATTGTGTCCTGGATCTCCTGTATGTTTTGGGTTAGTAGCTTTTTGCGTTTTGCATTTTCTTTGACAGTTGTGTCAATGTTTTCCATGGTATCTTCTGCACATGAGATTCTCTCTTCTATCTCTTGTATTTTGTTGGTGATACTTGTGTCTATGACTCCTGATCCTTTTTTTAGGTTTTCTATCTCCAGGGTAGTCTCCTTTGTAATTTCTTTATTGTTTCTACTTCCGTTTTTAAATTTTGGGAGGTTTTGTTTGATTCCTTCTGCTGTTTGGTTATTTTTTCTTCCAATTCCCTAAGGGATTTTTGTGTTTCCTCTTTAAGGGCTTCCATCTGTCTGTCTGTGTTTTCCTTAATTTCTTTGAGAGTGTTATTTATGTCCTTCTTAAAGTCCTCTAGCATCATCATGAGAAGAGATTTTAATTGAGTCCTGCTTTTCTGGTGTAATGGAGTGTTCAGGGCTTGCTATAATGGGGGAACTGGGTTCTGATGTTTCCATGTAACTTTGGATTCTGTTGCTTACGTTCTTGCACTTGCCTTTTGCCATTTGGTTAACGCTAGTGCTCCCTGTACTTTCTGTCTCTGATTGAGGCCTCCCTTTCCAGTTATCTTGCTTGTTTCTGGTCTCCTTGGGGTCCCAATGTCTCTGTGATCTTCTCTAGCTGCTCTGAGTACGATGATAGCTCTAGGATAACTCAGAATATGGTGTCTCCTAGGTAGCAGTCCAGCTAGGTGTCCACTGTTCTGGGTGTAATGTCTCTTCTAGGATGTCTCAGGCTAATGTGTCCACTGCTCTGAGTGCTATGGCTCCTCTATTATGTCTCGTGATATGTTGTATGCCGCTCTGAGTTACTTTGGTCCTCTGCCACTCTGGGTTCAGTGGATCCTCTACTGCTCTGGGTTCCTTGCACGCTCTAGGGTGGGTCAGGAGGGATCTGGTGCCCCCAGAAGCAGACCAGGCGGGTGTCTGCTTCAGGCCTCAGATCTGAGAGAGAGGTGGAAGGGGTGTGCTATTCCGCAGGGGCAGGGTTTGGGGTTCTGCTGGAATCTGAGCACTCCCTGCCCTCAGCTCTGGGCCTAGGGCAGTGAGCAGGTCTTCTTACCTACTGCTCTGGGTTCCTTGCACCCTCAAGGATGGGTCAGGAGGGATCTGGTGCCCCCAGAAGCAGACCGGGCAGGTGTCTGCTTCGGGCCTCAGATCTGGGAGAAGGCTTCTGAGTTTTTAAATATTCTTTGTTCATTGACAGAAATATAGCCATATTAAAAGTTGGCATCAATGGTTACTATTATATATATTTTTGTGTATGTATGGAGTGTGTAAATGTATTTGTGGGCACATACACTGCCTGTAAATGGATGTTAGAGAACAGCTTATGGGAGTTTATTCTCTCCTGTCTTGGTAAGACAGGATCTTTCTTTCTGCTATGCTAAGCACTCCAGGCTAGTTGGCTGGAGAGCCTTAAGGTGATTCTTCTATCTCTCCTTCCTGTCTTACCGTAGGAGAGCTAGAATTACAGGTGTAAGACCCTGCATTCTTTACATGAGTTACAGTGATGAAAGTTGGGTTGTCAGGCTTGTGTAGCAAGGATCTTTTACCTGCTGAGACGTCTCATTGGCCCCAAACATCGGTTTATGTGTGGGATGCTTAGTAAGGGGTATCAAACATGGCATTCCAGTCCTGTTATAGAATTTCTAAAGAATTTTTATTTGTAATCTTAAGATATTCTGTGGTGGAAGTTTAGAGTGTTGTGAGAATTTTTTTCCTTGAGGAGACAAGCAGTGCCTGCTTCCTCATAAAAGCCCAATGACAAACCAAAGTAGGATTTCACTGGAAATCCCCACCCTGTGGAAATCAGTGAGTTTATTACCTTTGCTCTCAGAGCATGGGTAAAGGCCTACTGGTAGGAGGAACATGAGTGTTCCTCTCCAAGATCTTCTGCAGTTAGGGCAGAATTTCATATAAATGGCTAGTAGGAACAATTAGAAATTGAAACAGTTCAGGGGAATTTCCTAAGCTTCTTCACTTACTCTCCTCCCATAAAGGAATGTTAAAAGCCCACAGGGTCTATCATGATTGGTACTTGCAAGCAGGCTCAGTTGATCTCAGAAAACAAGTATTAACTATCTTAACAGTCAAAATTTGTAGTTATTATTCTTTTTTGGAAGAACTGTAGAATATCCCAGTGTTTATGTTCACACTTCTCTGTCTATTGTTTCCATTAAATTGCTTTCTTAACCTATGAAAGAAACCTAAATGGAATCATTAAATAACAGGGAAGACAGTGTCCCAGCTAAACATTTTTTGCCATCAAGTGGAACCTCCAGTAACAGGAGTGGGTTACCTCTAGTTGAGTCATTGGCCAAAGGGGCCCTGACTGGAATCCCCAAACATCTCAGGTTATTGCCAAGGCTATTTGTTGCTTTTTACAAACTGTTGTTCTCTACAAAGAACACAGAGAAGTTAGGTAGTGCCTAAGTAGGTAGGTAGAGCCTTCACTCTTAATGACTACTTATTCATACCACTGGAAAGTATTCTGCATGACCCCCAAAGAGAAAGGTAACTATAGCTCAGCTATAAAGCCTGTGATTTACAGCAGTGACCTGACTGTCTGACATGCTGTGCAGTAGTGGAAGAGACACTGTGGGAGTGACCGGCTACTCTCTGCTGGGAATTCAGGCTCACATCACAAGATGGAACCCATGGCTGACACTGGGTGGCCAAGAACCTGAGACTGGTTATATCATAAGCCTATAGGAAAACCAAATACTATTGTTCTGCTAAAGGAATAAAATGACTCCTAATGGCAGTCTGCTATACCCATAGGTCAGTGCCTCCCTCAGCCATCATCAGAGAAGCTTCCCCTTATAAATACATGGGAACTAACTAACTAACTAACAGAGACCCACAATTGGACAATGTTGAGAAAGTGAGAGATTTTAGAACACTCAGTCCTAAATGGGATGTCTTCATCAAATCCTTCCTCTCAGGGTTCGGAGCTATGTGGAAGAGGAGGCAAAAAGTTGTAAGAGCCAGAGGGATGGACAACTCTTATGAAGTGGTGTCTTCAGACACAAGAGGACTGTTGCACATATCAATTCACAAAGACTGGCAGCATGCATAGGGCCTGTAAAGGGTTCCAGTGCTGAGAGAGGGAAGTGGACATGGGGTTCCCATCATTAATCAAGAATCTATTTTCAGTTAACATCCACTTGCAAAGGAAAAATTAGTTTCCTCCAGTGGGATTGTATATTAACCACTCTTAAGAATAGGTCCCATGCCCAGCAGTAGATGGCTCCACACAAAACAGAAGGATATTATCGGTAGATTTTGTCATATATGGCTTTGCTTGAGCATTTTGTCTTACTAGTTTTTTGCTTATATATCATGGCTTCCAATTTTGTGTTTTTATGGGTCTGGGGTGGGGTGTGTGTGTGTGTGTGTGTGTGTGTGTGTGTGTGTGTGTGTTTACATTTCTTTTTTTGTTTTTTGTCTTTTTAAAATTCTGTTAATTGTTTACCTGTTTAAAGAGAGAAAGAAAGGGCATGAAGTTGGGTGGGTAGGAGGTTGAGAGGATGGGAGGAGTTTGGGGAGGAGAATCCATGATCTGAATATATTATGTAAATTTTTTTCAATTAAAAAATCCAAAAATAAAATGCTTTTTTAAAAAATGTTTTGAGAGGGCTGGGGGTGTGTGTGTGTGTGCTGGGGATATAGCTTATTGTTAGGGTTCTTGCCTAACATGTCTTTGGTTCTTAGCACCATATAAATGGAGCATGGTGGCACACATCTCTAATACCAGAATTTCGGAGATGGAGCCAGGAGGATCACAAGTCCACAGTCATTTTTGGCTACTTACTGAGTTCCAGACCAGCTTTGAATGCATTAGACCCTATCTCAAAAGAAAAAAAAAATGTGTTTGCTAGCTTTCTGTCACTGAAAGAGATACCTGGCATAATCAGTTATAAAGAGAAAACTATTTTGACTTGTGGTTTGTTTCTGATCATGTGGCTTTGTGATTTGGCGACCTGTGCCAAGACAAGAATCTATGACGGAACAAGATGTTTGTCTCATGGAAGCAAAGACAGAAAGATCTGGATCCCACAGTCATTTTTGAGAGCCTACTTCTGACCTAACTTCCTTTGGCTACACTTCACTTCTTAAAAGTTTCATTGCTTCTCCGAAATGCCAAAGGCTAGGGAGAAAAGCCCTCAATTACATGGGCCGTTGTGTAAGTGGGGTTCAAGACTCAACCTTCAGGTCCTGGAGAGATGGCCATTTGCTGCTCTTTCAGAGGACTCAGATTTGCTTCCCAGCACCCACATCAGGTGGTTCACACAAGTGTCTGAAACTCCAGCTTCAGGGGATCTAACCCCTGTTACCTCTGTGGGCACCTGTATTCACATTCACATGCCCACATGCAGACTCATACCCCTACTCATAATTAGAAGTAATAAAATATTTTTAAAAGGCAAACTACAGTAGTATTTTAACAAACCTTGTTAGTATATTTCTATTTTTTCCCCCATGGTAGTATATTACTAGCCCATAGCTATTATGGATGGGTAATTCTGAGAACATAGGTGCTTTTCTCTGTGTGAGACCTTCTCATTCAAAGTGTCTTCATTCTTCTGTGGCCGCCTTTCTGACATTTATTTTGTTCTACCAAGTTAAACTAATAAAAACAGCTTAAGTGACAACAAAGTGGTTTATTTTTGCTCATGGGTTTATAGGTTTGTTCAGTCTTGGTGGGAAGGTCTTGGCAGCAGGAGATTGAGGGACCTGGTCTCATTGCATTTACTGTGTAAAGCAGACTGATGCATACTGGTGCTCAGCTTTCCTTTTATACAGTCCAGAACCCCTGGGAATGAATGGTGTTACCCACAGTGGGTTGGTTTTTTCACTTGAATTAACCTAATCAAGATAATCTCTCACAAGTATGCAGAAACTTGACTTTTCAGCTGATTGAGGATTCATCACGTTGACAACTGAGATAGGTACCATAAGCAGCTGCTTAGGGTTAATTTAGATTTTTGTACTTTGAAAGACTTATAAACAACAGGAAGCCTGACAAGTTGTGCCATACAATGTTTACACAGCAGGTGGGGGTAGAAACATAAATTGGAGGCATCTCTTAACTTGATAATATTTCAAGAGGACTGAGAACCAATCAAATTGCTTCTGGATACTACCTAAGGAATTTACAGGATCTTGTTGGCTCCCCCAATTCTTCTACCAGCTATATTGGGCATACTAGGACTAGACATTAGTGAGTTAGGTATCTTGGTCTAATACAGAAAGACACGTGACAAATGTTAAGTAGCTGTGGTGTGAGGCACTGTTCTAGGAGGTTTAAGGAATGCAAAGTTGATGAAGTTCTGTGTCCTTGAGAAGTGTTTTTGAAGGAGCTTGTGATTTAAGTGCTGTCAGAAAGGAACAACATGGGCAGTGGTGGTGCATGCCTTTAGTCCCAGCACTTGGGAGGCAGAGGCAGGCGGAGTTCGAGGCTAACCTGGTCTACAGAGTGAGTTCCAGGAGAGCCAGGGCTACACAGAGAAACCCTGTCTCAAAAATAAAAAAAAAAAGAAAAGAAAAAAAAAGAAAGGAACAACATGACTCTGGAAGATGATGACAGAGGCATAGGCTAACTATGTTTGTAGAGTTGTTTTGAGAAACAGTTATTGTGTGATTAAAGACTAGAGAGTTATTGATCTAAGGATACCTATTCAACTGAATTGTATTGTTAGTGTAGAAATTAGTGTAGCTATTGTGTTGTTAGTATAGAAATTATTAATAGACTTAAATAATGATTTTTGTATTGTTTTGAGACAAGATTAGACCTCAAACTTGCCATGTTATGAAGGATGACTTTAGAACTCTTAATCTTCCTGTCTCCACCTCCCAAGTGCTTAGATTATAGGTTTGCACAACTATACCAGGCAAAATACTTCAAGTTTTAATGGAGAAAGTGATTTTTAATAAAGTAATTTGATATTTCCTTTTAAAATAACTTACTAAGCCTTAAGCTTTTATGCTGTCTCTTCATTAATGTAATTGTTTAATCTTATGAGATTCCTACCTGTTGTTTCTCTGAAAGTAGAGGCAGCCAAAGCCATCTCTAGGCAGTTAAATCCTGAACTGTGGGCAGGTCCACAGTGATTGCCTGCGAGTGATGTGAACAGCTGCCTAACATCAGGAACTCTTGATGTGTGGCTGTGAACGCAATGGCACAGTAAGAGTTACAGAGCATGATAAATGGGCCCCAACTTTTAAAATTTGTTAATTTATAATGCTCCCCAGTTTCTTTCTACTTGCTGAGGGAGAGTTATGTGGAGTGTTTATATATTAGTCATTTGCTGTTTTGATTAATGTTCTGTGTGCTTTAAAGTATTTTCCTTTTCTGGCATAATAAAATATTTTTATTAATTTCTAAAATGAAGTTGATTGGAGTAGAATGGGAGGAAAAGGGCCAAAAGTTTAATTCATGGCGTTAATGGAGCATACTGGTGGAGTTACAAGTTTTAGAAGAGATGACGTGCCCTTTATTACAGCATATTACTTTGCTGTTTATACTTTAAAGGCACTTATTGCAAATGTAAATGTTATCTTGGCAATTCAGTTTTTCAGATAGTGTTTATAGTGTTAATATTTGGGTAGAAAATTAATTTTGCTTTAATTAGTTAAAAGCTTAATGCTTTCTTAAAATTTTTAAATTGCATTTATTAACTTGTATGTGTGTGCTGGTGAGTGCATGAACGCCATGGCATCCATGTGGCAGTGTAGAGGTTAAAAAATAGGCCATGGGAATCAGTTCTCTCTTTCTACCATGTAGGTCTTGGGATTCAAAACTAAAGTTGTGTCTTTACAGTTAAACCATCTCACCACCCTGGGGAATGAGGAAAGACAAAAACTTTAGGTTTTCTGTGCTGATTAAATTTTTTGTCAACTTGACATAAGCTTAGGTCATCTGGGAAAAAGGAAACTCAACTAAGAAAATTTGTAAGAGTGGCCTGTAGGCAAGTCCGTGGAACATTTATTTTTGATGAATGATCTGTGAGGTCCTAACTTACTGTCATTGGTGCTATCCCTGGGCTGGTGGTCTTGAGTTGCATTAAAAAAAAAAATCTAACTGAGGTGCTAGAGAGATAGATAGTTTAGCAGATAAAGGTGCTTGTCACCAAACATGATAATCTGAGTTCCATTCCCCAGGATCCATTTGGTAGAAGAAAACTGGTTGTCTTTGTCACAGTTTGTCCTGGCCCTCCCATGCATGCCATGTTATGTCCTCTGTCTCCCATAAATAAGTGTAAAATAAAAAAAAATCAAGCTGAACAAGCCATGGACAACAAGCCAGTAAGCAGCATTCTTTCATGGCCTTTTCTTTAAAAACCTGTAGGTTTCTGGTCTGACTTCCTCAGTAGTGGAGGTATGACCTGAAAGCTGTAGGCTCAAATATATTCTTTCTTCCCCAAGTTGGTTTTGGGAGTTGTTTTATCACAGAAACAGAGAGGCAAACAATGACTTTTTTCTTCCTTTCCTCCCTTTCTTCCTTCCTTCTTCCCTCCCTCCCCCCCCTCCCTCCCTCCCTCCCTCCCTCCCTCCCTTCCTCCCTCTCCTTCCTTTCATTCTCTTTGCTTTCTTTCCTTCTCTCTCTCTCTTTTAAAGCCCTGGTTAGCCTGGAACTTGCTGTGTAGACCGGGTTGGCTTCAGACTCAGAGATCTGCCTGCTTTTGCTTATACTGCTGAGGTGTGTGTGCTGGAACCAAACTTGGATCCTCTGCAAGAACACTAAATGTTTTAAACCACTAGGCCATCTCTCCAGCTCCTTATTTATACATTGTGTTTTGCATATGTGTACATGAGTGCTATGGTACCCATGTGGAAGTCAGAGGACAACTTTTGGGAGTTGGCTTTCCTACCAAGTGCCAATATTGAACTTAGGTTGCTAGGTGTCTTAGTTAGGGTTTTACTCTATGAACAAGACAACATCATGACCAAGGTAACTCTTATAAGGGCAACATTTAATTGGGGCTGACTTACAGGTTCAGAGGTTCAGTCCAGTGTCATCAAGGCAGGAGCATGACAGCATTCAGGCAGGCATGGCATAGGAGGAGCTGAGAGTTCTATGTCTTCATCTGAAGGCTTCTAGGAGCAGCCTGGTTCCCATGTGGTTAGAAGAAGGGTCTCATTGCCCACCCCCACAGTGTTACACTTCCTCCGAAAAGGCCATACCTACTCCAACAAGGCCACACCTCCTAATAGTGCTATTCCCTGGGCCAAGCATATTCAAACTCCATACTAGGTTTGATGGTAAATATCCTTACCTGTTCAACCATCTTACTAGCCCCATATAGAAGTTTCTCTTGTTTGAATTCCAGGAAGACTCTAGGACCAGCTATTGAATTTCCGAGGATCAGAATTTGCTTAACATCGTCACTGTTATCACTTTGGTTTCAGTTGTCATTCAGATTTATTTGATTGTTTCTGTCATCTGCTGTTGCCCAGGACCATCGATTACAAATACAGCAGGACTCCAGTAATAGGTGGGTTATATGATGATGTTCGTCTGTTCAGAGTCTGCCTCTCTCCTTACTTTGTAGTTTTCCCCTTAACTACTGTCACCACAGAGGATTTCTGCTATTTTCTAGCCTGTCCAGAGGGCTCTTTCCTTAGGGCTTCTGCACATGCTTTGTGTTCTGCTGGAATGTTCTTCCTGTATAGAGGAATGTGATAAGATCCCATGCTGCCTTGGGGTCTTTCCCCAGAAATCATCTTAGTATGACTAAAATTTGACCCTTTTCCAATATTTTATATTATATATTTATCATATATAGTATTTTTCTCCCTTGCTAGAGTATATGTTTCTATAGGACAAAGTTTTTTTTTAGTGTATATTGTTTCCTGGTCTTGAGTCTAGAAGATGGTCTGGCTTATAGTACTATTCAGTGAAAATTTGTTGAAAGGTTTTTTTTTTTTTTTAAATACCATGAAAACTATAGAGATTTTGATTTTGAGATGGGCTATTGTCTTAGTTTGTTTTTTGTTGTTGTCATAAAACACATGACCAAAAACAACTTGAGGAGGGAAGGGCTTATTTGGCTGACAGGTTATATTCTATCATTGAGGGGGGCCAGGATAGAAAGCAAAGGCAGGGTCTTGAAACAGAAACCTTGGAAGAACAAGGCTTTGTGGCTTTCCTTCTCTGGCCTTTTGAGCTACCTTTCCTGCATATCTGCCTAGTGATAACATTGGACCTTCTTATATCAATTAGCAATTTAAAAAACTATCTTATAAACATAGGCCAGTTTGATGAAGATAATTTCTCAACTGAAATTTTCTTTTCCAAGCTGTGTATAGGTTGTGTCAAGTTGACAAGAATTAACCCACACAAGTATCAATTTATACAGTCAGAAAGCAACTTCAGGTTCTTTGATATAAAGGAGATAAATACTACTAGGAATTTGTCACAAAATGAAGGGTTGAAGGAGCAACAAGGAAAAAATATCTGTAAACCAGAGCCCACAAAACTTGCTTCCACCAGTGCTATAGGAACCTTGGCAAGTAGGAATTTATGCTTTTGCTAGTTCTGCACCTGGAACCTGATGGGTACGCTGCTGATGGGTTAGAAATGTATATTTCAGGATTGGTGCTTCAAGAAGAGCGTCAGAAGGGTGGGTATGAAGCTGCATAATAATATATATTATGTAGCTGTGGTGGTCTAAATGAAAATGGCCCCCATAGACTCATAGGGAGTGGCATCATTGGAAGCATGGCCTTGTTGGAGTAGATGTGACCTTGTTGGAGGACATGTGTCACTGAGCTTAAGCCAGGTCTAGTGACTCACCGTTTCTTCTACTGTCTGTGGATCCAGACAGAATTCTCAGCCACCTCTCTAGCACCATACATGCCTGTGTACCACCATGCTTCCCGACATGATGACAATGGACTAAAGCTCTGAACTGTAAGCCAACCCCAATTCAATGTTGTCCTTCATAAGAGTTGCTGTGATCATAGTATCTCTTCACAGCAATAAAACCCTAATGAAAATAGTAGCGTAGTGGACAACATTTAATTTTTATGTAGAAAAAATGTAGATATAGAACAGATTAAGCTGAGTGCTGTGGACTGTGACACCAAATACTAGCATAAGGTAATATCATGCCTGAAACATAAGAACACTGAGGAATAATCTTAATTTAGCCCAGTCACACATATGTGTTGACCACAGAGCTGAGCTAAGCTTCTAGAAATGGCACTTAGCAGGAAGCAGGTCTTTACTGTGGTTATAATCTCTTAGTGTGATTAAGTGCTCATTTCCTTGAGTTCAGTAAATCTGTGTTTAGGTCTAGTGGTGTCCCAGATTACATGTTACCTCAATTATCAAACCAGCTTCTCTTTAGAGCATTGTTAGGGGCCCTTCTGTCACAAGTGTAGGATGCTAGGGGGTTGTATGATAGTTTTTATTTAAGGTCCTCTCTCCCTGCATTGCTAGCTCTTCACTACTCAAGGACTTATTGCCAGGATTATCTTTTTCTGTCTTTTCTCTTTTCACTTTATGACTTAGGACACTAAAATCTAAACATATGTAATTGTCATCTACATTTATGTTTGATGTTCATAATTAATGACATGAATCTGTATACTAGCTAGCTTTAAAAAGTCAGTGATAACCTTTTTTCTACTCCTTTTATTATGAAATAAAATCAATCCTGATCGAATTAAATGTACAGTTTAGTGAAATTAAATATATCTACATTGTTTTGTGACTACTCATTGCTGTAACTTTTTGTTTTGTAAAGCTGGAAAAGCATACATACCCATTAAATAGTAAACTCATTCTACCCTTTTAGTTCCAGGACAACCACCTTTTCTGTCTTCAGTCTCTCTGAAATTAACTACTCTTGTTATCTCAGTTAAGTAAGTATTTGCCAAGTCATAGGTTATTTATTTATAACCGACTTATTTCATTTAGCATAATGTCCTCAAAGCGTCTCCACGCTATAACTTTGATGTTTAACATACATTCATGTGTCAACATTTCTTTCCTTTATAACACTGAATAAAATTTTTCATGGTCTGTATTTTATTTTGCTAATTCATTTTGGATTACAACATTTTTTTTTTAAATCTAAATAGAAGCAGAAAATAGTAAGATGTTAGAGATTGGTGTTTCTGTGCCCTTTGACCTTTCCTATTTCCTCAGGTCAATTAAGAACAACCTGTAGAATCTATTTCTTAGGTCTGGGAGATTTGTCATTGATAGATCAAGAAGTCTCTTTCCTCTAGCCCCACTTAAAAAAAAAAAAAGATTGCTTGAAGTTCTGAGTTAGAGGCCAATGTGGGCACTATAATGAGACCCCATTTTAAAACAAGAAAAAGTAGGAGTGGTGTAGAGAGGTAGCTTATGCTGATGATCGCATTTATGGGTTTATGGTTCTGCCTTAACTTACATTCCCAAAATGCATATACTTTCCTCTTTTCTTAGAAACTAACCATCAAAGGGATATTGATGTTTGAAAGTATCTTTAAACTGGGCATGGTGGTGCATGCCTATAATAATACTAGAATTCTGGAGGCAGAGCAGAAGGATTGCAAGTTGGAGGTAGCCTAGGATACAAAGCAAGGCTTTGTCTCAATAAAATAGTGAGCAGTTCATCATATTAAAGAGCTAGATAATTTATTGCTAAGTACTGGCTTAAATCATCTGTTAGGTTGGTTTTCATTTCTGTCTTTGTGCTGCTTGTTCTTGTCTGGATCCACTCTACTGTCTTCATAAACTTACTAATTCAGATGTACTAGGTTCCTTAAAACTGTAGCTAGTAACAACTCTGTGATTTTCTGATAGGAATTTAAAAATTACTTAAGCCAAAAAAACTAAAAATAAACTTGTATTACTTTGTCTACCATAGATCAGATTATTTTCATAGTAAAAACAACAACCAGCTAGACCAAAACAAAACAAAATCCCCAAATGATATTTTTAGAAATTATTACTATTGTGTGTATATAACCTGTATGACATGCATTTGTGTAAGCGAGGGCATGTGCTCAGCAGTGTGCATCTGGAAGTAAGAGGACATTTGGAAGTTGATTTTCCTCTTTCCTAGTGGGTCACAGGATTCTAACTTGGGTTGTTAGTCATGTGCAGCAAATACTTTAAAAAACAAAACAAAACTGACTGAGTCATCTCACCTGCTCAACCTGTTATATTATTTTTGATTTTCTTTGTTCTTTGTCTCACCTAATAAATGAGGGCTTAATTTTTTTAAACTCTGACAGGCATAATATATTCCTTTATATTGGAGAAAGGGTACACTATATACTGTAGAAAGTCTAGTATATAGATGAGAGAGGAGGGCTTTCTTTGTAGACAGCTAATTTTGGCTGTGTTTGCACATAGTCTTCTGTAAATGGCTTTCTGAATTTGAAGTGCCACTGTAGAAATATAGCTCTTCAAGGTATGGGGAGAAATGATCTGAAGTTAAATAAAAGTAATTTTTTTTTTTTTTTTTTTTGCCTTGTATTCCTTCGTTGATGTTGCTCTGTTGTTGATGTGGTTATTGGGAGACTTGCAGGAAGGTGCTGCAGTGGCATCTGTGACTCACAGTAGTTGAGAGAATAATCCCATCTTACCATGTCCTCAGACATTACCAAGAAGGTTTGATGGCTTATGAAGACTTCTCTAGGAATTATTATTACAAAACTGAGGTATAGTTTGGAAATGTGTTCACTTTCCCTTGCTCCTCTTTGCCCTGGACTGCTCTGCTGCTCCAGTCTGCGGGTCAGGGTCTAGCAAGAGAGAGAGTGGGGATAGAGGGGAAGAGACGTGAAGAATGGAGACAAGACAGGGTGTGTAGTCAAGTCTCGTTTACTGTCTCTCTACTTGAAATCTTGGGTATTTATAAGCACAAGCAGGGGAACACAGCTGAAGACTCTTTACCACGCGTGCCATGCAGCTGGGGTCACTAAACAGCAAAACAAGCTATGTGGGATAAACAAGATGTTTATCAGCGTGTGCTTCAGCTGTTGTAGGCTGTTGAAAAACAAGTCTCTTGTCAGGGTATATGGCTCGAGATGGCTGTAAAGTTGATAGCCGCTTTCTGCTAAAAAGCTACTCCCAACACCTCTTTTTCCATCTTTGACTCATTCTTTATGGCTGCCATTCATTCTACAAATATCCATTATTGTTGTATACTACTCCAAAGAGACGAAAGGCTATATTATTGCAGGAAGGTAGGGAGTTAGCAAACACAAAGAAATAGAGGATATCTGGTTATTGTGATAAGTGCTAGAAGCTGGTCTAAGGGATATGATGGGAATAGGATGAAAATGTTTGTATGTGATGTAGTCCAAGGAACTGTTATATGCTGGTGACTTTTGGACTAAGATGCAAAGGGCAAGAAGTTCTGTGAAGAGCTCTCAAGGCAAAGAACTGGCACTTGCAAAAGCCCTAAGATTGGAGTCTAGTGAATTAGATACTCAATCCAGACAGGGCTTGTTCTAGAAACAGAAACAATGAATGAATATGTCTTACAAAGAGAGTTTGTTTACTTCTCTAGTTGGCAGCATGGAAGAGCAGGGCCTAAAAATGAAGTGGACTAAATAAAGTCTCATGCAATAGCCAATGTTATCCAGAGAATCAGACAATTTATACTCTGAGGATTAAGAAGAGTCACATGAGTAAGGTGTACAGTCACAAGGAGAAGACACAGATGGCAAAACCATGTTTTTCCATGGAGGCACATGAATAACAACAGTTGAAGTAAACTCACTCCAGTCTGCTCTGCCTGGGAGGAACATGAACACACATTTCAAGAGCAATTCCATAGTTTTGAAGAAACTGAAGTCAAAAGATTTTTGTCTTGTTTTCTTGGAGTTTTCTCATAAGCACCCAGAGTCTGGAAGATTCCTGGAGGGCTGCTAGTCTTCTGTTCTTGTTCGAAACATGAAGAATCTGGGTTCTGGTGGAGAGAAGGATGGCAGTGTCAGTCGTAGCAACAACTAGATGCACTTAATAAATAGGAGTAAAGGTAGATAGACAAAAGTAGCTCTGTGTTTGAGACTCTGTAGATCAGACTGGCATCAAACTCACAGAAATCTATTTGCTTCTGCCTTCTGAGTGCTGGGACTAATGATGTGAGCCACCATGTCTGATCATCCATATATTTGGACTGTGACAAGAAGTTGCTGCCCACTTTGGAGAGTATGTCTTCCCCTTCAGTTAGTCCTGGGAAAACTGTTATAGGCCTGTCCAAAGATAGGCCATTTAGTTGGTCTTAGATGTAATCAAGTTGACAACTAAGGTTATCCAGCACAGAAACAAAAAGAGGAGTTTGAATGGAAAGATGATAGAATGGCAAACAGAGACCAGATCTTGGATGGACCGTGGGTCCTAATGTGGCTAAGCTTGGTTGGCCATGTAGTACTGAGATGAAAAAACCTGAGACTGTATTTGGAAATAGAATTAGAGTCCAGTTCTGTTTGCACACAAAACATTAAATGGAGATTCCAAATGAGTTAGTTGGCTAACTCATTTGAGTTAGGCGTCTGGGGTTCAGAGAACAAGTCCAAATAACATATAGCCACGAGTCCATGAGTTTGCATGGCAGTGGTTAAGAAAAGAATGCCAAGTGTGAATTTGTTATTAAAAAAAAAAAAGTGACCTCAATACCTGTAAGGAGCAGGTCCTTAACAGAGCTGACTCCATATTGTAATAGGAAAGAAAACAAGTCTGGACAAGTCCAGAAAACAAGTTTGGACATGTTTTAAAGTATTATGATAACCAAAAGTCCACCTGCAATGAAGTCATAGCCCACAGATAACCAGACACATCTGGTTATCTGCCGTGTACGTCAGAAGTAACCCCAATTCAAGCATAAAAAAGGAGCCCTTGGCCAGAGCACTTTGTCACACTGGTAGCCATGGTTACATAGCGTGATCCTCCGTTCAGGCCTCCTCTGCAGCCGAGAGACCAAGCACTCTGCAGCATGGGTTATCAAAGCAGCAGACGAGAGACCGACGCCCCTATCTTTGTGGTCAAGCACTCTCCGGACCTGAGCTGCTGGAAACTACAGTCATAAGGACTCAGGTCGTATAACTCATGAATAATGATGTACTTATTGCTATGCTTATTTCTTTGGTAATTATCCACTTATTATTTATGTTTATTGTACTGATATTGATAGAGGCAATGCATAGGAAATGTGGCAATATCTCATTGTTACAATAGCTTTGGCATTGGTGATAATATACTGTTTGCTGTGCATTATTAAAGAGCAATTAAATATCAAACCTCTGTCTCTGGCGTACTCTCTCCCCTCTCATGGAACTGACCATTTCACAGTCAATCCTGTATATGATTCCTGAGTGGAGAGGACCTGTCGCTCCTCTTCCCACGGGTACCCTAAAACCTTATCACAACCTGCTCATGACAGATAACATACTGGACTCGAGACAATAGCAAACCTTGTAGAATTCTAACCTTTAGAGTTAGATCTTAGTAAAGGCAACAGAGGAATTATAACTACAGTAGGAAAAGGAAAATCAGGAGAGCAAAGTCATAATAGCAGAGAAGATAAATGCTTTAGGTATGTGAAGTTTGCTGTTTGTATTCCTGTGTAGAACAGAACAAGAAGAGCTTATAAGATAAGAGGGAAAACACTGGCTCTTGGTGATCTGGACAAGCAGTGCCAGCCAGCAAAGTAGAGGAAACAAGCCAGACTAAAGAGGAAGACAAGGCCGAACTGAAACATCTTACTGTGAAATGAAGCAGAAGAGAAGCGAAGTCATTTTGGCCAAGGGTTGGGGCAGGACACAGGAGAGCTGTTTCTTTTACTATTGAAGTGACAGCATTAGAACATGTTTTAATGTACGTGTGCAGTAGGGATAACTGCATGTGCCATGCTACAGATCGAGAAGGAAAAGGGATGTCATTTAGTAGTTAGTTTTGTCTAGAGCAGTGGTCTCAATCTAATGCTGCCATCCTTTAATACAGTTCCTCATGTTGTGGGGACCCCAATCATGAAATTATTTATGTAGCTGCTGTTGTGGATCATAATGTAAATATCTGGTGTGCAGGACATCTGAGATGTGACTCTTGTGAAAAGGTCACTCAACCTCCAAAGGGGCGTGGCCCACAGGTTGAGAACCACCGTTCTAGCAGATGAAAGCAGCTGCAGCAGGTGTGAAAAATAAAGGAAGCTTATTTTTTGTCATTCATGTGACTCGGCAGAATTAACTTTTAAAAAAGTCACCTAGTTCTTACATGTCTTGATTTTTTGAAGTATGCATTGACTTCCATTGTCTTAAGGAAGCAAAAAGCAAAAGTTAATTGCTACTTTCTTTATGCTGAAGCAGGATTGACGTGCCCATGTCCGAGGCAGTCTGTGAAGGTTGTGCTGTTGTAATCGAAGACTGTGATTGTACACCAGAGTATGCTGGGGTGTTCATGAGGCTGCTGAGTTCAGACCCACCCATTTGTATGAGAGCTTGAAGTTCTAATACGTTTTTTGTACTTAGTCCTTTTTTATGTTTCCCTTAGTAGATCCTGACTCAATTGCTTTCCTTTTACTATTAAATGGCAAGTACTAGAAAGACAAAAGACAATGAAAAGCAACTTAAAACAATGCTCTCTAAAGAATTTTTTTTCATTTAAAGGATAGAATAATGACAACCTTTATCATTTTGAGTACAAACCATTGTAATATAAAAGCTATAACTTAGCCAGTTTTATGAGTGGGTTGTCCTGTCTTTTTCTTAAGGCTTACTACTAGAAGAACTGGAAAATTATCTTTTTGCCATCATTATAATAAAAAACCATGGCACAGCAACTCATAGAGCAGGTCTCAAGATGATTGGTATTTCAGATGCTTTACTTATAAAACTGTGGTTTAGGATTTGGGAATGATAATAGGAAACATTTGTAACTTTTTAAATAAAGTTTTCTTTGTATTTTGTTAGTTTTTTTTTTTCAGAGTTTAACAATTTCACTATGTTTTTATTTCATAAATGAGGAGTTGTGATCTTTCAAAGGTTCATTACCTTTGTCATGTTTTTTGTGCTTCTTTGTCTGGATTACACACTTGTTAGTTTTCCAGTCTTATTTAGCGATCTTCTTGGCAATAATTGCACCCAGACTCTTATTCCTATTGCACATGCATTTTGCAGTGTTTTTACTTAAACACAGGGTCTTTGTGTGTTGGGCAATCACTCCACCATTGAATTGTATCCAAACCCTGATACCAGGCGTTCTTTTGCTTTTGACATTCACACACAGTAGCTCATTAAATGTTCTCTGAGAAATAGGTGCAAACAATAAGATTGAAATGCATAAGATTTAAAAAAGAAACCAGTTACATATTACCTATTGTGTTGTGATATGCTTATCTGTGCTCTGTGGTGGTAAAGTTATAGTACTGCTAATGTTACTATGATTTGTTGCCTGCATGTGAAGAAAATCTTTAATTTCTATAGGCTAGTAAAAATAAATATGAAACCTTATCTTCATCCATACTCAACTCTTAAATTCTTTGTTTCTTAGAACACCAAAAACAAAAAACAAAAAAAGAGGACACCTTTCTATAAATAGTGGGAATGAGATAAATTGCTTAAGGATAATTACTTAAAGGTAAATGCATTTTAGGAAATTTGCCGTGTTTTGCACTGCTGATTTTTAGTCAACGATTGTAAGATAAGAGAGTGGTTGAGTTATTGTAAAATTCAGGAGATACTGATGGAGAAAAACCTAGAAGTTAAACAATTCCTGTTTTATAGTGATAATATTCTGCGAACTCTTGGAGTAGGGAAGTAATTTGAGTGCATAGGATATAGAAAAACGTGGGTACTACGTTATTCTCAGTCTGGTTGGAAATAACTGAAATAGCATATGGGAGATGCTTAGGTTTTGGATTTAGACTTGAATTCTGAGTAGATTTCTTGGTTTTGCTGGAGCCTTGTTTTCCTAGTTGTAAGCCTATTATTAATACAATGCTTGCTTTAGACTTGTGAAAATGAAACGAAACATGTCTAAAGTGTTGGAAGGATTAGCCTTTGCTTTTTGCAGTGTCTCATTAGAGGTTCTGTTTCTTTTATGTGAAAGGGAAGGATGTTGGAGTGGAGGAGGTTTCTTTTGTTTTTTTTTTTTTTTAAGATAGGTTCTCACTCTGTAATTCTAGCTGGCCTGGGATTTGTTATGTAGAATAGGCTGGCCTCAGACTCAAACTCAGAGAGAACCATCTGTTTCTGCCTCCTGAGTAGTGGAATTAAAGGCATGCCCCACCATGCCAGGTTTCCTAGAATGGTTTTCTAATATGGAAAGTTATTTTGATTGGAAAGTCTACTTGCTAGGATTACCTAGAAGTGGTATTAAATCTTACCTTGTTAGAAGTGACCGTGAACCTCTTTTGACTATGAAGACAGTCCCAAACAGGCTATCATATTACTTTAATAGATATTCTGTAAAAAAGATGTTTTCATGAACTTATAGATAAACAAGTTAGTTTCTTCACCATTATTACAAAATATCTGGTTTTAAACAACAACAACAACAACAAAAACCTAAATGAGGAAGGGTTTATTCTGATCAAGTTTTCAGAGGTTTAGCCCATGGTAGCCCATGCATGTACTTGGGAAGAATATTACAGCTGTGGGTGCATGAAGGAGAGGCAAGTGAGGTGAGTAGCCTTTGCCACATGTGCCCATCATTATGACAGGAAAGAGTCAGTTTCCAGTGACCTACTTTCTTTCTTTTTATTTTCTTTTATTGAATGTTTTCTTTATTTACATTTCAAATGTTATCCCATTTGCAGGTCTCCCCTCCAGAAACCCCCTATCTCATCCCTCCTCCCCCTACCCCTATGAGGGTGCTCACCCACCCACCCACTCACTCCCTCATTCCCTCCCTAGTATTCCCCTACACTGGGGCATGGAACCCCCACAGGACCAAAGACTGCTCCTCCCACTGATGTCTAACAAGGCCATTCTCTGCCACATATGCGGCTGGAGCCATGGGTTCCTCCAAGTGTACTCTTTGGTTGGTAGTCCAGTCCCTGGGAGCTAGGGGGTGGGGGTGGGGGACTCTCTGGCCAGTTGACACTGTTGCTTCCCTGACAGGGCTGCAAACCCCCTCAGCTCCTTCAGTCCTTTCTCCAACTCCTCCATCTGGGACCCCGAGTTCAGTCCAATGGTTGACTGCAAGCTTCTGCCTCTGTATTTGTCAGGCTCTAGCAGAGCCTCTCAGGAGGCAGCTGTATTAGGATCCCATCAGCAAGCACTTCCTGGCATCCCCAGTAGTGTCCTGGTCTGGTGATTGTATAAGGGATGGATACCCAGGTGGGGTAGTCTCTGGATGGCCTTTCCTTCAGTCTGTGCTCCACACTTTGCACTTTGTCTCCATATTTCCTCTTGTGAGTATTTTGTTCCCCCTTCTAAGAAGCACGGAAGCATCCACACTTTGGTTTTCCTTCTTTCTGAGCTTCATGTGGTATGTGAATTGTATCTTATGTCTTGCGAGCTTTTTTGGGCTAGTATCCACTTATCAGTGAGTGGATACTGTGTGTGTTCTTTTGTGACTGTGTTACCTCACTCAGGATGATATTTTCAAATTCCACCCATTTGCCTGCAAATTTCATGAAGTCATTGTTTTTAATAGCTGAGTAGTATTCCATTGTGTAAATGTACCACATTTTCTGTATCCATTCCTTTGCTGAGGTACATCTGGGTTGTTTCCAGCTTCTGGCTATTATAATATGGCTACGATGAACATAGTGGAGCATGTGTCCTTATTACATGTTGGAGCGTCCTTTGGGTATATGGCCAGGTCCTCAGGTAGTACTCTGTCCAATTTTCTGAGGAACCACCAGACTGATTTCCAGAGTGGTTGTATCAGCTTGCAGTCTCACCAACAATGGAGGAGTGTTCCTCTTTCTCCACATGCTCACCAGTATCTACTGTCACCTGAGTTTTTGATCTTAGCCATTCTGACTGGTGTGAGGTGGAATCTCAGGGTCATTTTGATTTGCATTTCCCTGATGACTAAGGATAGTGAATATTTCTTTAGGTGTTTCTTGGCCATTCTATGTTCCTCGGTTGAGAATTCTTTGTTTAGCTCTGTTCCCCATGTTTTAATAGGGTTATTTGGTTGTCTGGAGTCTAACTTCTTGAGTTCTTTGAATATATTGGATATTAGCCCTCCATCGGATGTAGGATTGGTAAAGATCTTTTCCCAATCTGTTGGTTGTCTTTTTGTCCCATTGACAGTGTCCTTTGCCTTACAGAAGCTTTTCAATTTTATGAGGTCCCATTTGTCAATTGTTCATCTAAGAGCATAAGCCATTGGTGTTCTGTTCAGGAAAATTTCCCCTGTGCCCATGTGTTTAAGGTTCTTGCCCACTTTCTCCTCTATTAGTTTCAGTGTGTCTGGTTTTATGTTGAGATCCTTTATCCACTTGGACTTGAGCTTTGTACAGGGAGATAAGAATGGATCACTTTGCATTCTTCTACATGTTCACCACCAGATGAACCAGCATCATTTGTTGAAAATGCTTTTTCCCCCACATCTGGATAGTTTTAGCTTCTTTGTCAAAGATCAAGTGACCAAAAGTTGTGTGGGTTCATTTCTGGGTCTTCTGTGCTATTCCATTGATCTTCCTGCCTGTCACTGTATCAATACCTTGCAGTTTTTTTTTTGTTTGTTTGTTTTGTTTTGTTTTTTTTTGGTTTGGTTTTTTGTTGTTGTTGTTGTTGTTGTTGGTTTTTTGTTTTTTTGAGACAGGGTCTCTCTGTGTAGCCCTGGCTGTCCTGGAACTCACTCTGTAGACCAGGCTGGCCTCGAACTTAGAAATCTGCCTGCCTCTGCCTCCCAAGTGCTGGGATTAAGGGCGTGCACCACCACTGCCTGGCTTTTTAGTATTGAGATAATTTTTTGTTTGAATTCTGGAATCTAGTCTTCTGGTGGCCTGCCTCTGTCATGGCTTGCTTAACTTTCTTTCTTAGCCACCAAGAGTGGACGGGCCCATCCACAGCCCCTTTAATCAAGGAAGTGCTCCCAAACCCCACAGAGCCTAACAAACAAAAAAGTCATGCTTGATTCTCACAACTTTAATTTCAGGGTTCAGAAGGCAAAGCAGTCGGATCTCTGAGTTCCAGACCACTAAGGCCTGTCTCAAAAACCCAAACTAAAACAAAACAAAAAGAAAGAAAGAAAATGTCCCACAGACATTCCCACAGGCCAAACTGATGGAGACAGTTTCTTAGCTGTAATATCTTCCTCTCAGGGTTCTGTAGGTCTGTGTAGAGTTGACAGAGACCTCAGGTGTGTTCTTTGAGTTGATTTTACTTTTTGGGTGTTGTTTGTCCTGAGCCATTGGCTGTGCTTTGGCCAACTGTATTTGTTTCCTACACAGTTTAAATACAACAAATTAAACATTAGTCTTGCCCTTCAAAATAATTTTCTAGGAAGCAACTAACTTTGAAGTGTAGATCAGAAGAGTTTTACAGACAGCACCTTAGTTGTCTTTCTCTTGAGGTACTAGTAACCAGTCATTTACCTCAAGCCTTTTCTTTTGTGTTGTTCATTTGCAAATAATGAAATTAAAAACTCTTGGTAGCATTTTTTTATGACTCAGACATATTTTCTATTTATAATTTTGTCTAAAATCAGAAGATATGCTAAAATTGTTGTAAAATTATTTTTTAAAAAAATAAAACATGAAAGCATTATGGAAAACATGTTTTCTGTAAAGTGTGAAAACATTATCAGTATAGTCACTCTAAGGGACTCTGACCAGCTGAGCATGGTGAGCTCTGACAGGCCATGCCATTCTTCCCTTTTCCCCCTGCCTTGCTAAAAATCCATTAGATTACATTCCTAAAGCCAGCCCCCAAGGTCTGTTCCCTCATTAGGCCACTTCCTCCTTCTGAGGCTGACTACCAAGGTCCAACTATCAAAGTATTCAAGTCCAGCAATCAAAAGTCCCCTTGACTGACCTAATTAACATGCCCAATTAAACACCTCATCCTAATACCCAGTTTTGTCATTTTTTCTTTATTAAATGACATCTTCCTATGGGCCATGTCTGTCTCCTCTCTATCAGATGTAATCCTTTGTCCTCAGAGGACAAATATTGCTGCCCTTCTTCTTCTCCCTCATCTTCTATCTCCTGTCTTTGTCTCTCATTTCCTAGCCTCTGTCCCTCTAGTGCAAATAAATCTTTATGCTGAGAACTTGGTCTTGGAGGTGCTGAGTCGCTACTTTCTTTTAATTTTGTGGTTAGCTCTAAAATGTAGAATTGGGTCCCTAACAACTGTAATGGTTGGGGGAGAGGGGTGGGAGTGGGGGTGGGCTATCCCAAAAGCTGTTTGCCTGTCTGTTGAATATGTTCTAGCTGAGCCGCCTTGTCTGGCCTCAGTGGGAGAGGATATGCCTAGCCCTGCAGAGACTTGATGTGCCAGGGTGGGGAGGATACCAGGGGAGGCTTTCACCCTCTCAGAGGAGAAGGGGAATAGGGAAGGGATTGTGGGAGCAGGTGGGGGTGACCAGGAGGGAGAGCATTGATCAGGATATAAAGTGAATTAAAAAAAAAAAAAAGGTAGAATTGGTAAATCCTAATCTTAGAAAATTAGTAATCTCAGTGTTTAAGCTTGCCAGAATAATAATTTAATAGTAGAGGTAAATCCCAAATGTCTTTAGGGAAAGAATAGAGAAGTAGAGGTGGAAGGAATCATTTGTTGTTACTAACTTGGTTAAAAGTTGTAGACATTCAACAAAAAATTCCCATACATTTATTATAGGCACTTCTAGTGTTGAGGACACACACAAACACACACACAATTAATCAATATGTATCAGTCCTAAAATCTATAAAAACAAGTAATAATGTACAACTAATTCTAATAACAGCCCAACAAAAGTATCCTGTAAGAGCTGTTCACTTAGTGAAATCTTTGGTGTTACATCTTACATGTGAACAATTAGATCCTTAATTAATTAGACTAATTTGGTCTATTTTCTTTTCTTAGGTTTATTTAACCTTTTAAAGATTTAACATGGTTTACAGTGTGTCTCTTTTAAAAAAAAAACTAGAGATGCAGTCTTTCAAATCTTAAAACTACTGAAGAATTGTTTTCTAAATATATACCTTTTTATTTCCTGAGAGTATATTTTTTATTTGTAAAAGGTTAAGAGCGGAATTGAGTTTCTAAATGTTTATTACAGTATTCTTGCTGTAGTACTCAGATGATATTTGTAAATATTTATGAACTTTTAATTCCTTAGGTTCCTTTTTAAAAATTGCTTTATTGGATATTTTATTTACATTTCAGATACCATCCCCTTTACCCATTTCCCCTCCCTAGAAAACCCCTATCCCATGCCCCCGTCTCCTTTTTGCTTTTATACAATTTTTTTAATGTTAATCAAAAACTTTATAAGTTTGGTAATGCTCAATATCAAGATGTCCATACAATCAGAAGTGTAACCCAATACCCAACCTAGATATATCAACTATCTTTGACTGGTGGAGACACTCGAACATCTGCCTCCATGTTTCTCTCTCTCTCTCTCTCTCTCTCTCTCTCTCTCTCTCTCTCTCCCTCTCTCTCCCTCTCTCCCTCCCTCCCTCCCTCTCTCTCTTTCTCTCTTATCACCTAGTTCCTTCTGTCCTCCTCCTCTCCCCACTCCTCCTCTTCCTCTCCTTACTCCTCCCACCTTAGCTCCTCCTACATATCACCCTTCCTGTTAAAATAAAACTTTTCTCTCAGAATACAATTAGAGCATAACTATACCAATTTGTGTCAGTAAGGTACAATATAGACCTAATACCCAGTCCATCATTTTGTTGACTAACCAGAACCTTTGTCATCTCTCCTAACTAAAGGACTTACTTAGTTCTGAACCTGGCTGTTTTCTTGGCTTCAGAATGAATGTCAGCTGAAAACCATCCTCTCAAATCTTTTCTCTCAAAGTAAATAGTCAGGATTGGCTATGAAACTATAAGTCTTCAACCCTGTCAGAAATC
This sequence comes from Rhabdomys pumilio, assembly GCA_030674055.1. NCBI lineage: Eukaryota > Metazoa > Chordata > Mammalia > Rodentia > Muridae > Rhabdomys > Rhabdomys pumilio. The sequence goes on along the minus strand of JANHMN010000001.1, from coordinate 180,522,382 downwards.
CAGAATGATTGAGTTAACTGAAATTATGGGAAGCACAAAGCATAGCTTCTAAAACTTAGCCAATTTATAGAGACTGCTGAACACCTGGACAGTTCCTATACTACAAAACATTGGAGCATCTGATCTTCAGCCTCTGACCCAGGATCATCTAACAGACCTAGAGATTCAGAATTTTTAAGGGCTGATTATTCTGTCTTGGCAGATATAATCAGTCCATTATTCTGCAAGTATGTCCTTTTCTGGACAGTAATTTGTCTGTAGATGAAAAGAGGCAATTCTTGCCTAGTGGTTGTCTCACCACAACTGAAGTAACTCCAAAGATGCTCAATTTCTTCTTAGAATCCAAGACAGAAGCTGTCAGGAGCAGACAGGTCTCTAATCAAAATGAACATTGATACAGAAATGTTTGTAATGTCAGTCAATTCTGTGAACTTCTGACGTTTTGAAAACCAACTATTCATGTAAGGCAATCTGGACTGTTGTCTGTTAACTCCTCTCAGCTATTTCTAAATAAAATATAGAAAACACTCTAACAATAAACTCAAAGTCATGAATTTGCTATAGGCCCTTAACTCACAGGCTAACCATCTCAAATCAGTTAAAAAAGTTAAAGAAGGACTGGGTCTAAGCCTTGTATTCCTAAATGTGTTATATAGGCACAATGCCTATGAAAGTAACAATATTAATCTCACTTTTATATCAATAAGAAGCTTATACCAATGAAAACCTTAAATTTGAGATCAAAGTAAATTTTGTACTATTTAAGAAATTATAACTTAATAACTTAATAACAAGTATACATATACATCTTAATAACAAGTATACATATTTCTACCAATAGGTTATGGCTATGCAATAAATCCTAGCTAATCCTCCCTGTTCCAACAAAACCACTACTTTTCCCTAGAAAGACAGCCCAATATTAAGCACCTCAGTCCCCAAGCCCAGGGAATAAGGGCGCCGACTCTTCATTAACTTCTTCAAGCTGATTATGGGCATTGAGATATTAGAAGAGGGGCGGGAGAAAGAGTAAATTGATAAACCTCTGACACTGTGTCTTCACTGTATCCAGCTGAAATTCCAGGACATCAGAGGTTCCAGCAGGTCTGCTCAGCTTGCTTGATGAGTGGATACACCAAGGCTGTGTATTCTGCAATGTACAATTCTCAAAGCAAATTTTAGTATTGAGATAATTTTTTGTTTGAATTCTGGAATCTAGTCTTCTGGCAGCCTGCCTCTGTCATGTCTAATCCATATAATCCTGGGAGTTTTTATAAGGGTGTGCTCCCACCATCCTCCAATTTCCGCCTCCCTGCTCTCGAATTCCCCAACACTAGAGAATCCAAACTTTCAGGCACCAAGGCCGTCCACTTACATTGATGCTTGGCAGGGCCACCCTCAACTACCTATACAGGTGGAGCCATGAGTCCCTCCCTTTGTGTTCTCGGGCTGGAGATTTTAGAATGGCTACTTCAGCTTGTTTCTTAGGACCATTTGCTTGAAAAATTTGTTTTCCAGCCTTTTACTCTAAGGTAGTTTGTCTTTGTCACTGAGGTGGATTTCCTGTATGCAGCAAAATGCTGGGTCCTGTTTACATATCCAATCCATTAGCCTATGTCTTTTAATTGGAGAATTGAGTCCATTGATGTTAAGAGATGTTAAGGAACAGTGATTGTTGCTTCCTGTTTTTTTTTTTTTTTTAATTAGAGGTAGAATTATCTTTGTGTGGCTATCTTCTTTTGGATTTGTTGGAAGAGGATTACTTTCTTGCTCTTTCTAGGTATAATTTCCCTCCTTGTATTGGAGCTTTCCTGCTATTATCCTTTGTAATGCTGGGTTTGTGGAAAGATACTGTGTAACTTTGGTTTGTCATGGAATATCTTGGTTTCTCCATCTATGGTAATTAAGAGTTTTGCTGGGTATAGTAGCCTGGCCTGGCATTTGTGTTCTCTTAGGGTCTGTATGACATCTGTCCAGCATCTTCTAGCTTTTAAAGTATCTGGTGAGAAGTCTGGTGTAATTCTGATAGGTCTGCCTTTATATGTTACTTGGCCTTTTTCCCTTACTGCATTTAATATTCTTTCTTTGTTTTGTACACTTGGTGTTTTGATTATTATGTGACAGGAGGTATTTCTTTTCTGGTCTAGTCTATTTGGGGTTTTATAGGCTTCTTGTATGTTTATGGGCATCTCTTGCTTTAGGGAAGTTTTCTTCTATAATTTTGTTGAAGATATTTATTGGCCCTTTAAGTTGGGAATCTTCACTCTATACCTATTATCCTTAGGTTTGGTCTCCTCATTGTGTCCTGGATTTCCTGGATATTTTGTGTTAAGAACTTTTTGCATTTTGTGTTTTTTTTTTTTTTGACAATTGTATCAATATTTTCTATGGTATCTTCTGCACTTGAGATTCTTCTATCTCTTGTATTCTGTTGGTGATGCTTGCGTCTATGACTCCTGATTTCTTTCTTAGGTTTTCTATCTCCAGGGTAGTCTTTCTTTGTGATTTCTTTATTGTTTCTCCTTCTATTTTCATGTCCTGGATGGTTTTGGTCAATTCCTTCACTTGTTTGGTTGTGTTCTCTTGTAATTCTTTAATGGATTTTTGTGTTTCCTCTTTAAAGGCTTCTACCTGTTTACCTGTGTTCTCTTCAAATTCTTTGAGAGTGTTATTTATGTTTTTCTTAAAGTCCTCTATTATCATCATTAGAAGTGATTTAAAATCTGAATCTTGCTTTTCTAGTGATATGGGAAATTCAGGACTTTTGTGTGAGAGAACTAGGTTCTAATGATGCCAAGTACCCTGGGTTGCTGATGCTTGTGTTCTTGTGCTTGCCTTTCGCCATCTGGATCTCCTTAGTGCTATCTGCCCTGTCTCTGACTGGAGCCTGTCCTTTCTATTATCTTGGTTGTATCACAGGTAGGGTGGGTGTTACTACTGGGGTTAGAGCTGGGGCCCAAAATCTGCTCAGTGCTCAGGCGCAGACAGGAAGGAACCATTGCTCCGGGCCAGGAGTCACTTCCTGGGTACTAGTGGGTCCCAGTTTATTCCCTCTTTGGGGCAGGCATTGCTGTCTCCTTACCTAAGATACTGCTGGGGTTAGAGCTCCTGGGAAGCCTGCTTCCTCTGGGTTTTGTGAGATTGTGGGCAGAGCTGCCTCCCGGGATCTGCTCAGTGCTCTGGCCCAGACCGGAAGCAATTTATGCCTTTTCTAAATAACTTACACCTGTTCATTATTAGGTGTTGGAGCATACTTCATAGACCTTGACCTAAAGGCTCGGTGGTATGTAGTGGATGTTCACCATTCTATTATTCCCCACTAGCAACAGTATTAGCCTAGAGGTGGGATGCTTCCCAATGATTGGCTGCTATTTGCTCTATCTATAGGACTCTATCTATCTATCTATCTATCTATCTATCTATCTATCTATCTCTCTCCGTCGTCTCCATCTCCGTCTCCGTCTCCGTCTCCATCCCCGTCTCCATCCCCATCCCCATCCCCATCATCCCCCTCCCCATCTCCATCATCCCCCTCCCCATCCTCATCATCCCCATCATCCCCATCCCCATCATCCCCATCCCCATCATCCCCATCCCCATCCCCATCATCCCCATCCCCCATCTCTTTTGGGTTTTTGAGACAGGGTTTCTCTGTTTACTCTTGGCTGTCCTGGAACTTACTCCGTAGACCAGGCTGGCCTCGAACTCAGAAATCCGCTTGCCTCTGCCTCCCAAGTGCTGGGATTAAAGGCGTGAACCATCACTATCAGGCTACCTTTTCTTTTTTTTTAAACAAACAAGCAAAAACCAAAAAACTTATAATTGATTTTGAAGGGCAGAAACTGTTCCAAAATACCTTCACATTTTCAGCATCCTAGTAATTTTCTTTTGGGAGGACTTAAACTCTTAAAAAATTACAATGAGTTAATTCTATAGTACATGTATCTAATTTTGAATTCTAAAATCTGTGATATAACCCTTTTCAAACTTCCTGTGTACGTAATGTAACCAAATAAAAGCAGCTACCCCATTAGAACGGTCTTGGGTAAATGACTGGGTGAAAACAACCTTCCAAGGGTCTCAGATGTCATTTATTACAACTTGCCCTTCAGTCTCTTCTTGAGGCCTCTGGGATAAAGTAGAACTTTGATATGCTCTAAGGGGTCAAAGGCTTTGTTTGTGGGTTTTCCCTGCTGGTTATATGGTTTTTTTGATGGCTGTTTCTCATTTTGATATCCCTTTAGCTTGGTCATTCTCTAAATTCAATGCTACTCTATTAAAAAATTAATATGGAAGTGTATATAATTAAATATCTATCTATCTATCTATCTATCTATCTATCTATCTATCTATCTCATGTAACTCTACTAGTAATGGTTAGAAGGATACTTGCTAGGAACTTCAAATCCTTATATCCTAGGAATTATCTTTGAAATAGGAAACATTTGTTCTGATAAAAGGTCTTTTAAACATATAAAAGTATCTTTGAGGTTTTACTCTGCTGGAAAATTTTTAAAAATTTATACTTTATATGTCTGGATGTTTTGCCTGTATATATGCATGGCTAGTATCCATATAGGCCAAGCCAGAAGATGGAGTTGAATCCCCTGGAACTGGAGTTATAGACTCCTCTGGAAGAACAGAAACTGCTCTTAACTGCTGAGTCATCATCTCTCCTGCCACTATGTTAGAAATTTCCTGTGGTACTTAACTGAAGAATTTATATAACTTAATGAGAGGGATGCTAATGTTAATATCTCCATTTTTCAGAAAGGACACTGAGATATAATTGTTTACTTAACTGGCCTACTTTACTTAACCTACTCTCAGCAAGTAGACTGATTATCTGCTGGACAGTCTCAGAAGTCCTTTTTTACTTCGACTGGCTGGTTACTTTTGAAATGTTGTTGAACATTCGTACATATAGTTTGATTTTCTTTGTCTTTTTTGGTGAACTATTAACTACTTAAAATTTTAAAATTAAACCTCCTGTCCATTTGAAAGTTGTAGTCTAGGTTTACTAGCCTCTCAAATGTGTGACTTCCAGCTGTATTAACTAGGGAGACATAAATACATGGGAACACAAGGATAACTTACATTTCTAGGGGCAGAAAGATGGCTCAGTGAGTAAATGCTTTACTCAAAAGCCTGACAACCTGATTTTAATGCCAGCATTTCTTTGGGAAATAGGAGGGAGAAACAGAATGGCTCAGATGCTTGTGGACCAGCTTGGCATATGTAGTGAGAAAACAAACAACAGCACCTCAAAGATAAGGTAGAAACTGCCCTCTGACCTCCACACTTACATTGTGGCTTTCGTGTGTGTGTGAGTGTGTGTGTGTGTGTGTGTGTGTGTGTGTGTGTGTGTATGCGCGCGCGCACGCGCCCCACATCCCTACAAGACATTTCTAATATTTTAATAAATAAAATGATTAGATTCCTACTGTTTGTATGGTGCTGTATGTCATATAAGTTGCCATTTAATATTTACTACAGCTAATGGACACCCACTATTTAACTGAGAAGGAAACCAAAGTCAGAAATAATAGATTGCATTTTAAGCTAAAGCTATTAATAACTCACTAGTTGCCATTTCTTGGCAACTATATAGCTCGGGCTATCTTCAGATTCCTCAGAATATTTACATATGAAGTTTTTGTTTGTTTTTTTTAAAACATCTTGTCCCAAATAGTGTGTGTGTGTGTGTGTGTGTGTGTGTGTGTGTGTGTGTGAGAGAGAGAGAGAGAGAGAGAGAGAGAGAGAGAGAGAGAGAAACCCAAGTTCTTGAATGTGTTGCCTCAATGATTTCAGAGTGATCTTCGTTTTCCATGCATTTATTGTAGGCATGTATTAAAGCTTTGGTAGAACAAATTGAGTTATACTAAATATTAGGCTTCAGTTGATACCTCATTCTTCATAAGAGAGTAATCTGTAGCTAATGAATATAATTGGGCTTTCTGTTGCTTCTATGGTTTCTTAGCAGTTCATGTATCAGACAATTTGTAAACATAGTATAACACCTAAAGCAACAAGGGTTCAGTAGAAGTGTGAATGTGAGAAGCAAGTTTGGTCCAGTTGAGGCTGTCTTTTTCACATTGCTACTCTGTTAATCAACTTGCTCCCTGTGTATCCCTGGCTAAGAAGTCCCCATATAGGCTGTGTAGTCCAGGCTTTGAATTCAGAGCTATCCATTGGCTTTTGTCTCCCAAGTGCTGGGAGTAAAGGTGTATACCAGTTCTCTACTTCTACCTGTCCTGTAGGACCTTGATAGTGGGCTCAGATCATTAGGTCTGACAGCAAGCCTCTTTACCTACTGAGCCACCTCCCCAGCCCTAATTGACTCTGTTTAGTTTATCTTTCGATGAGGTATTTAGAGTGTTCTCAGACCCCCTACGTCACTTTCTCCCTCAGTAGTTTTTGTTGTTGTTGCTGTTTGTTTGTTGTTTTTGGTAGGAGGCTGGCTGCCTATGACTCAGTTGAGCATATCCATAGATATTCATGAAGTAGAAGCAGATAAGTTCATAGTATTCATTAGAACTTTTTAGTCATTTTTAGCTTGAGGTCTGTTTCTTGAACGTCAGAAACAGTTGGAGGGCTTTATTTCAGGCTTCTGTTTTGTTTTATCTGAAACTCAGTTTTTATAGTTAAATAACCAGAGTCAGATCTTAGTTTTTCTATTGCTGTGCCCTACCCCCGACCCCCAAAATGGCCAGGGAAACTTTAAAAAGCAAGCATTTAATTGGGTTTATGACTTTAGAGGGCTGGAGTCCATGATGGCAGAGCATAGACATGGCAGGAACAATCCAGGACTCACATCTCACAAACAGAAGGGAATGATCACACTGTGATTGACAGTCTTGAAACCTCAAAGTCCTTACTTCATGACACATCTGTCAATGCCACACCTCCTAATCCTTCCTAAAGAGTTTCAACAGCTGGGGACCAAATATTCAACCATGAGCCAGTGGGGGCCATTCTCATTCAAACCAACAGCTAGTAATCTATGTTGGCTTCTTTGATTAATTTTAAGTATTAAATATCAAATTGTCAGTTGTTGAGTATAAATTATTCAAGTTTCTAAGAGCTTTGGACCAGCCTACCCGATGGTGAAACTAGTTGTTATAATGACATGTTCATAATACCTAACAGTCATCTTCATGTTTTCTTAGATTTAAGGAAACCTGGGATCCTGTAAAGACTGGCAAAACTCCAGTACCCTACTGCCTGCCCACCCCCAGCCCTATGAACTGACAGGCTGTTTCATGTCTCTGAGCTTCAGCTTCCTTACCTGTAAAATGAAATTAGCATTTAAACAGAGCAGTTTTGATACTATTAAACTTTAATTGTGCAGGTAAGCTTTGCCATGCATCAAATGATATTTATTTACTGTTTAACATATAAAATACCCAGGGATATCCAAGTTGGGTATTTTTAAATTTATTAAGATCAATAAAATTAATTAGTTTAATTAATTAAATTAAAAGTGGAATGCAAAATAATGAGTTTTATTATAACATTTTACATATACATTTCATGTATTTTGACTTAGATTTTTTGAAAAATATACTCAGTACTGATAAAGCTGTATCATATGATAGTCCTGTTTTTGGTTTTATGAGGAAACACCATACTGATTTTCATAGGAGCTATACAAATTTACATTCCCAACAGCAGTATTTAAGAGGGATCTTCTCCCTAGTCCTTGCCAGTGTTAGTTTTTATTATTTGCTTGGTAGAGCCATTTTTGGCTTGAGATGAATTAAATAGTTTTGATTTTTCATTTCCCAAATGTATAAGGAATGAGAATTTTAAATATATCTATTGGCCACTTATACTACTACTTTTGATAACTGTCCAGTTCACTTAAATCCTACAAGTTTTCTTTTTTTTTGATAATGGTTACCAAGCAGCTCAGCTTTTGCAGTCCTTTTATAATAAGTTGGCACATTTTTGATAGTGCTTATCCTAGTGAATTAGAGTCCTCTTTATTTCATTAGAACAAGATATGCTGACTTAAAGATGTATTTATCTGTTAGATGTGGTATATGTCTTTAACGCTAGTTCTTGGAAGGCAGAAGCAGAGGCAGATGAAACTTTGTGAGTTCAAGGCCAGTCTGGTCTACACAGAGCATTCCAGGCCAGGCTAGTCAGCGCTACAGAACAAGACCCTGTCTTTAAAAAAAAAAAAAAAAACCAGTAACAACAATAAATGTTAGGTTATTGGCGTCCATAAATAAAACTTATTTTATGAAAAATATCATATCAGCTGTAGGAGATTTATTATTTCTCTAGTGTACAAAATAGGATAAATGATTTAAAAATCCATGTCATCTTTTAATACAGTTAAAGGAAATTTTGAAATCATAATTTAATAATTTTGGTAACTGCATAGAAGTAGGTACTAATTAGTAGTTGCTGTGGAAATGATTGTAAGTTGTACTTAATAGTTGTGAATCTAGGACTTATAAATTGATCACAACTAGATTTCCAATATTATTATTGTATAGTTAATACAATATTTATGCCTGATATTTTTGAATATATATCAAAGCTTAGAGAAATTAACATTAAATGCCCTTTATTAGAAAATTTGTTTCAAAATTGAGGCATAAAATGTTAACATAGGGGCTGGAAAGATGGCTTAGCAGTTAAGAGTCCTGACTTCACTTCCCAGAGGACTCAGATTTGATTACCAGCACCAACATGGCAGGTTACAAATGTCTATAACTCCAGTTCTAGAATATAAAATGCTTCCTTCTGCCCTTTGAGGGCCTGGATATGCAAGTGGTACTCACAAGGTAGACATATGTGCAAGCAGAACCCATACACATAAAGTAAAAATTATATGTTTTTTAAAGTTAGTATAAATTAATGATTAGCATAGGGAAATACCTTCAGGACTGATTAGTACATGTAGAGAAAGTGAAATGTAAGGTGGGATTGAAGCTGACAGGAAAGCTGCCAAGGTGAACAATCCAAACAACTCTCTCCCCCAAGATCAACTCTGTTCTAGATTAAGGGGCGGTTGCTTTATTATACTCAGGTGAAGCTTAGCATATGAAAATAACACAAACCAAAAATGTAACCCATATAAATTGGTATAATTACATTTCTGTTAACTGGCAACATTTCCTTGAAAGCTCAAAGAACCAAGCTTTAGTAGTGAGGAAAGCAAAAAGGCATGTGCCCCTAGTTTCTGGGTAATGCCCTTTCATGCTGGTCTGAATCCCTTCCATAAAGGCCTCTTATCTCCCTGGGACCATAAGCCCAGATAAACTTCTGTAAGTTAGCTTCATCATAGTATTTTACCACAGCAACAAAAAGTAACTAATACAGAAGTTTCAGTACTAGTTTTCTCCTTTGTTACTATGATAAAACCATGACCAAAATCACCTGGGGTGGGAGGAAAGGGAAGGGATTTATTTGGCTTGCACTTCCACATCACAGTCCATCACTGAAAGAAGACAGGGCAAGAATTCAAGTAGGAACCTGGAGGCAGAAGCTAAAGTAGAGCCCATGGAAGAATGCTGATTACTGACTTGCCCCTTGTGCTTGCTCAGCTTGTTTTATTAAACAGCCAGGCCCACCTGCCCAGGGGTAGTACTGCCCACAGTAGGCTGGGCCTCCAACATCAATCGTCAATCAAGAAAATGCCCCACCATACCTACAGGTCAATCTGATGGAAGCAGTTCCTCAATTGAGGTTTCTTTTCTTGGGTGACTTTAGTTTGTGTCAAGTTGACAGAATTCAACCAGCAGACTCCTTCGGTATAACTACTATTTTTAAAAATGCTTTAGAGCTTTTTTCGTGAGATTCAGTTATACAGGGGCTGAGGAGATGGCAAGGACTTGATTTACAAGGATCTAAGGTCATATCCCTAATGCCCCCACATTTAAAAAAAAAAAAATGCCAAGTGCAGTAGCCCAAATCTGTAATCACTGCACTGGAGGGGCAGAAACAGGAGGATCTCTGGGTCTTGCTGGCCAGTCAGTCTAGCCATGTAGTATGCTCTGTAGTGGTTATTATTATTATTATTATAATATCATTATAATAATAATAAAATGTAGTTATTATTATTATGGGTGTTTGCTACACCTCCTTATTTTTAAATATCTATTACGGGTTTCTACCCCACTTCAGATTATTTAGCTACCAAATAAAAGACAGGAACTAGAGCTGGGAAGATATCAACCCTCTATGCAGTTTTGTCTGCTTCCCTATCAAAATCCCCGAGATATTATTTTCGAAGTTTTGTTTGAGCAGCTCCCTCCTTTCTGCCCAGCCCAGGCTGTAGGCATCTTTATTAACCAACCAGGGATAAACTGGGAGTCAAGATTTACATAGCATTATTTGGTGTAAGTGAGGATCTCCTTGTCTGGGACAGTCAGATCTTAGGGGCCAATATTTAGCGTTTGAAAACATAGTAGCACCAGACCAACCCCCTACAATGCTCCAAGTTTGATAAGACAGATGGGAAAAGGGGGTAGGGAAGAAAGGAAGGAGGGATCCAGTCTCCAAATCAAACAAACAAACAAAAAAACAAAAAAACCCAGAGAGTGATAGAGTAAGACACCTTAATTAACCTCAGGCCCCACACCTGTACATACACAGATACAAAGTATAATTTTATTTGCTCTTTTTTCATTTAATTATTCATAATTATGAATTAATATTCAAAAGTATTTATTAGTGAGACTGTCTTGCTGTATAACTCTTGTCTGTCCTAGAACTCACCATGTACACCAAGATGTCCTCAAACTCATGGAGATTTGCTAATCTCTACTAGATATATGCTATAATGCATGGCTGAGTTTTTTCCTTTTTCAAAATATATACAGAATTGTACTAGGAACTTAGCTATCATTATCAACTATTACAGAGTACTACAATTCAGCTTCCACCTCAAAAAAAAAGAGAAAGGAAAGGAAAGAAAAAAGGCTGCATTCACCATTGAACTCTCTCCCCTGGTGTTTTGGTCTCATTAATCTTTCTGTGCCTATAGAAATGAAGATGGTTTACCTATCCTAGAAATTCAGTATAATTTGAAACATAATATTTGGCTTTTGTATCCGACTTCTTTCACTTACAACAATATTTTAAGATATCCATGTCATAAAATGCAACAGTATTACTTTTTTTTTTTTTTTTTTTTTTTTTTTTTGGTGTGGATGGTTTAGATTCTATTGTATTAGGTATACTGCATTTTACTTATTCATTAATTAATTGATAAACATTTGAGTATTTTTTACCTTTTATCTATTATGAATAATTTTGTTGTAAACATTCAGAAACCAGGTAGTTTTTTAAAAATATTTTGATTTACTTTGAGAATTTCATACATTATAATTTTAAACATTTTTGCCTTCCCTTTTATTTATCTTTTCAGACCCACCCATTCCCCTTTATGCCTGCTTCAACTATCTCTTTATAAAAAAACAAAAACAAAAAAAAACCCCAAAATTTCCAGTTTGTTCTGCCCATATATTTCTGGGTTTGGGCTACCCACTGGAGCATGGTTGACCTATCAGGAACCACACCCTTAAGAAAACTGACTCTTCCTCTCAGAGAAGTCATCAACTATCCATAGCTCCTCTATTAGGGATAGGGCTTGTGAGCCCCTTCCCCCTCCATGCTAGAATGTTGACTGGCTTGATAGTGTATAGGCTCAGCTGTTGTGAGTTTGTGAGTACAGCAGTCCTGTCATGTTCAGAAGACTGGTTTGCTTTGGTCCTCTCTAGCTTTTGTGGTCTTTTTGCTGCTGTATTCCTTAATGGTCCCTGAATCTTGAGGTAGGGGTTTATGTGGTACAGGTATCCCATTTGGGCTGCAGATATGAGTCAGAGTTAAGAGCACTTGATGCTCTTAAAGAGGACCCAGGTTCAGTTCCCAGCACCCAGCTCCAGGGATCTTCTGGCCTTCTCAGGCACATACATGCAGGCAAAACCATTCATACATACACATAAAATAAAATTTTTTTAAAAAAGTAAAATAGATGACTGAGCATGCTTCCAAAAGTTGTCTGCACTTTGATCAGTTGTGAATTTCTACATTACCCACCATTCACTGCTCAGTTTTCTCTGTGGGTAGAAAGATACAAATTGGAGGGCAATTTGCTACCATGTTCATTTAGCAAAATAATAGTAATATGTTCATCCTTGGCTCATGTATAGTTTCCAACCATGGATTGATGGCCACATTTACAGTACCAGACAGTGTTTCTGCCTGTGTAGCAGGCCTTAAATCCAATGAGAAAACAGTTAGTCATTCCCATAGTATTTGTGCTACTCTAGCGTCCATGGCCATGTATTGCCTTGCCTGTCCCTATTGCAGTTCACAGGTTCACAGTGGGCAAGACTGTTGATGGCTCCCTTATCCCCCAGCAGCCTTCATAGTACTTTGTATTACTATGAAAGCTAGCCTACAGAGAGGCAGCTTCTGGTCAGTATCAAATTAATTTCTCCATGTCTTGTGACAAGTGTAAATTTTGTCTTCATTAATAGGGTCAAAACAAAATTTTAAAACACTATTTACTTTTATCTTTTTTCTTTTGTTTTATAATCTCATGTAACACAGGCTGCTCTGGAACTCACTATGTAAACCTTGATCAAGCTTCTGATCTTCCTGTCTCTTATCTTCCAAGTGTTAGGATTTGGGGCATATGCTACTACATATAGCTACTACATCCCCAACCTCTGACACTCCCCCAACCCTGCTCCCAGTATGGAAGATTAACTCAGGAGGCTTTTGCATGATTGACAAGTGTTTAACCAGCCCCAAGCCATATATGTATGTATATGTTATTGTTGTTTTGTCATTGCTGTTTTCTTGTTGATGAAGTCAAATCTAGGGTCTCTGCTTGACAGATGATCTGTCTCTATGCTGTACCCTCAGGCCCTGATCTACATTCTCACTCTCACTTTTTGGATATACATGTTCTTTTAAAAAATCAGCATATCACACGGTAAAACACTTCCTTTGGGATTTGATTGAGAAGAAAAATGTTTCATTAATACAGTTTATAATGGCTGGGCATGGTGTTGCATGCTTTTTACCCCAGTACTAGGGAGGCAGAGGCAGACAGATCTCTGTGACTTCAAGGTGAATCTGTTGTACATTGTGAGTTCTAGGAGAGCCAGGACTCTATAGAAAGATGCAGTCTCAAAACAAAACAAAACTAATGGCTATAATTTACACTTTATATTTTTGTTTGCCCTATATTTAATGTTTTCTCATTGTTTGTAGATGTAATTAGTATTTGAGAAGCTTCCAGGAGGATCACTTAAGCCCTGAAGTAAAGGCCAGTCTGGGCATTAGAACTTGTCTTTAAAACTAAACAATTTTAGGTGTTCAGTGCATTTATTAGTACTAGTTTTTGAGCCAAGAGGGATACTGCTATGCTGAATTTACATAAACTTGAAAAGATTACATTATGGTTAGATTTAATTTAGATTATAGAGGTAGCTAAAATTTTTCAGAATGCTTTAAAACCTGGACTTTGTCAGACTTTAATTTCTAATCTTTTTAGACATGTAAGAGTGGATTAACAATAAAATTAACCAGGAGAAACAACTTAATGAATCAACAAAAGACTTTTATCCTGAAAATCAAGTTTAGAACTTGATTTTACTTTATTAAAAGTTTAATTTATTCTCTAAAGCAGACCAACTCAGGGAACAATAGTTGAGTGTTGTTGAGCATGAAGGGCCAGTGAAGAAATCTGAACTCCTGGGGAGCAAGAAACAGAATGACTTAGTAGCCTTTACCTGCCAGGGGCAGTTAGAGCTGCAAATCTGAAAAGTGGGACATCCGGTTACAGTATTCACCATACTTAGCAGCATACTTTAAAAGTATATACATCTTTTGCATTGGACTAGTGTGTAAATTCAGATATTTTAGTGGTATTTTTTTCTTAGCTACCTGATAAATGATTATTAATTTTTTTCTTAGAATTAATCATATCAGTCATGCATCCCGCCATTTACAAGGTAGAATTAGGAGCATCAGAAGTTCAAAGTCATCATCTGTTGCTTCTATTTGTGAGACAATGCAGTATTTGAGGACATGAAATATAGACTTCCTCCTTGGCTAAAAGCCTGGTTCTGCTACTTGCTAGCTGTTGCAGCCTGTACTCTGCCTGGTTTGGCTTGCGCTGCTGCTCGGGTCCACGGGGCAAGAGACGAGAAGAATGGAGACTAGGTAGAGGTTCTGGAGTCAAGTCTCAAGTCTCCTTTATTGTTTCTCTTCTATTGGCGCATATTCACATTGACTGTATATATCTTAACCCTATTCTCGTATATCTCTTAACTCTATTGACTGTGTATATATATATATTCTTAACTCATATTGCTCTTAACTGTATTGACTCATATTTCTCTTAACTGTATTGACTGTATATATATATTCTTAACTCCTATTGAGTCTCATTCACACTAGTACAAGGAAATCTTGGGTATTTATAAGCACATGCAGGAGAACACAGGTGAAAACATTTTACCACGTGCACTATGCAGCTGGGGTCACTAAACAGCAAAACAAGCTATGTGGGATAAACAAGATATTTGTTAGAGTGCGCTCAGCTGTTGTAGGCTGCTGAAAACCAAGTCTCTATCAGGGTAAATGGTTCCAGATGGCTGCAAAGATGATAGATAACTGCTTTCTAGCTGCTTTCTGCTTAAAGTCGGCTCCCTACAGCTAGCTGTTGGTTCCAGGGCAGGTATGCTAAATTATTTTGTGTCTGTGAGCTCACTATGATGATGCTAACCATGGAGTGTGGTTTGTGAGCATGGGTGTAAAGTCTTTTTTAGGGGGACACAAATATTCTAAAACTGGTTTATGGTAATAGCTAAATCCTCTGTGAATTTAATAGAAATATTTTAATTATATTTATGATTAAAATAAAGAAGTACATTTCAAATGTGAATTTTGGTGAATTCTATTCCAGTAAAATTGGTTTTTTGTTTTGTTTTGTCTTGGATACAGGATCTCACTATGTAGCTCTGGCTGTTTTGAAACTTGCCATGTATACCAGGCTGGCTCTTACTGAGTTTTGGGATTAAAGTTGTGTGCTACCATGCCTGGCCAATAAAGCTATTTTAAAATATGCATGGGCTTGGAACTTATTTTAGAGTGGTTCTTTTAGGTATTAGAGTTTTCATGGATAGAAGATTAGAATTTTTGTGGTTAGCAACCATGATACTAAGTTTAAAGGTAAGGACTCAAACAAATGTCAATCTATTATAATCTTTATTAAATTATTTTATGTGTATGGGTGCTTTGCCTGAATGTATGTCTCTGTACCACTTTCTGCCTGATGCCCAAGGAGGACAAAAAGCACCCAGATCCCCTGGAACTGGGTCACAGGTGGTTGAAACCACCATGTGTGTATTGAGACTCAAACCTGGATTCTATGGTCAGCAGCCAGTGCTCTTAACTGTTGAGCCATCTCTTCAGTCACAGTGTATTGTAGTCTTTAGATATAAAGGATTTGACAGTCATCTCATACACACACATCTAGATAAACTTTAAATTCAGAAAAGGTGTCACCCCCATCACTATAATCCTATTTCTTCTAAGTGATTTTCTTTTTCTCTTACCTTTCAACCCAGTCACATTCTATCTTATGAATAACTAAGTATATTTGAATTTTGTCATGTTTATTAATTTTATTTTAATTTTTAAACACTTTTGTTTAGATCTGTGGATGCCACTGTACAGAAACTTGACACTTCAGATCATCTTTTTATCATAGCAGAGCACTCAGCCTGCTCATTATTTGAGGACGAGATAGCCCATGTGCTGTGGAGATGACCGGGGAGCAGCAGCTTGACTCAGGTATTGGATTTGCTAAAACCCTTCTCCAGAGTGCAGATGTAGGTTGTTTGGCTGTGTTGCATTGTCTGACTTGACTTTATACTACTGAACTGGAAGCCCTTTGAAGTATTACTTTTTTCATTGCATCCCTTGGGCCTTAAAACGTGGCTGTAGGGACTGTACTACTGTTTGCTAGGCGGAAAAGTTTTTATGAACACATCTTGTTTTCTAAATCATTGGATTTTGATTATTACTTTATAATTGTTTAAAATACTTTATTAATTCATAGAAAATTACAAAGATAGTGTCACAGGTTCCATGTTCCCTGTCAACTCAGTTTCTCTTCTCTCATGTTATAATATAAAATAAAAATATTATATAAAAATTATACATATAAAAAACAAGAATGAGTATAAAGTGTCCTGTGTTGTTTTGTCACATGTCTACTAGCCTATCAGTATTACCTTAGTCACGATAGACAACTCTTCTGTCATCATGGAGAGCTTCTTATTTTTCTTTCTCACTACACTTTTAATCAGAGGTGATTAGTCATCTGCTATCTTAATAATTTTGTCATTTAAAGAATGGCTTATGAATAAAATTAATAGATGACCATTTGAGGTGTCCCCTGAAATAATAGTCTTGAGAAGTCTAGCATATCAAAGTTTATTACTTAAAATAATTAATTAATTATTTAATTATATGTGTGTGTATTTGAGTGATGTGAGCATGGCATGGTACGTGTGTAGCTTGATTTTTTTTCTTCTCCCATGTGAGCTTTAACAATTGAATTCAGGTTATGAGATTTAACAGCAAGTGCCTTTACCTGCTAAGCCTTCTTGACAGCCTATGTTTGTCACTTTGTATTGTGAACCATATTTCATGAATATATCGTGTACATTTTGATTTTTCTAATTTTAGCTATTGCAAATAACTTGCTATTAATAGTTGTGGATACAATAATCTATTTTGGGAGGAAAATGCCAATGAGTTCATTTTTAAATTTTGTTAGAGATTTTATATATGAATATGTGTTTTGATCAGATCCATTCTCCAGTCCCTCCCCTCTAACTCTTCCCAAGCCCCAACCATTTGTCCCAGTTAACATTGTGTACTTTTTAAAGAATCTAGTGAGTCCACTTAGTGTTGTCTATATGTGCATGGCTATATGCCCATCTGTTAGAACATGGGCAGCTCATCAGGGGCTGCATCCAGAGAAAACGGTTGCTCTTTCCTCCAGCAGCCATTTATTGTCAATAACTCTTTAGCTGGTCATAGTACTTGTGTGCCTCTCATTCACATGTGCTGAAATTTTGGCTAGCTTGGTTTTGTACAGATTTTGTGTTTGGTGAAGTCACAGTTTCATGATCTCTGAGCCTTAAGGAGGAGGTAGTGTGATATAGATGTTTCATTTGGGGCTTGAGTGCAATTTAAAAAATGATAGGCCTAGTGATAATACTGTTATACTGTTATCCAGAGTAGCCATTTTTATGTTCTTCTAATTTTTCTTAATTCATGTATATTAATTACACATAGTAATAGGTTTGTTTCATTTTACTATGACAATCTTCATACAACTGTATACTATATTTTAGCCATATTCATTCCCTATTACACTCTCTTGTCTTCTTCCTCTTCCCAACCAGTTCCTTATTTACTTCCATGTCTCTTTCTTTTTGGCGACCCAGTGGGTTTAATTAGCATTGCTTATAAAAGCACTGGTGAAAGATTATTTACAGCAGCCTGGGCAGATATTTTACCATTAGTTATGCCACTGAAAACAAACATGTCCTGTCCTCTCCAAGCATCTACTATCTGCCTATTGACAGATCCTCAGGAAAGACACAGACTCATGAGCCCCTCTCCCCTCCGTCTTAGAATGTTGAAGGGCCCAGGCTTATGTAGTTCTTACATAGATAATTATGGCAACTGTGAGTCCATAAGTGCCAATACCATGTCATGCCCTGAAGACAGCATTCTACAACATTCTCTCTGTTCTTCTGGCTCTTGTATATTTTCCCTTTTCACCATGTTCTCTGAGCCTCATAGAGTGAGTAATATCTCTGCCTCCTTTAGCCCTGAGCACTTAATTTATTCTCAGCACTTTGACCACTCATGAGTCTTGGAAGTAACTGTCACTCATAGCAGACAGAAGTTTCTCTGACCAAAGCTGATGGGAGCAATAGTCTTTGGACATAAATAAATATAAGGTGACTTAATGGGCATAATGTATTCATTTAGCAAAACAACAGTGGGAGATTTTTTCCACTAGGGCCTGTGACTTCCCCAGCCATGGGCTTTTGACCAAGTTTATAGTACCAGGTATGAACTTTCTTCCTGTGGAGCAGGTCTCACATTCAATCAGAAAAGCAGTTGGTTACCCTCATAACAGTCATGCCGTTAGAGCACATCCTAAACAGTAGATAGGCATTGGAACCTACTGGGTCCGTGGCTGAGTAACAGTGTTGATAACTTTTCTCATCTACATCCTACATAGTCTAGTATAATGTGAAAACTGGTCAGCAAGGAGGAAGCTTCTAGCCCCCATTAAAATAGGTTTTGGATGTAATCTTTTTTCCCCCCTTTTTTTGTTTTGTTTTGTTTTTGTTTTTTGTTTTTTTGTTGTTGTTGTTGTTTTTGTTTTTGTTTTTGTTTTTTTTTGAGATCGGGTTTCTTCTCTTTGTAGCCCTGACTGACCTGGAACTCACTCTGTAGACCAGGCTGGCCTTGAACTCAGAGATGTACCTGCCTCTGCCTCCTGAGTACTGAGATTATGTATATGGATATGAACGTGTTACATGTGAGAGCAGTCCCCACAGAGGCCAGAGGGCATTAGGTCCTCAAGAGCTGAATTACAGGGAATTGTGGGCTGGTCCATAAAGAGTGGAAGGGTAGGTGAGATCCTGTTGAGCCTTTGCAGTCTTATGTGAGTGAAAGGTAAAAGGTATATGAATAGGCCTTGCTCCAGAGATAGCAATGGATATCATGAGAAATAGATTTAGGATATGCTTCATTGGATTGTATATAAAGGGCTGAATAAAAAGGGAGGAGAACCAAAAGTAAGTTCATACTTTCTAGATTGGCTGCAAATATTGGCTACTAGTAGTTTAACTTGGTTGCAAAATACTTAGAACCAAGTTCACATTTTAAATTCGAAATGTATATTAAGAATCATAAATGTTGGTATTAGATACTATATTTGAGTCTAAAGTAATTTGAGTAATTTTATATTCACTCTAGTTTTATATGATATATTTGAGAAAACTTTAGATTTGTTGTTTCCCCAGTGTCTTAGTCAGTATTCTTTTGCTGTGAAGAAACATCATGACCACAGCAGCTCTTATAAGGGAAAAGCATTTAACTGGGCTAGCTTACAGTTGAGAGGTTTAGTTTGTCATTGTCATGGTAGGAAGCCCGGCAGTGTGCACACATACATAGTGCTAGAGAGTAGCTGAGAGTTTTACATCTGGATTGACAGGCAGCAAGAAGAGAGAGACATTAGGCCTGCCTTGAGTATTTGAGGCCCCAAAGCTCCACCCCCAGTGGCACACTTCCTCCATCAAGGCCACACCTACTTCAGCCTAACTCCTGTCAAGTAGTGCTACTCCCTAATGACCAAACATAAATATATGAGCCTACGGGGTTCATTTCTATTCAAACCAGCACACCCAGCATGAGCAAATATATCAAATGACTGTTATGTTGAATTGAATTGACTTAGGGAACCTACCATTAAAGCAAAAGTTGCTTAAGTTTTTCTGTGTAAAATCAATTAATTTGCCCTACAGTAAGTTTGTTTATATAACGAGTTTACTTGGTGATATAACTTGTTGTTTTCTTTTGCAGATCTTGGGTCTGGTGTAGAAGTAGAAGAATTCAGCTGGGAAGATTATCTAGAAGAGACAGGCTCCACCACAGTTCCCTATGCATCGTTTAAACATGTAGGCAACACCCCTTCATTTTTCTTCTTTTTTTCTCTTCAGACAGGGTCTCACTGTGAAACCTTGGCTGTCTTGGAACTTGCTTATATATACCAGGCTGGCCTCATATTTAGAGAGATCAATCTGCTTTGCTGTAGTGCTAGTACTAAAGATGTATGCCACCATGCCTGGCTTACCCCATTTTTTTAAATCTTTGTATTATGTCTTAGTTACTTTTCTGTTGCTGTGACAAAGCACCATGACCAAGGCAACTTACAGATGAAAGAATTGGCTGGCACTTTTAGTAGAGGTTCATGATTATCAGAGCAGCAGGCAGGCAGATTGCAAACTTATATGTTAAGACAATGACCACAAGGCAGAGATAGAACTAACTGGGAGTGTCGTGGGCTTTTGAAACCTCAAAGCCTACCCCCAGTGACACACCTTCTCCAATAAGGCCACACCTCCTCATCCTTCCCAAATCAACTGGGGTTCAAGCAGTCATGTGTAAGTCATTGGAGGCCATTCTCATTTAAACAACCACACTCTTCTCCCTGCCCCTATAGGCTAACAGCCATATTATAATGCTAAATGCATTTAACCCAACTTCAAAAGTTCCCATAGCTTTTGAGTGTCAGGACTGTTTAAAGGTCCAAAGTCTCTACTGAGACTCAAGGAGATCTCTTAATCATAACCCCTATAAAAATCAAAAAGCAAATTATATACCTTGGATGTACGTTGACAAGGAATATACATTACCGTTCTAAGAGGAAAGTGAGCATATTTAGGAAATACTGGACCAAGCAAGACTGAAACCATTGTTTTATATACCTGTGAGACGTTAAAAAAAGAAAGTCTGGGGCTGGGAACATGGCTCAATTAGTGCAATGCTTGACATGCAAGTACGAGTACTTCAGTTCAGATTTCCTGCACCCACATAAAAAGTCTACCATAGTTGCGCTCACCTGTAATCCCAGTGCTGGGCCAGTGGAGAATGTGAAACTTTATGAAAATGCAGAGTTAATACGTCAGAAAGAGGCTTTGTTTAGTTTGTAGAGGTGGTTTTTGATGGTTGGGGCTTGACTGAGGAGAGAGGAGGATTGAGAAGGATTTTTGTTTATTTGCTTTTCATTTTTGAGTCAGAGTTTCTCTGTAGTACTGGCTGTCCTGGAACGTGCTTTGCAGACCAGGCTGCCTGAAAACTTACAGAGATCTGCATGCCTCTGCCTCGAAAGTGCTGGGATGAAAGGTGTGTGCCACCACACCCAGGTGTGAGAAGGATTATTTTTAAATTTAGGACTGATTAGGGGAATGATAAAATAAATCATGGATAAAAACAATTCTAATAATGTGATTCTGTGTTCAGAACTTTTTATTTTTCACAAAATTTCATTGGTACTGTCAGTGTGGACTGAGAGACTGTTAATAACTAATTAAATGTCCCAAACCCACAAGCTAAAAGCCAGCTCCTAAGCCATCAAGGTGACCATGTGGGAGATGAAGACTCACTGGACGGAAGTCTTCCACTGCAGAGCAGACAGAGGCAGTTTAGACTATGTTTATGGTACAAGTTCTTAAAACCAGAGACTTGTTCCAGTGATTATAGCTGTGGTAGCAGTTTGTCCAGCAGAGCCCCTAGTTGAGGAGGAATGGGTGGTGGAAGTGGGCTGTGTTCTTAGGATAGAAACTGTTACTTCCTTGGGTTTTGAACTTTGAACTCTGAAACACTTACTGGTGTTCAGTTATGGACAGCACAGATTTAATAGAGTCAGTTTTAAGGGTTAAATGACTTGCAAAACCCTGGTCTCAGAATATCACCTGCATATTGGGGTAGTAGTTCCCTTGAACATACAAAACAGAATCTTCAGAAGTAGCTGATAGTCAACATGCTCTCTGTCTTGAATCATAGGATCCATCAGTTCTTGGAATTGTTTAGAACTATCCGAGAGCGACAGTTTAAAATCTTCTTGGACGTGTGCTAGATTTCTGAGAAAAAAAACTTTTGAATGTGGATTTCACACTATACTTTCACTTTTTATTTTAAGAAAGTAAGATTTATTTTAAAAAACATTGACTTAGCTTCTTTGGCTCATTTAAGGACTTGACTCTCATTATCCAGTGACTTTGACTACATTTCCATTTGTGTTTTTAGTTTTTATTACATGTTTACTTATTTGTGTGTGTATAAATGTATGTCAGCTGCCACAGTGCATGTCTGGAGGTTAGAGGACAACTTGCAGGTTCTTCCAGGGCTTGAACTCAGGCAGTGAAGCTTGATAGCAGGTTCCACCATGCCCTTGACTTGCTCTACTTGTCATATCCAGAGTCTCCTCCAGTTAGCCTACTTTCTTATTTCATGAACTTGATTCTTTTAAAGAATGTGTTCTGCATGTCATTATTTTATGCAGTATTTCTCAATTTGGACTTCCTCCCCCCCCCCACATGATTAACTTAAGTGTATGCAGATGTGGCAAGCATGCCAACAGAAATAAATGCCTTTTCTTGTATGATGTCAGGCAAGTGCAATAATTGCAATATTGATGTTTTAGGAATCCTATTAACTTTGATCAGTTTAAAGTGGTAATTGCCAATTTTACTTACTATAGTGTTATTATTTTGCCTTTTTCAGTTGGTAAGAATTTTTTAGAGTGATCTTTTGAGATCATGCAAAGATTGTTTTCATCATAGTAGTTTTAGCATCTGTCAATAATTCTTGCTGGCTGTGTTTATTTATATGATGTTTGTCTGATGACAGTTATGTTCATTCCTTTTTTTTGTTTGTTTTGAGATAAGATCTCATTATGTAGTCCAGGCAGGCTTGGAGTTCATGTCCTCTTACCTCAGTCTCTTGAGTGCTGGAACTGTAGTTGAGAACCACCTGCTTATATTTTTCTATCATTTTTCTGTATATTTATTTTTGGCTTGCAACTGTCACCATTGGGAGATCCTTTTGGCTATCTTTTAATTCCTTTTGACCTGTACACATCATGCTTTGATAATTTCTGTTTGATATCACAAGAAAATTAGTGATTCAGAAATATTAGGTCTTTAAAAGAACTTGAGGTAGAGAAACACTCATGCAGTGTTTTGTCTGGTACCTCATAACATTCTGTCTTTAGGTGGACATACGTTTGCAAAATGGATTTGCTCCTGGGATGAAGCTGGAGGTAGCTCTGAAAAAAGATCCTGAGACATACTGGGTTGCCACCATCATCACCGCCTGTGAGCAGCTGCTCCTGCTCCGTTATGAAGGCTATGGGGAAGATAGAAAGGCAGATTTCTGGTGTGATATCAGGAAAGCTGGTCTCTATCCCCTCGGGTGGTGTCAGCAGAATAAGAAGACCCTTGAACCTCCAGAAGGTAATAACATGATGGGATATTTCTGTAAGAAAATTTAGATTGGCCAGTCTTAAGTATTTCAGTCTACTCTCATAAAGATTTTAGGCTAATGTTTTAAATGATAGTTTTTATCGGGAGTAATACACGCTTCCCTGTTTTTAAAATGAAATCATATCTATGATTTATCTTGTTATTTTAATATTTTAGATTTTTTTATTGTGTGTGTGTGTGTGTGTGTATGTATTCAGGTGTGTGTGCTTGCATGTGTGGTTTTGTGCATGCCTGTGAATACATAGGGCTTGCCCACTGAAGCCAGAAGTGGGTGTCAGATCTCCTGGAACTGGAGTTACAGACAGTTGTGAGCTGCCATGTAAATGCTTCAAATCAAACTCAAGTCCTCTAAAAGGACAGCTAGTGCTCCTAAGTGTTGAGACATCTCTCCAGGCCCTCCACCCCTTTCATTCCCCCTCCCCACACCTCATTAAAAACTGACAGGATATAGCTGAGTTGCCCAAGCTATGCTTTTAGTTGCTTTGTAGTCCAGGCTGGCCTTCAGCTTGCTACCATCTTGCTTCTTCCTAAGTAGCTGGGCGTACAGACATGTGCAGCCAGACCCAATACTCAGCAGGTTTTTATTTGGTCACAGTTTTTGTGGTTCCTCATTAGTCTATTTCTTTCTGCTCTGATGTGGGGTTGTGCTGAGAGACCCAATCTTTCTGTGTCCCTTTTGGCTGAGGCTTCCTCAGAGGCTTCTACTATAATCAAAGGCCAGCAGAGAGTATATTAGATCCTCTGGGGCTGGAATTACAGCTTGTTGTGAGCTGCCATGGGGGTGCTGGGAATTGAACCTGGGTGCCCTGGAAGAGCAACCAGTGATCTCTCCAGCCTCTTATTTGTTACTTATTTTTAATTTCTCAGACCTCTGGTTGGCCTTGAATTTGCTATATAGCCATGAATAACCTTGAAGTTTTAATTGTTTTTACCTCCAGAATACTGGCATTCCAAGCATTTGTTACCATGCCTCATTTATGTATTGTTGGGGGTTAAACCCAGTGCTTTGTGTATGCTAGCAAGCACTCCACCAACTGAGCCTCTAGTCCTGTAATTTCCCTATTACTTTTTTTCTCTATAATAGAGAAACATCTTTTTGTTTGATTGTTTGTTTGTTTGTTGATGGCCATCAAAACCATAGTTTCTCATCTTTTCAGACTGAGGCTGTCTTGAGTTTGGGATTTAGAGATATGGTTGTTGTTTTTTTAGCTTTGGGACTTTGTTGTTGCTCTGGCTATTGAACCCAGAACCTTTATAAATGTGAGTAAAGAGATCTTCTTCCTAGATAGATTCTAGTTCTTCTTCTTCTTTTTTTTTTTTTTTTTTTTTTTTTTTTTTGAGACAACATCTCATAGTGTAGCTCAGGGTGGCCTCAAACTCATGATCATCATGAGAGCTAAGATCATAGGTATATGCTAACATACCTGACCTTATTGCAGGACAGATTGATAAACAACCCCCTACCAGCTTTTTTTTTTTTTTTGGTAGATACAGAGTATAACTCTTTAGTTAAGCTGGCCTTGAACTTGAAAAGTTCTTGCTTAAACTTTCCTATGTAACTGAGATTTCAGGCCTGTGACACCATTCCCTGGTTCTGTCTTTCTTTCCTCTCCTTTTACCCATAAGTAACCCTGTAAACTATGTTACAGACTTTTTTCTTTTAGTTAGTTTCTTACTCTGTAGCACAGGCTAACCTCAAACTTGGCAAGCCTTGTTGCCTCAGCCCTCCAAATGCTGGGATTACAGGTAAGTGGCACTATGAGTTTTTTTAAAATGAGCCCACTGAAGCTCTGTTCCAGGAAACTTCTACAAAGTACCAAAAATTAAAATAAAATGTAAAAGGGGAGACGGACCTGGAGATGGAGAGGTAGCTTGATGGTTAGTGGGTTAGAATACTTCCTGCTCTGGGTAGAGAGCCTGGGTTTGATTCCCAGTGCACAAATGGCTCACAACTCTTTAATACCGGAAATCCAGTGCCTTCTTCTGACTTGTGTGGACACCAGGAATACATGTGGTATGCAGACATATACATAGGCAAAACACTCAGTATTTAAAATAAAGTAAGTAAATATAAAAAGGGGAAGATAAAGGTGTGGGATAAAGGAAGAAAGATTGCAGGTTTAAAAAAACTCAGGACTTTTTATATTTATAATTTCTTATTTTCATTTAGTTTCAGATTTACATGGAGTTTATAAGAATAGTATAAAAGTATTCTTGATGACTCTTTGTGAAGTTTTCCCAGTTGTTTATATTTTACCACATTTGCTATATCCTTTCTCCCTGCCCCACAGGCTTTAGACATGATGCCCCTATAGAAACTTTAATGTCTTTTTAAATAATACATTCATGAACACTACAGTAAAATATCAAAATCAGAAAAGTAAATCTGGTAAAATGCTATTATTTTGTCTTTAGACCTTTTTGACTTTTAGTAATAATTTTAACATTTTTAGAAAAAAAGGGAAAACTCTGAGTTACATGTTGCTTTGTCTTGTAATGTGTAAAGAGTAAGTTTCCATCCAAGCTGGGTAGGGTGGTTCATGCCTTTATCCCATCGCTCAGGAGGTAGAGGCAGGTGGATCTCTTGAACTTAAGGCTAGCCTGATCTACAAAGTGAATTCTAGGACAGCCAGGGTTACACAGAAAAAACTTTGCTCTGAAAAAAAAATGAGGTTCAGAAAACCAAACAAACGATTTTTAATACTATAAAGAGACACATGGTACATACAGGAATACAATGTAGATAGAGTGTCATTTCTAAATTAGTAGTAGAGGACAGTGTGTGAATAGTGGTATAAACTCATTATTGTGGGGTTTATTTTTTAAATTTATTTTATGTGTATGAGTGGGTTTGTTTGTTTGTTTGTTTTAATGTGTATGAGTATGTGCCTGGTACCCTCAGAGGTCAGAAGAAGGCATTGAATGAATCCCCTGGGACTAGAGGTCTGAATGATGAGCCACTGTGTGGGTGCTAGAAACCAAACTGGGTTCTCTGAAAGAACAGTAAGTCTCTTAACTGCTGAGTCATCTCTCCAGCTGTTTCCTTTCTTGCTTCACATTTTTATTGCCATGTAATTAGTTACTTTTAAGTTGTTAGCTAGAAGTAAAAGAATATTACTTGAAATGAAGGGGGGAAGAGGAGAGGAGGAAGAAGGAGAGGAGGAAGAACAGGGAGAAGGAAGAGGAGACAGAAGAGAAGGAAGAAGGAGGAGGAAGAGGAAGAAAAAGAAGAAGAAGAAAGAAAACAAAAAGAAGTTATTGTTATATTCAAGTTTAGTATTGTGTAGAGAGAGAAAGGAAATAAATAAGAAACTAATCCCCAAATAGAAAGAACTAATATTAGCATATTTTGAGCCTTTTAATACCACACATCTGTAGTCTCTACAACCAGTTAGCAGAGGCAAAAGGGATATGAATGTGAGACCAGTTTGGGCTGCATAGTGAGATTTTATACAAACGTTAAAAAAAATAAGCTATTTATATATTAATTAGGGAGATGGTTTAGGTTGTAAAATTATAAAATTGAAAGGACCTAACTTCAAATTCCCAGCACCCATGTTAAAACCAGGACTGTAAAACCAATATTTGGAGGTGGAGAGAAGCAGATCTTATGTGCTTGATATGTAGCCAGCCTGGCCAAAATAACATTTTAGGTTCAATAAGAGATCTTGTTTTAAAAAAATTAAATAAGAGTGATATCTCATGTCCTCCTCTGGTATCTGTATGCACACTTATGGGGGTCATACCCCACACAAATGTGTGTACACACCGTATATATATACACACACACACACACACATATATATACACACACACTACACCCCGACACACACTGAATTATATAAATAAATCTGTTAGTATAAAAGTAAACATTAGAAAATACTATCAAAATATTACAATATGTGTTTAAAAAGAGAAAGCATATATTGAAGTAGAAATCACATAGTAAACATGGCATACACACAAGTAATTCATTTAGCATTTAGTAATATGACAAAACCAGGGATATTGTATCGATGAGAACAACAAATGACTTACTCTTCTATTAAAAGCAAAAAATGTTATATTGGCTTATGAAACATAACTCACTTTTGTCTTACATGCAGGAATGATTTGTAAACAGATGTTTTAGAGAGTCAATTCATATGTAATGGACAGAGGAGTAGAGACAAGTACAAATAACAAGCCATAAGTCTCAGTCTTCATTTGTGACAGAGATGAAAGTTAAGTGAAAACAGTAGAGGGCACAGAGAACAGGTTTGGATGCTGGATGTTATAGTCAGCAAGAAGAGGAGTCATCTTGTACATCTAATGTTGCCAAGGAGTAAGTGACTGGCCACTTGGCTTAGAAGCTTAGAATATGGTGTGCGTGTATGTGTACATGTGTGTATTTTAAGGTGGGGGGTTGTTCAGTGCTTAGGTACTTGCTGCTCAAGCATAAAAGCATGAGAACTAGAATTTGAATTTCCAGGACCCAAGTAAATGTCAGGTGGACTTGACCATCTCTCTGCCCGTAATTCAAGCCTTGGAAGGCAGAGACAGGGGATCCCTAGAATAAGCTGGCTAGCAAGACTAGCCATATTGGCTAGCTCAGAGACTTTGCCTCATTGAATAATGTGTGAAATCGATTGAGGATGATTTCTGACATCAACTTTAGGTCTACACACACACTCTTAAGTATTAAAAAGCAGAAAGAAAGAAAATGGACTTAGAAATGAAAGAAATCATAGAAAAGTTACTTGAAAGGAACACAATAAAAATGATAGATTTTTCTGACTGTAACTATGAAACAAAATTGAAAATTAGAAAGAACCTTCTCAGAAAGCAAAATAAAACTTCTATGTGTAGACAGAGCTTGAGGGGTGACCACAGAACTTTTTTTCAATGACTTTAAAATGCAATTTGCTCGTCTGATCCTAGTAGGAGTGTGTTTAGGGACATATCACTGTTTTCAGTGATAATAGTGTTGGTTGTAGAACTGATGACATTTGAAATAGTTATTGATATATTTTCAAATAAAGCAAAATAATGTCTAACTAAAAGCTAGGATCTTTGGCCTGACAAAAAAGAAATGTAGTCAACATAGAAGAATTTAAATATATGCATGATCTTTTAAAGCAGCAGCAAATGAGAGTCTTTTAGTAGACACTGAGAAGGCCTAGAACCAACCCAGTGGCAGTTGCACTCACTTAGGCCCTTTAAATACCATTTTGTTGTTGTTGTTTGAGACAGTCTCATGTAGCCTGTGTTGGTCTAAAACTTGCTCTGTAACCAAAGATGACCTTGAACTCTTGATCCTTCTGCCTGCACTTCTCAGTTGTTAGAATTACATTTGTGGTCAACCACAGAGAAGTAGCTGGTTCTGGTTTTGCGCATTAATAAGGACAATAACAGCAATGGCTACAAAAATACATTTGTTTATGACTTCATAGTAAATTTGTAAACAGTAACTTCATTGATAGCCTTTGGAAGATGCCCGGGAACCACCTGATTATTTTAAAAGCCAGGAAATATGGAGAAAGAATGAAAGAATCATCTATATAGCCTGATTGATTTCTTTTCATAAATTTTACTCAAGTTTATCAGATAATTTATAAAGAGAATTATTTCTTTAAGGAAATATATGAACAAGGAGTGATAGAATTTTACCATTTTTAACCCCCAATGAAACAGAGTATCTATGTAGTGACAACCAAAATCTCTTTAGGGCTATGGAGATGACGCAGTGGGTAAGAGTGCTTGCTGTGTAAATTTGAGGGACCTGAGTTCAGAGTCCAGCACCCACATGTGCTTGTAGCCCCAGTACAGTGGAGACCTGAGATAGAGAATCTCTAGGTCTTGCTGGCTACCCAGCCTACTTGAAAAACAGCAACAGCAACAGAAACAAACTAAGACAGCAACTCTCTGGTTAGTTTAATAAGAGTTGTAAGTAAAACAGAGATTATGAATTATTCTTAGTGGAATAAGTTGAAAAATGATACAGTGGTAGTCCTTGCATTCTCTGTTCGCCTCCCATATGTACTCACAGGTAATTACAAACAGTTATACACACGTAACACACATGCAGATCCACACACACAGTATGTAAAAAAAGCTATTAATGTCACAGAGGGACAACTAGACCTTATATGCCTCTTTGTAGAAGGATATAATTCTGCTTGTTTTTAACTCTCCCCTCTCCAGAAAAATTAGACCTGGGTTTGGTCAAGCTCTCCCTCTAACTCTTGATTTGTAGAAACTATGGGGCAGGACTAGGGCACAAGTAGGTGGATGTGTATGTGCCTGGTATGCAGGTACAAGGCTCAGTGTCTCTCTCTCTCTCTCTCTCTCTCTCTCTCTCTCTCTCTCTCTCTCTCTCTCTCTCTCTCTCTCTCTCTGTGTGTGTGTGTGTGTGTGTGTGTGTGTGTGTGTGTGTGTGTGTGT
>JANHMN010000001.1:180432616-180490934 GCA_030674055.1 Rhabdomys pumilio | reverse complement strand
TGTGTGTGTGTGTGTGTGTGTGTGTGTGTGTGTGTGTGTGTGTGTGTAATATGAATGTGTGTGAGTTACTGTGTAGCTCTGGCTAGCCTCAAATATTCCTGTATAGGCTATGGTAGCCTTGGAACTCACAGAAATCTGTCTGCCTCTGCGCCTGAGTTCTAGGATTAAAGATGCACGCCGCCATGTCCAGTTTATGATTTTATTTTTAGTTATGTATGTGTCTTGTCTGAGTATGGGTTTGTACCGGTGAGTATGAGTGCCTGTTGAGGCCAGGAGAGGGCATCAGATCCCCTGTAGCTGGACTTAAAGGCATTTGTGAGCCATGTGACCTGGGTACTGGGAACCAAATGCAGGTCCTCTGTGAGATGCACTCCTAACTGCTGAGCTCCTCTTCTGGCCTGTAAGTTTTCCTTTCCCTTCCCTGTAACCAAAAGTATTTACTGTGTTCACAAGAACGTTGTGAAATGGGTGAAAAAAAAAAAAGAAAAGAAATAAGCAAAGCTTATATCTGCTCTAATAAAAATAGATCTGTGATCTAATAAGTGAAAAACAAGATGTATTTTGAAAAGAGATGAAGAAAAAATAGCTAGAACCAAGCAGAAATAGATACTGACTTGTGTGTAGTGTATGACCAAGTATCTACTGTGGTCTTTTTAGGTCTTTAGGATTATAAAAGAGTATAAGTGTGGTTGATTTTCTTTTTAATGGTGATCGAATTTGCTTTCACAATCAGAGACAAAATTTCATTTTAAAAATTATATTAAATGAAGGCAGGCAGTGTTGGCACATGCTTTTAATTCCAGCACTCAGAGGCAGGTAGATCTCTGTGAGTTCGAGACTAACCTGATATATGGATCGAGTTCCAGGATAACCAAGACTTCACAGAGAAATACTGTTTTGAAAAATAAGAAAATGTATATATACTAAATGCAATAATAATCTAGAGATCTTTGTTAAGATAATTTTATTGTGTCACAGGTTAAGGTTTTCTTTATGACAAACATATTATTATCCAGAAGTGATATTGTGGGAGGCTGTCTGTAGACAATGTAATTTTGTGCCGCTGTTTTGGGTGAGTAAAGCAATGTTAAAACTAGTTTGAAAAAGGTGAGAACTTGACTTTTAAAAAGAAACTAACCTTTCCAATTTCATATTTCAACCTACAGCTTCGCAACGGGAGGAATCCTTTAGACCTCATTGCTCCAGGGTCCAGACTAGAGTGCCAAGATTTTCGGGACTCTCTAAGCACTTGGATTGTTACTGTTGTGGAGAACATTGGAGGCCGGTTGAAGCTGCAGTATGAAGGACTTGAAAGTCATGACGGTTTTGAACACTGGTTGTATTACTTAGATCCATTTCTTCATCACATTGGTTGGGCTTCTCAGCAAGGATATGAACTTCAGCCCCCATTGGGTAAAGAGTAAAAGCATTTTCCTATAAGCTTCTATTTTTTTTTATTAATATCTATGAGGCTGAAAATGTATTCTATATATGATGAAAACCTTAATTCACATAAAATATTTCATATTTATACAAAATATAAGTGTCGTTTCTCTTTGATTTTGTTATTACACTTAATAATTTAGCATGCATACTGATTATTATACCTTAGACTTTTCCTTCATGCTCACTTGCATTTATTACCATATCATCCAGTTTGAGTATTTATTGCATTATTTTGTGTGCTACAGCAATACTTGTGGTCTTACTGTAGATATTTTAGCAAATTTTAATTTTCTGGCCTTCTAAACAGAGTCCAGTACTGAAATTAAGGTATAAGTTCTTGTGTATGAAAGTGGATGTAAAAGTCCCGAACCCTTTCTTAATGCATAGTGGGAAATACTTCTGCTTATGTGAATGCTTTCAGAAGTTGAGCTGTATATAGGTTTTCTCCTCTTAAAACATGCTTTTTGTCTCACTAAAGCTATCAGGCATCTGAAAAATGAAGCCAACTGGCAAGAGATTTTGGCCAAAGTGAAAGAGGAGGAGCCATTACCCTCTTACTTATTTAAGGTAAAAACAGAAACTCAGGCGAAATACAGATTTTCTCCTTACAATAGAGAAGGGAAATTAGGGGAGTTAAGGGATGAGAAATAATCACTGGAGACAAGAGGTGCTGTGGCTCTGGTGTGGAAGGAGGAGTCACACTGCAGGTACCATGCAGGGTCACAGTTACCTGATTTTCTCTCCAGATCCTCATAAAGCTGTTTAAATGTTTTCCTTTCTAGTGTTTTGTTTTTGTTTTCGAGACAGGGTTTCTCTGTGTAGTCCTGGCTGTCCTGGAACTCACTCTGTAGACCAGGCTGGCCGATAACTCAAAATATCTGCCTGCTTCTGCCTCCTTAATGCTGGGATTTAAGGTGTGCACCACCACCATCCAGCTTTCTTTTTCTAGTCTTAAGTACATAACTGTAACTAGTTAAGAAATAAATTTTATTTTTCTTTCATATGTCCATTATATCCCAGATATAGAGAGGAATACTTTCTATGGTAGTCGTCGTTGTTATTCTGAATAGATTTTTCCAGGGGAAAAATTCAGGATTTACAAGAAGCTTAACTATTGTGTTATTTTAATTAACTAGGTTACCTTTCTTGATGCTGTGATAAAACACCTGAGACAGAGCAACCTAAGGAATGAAGGGCTTAGTTGGGCTCATTGTTTGAAGGGATATAGACCATCATAGTGGGGAAGCATGGAGACAGGAGCTTAAAGTATCTGGTTACAAATACACATGCGGGCTGGAAACAAAGAGCACTGAATGCTAGCACTCAGCTCAATTTGTACCATTTCAAATTCAGTCTAGGACCTTAGCTCATAAGGGTAACATTCTTCACGTTCAGAATATATCTCTTCCCTCCTTTGTTAAACCTCTCTGGAAATTCCCTCAAAGGCATATCCAGAAGCATGTCACCTAGTGATTCTAAATTCAGTCTCATTGATTGATTATTACAAATATTCAACTATGTATAAGTGTAAGTTAATTCAGTGATACTATATTTTCACCTTTTTGTTGTATACATTTCAGGATAAGCAAGTTATTGGAACCCATGGATTTTCTATAAACATGAAGTTGGAAGCTGTGGACCCATGGTCTCCTTTTGGGATTTCTCCTGCTACAATTGCTAAGGTGAAATGGGAGTAATTATTCTGGAAAGAATTGCTATCAGGGTGACTAGCTGAGGAAATTTTGATGGTTTTATCTTTAAGCTATACTTATACAATTTATTATAAAACCAGAATCTCTTCTGTATATTTGTGTTGTATTGTACAATTTGTGTGTATGTGTCCTTTCTTTTTCAGAGCTTAATTGTCCTGTACAGGCAAGGCAGAGCAGAGTCAGGGCATCAAAGTAGTAGAAGGAATGTTGTTTGGAGGCAAGCCTTACTTTGTACAATTTGAAAGGGTTTGCCTGGTTTGCAGGCTGTGGTGTTTATATATAAAGTATGAATCCAGGCAGTGCCATCACTTATCTAAACGGGCTGCAGGAATCACAGAATTAGCATCATCAATAGGATAGCTACAGCTGTGCATTCTAGAATCAGACTTAATCTCTCCAGCAGCTGACAAAATTAACTCTTTTTAAAAAGAGTAACCACAGCATCTGACCACACTGTCAAGGTACTGTTACTGAGTTACTGTGTGATAAAGCATTTGGTTTAGGTCTAGAACAGAAGTCCATTTAGTGGAAGTAGAGCTCAAAGTGGATTATAACTATGTGGGAATGATTACTAGGATGCTTGCCTGACTTGAGGAGATTTACATTTTTTTTTTTTTAACTAGTGGAAGACTATTCTCAGAGCAGTGAGGGATTTTTGAACCTGTCTTAAGACCTCTGGAAGCTGGAGAAATGGCTCAGTGGTTGAGAGCAGTTACTGCTTTTAACAGAGGACCAGTTTACTTCCCAGTATCTACACATTGTAGCTTATAACCACTCATAATTACAGCTTTAGGATCTTCTTCTCAGCACATACACCCATATGGCATATATACACACATACATATACACCCACACATGTAAGTAATGAAATAAAGATAAATCTTTAAGACAGACAGAGACAGAAACAGAGAGTGAGACTAAGACCTTCCAGCCTTCTCTGGAATCTGGAGAAGTATGGGATGCTTAGATTCCAGAGGACATTATTAAATCTCATTCGGCCGTTTGAAGTTAGTATAATAATGTAGTTGATCCCATGCTAAGTTTAAACTAAATTTTGCTTCAAACACAAATAACTTGGTTTGAATTCAGGTTTATACTTTCTTTTTTTTTTTTTTTTTTTTTAGGTTTATACTTTCTTGACTATGTAACCTGGGTAAATTACTTTACCTTTCTTTGAATTAATTTCCTTTGTCTAATAATGGAATTAAAAATGGTACCTACCTCATTAGATTGTTACAAAAAGTAAAACTGAGTAAATATTGAAAGACATTATTTTTTAGGTACCTGACCTAAAACTAACATTTATTGAATATTTTAATAATCTATTGTGAGTATAAATGAACTTGTGAGTAGAAATAACATGTTTGATTGTGCCAAGGAAAGCACAAATATGTGTGTGTTAGATATGTTTGTACATTATATGTGTGTGTGTGTGTTTGTATGTATGTATATATATGTATATATATCTAACATATATATATATATATATATAAATACATATAAGCCATTTGTCGGTTTTGTCTGTTAATTATACAGGTTTTTGATGATAAGTACTTTCTAGTGGAAATGGATGACCTTCGACCAGAAGACCATACAAGGCGATCATTTGTGTGCCATGCTAACAGTCCTGGTATCTTTCCTGTGCAGTGGAGTCTGAAGAATGGTTTACACATCAACCCTCCTCCAGGTATGGAGTTGAGTTCTTACTGTGTTGTTTCTCAAAATAATAATAATAATAATAATTACTATTATTATTATTATTATTATTATTATTATTATTATTATTATTTAGGGTCTTACTGTGTAGCAGTGTGTCTTCTCACTGTATGACACATGATGCCCTAAATTCCTAATCCACCAGGCTTAGCCCTTGAAATATGCGTTGGATGGCACTGCCAAGATCTTTTATACCTCCTATCTTGAATATCATGGAGGTTCAAAATAAGATAAATGAGATCTGGATTTTAATTTATTTACTTAGAAAGGGTCTTACTTTGTAGCTCTGGCTGGCCTGGAACTTGCTATGTATACCAGGCTAGCCTTGAACTCACAGAACTCCACCTGTCTCTGAGTGCTGTGGTTAAAGGCATGTGCCACCACTCCCAGCTCATTGTGTAATATGTGAAGTCATAAGCTAATAAAGTGTCAGGATGCATTTTTCTCATTGTTTGACATGTATCTGTATAGCCAGGTAGAAGGACATGTTCAAGCCTGGATTCTGTTCTGGTTCCCTTATCTGCTCCATTTGGAATCTGTTAGGAGGTCACAGAGGAGTGACTGTGCCCATTTTGGTTCTTCGTTGCTGTGATTAGCTGTGGACCAAAAACACCTTTGGAGAGGAATGGGTTTATTTCACCTTAAACTTAAAACCCATCACTGAAAGAAGCTCATGCTAGAACTCAAGGCAGAAACTGAAGTGGGGACTGTAAAGGAATTCTTAATGGTTTGCTTCTTACAGCTTGCTCAGACTGCTTTCTTATACAGCCCAGGGCCACCTGTTCAGAGGTGGCAGTGCCCACATTAGTCTGGGTCTTCCTATATCAGTCATGACTCAAGAAAACGCCTTACAGACTCACCCACAGGGCAGCCTGGTGGAGGCAGTCCCTCCGTTGAAATTTTCTCTTTCCAGATATGTCTGTTTGTGTAAGGTTGACAAACACTGATTCGAACAGTAGGCTTGGTGAATACTGAGCATTTAGATCTACCTTCTTGGTCCAGAGCCACAAGGTGGGGGATTTTTTTTTTTTTTTTTTTTTTTTTTTTTTAGGTGTTAATGCCATGTAATGGAGGTGACTAGTCAGGGAATTTATGATCAAGATCTAAAATGAGTAACAGCTCATTTTACTTGTTCTTGTAACTTTGTAAAATATGATATTTGACCCTCTGATCAAAGCACTGAAATATGATTTTACTAAATTTGGCTGAAACTTTTAGTATTTTAAACTTGTGGTATCTGGAAAATAACAGATATTTATTTGTTTTTCTTTTTTTGCAAACCAGATTGTTTTGACTTAGTAGGTATTTGGTAAACAAGCCTTCACTTGAAGGGTAACTGCTGAGACATTGTACTGGAAGCACTCTTACATTAGCAAGCATCATAAACTCAAAACTACCTTCCACTCAGCCTTCATTCATCCAGTAAACATTTTTGCAGTGTTTGCTATGAACATGTATTGAATTTATCACTGAGAAGGTAGAGAAGGGTATAATCTAGCCTCTCGAGAGATTTGTGAGAGAAAAGATGCACAGAACTTCCCAGGTACTCTACCATCAGTGAGCAGAACACAGGAATACCTGGTGAGAAGGTGCGGTATTGAACACTTACTAGGAACATGGTGCTTTATAGGAAAGCACAGGATATTTCAAGCTCTTTATACTGCTTGCTACCTTTGTGTGAAAAGAAGAAGACAAGTATTAAAGGTAAGGTACAGGAGCTCTGGGCATACTGTGACAGCCAGTTGACCTTGTAAACAGAGGGGAAGTAGTGACTTATGTAAATGAAAATGGCACTGGGGCTTTGAGAGAAGATATAATGGCTAAGTGCATTTGCTCCTTCTACAAAGTTCAGAGCTCAGTTCTCAGTATCCACCTCAGGGCGCAGAACTGTCTACAACTCTCGTTCTAGGGTACTTGGTGCCTCCTTCTGGACTCTACAGCTACCAGCACACATGTGTGAATACACCCACACATATATGTATACACTTATATAAAATATTTAAGAAAGAAACATGTCAGAGTATGATGTTTTGTCAGGAAGAAAGGTTGGATCAGAGAAAGAGCTAAAGCCCTTCTTGTTCAAGCAAGAAAGAGTGGTTCAGAGGCTGTTGCCTGTGGGAAGACATAGTTTTGAGGAGCCTGTGATTAAGCTCTGAGACAGAACACTTCAGATAAAGTGGACCTAAACTACACAGCTCCTTTCCCATAGATGGGGCTGAGTCATGCACTAGTTTTCTGCCAAGAACCTTGATAGATTCCTGAAGTAGAGAGTTGTTTCTTTTAGTCTGATTTGATGATTCAGATTATATAAGAGCATTTACATTATATAAGAGCATTTACAGTTTTAAAATGTTTTCTTAATTGACACATTATATGTATTTATGGAGTACAGGTTAGCATTTTAATATGTATATTCAACATATAATGATTAGGTTTGTGTAATAGACTGTCAGATAAAATGTTCTTTGTATTGTGAACAGTCAAAGCTTCTCTATTAGTGGTTTAGTAGATGTGGATTAGTAACTTTGAATGTTCATTTCTACTTTAGTAAAGACATTAGAAATTACTTCTTGTATCCAGCTGCATCCCTGTGCTCCCCATCTTCTTCATTTCTAAGACTATTAGACAGATTCTGTAGTACATGAATCTGAGAACAGTATTCAGAGTATTACACCAGATCGAGGGTGTGGTGGGTTATGCCTGTAATCCTAGACCTTGGAAAGGAGATGATGCAGGAGGATCAAAAGTTCAAGGTCATCCTCTTGAGCTACGTGAGATACTATCTTTAAAAAAAAAAAAAAGTCATTATATATTGGTATTAGATAAGACATGTTAAGGAAGGCAAATAGCCTTGTCAAGAAAAAGTCCTCACTAATGAAAAATACTAATAAAATCAATAATGCAGAATTTCTATATAAAAATAAAGTCTGTATCATTTATTTTAACTCCTAGCAAGTTGCCAGTAACTAGCCATACAATAATACTGCTCAAAAAATACCTAGTTTGAATTTTGTAAATTTAAACACTTATTTCTTGAATTTTATTATATAATTACAATTTTCCCAGAGTTATTCTGTTTCATAAAATTAGTTGTAAACAGTTTTGGGTTCAGTTTCCTAGCATGAAAAATGTATAGAGAGCCCCTCCACATTGATCAAAGTGACATTAGGAGGTTCGAGTCAACGGTTTGGTAGAGTGCTAGAGTCAGCAGGCACATTGGGTGTGATTCATCGCTCTTCTGCCTCTGTAGGTTTCCGGAGCCAGGACTTTGACTGGGCTGACTACCTCAAACAGTGTGGTGCTGAAGCTGCTCCCCAGAAGTGCTTCCCACAGGTGAGACCCCTTGTGGAACTGCTTCAGGCTGGGGTTTTGTGGTGCTCCCATGTTCTTACGACTGTTACTCTGAAGTTAATCAGCTCACTCAACCCAGATAACTACCTTGTTAATCATAAAACAGTCCCAAAGAAAAACACATTTACTACACAAGGTAGTTTGCTAAATAAATTAGTTTTACAAGTTTATATATTTTATTTGTTTTCTTATTAGGTAAGGTCATATGAATTTGATATTTTATTTTATAATTTAGTGGTTCAATAATATTGAAACTGTTACTATTAGAGAATGATTACATTTGTTTAAAAATACTTCTATCCCAACAATACATGAGCATGTTTTAAAA
Source organism: Rhabdomys pumilio (assembly GCA_030674055.1). Taxonomy (NCBI): domain Eukaryota; kingdom Metazoa; phylum Chordata; class Mammalia; order Rodentia; family Muridae; genus Rhabdomys; species Rhabdomys pumilio. The sequence goes on along the minus strand of JANHMN010000001.1, from coordinate 180,482,381 downwards.
GGCCAGATAGTTAAGACATCACTCTTAAGCTAGATATGGTGGTACACACTTATAACAGTAGTTCTCAACCTGTGGGTCACAACCCTTTTGAGGGTGGGTTGACCCTTTTACAAGGTTCACATATCAGATACCTTGCATGTCAGGTATTCATATTTTATTTATAGCAAGCAAAATTATAGTTACGAAGTATCAACAAAAGTAATTTTATGGCTGGGTGTCACCACATCATGAGAAACTGTATTAAAGGGTCGTGGCGTTAGGAAGGCTGAGAACCATGTTTAAGAGGCAGAGGCAAGAGAGGAGGATTATGAGTGTAGGACCACCATGGTACATAGCAAGTCCTAGATCATCTTGGGCAGTATGGCAAGACCTTGTCCCAAAAAAAACCCCGAGTAAACAGAGCAGGCCAAATAGCTGCTGGGTGTGATAGCTTGTACCTGTAATTCCAGCACTTGGGAGGCTGAGGCAGTAGGATTGCCATGGACCAGACAGGTTTACCTTAACAAAATCTAGTCTCGCCAGGCAGTGGTGGCACACGCCTTTAATCCCAGCACTTGGGAGGCAGAGGCAGGTGGATTTCTGAGTTCGAGGCCAGCCTGGTCTACAGAGTGAGTTCCAGGACAGCCAAGGCTATACAGAGAAACCCTGTCTCGAAAAACCAAAAAACCCAAAAACAACAACAACAACAAAAAAACCCCACCAAAATCTAGTCTCAAAAATAACCCTCTGGCTGTGCATGTGCTGTTTGCCTTTAATCCTAGCCTGCAGCAGGTGGCTCTCTGTGAATTTGAAGCCAGTTTGATCTACACAGGCCATCCAGGTCTACAATAGTAATTTCTGTCAAATTAATTAATTAGTTAATACATACAAAACAACAGGCAGGAGAACCTAGTTAAAATAAAAACCGAGACTGTAGAACAGTGTCTATGTGGTTCCTTTGCAAGCCCCCCCCTTGAACTGTCAGGTCCAAAAGAAACACTGTGGTGCCTATTAGCATATCAAAGTGCATGGTGGCCTCCTGTCTCCCTCAGCATCAAAAGTGCCTGTGTCTCTTCTCAGCTCCGCCTCCTGCCTTAGACTCATGTGCTTCCCTTTCTTCAGCTTCTCATGCCTTTATAATCAAGCAAATTGGGCTTTGTCTAGTCTCTAGCGCTCTTGGCTCTATCTCTCTGGCCTCTCTCCTTTGCCTGGACTCCCTTTGTTTCTCTTCTCCCCCACGCCCCCATGGTCCCATCCAGCCTGCGGACCGTGTTCAGTCTGCTGCTCTCTTCCTACTCTGGACTCTTCCAGATGCTTCTGGCTCTACTCTACCTCATAGCTACAATAAAAATGTTCCTCTCAACCATTCCTTGGAGAAGTCATGTCCTCAGTTTATACAGTGACCACATTAGATTTTTCTTTTGCTGTAATTCTTGTATTTATACAAGAATTATTTTCAAAATAATATAATACAGTCTTTTGAGGTATTAATTTTAGACACTTATGTTGATGACATTATAGTAAATGAAAAATAACTGTTTTATGTTCCCTTCTGTCTTAACCGTTACTGTTTAGTTGTGATGTTTTGGTTGAGGTTTTGCGTAATGTGTTTGCAAACATTAACAGGTTACTGCTGCAAGATTTTATGATTGTTTCCTGTTTTAGAACATTTGTCTTTATAGTTCTGTTTATAATTGTGTTAATAATTGCTGTCTTGACCCTGTTTGGTTAATGTTGTTTATGTTTATTGCTAGCTCTTCCCATGCTGCCTAGTAGCTTCTTGTTACTATATCACAAAGGCAGTCCAATCAGAAGATCATTGTTTCTAATACTTTTTTTTCTCTCTGGACAGGCTGCTTTTGAGGCTTACCAAGTAGTTTTGTCACTGTCATGTGGGGTGTGTGTGTGTGTACATGTGTACATGTGTACATGCTAGAGGGTGATGTTGAGTGTCTCCTTGTATCTCTCCACATTTCTAAAAGGTAGGCTCTATCACTAAACTTGAGGCTTTCTATTTCTAAGAGGCTGACTTATGGCCAGAAAGCCTGTGGTATCACTTGCCATTCTGCACCCTGCACCAAAATATCTAATTTTGGTATTACAGGGATCTACCTAGTTTTTACATAAGTATGGAGGATTTGAACTCAGGTCTTCCTGCTTTCATAGAAAATGCTATTACCTGCTTAGATACCTCTCAGGCCTCTTGTGTGGTTGTTTTGGTGGAGTCTGCTATTGCTTAGTAGCTCCTTAAAACATGGATATAAGGGCCATGTCAATTTTAATAAATAATATATATTGTAATTTTCATTCTATGGACATATTCATAGTTTAGCTTAATATGAAAGTTAGGTTGGATGTTACTTCAGTCTTTTAACAATATTACTTGTCTAACTTCTAGTGTTTTGAAAGTCAAAAGACAATGTTTACTCCTGACTTTTGTATATGAACCTGCCTTTCCTTGTTAGAAAGCTGCAGATAGCCTGCCTTTTTTCCTTTCGTAGAAAGTACAGGCAAAAAAAAAAAAAAAAAAAAAAAAAAAATGGAAAAGAACTAGGCAGTGATGGTGCAAACTTTTAATCCCAAGTCTTGGGAGACAGAGGCAGGCGTATCTTTGTGAGTTCGAGGCCAGCTGGGTCTATAGATTGAGTTTCAGGACAGCCACTGCTACACAAAGAAAACCTGTCTGGAAAAATACCTAGATAAATAAAGTCTTTGTTGTCATGTGTCTGAATATTTTTCGTGTGTTTGCCTGTGTGCAGTGCCCTCAAAGGATGATCCTGAGGAGTTGAAATGGAAAGGGTGGGAGCTGCATGTGGACTCTGCACCAAAGCTGGGCCTCCTCCAGAGTGTCAAATGTCCTTAACCTCTGAGTCATCTCTCCAGTCCCAACTTTTTTTAAATTTATCACACTACATTTTCTTATGTTTTTGAGAACTATTTCTTTGAATAGTTCTTTATTTTATTTTGTTTTGTTTTTTGAGATGGATTCTCACTGACTAGATAGGATCTCTCTATTTCTGGCTGGCCTGAAACTCACTATGTAGACCTACAGGCTTTGAACTCAGATATCTCCACCTGCCTCTATCTCTCAGACCTACAGGCTGTGATTAAAGGTGTGTGCCACCACAGCAGCTCTAATAGTTCTTTAATGGCATGTGATTCTTTAAGTTTGAAATAGATTTTCTTGTCTCCCAGATGTTAATTAATACTACTACTGGCTAGAAGGTTTCCTTACATGCTCTCTGCTTTCTCCAGTTGCTCGTTTTATCTGTAGCTTTTATATTCTTAAATATGTGATTATCCTTGGTTGCTGCTTATATTTAAAAATGGGGAACTAAGACAAAAACTTACTAGAAATTGTGAGCATGTTTGAATGAGGCTTGTCAATATTGACTCTTCCTACAGAATAGGCTCTGGCTGGCCATTTATTGAAAAAAAAAAAAAAACCCTAAATTTATATCTTTATAGGTTAGCCTATTACTGTAAAAGATTTTCCATGTTCCCTGTATGATATATAGTGGCTATGGCTGGGCCTTCACTACATATACACACCTTAAAAGTTGTTTGTGCCCTCCTGCCCAAAGATCTTGTATTTTATCTTTTCCAGAGAATAAATCTCACTTTCTGTAGGGAAGGGAAAGACACAGTTGCCCTGAGGTATGTAATAGTAAATAATACCATAATGTAAATGTTTTTTAAAATGTCTCTAACAAATTCTTCTTGTCAAAAATAAAAAAGAAGAGCCGGGCAGTGGTGGAGCACGCCTTTAATCCCAGCACTTGGGAGGCAGAGGCAGGCAGATTTCTGAGTTCGAGGCCAGCCTGGTCTACTAAGTGAGTTCCAGGACAGCCAAGGCTATATAGAGAAACCCTGTCTCGAAAAACCAAATAAATAAATAAATAAATAAATAAATAAATAAATAAATAAATAAAAAAGAAGAAATGAAAGAAAAAGAAAAGAGGTTTTCCAAGCATGAAGGTACACATCTGCAGTCCCAGTGTTCTAGGGGACTGAGGCAGGAGGATTGATGTAGATGCGAGGCCAGCCATTTCTAAGTGTAAGACCCCCATCTCAAAAATAGTTTTGTTTTGAATTGTGAGAGAGACAGACAGAGAAGACAGACAGAGAATGTAGAGTGTAGTCAGTATCATTTTAGTGTGCTTTCTTAACATGCATGGATCTCTGAGTAAGGTTCTCAAACTGTATAAATTAGATATGATGGTGCATTGCTGCAATCCCAGCACATGGAAGGTAGAACTAAGAGGATCAGAAATAGAGGTCACATCTTTGCATATAGCAAGAGGTAGAGTCAGCCTGGGCTACATGAGACCTATCTGAAACAAAACAGAAGAATCGTGCAAATCAGTCAGTCCTTATTTGGGCTACTTTTCCTGTGCCTCCTGTTGTGTTAGTCCTGCTTCTAATAGTTCTCAGCTTTCTTCACTGCCAGCTTATGTTATTAGGCTGAATTTCCTCTCTTGTTATTTGCATTAAGGTTTTCCTATTGTGAACAGACACCATGACCAAGGTAATTTTTACAAGGACAACGTTTAATTGGGGCTATTTACAGGTTTAAAACTTGAGTCCTTTATCATCAAGGCAGGAGTACAGCAGCGTCCAGGCAGGCATGATGCAAGAGAAGCTGAGAGTTCTACACCTTCACCTGAAGGCTGCTAGGAGAACACTGGCTTCTAGGCAGCTAGGAAGAGGGTCTTAAAGCCCACACCCACAGTGACACACTTTCTCCAACAAGGCCACACCTCCAAATAGCACCATTCCCTGGTCCAAGCATATTCAAACCACAATAGCATCCTACTAGGTTATGGTTTTATTTTTAAATTTATTTATTTATTTTGTGTGTGCATGTGTACATATGCAAATATTATGGCACACATATGGAAATCAACTTGTGGAAGTTGGTTTTCACCTTCCACCATATAGGTTCTGGGTATCAAACAAGGGCCTTTACCCACTGAGCCCATTTATACAGCCCTAGGTTTATACTTTCAAAAACCAGCAGCAATTTTTAATGAGTTATCAGGAAGGAAAACAATTAAATCTTAAAACTTGTTTCCTTCTATTTGTAGTATTTTTTATCCTGACTATCTTTTATGATACATATTAATGGATATAATATAATTAATTATAATATAATAATATATAACGGATATAATATAATATAATATAATATAATAATATAATTTTCTCATAGAGAAAAGGGGAGCCAAATGTGGTTGAAAGACATTTGATCAAGGACACAGAAACTTGGAGATTCTCATTTAACAGCTGTCTCCTAACAACTTAGCAAGATAGGTGTTCTCAACTCCATGTGACAGATAAACAAGCAAAATAGATTTTGCAACTTAGACTGCATTATCTGTGTAGCAAATTATCCACCCAAGAGTGTCAGACCCAAAGACTTTTCTACTCTTCCAAGGAAAAACAGACATTTTCTTTTTGCTTCTTTGGAAACAGAACAGAACATAATATGCTTGTTGCTTTAATGCAGATATAGGAATTAAATACCGCTTACAAAACATACCAGTTGAGCACATGAGTTAATGCTAGGCATTAATCTACTTAATGCATTTGATTCACTGATTTTCTTCTAGTCAATATCTGAACACCAGTTTAAGGAGAACATGAAACTGGAGGCAGTGAACCCTATTTTCCCTGAAGAAGTGTGCATTGCCACCGTTACTGCAGTGAGAGGCTCATACCTGTGGCTCCAGCTGGAAGGTAAAGTGCCAGCACCCCTGACAGGTTTTCTGTAGTCATTCCTTTGTTTTTCCTGATCACCCCTGTAGTTTAGCTTGTTGGTGGACTTGTTAAATAGTGACCTAATTTGAATCCAAGATTTTAAGCTAAAGTTTTACTTTTTGTCCTTGGCTTTTAAATTGTAGTAAATGAAAGCAAGTGAAAATCTTTACTCTAGAGTTCGTTATTTTCATAAGGGCAAATCAATATAACATATATTTTGATGTTACCAAAGTGCATTAATGTAACATTAACTGCCTCACTTATTGAAAGGATAACATTTTGTCCCAAGACAATAGAAGCAGGTAGTATGTAGACAAACTCGATTTGTCTTTCTTAAGGTAATTTTAGTGATTGAGCAGGTTTGTGGATGAAGCTATGCTGCCGCTATTGTATGTGGCCTTGCTTCTGTATCCTACTGCCAAATGGTATCTAAAAAGATGCCTTCTGTAGAACTGATATCAGATGTGCAGATATCAAGGATGACACTTACTACAGACATCCATGCAACATCTGTCATGCAACTTGGCAAATCTTTTCCTGATTTGAATTCCTTGTTCAATATTCAGGTTTACTCCAAGAATACAAAACATTAGTTCTGGTAGTTAAAGTAAACTTGACAATTTACCTTCTTACTCTTGTTATTTCAAGGAAATGACTGATACTTGTTAGTTATCTGAATGACACCAGTCATAGCTCCAGTTGCATTTTTGCTGTTTCTTTGCCAAAGGTCACTTGTATATACTTCCTTCTTGGTTATTATAAGTTATACATAGAAGACAACTTATTTTTTCATAATATTTACATAACATAAAATATGTGACTTCCATGAGAAAGATTATTACTTAAGAGACTTGTGTCTATATTATTACAGTATGGTTTAAGAAGTACTATATAGTACTAGACATGGTTGTGCATGCCTATAATTCTGACACTTAGGAGGCAAAGGTAAGGGGATTACTATTTTAAAGCTAGCTTGTGTTGCCTAATGAGACCCAGTCCTAAAAGCTAAACAAACCACACATACATACACCCATAAAAAAGCTTATAAAAGGAACTCTTTAATACTTCAAAATTTGTTTTCTTACTCTAACAGGTTCTAAGAAGCCTGTGCCGGAATTTATTGTAAGTGCAGAGTCAATGAATATATTTCCTTTGGGCTGGTGTGAAACCAATGGCCATCCTCTCAGTACTCCTCGCCGGGCACGAGGTATTTGTCTATTTCTGGATTAGAAGGTTGGCTATTAAATGATATCTTGCATAGGTACTTCCAATTAGGGTGAATATAGACATTCCAGAAATAATTATGTTTTTTGTATATGTAGGCTGTATATTTTTTGTATATGTAAGCTAATAAAAGTTTGCAACAAACTTTTATTAGCTTAGAAGTGTGGGCTAACTCTTGATTTTTCATAGGATTCCACCAGGGCAGGTATCATCTTAGGGCTTGATTTGGGGAGTGTTTCCCTAAATTTACTCAAATGATTACTGGCAAGTGTTTTAGTTTATTCTGGTTTTGAAAACAAGATTCTATAAAATAGTATCTATTGTCACTGGAGCTAGGAAGTCCAAGTAATAAGTTGTTAGCAGATACAAGGATCTGTTCTTTGTTTCCTAGACAAGGCCTTCCTTTTTTATTTTTAGGTTTAAAACATTTTATCATGTACCTGAGTGTTTTGCCTGCATATGTATGTTTGCATCATATGGGTGCCTAAGGCTCTCAGAGGGTAAAAGAAAGCATCAAATGCCCTGCAACTGGAGTTACTTGCGAGTTGTGAACTACCATGTTGGGGCTGGGAACTAAACCAGGATTTTCTGTGACAGCAGCAAGTACTCTTAACCTCTGAGCTGTCTCTTTGGCTCAGAGACATTCTTGCTGGGTGCTCACATGTTAAAACAGACTCTGGAGCCTAATGAAAGTCTACCTTCATCATCAAGTCACCTCATAATGTAGTAATTAAGCTTCAGAATTAATTTGAGAGTACAGTCAGACTGTAGCAGCAGAAATTTATCTCCATAGGCTATTGAACTAAGGAACTTAATTCTTTGCTGGCTATTGGCTGAAGTTCTTTGCTAATTGGATCTTTTCATAGGGCAAATCAGAAACTGGTATTTGGCTTCTATAAGAACTAGATAGCCTATTATCTTTTGTTTGTATTTTACTATTTTTAACTGTAGTCAAAGTATGTAGACGGAGGGGGTCCTTGAATTTAGATTAGTCTACCTCTGCCTCCCAAGTTCTCTGTATAAGAACAAGTACTCTTAATTGCTGAACCATCTCTCCAGCCCTTTTACTCTCTTCTAGTTTTTTTTTTTAAACATTTATTATATGTATTTGTGTTTATGATGTATATACAGATACACTGCATGGTCATGGAAGTCCGAGAACAACTTTTGGGAGTTGATTCCCTTTCTCCACCAAGTGGCTATTGAGAATCAAACTCAGGTTGTCAGACTTAGTGGCAAGCACCCTTATCCACTGAACCGTCTTGTCGTCCCTTTATTCTCTTTTTATACCAGGTTTTTAAGTTTAATATATTCCAGTGTGATTCTGACTCCTTTGTCACCTCTGTTCTTTGTGTCATATTTAATGGTATCTACAAATTTAATGCTGTAAACTTTTTCTCATATGTAAGAATTTTAAAGTTTTATCTGTTTTTTAGTAATTTTCTTTCATTTTTATATGTGATGTAAACATGATGTGAAGAGTCTAGCTTCAGACATATAGATGTTGTATTTCCCTAGCACTGTGTTGAAACTTTCTGCTCCATTAGGTGATCCTAGGGTGCTGGTCAGATCAGCCTTTCTTTCTAGTATCTGTTTTTTCTGGAAAGTATTTTTAGTCATTGATTAGCCTAGTGATCGTCAAAGATACTCTGTTTTTTTCTAAAAAGATCCCAACCTAGAAAAATGTTCTTCAGTTAGGATGTTGACACGTTAAGATTATTTTAAAAGTACTTGTTATTTACATACAACCAGATAATGAAAGTGCTGATTACAAGCATAAGCCTTTGTTTGTTTTCATCTTTAAATTTTTTTTGGCATTTTTTCCCTCTTCTTACAGGTCATAAACTGAGGAAAATAGCAGTGGTTCAACCAGAAAAACAGTAAGTAATATAATAGATATCTAAACAGTTCAGGTTTAAACTTAGAGTACCTAGGGGAAAAATAACTATTTAAGGGAATGTATCTCCTCTGTATTATTTTCTCAGATGGAAACATAAACTTCTAAGTCAAATTTGATAGCTTAACTACTTCTTTCAGTATATACCTTTCCTTTTTTTTTTTTTTTAAAGATTGATTGATTGATTGATTGATTGATTGATTTTATATATATGAGTACACTGTCACTGTCTTCAGACACACCAGAAGGTGGCATTAGATGCCATTACAGATGGTTCTGATCCACTTTGTGGTTGCTGGGAATTGAACTCAGGATTTCTGGAAGAGCAGTCAGTGCTCTTAACCACTGAGCCATCTCTCCAGCATAGTATATGCCTTTCTTAAAACTAGATTATAAAGTTATGCATGTTGGTGTACAACTATAAATCTTAGCTACTTTAAAGGCTGAATCAGGGGATCATTTAAGGTAGGCCTGGTTTGTATAGTGAGTTTCAGACTATCCTGGGTTATGTAGTAAAACCCTGTATCAAAAAAAGTTACTATTATATACAAAAGCTCAAATATATCAAGATTTTTCCCAAAATGAATTTTTTTTTTTAGCTTTTAGATACTGAAGGCAATTGAATAAAAGAAAGGAAATATTTATGAAAGAAAAGCAAAAATTGTTAAGTCGGGGAATGATTGATTACAGTATCTTGATATACAAAAGAGCAACTAGAAAAGAAAAGCTGCATTCCTCCTTTAAACCATCAGGAAACTCTTTGTAACATTTGTAACTCTTTGTACAGCCTTTGAGAAGCAGGCAGTTGTGTTGTATTTTACATCTGAAAAATACAGAAGTTTCTATGTTTATTTTAAATTTTGTATTCTATATAGTCTAATAAGCTGCCACAACAAAATTAACACAGACTGGGTGATATAAGCCACAGCCGCTAATTTTCTCATATTCTAAGCTAGGAATTGTCAGGTGAGAATGGCAGTTGATTTGATTCCTTGTAAGGTCCTGCTTCCAGGTGTACTAGTGGACACCTTCTAGCTAGGACTTCACAGTGAAGAACTCTCCCTGCCCTCCTTCTATTTTGTCCTTCCTCTTCTTATAAGGCTATTAGATGATCCTACTCTTAGGCTCTAAGCCTGACCTTCATGTGCAGTTACACTGATGATTATATAAACAAATGAATTTTACAATTTTAATACATGAATTTTGAGGGATACAGTCCCATCTTTAGCCACTTCTATAATAACCTAGTAAATAATTTATAGCTACTTTGTAGCTATGTAGGTAATAAAACTGCTAATAGAAATAAAGTGAAAGGCAGTTTATCACTGCTGGGGAAGTGAGACAGTAACAACAACAACAGCATCTTAGTTGCTAATTTCAAATCAAAATTTCAGTAATGAAGCATTCCAAACTGTTCTAAAATATTTCAAAGATTTCTCCATGTAGAATGCATCTCTAATGTTTTATAATTATATATGTACTGACAGAAGACTATATAAGAAACGTTTGTGGGAGTTGAGGAGATGTCTCAATTGGCAAAGTTCTTGCTGACCAAACATGAAGACCTGAGTTTGGTCCCCAGAACCCAAATAAAAAGCTAAGCATGATGGTGTACTTGGAATGCTAGTGATAGGTAGATAGTGACAAGCAGACCCTGGGACTTGCTAGCCTGTCAGTCTAGCTGAATTCGTCAGCTCAGGTTCTAGTAAGAGACCATATCTCAAAAAAAAAATGTGGTTGACCTCTAGCCTCTATACTCATGTGTATATCAACATACTTGCATATACACGAGAAATGCTTTTGTTGTATTATTTGAAAAAACTAATAGTTTATTTAAGAATCTCACAGAAAATCAAACACAGTGATAATATGCTTGTAATACCAGCAAACAGAAACTGAGGTAGGATGATTGCCATGAGTTAATAGCCGTCTTGGGCTACATAGTGAGTGCTAGATCAGCCAGAAATATTTACAGAGACTCTGTTTCAAACTACAGCAACCAAAATCCTTCAAGAAACTTTTAGATTTTATAATACAGTTTTGTAAATTTTGAACATAGAGTATCACACATCTAGAGATTCTTGGCTTGTTTGTCCTATGCATAGTTTTAAAATCAGTTTTTTCTTAAAAAATAATATATTATGGTTTAAGAGCATTTATTTTGGATTTACAAGTTGCTACATTTACTTTTTTGAAAGAAACTAACTTGTAGGCTTTGCTGGCAATTTCACTATTTTCCTTTGTTTTCTTAACCCAGGATACTGTCTTCAAGATCTGTCCATGACAGCCTGAAGCTGAACTCCACCCACTCAGGTATAGTATTTGTGACAATGTAGAGAAGAGATCCTTGCTTACCTTTTGATGGAATAAGTCAGAAAATAAAGAATACACTTGAACCAAGCGTGGTGGCATATGACTGTAATACCACCATTTGGACAATAAAGGCCGGCAGATAACTTCAAGTTCAAAGCCAGCTTGGTTTCTATATAAAACTCTAGGCCAACTAGAGCTACATAGTGAGACTCTTATCTCAAAATAAAATAACAAAACCTCCTATATATTTGAAATGCCAATTAAGGTAGGGCTTAGGAGACAGACTGTAAGTCTGGATAATTTTCAACCTTTTTCCCTAGGAGTACTATAAAATAGATTATTCAACAGTTGATTTTGAAGGATTAGAAAAGAAATAATTGGTCATCAAGTCTGGTGAGTTTATGGAGTAGGCCCTCTGCTTTATCAGTAGAAGTGTGGGGCTCTAGATTTATGTCGCATTACCCAGGAATTAATGAACATATGTAGTTCTGAATAGTGATAAGCTCTGTAAGCTAGCATAAAATAAATATAAGATATTTAAAAGCATTGTATGTGAAGCTTCAAAATGTATATTTCCATGACTGGAAATATGGAGCTCTATGCTTACATAGCATGTTCAAAATCCACCTACACACACACAAAAATGTAATTTTAAAACTCATATAATAGTATATATGCCACTTGCCACCTCCCAACTCATCTTTGGATACATGGAGTAGAGAGAGAATGAGTACTTTGAATACTTATTTCTTCATTTCTAGTGATGATCAATGGAAAATACTGTTGTCCAAAGATATACTTCAACCACCGTTGCTTCTCAGGGCCGTATCTTAATAAAGGAAGGATTGCTGAGCTGCCTCAATGTGTAGGACCTGGGAACTGTGTTCTGGTACTTAGAGAGGTAAGATTATGACCTAGGGCGGCACTTGGAAATTAAATGGAGTGTCCTAGGCTCATTCATGCAGAGAAGGTACCAAATGTAACTTTTCTTATGTACAGTTAGCCATGACCAATGCAATTCTAAGATATCAGGTAGTACCTGGAAATGTGAAAACTGCCACCTCTTGTAGATTCTATCTTTTTCTTGTATGTGTTATATTAATATTGTTTGTTCTTATGACAAGATACTTGAAGAAGGTTACTTATGAAGAAAAGATTTATTTAGTACATAGTTTTGGAGGCTAAAAAAGTTCAAGACTAAGTAGTCCTTACCAGTTTGGCTTCTGTTAAAGATTTTGTCTATGTCAAATCTTCTGAAAACTCTATCTGTAAGGAAGAATATGCTGCTAAGTCAGAAGTATGAGAGACTGGAGCCTTGAGGTCATGGCTCTAATTTTTCTAAGGACCTCTAATTTCATTTGTTGATTATAGCGGTGAGGCTCTAGCTATACCTCTTTGGCTCCTGGTAGGTTGCACTTGTGCACCTACCCAAGAGCTATCTTTGGATCTGCGAATGAAACACACACACACACACACACACACACACATACACACACACACACACACACACACACACACATTAGCTTATTTTTAAAATGTTTTGGCTACCTCAAAGCTGGAACTTCTAAAACTTCCCCTGCTCCCCAAGCCCAATTGAAGAGGTGACCAGTGGCCACTTACCCAAGTTTTTACATGGCTCGATGGCTCTTCTGCAGCTGTCCTCCTCCATCTCCCTTACAACCTGGCGATCCTGCATCTCCTCCCCCTGAATCCTAGTGCAGCTCTAAGGGTCCCGCCCTGTCTCCCTTTGCCCAGTCATTAGCCATTGGCATCTTTATTGATCGATCAAAAAACAATTGGGGACAAGGACCTTTTAGTGTTTGGACATACAGACTCTTGATTGAATCAAAGCATTAGAACCAATCTCCAACAGTTGATGTTGTAATTTTAAAAAAATGGGACAAAAACAGCTTAAAAGAGAAAGGGTTTATTTGTTTCATAATTGCAGATTACAATCCATCATTGGACGTCAAAATAGCAGAAACTGGAAACAGCTACTCTCATTTTACCTACAGTCAAAAGCAGATGGGTGAATTGAATACGTGCTTGCTTTGCTCTGCTCATTTTTTCCTTCTTTATACACCCCAGCCCCTAAACCCAAGGAGTGCTCCTCACTGTTAGGCTAGGTCAGTCAGCGTAATCAAGATAATCCTCCACAGGCATGCCCATGAGGAAGCCAAATCTAGACAATTCCTCATTGACACACCCTCCCCAGGTGATAATAAATGACAATTAAAACTACACATCACAACCTCTCACTTGGTCCCATCCTTCTATATCGATCATACTAGGGACCAAGATTCTGACACATACACTTTGGGAGAACATATTCAAACTATGTTCAAACCATCATACTTATGTTAAAATTTAATTGATAAGTTAGACATGGTAAATGACTAACAATAAAACTAATAATAAAATAGAAAGTTGTTTGAAAGTCATCTTTCATATTTTGTGAGCTATGCCTTCTATTTGTTATGACGAGATTAGATTAGTGCTTGCATGATGAATGATGTGGCATTAGACTACTTTGAGGGTTGCTTGAGTCATGAGCACCATGATATTTTAAGAGCTGATCTGATAACTAGCACAGCTACTTCGAGGCTATTAATGTGCAGTCTGTACAGCATGGGCAGAGTAGGCAGAGGTAGTAATTCATGTGCCTTAGCAGGAACTCAAAGTGGTGTACAATTGAGAATTTGAATTTTTTCTGGGTTTTAGACCACTGAGAATCATATGTGGCTGAAATTCAGAACATGAAACCACAGATAAGGCTGGGGACTACTGTCATACATGGCTAATTAGCACACAATTATCTCCACTCCTCAGGGAACGATCACCCAAGCAAATCTTCAAATAGGTTCACTTCTAGCTAAATAAGGTGTTTGTCAAAGACCACATAAAACTGTAGAGGAAACTGAAAAGCTGGGTACTGTGGTTCATGCCTAAAATTCTAAAGTTCTGAGAGTTGTGGTATCTAAAGTTCTATGAAACTCTTAACATTCATTGATTATGTGGGTTTATTTGAATTTCATTAGTTTCTGTTCTGATTTTTATTATTTCTTGCCATCTGACTTGATTTGTTCTTGTTTTCCAAAATCCTTGAGCTGCATTATTAATTTATTTGTGTTTTTGTGATTTTTTTTTTAATGTAAGCACTCAGAACTTTAAATTAACCCTATTGGACTGCTTTTTATGTGTCCCAAGCAGTTTATTGTATTGTGCTTTCATTGTCATTTAGTTGTTTGATTCATTCATCATTCAGTAATGAGTAGTTTAGTCTGTGTGAGCTCATGTAGATTACTTTGTTGTCAATTCTAAGTTTTATTGCATTATAGTTAGATAGGATATACAATCATTTCATTTATTCTGAATTTGTTTTATGTCTCACGATGTGGGCTGAGTAGAATGTGTTTTATAGTGTTTGGATGGAATACTCTGTGTGTATCTGTTAGGTTGAATTTGATGCTTGATGTCATTTAATTCTGATCTTTCTCTGTTTATATTTTGTCCAGATATCTTGTCTAATGGAGATAGTGGTGTATAAATATCACTGGCTGTTACTGGGTTGATGATCATCTGTGTATTTAATTCTAGTAATGGGTTTTTTATGAAATTTAGTACTCTAAAGTTTGGCACATACATGTTTAGACTTGTCATGTCTTCTCCATTGATTGTTCTCTCTGACCCTTAATCAGAGTGAAGTGTCTGTCTATTCTGATTAGCTTTAATTTTAAGTATATTTTGTCAGATATTAATATAACTCATAGTTTGCTTCCAGTTCTTTTTTTGCTTGGAATACTTTTTTACATTCTTTAAAGTAGGCCTGTCTTTAAAGCTGAGTCCCTTATAAGCAAAAGAAAGGTGGATTTTTGTTTCTTAATCTATTTAGCCAGTGTGTGTCTTTTGAGAGTTAGGCCATTAGTATTTAAAGTTATTATTGAAAGGTGTATGATTATAGTCATTTAATTGTGGGGTTTTGGTTTTGTTATTTGTGTTCTTAGTTGTATTTTGTGTTTCAGTAATTATAGCTTCATTTGCTTTCTGTGAGTTAGGGAGGCTGCAGGCAGAGGCAGGGTTGGGTGAACTCATTAAGCTGACCCAGAGCATAGCATGTGTAGGCCTGGTTGAACATGGAGATTGATCTGGCACGAGCAGCTGCAGGGTTGGGGAGGTTTGCTCCAGGAAGTACAAATAGGTTATTTGTGTCTTTACACCACATGGGCTGGTGACAGGGGTCCTGGCTAGCAGCAGCATGGAGACTGGAGTTGGGAGAGGTTGTGTCAGGGAACACTGTCACCATACCATATGAGTGAGGTAGAGTAGAGACCTCTTAAGTTGCATTGGGATTACCCAGGGCCCAGCAGTAAGATGAGATGGCTGACAGTGTATAGGAGTAACTGAACTGAGATGCCTGGCCTGAAGTTGTAGATCGGAACTCTAAGTTCAGGCTCCAGGCAATCCTAGATCAGCTCAGTAGATGAGATGCTGAAGGGAGTGACAGGCACATGCACATAATTCCAACACTCAGGAGGCAGAGGCAGAAGAATCTTGAGTTTAAGGCAAGACCCTGTGTTAAAAAACAATGTAGTGTGTAGGTGCTTGAGTTCACTGTGAAATTAGTTTACAACTTAAGAGGTTTATGGCATTAACTAGAGTCCATGATCAAGCTGTGAGTCTTTCAGACTTTCAGCACCTTTAACCAGTATGTTGCACTGTAAGTAATGTATATGAGGGCTTGAACCTGTCAGTCTTCAGAATGGCAAGGCAGAATATGAGGAGGCTGTAGAGTTTCTGGACCAGACTCCCCAACCATAAGAAGACTGATGTCTATATAGTGTCCTTCTCCTGGTTGGTTTTTGCCAACTTGACATAAGCTAGAACAATCTGGGAAGAAGAGCTTCAGTTGAGAAGATGCCTCCATCAGACTTACAGCAAATCTCTAGGGCATTTTGTTGATTAATGATTGATGTGGGAGAGCCTAGCGCATTGTCATTAGTGCTACCCCTGGGCAGGTGGTCCTGGGGATAAGACAGGAGGACATGCAATCCATGAAGCAGCCAGCAAGCAGCACCTTTCATGGTCTCTGCTTTAGTTTCTGCCTCTAGATTCCTGCTGTGGTTTCTCCTTGTGAAGGCCCATAACCTGTAAGCCAAATAAACCCTTTCCTCTGTTATTTTTGGCCAAGGTGTTTTATCATAGCAGTAGTAACCCTAAGTAGGAAAGTCCCAAATACAGTTGTTTATGTACACCATGCTTGAAAAGTATTTGGAAACACATGCTAGAGTAATTTCAAATTTGTATTGCTTGTGTTTTTTTCCTGAATGTTGTAAAGAATATGGTTATTCTTAAATTGCAGCTGACATATTTTTGGTTTTATTATTTTGTTAACATTCTCAATATGATTGGAAATAAGCTCCAAATTGATGTTAAAGTCCTCAAAGTAGCAAGAGTGTTAAAACTCTCTCTAATGGTCTGCTTTCTCCTTTCTCCTGACCCATATGTCTGCCTTAACCCCTCAGGTACTTACTTTGCTTATCAACGCAGCATACAAACCCAGCCGCGTCCTCCGTGAGCTCCAGCTGGACAAAGACTCTGTGTGGCACGGCTGTGGGGAAATCCTAAAGGCCAAGTGAGTAGAGGCCCTCACCCCTTCCTTGTTCTTGTTTGTTGTTCACAGGGCATGTAGCTTCTTAGTAGCACTAGATCATTCATGTTCCCAGAGCAGAGCTGCTATAACCATTTGTGCTTAAAACAAACAAACAAACAAACAAACAAAAAAAACCAGGCTAATTGTCCCAATTAATTCTAAGAAATAAAAACTTTAAGAAACTTAAATACAAGAACACTTTTATTAGAGTGAAGATATATAAAATTATGTTTAAAACTTCTGTGAAAATTTGTGAACATTTACTATTGCTTTCCGACTTGAACTTTTTTTGTGGGTAGATAGCAGTTGGCATGTCATTGTCCTCAAGCCAGACACTGATGGGGAATAAAGGCAGATTGAATGGAAAAGGTGCTTTTATAGTAGTTAGTAAAAGTAGTATTTCAAATTCTTCAAGCAGGAGACCAGAGCTTAGTGGTGGAGTGCTTCCCTAGCATGCTTGAGGCTCCCAGGATTCATCTGATGACTCAAACAAATGAATAAGTAAATGCATACATGCATACTTTCACATAGAACAGAAAGCTGGGGCTTTGTCTTGTTTAATACCTTAATTTTCATTTGTTGTCTCAAACTGAGAGTTGGAGAGACGGCTTAGCAGTTAAGTGAACTGGATGCCCTTCTGGAGATACTTGCCTTGTTAATTCCCAGAATCCATATAGCACCTTACATCTGTCTGTGACTCCAGTTCCATGAGGTCCAACACCATCACAGAGACATACCACGTAGGCAAAATACAAATTCACATAGAGTAAAAATAAATAAACCATTTAAAAAGGAAATTTCAAACTATTTTATACAAATAAAGCAGTTTCAGCCCGCTTCTGTTCGGTTTTTCTCAGAGTTGTCACTGGTGGAATAAATTTGGCATCTGATGTTCTCTAATTGTAGATATAAAGGAAAGAGTTACCGAGCTACTGTTGAGATAGTGAGAACAGCAGACCGAGTGACTGAATTCTGCCGGCAGACATGTATCAAACTGGAATGTTGTCCCAACCTCTTTGGTCCACGCATGGTTCTGGATACATGTTCTGAGAACTGCTCCGTCCTTACAAAGACCAAATACAGTGAGTGATGTTTTTCAGATGTGTTAGCCATAACATTGCCATGTTACCTCTTGCTGGGACATTCATGTTAGCAGAAGCACAAGCTTCTTCTGTAAAGGATTAGATGTTAGATTAACTATGGGTCATATGATCTCATTTATCATCTGTTCTTGATCTCTATATATGATCTGTTCTTGTTGGTTTTTGTATTTTATTTTTTAAAAATCTTTAAAAATGGAAGGACCAATGAGGAAATTTATTTTTACAGAAAATTATATTGGATTTTTATATTACTTTACGACATAACTAAAATTATCTCCTCTCCCCCCTTCCATCTCCCTCCCTCCCTCCCCCATGAGGTATTAGACTGAACCTAGGACTTCATGCTTGCTAGGCAAGCATCCTGTCTCCAGGCTACATCCCAAGCCCTCCTTTTCTTCGTGTGTGTGGACAGAGGGGTGGGAATGTTGGGGGGGTGGGTTGGGGGGCTTTGTTGTTTTGGTTTGGTTTTGGTTTGTTTTTGAAACAAGGTCTTAGCCCAGGTGTGTAGTACTGTGCCCAGCTCTTGTTCTGAAACAGCCTTCCTGTGTAGTCCTGACTGTCCACTTTACTCAGCCTTTCAGTTATAGGCACAGACCACTATGCCATATGTATTACAGGCATAGACCACTATGCCACCTGTGGTTTGTCTCTATAGTCTTAAACTTAAAGAAAATAACAAGTATTTAGAATAATCAAGCTTTTTAATCCTGAAAAAAAAAAGGCAACAAAAATAAAGTTGATGGACCTACTCTTTTTGTAACTGTTAAGAGGAAACTATAATCATTGAAGATTCTAATATTAAAGAGTAGCAAAATAAAGCAATGAGTTGAAACAGGATCTGGAAATAGAGTGGCATTTGCATGATCAAATTACTTTAACAAGGGTGACAAATAGTGAAGAAAGAGCTTAAGTTTAAGGTAGTCCCAGTAACCTGTATATCTAAACTCTCTGGCTCCTTCCTCATACAATATACAAATATCAACTTTAGACCTATCATAGATGCCTTTTGTGAAATCTAAAAGAAAGCAAGAGTTGTCTCCACACCTTAGGGCAAGCAAAGGTTTCTAGTGAGGACGCAGAAATACTGATGATAGCAGGACACATAAGCCAGGGAAGCTGTGGTTTTCAATATTGCCATTAAAGAGAAGACACCAAGCCATGTTATTGGGAAAATATGTTTAATGTGTGTGCAGCCAAGATTCCAGAACATTTTATGAATTTCCACAACTCTGTAATAAAAGGGGAAGTTTTGAGATGATGCTGAGATGATAGCTGCATGTCATTTGAATATACTACCATTGAATTGTATGCTTACAATAGTTAGTTGTAGTTCCATGAGTTTGAGTTTAAAATTTCTTTTCCCCCCTTGGAGAAGACTTTTTTTATTAATCAATTTTATTCGTTTACATTTCAAATGATATCCTCCTTTCTGGTTTCCCTTCCATAAATCCCCCATCCCACCCTGATCCTTGCCTCTATGAGGAGGGTGCTCCTCCACCCACTCACCGATTCCTGACTTCTCCTATACTGGGGCATCTAGCCTCCATAGGACCAAGGGCCTCTCCTCCCACTGATGCCAGACAAGGCCATCCTCTGCTACATATGAAGCTGGAGCCATGGGTCTCTCCATGTGTACTCTTTGGCTGGTGGTTTAGTCCCTGGGAGCTCTGGGTAGTCTGGTTAGTTGATATTGTTCTTCCTGTGGGGTTGCACATGTCTAGAATTAGTGTTGATGATTTCATGCAGACGTCACTGAAGCCAGTAAACAGTTGGCTACCAGGGGAATTGTGTCTGTGGATTTATCTCAAAAAGTAAAAAGCAAGTTACAACTCAGTGTTGTGCATTTGTGCAGTCTTGAATTCAGTCTACAGTGTCACAGTTTTTTTAAAATAAATTGAAAAGAAAACAGTTTTAAACAATTAATAAAAGGCTTGCACAAACATGGAAGAAAATACACAGATGTGCAGTGAGCACATGGGAGTGGCTCAGTGTAACTCGTTACTTGTGGAGTGGATGTTTGAGATTTGTAGAATCATGGATAGAACTTTGAGGTGTTACAGTAAGTGAAATAAATCAGACACACAAAGAAAATACTGAATATTCTCTATTCTGTGTGGAGGCTAAAGTCAGTAATAGAATAGTGCTTATCACAGCCTGGGAAGAGTGTGCAGGAGGTGGGAATGGAGAGGAGTTGACTGATGGGTACAGTCCTGCAGTAGGATTAAAGGGATACAGTTTTGCTCTTGTGTGTACACCTGTGTAGAGGCCCAGGACAGAGACCTGAGGAGGCTCAGGAATACTGTCCACACACTTTAAGACAAAAGCTTTTTGTTTTCTTGGAGATACCACTTAGATTGACTGGGTGGAAGGCTAACTTTTAGCAACATTTAATTTTATATTTTAAAATAGTAGAGAGGATTTCAGATGTTTCTAATACAAAATATATAAATGTTTAAAGTGAAATATTAAATTGTTTACTCTGATCTTATCATTACATATTATACACATACTGGAATGTCATGTTGTACCACATAAATTTATGGGTTTTTTAAGCTACAATGAGAAATTTCTATATACAAACATTAAATTGTTCAAGATATCTATCCTAAGGTCCAGCATTTTAATTATCAGATATTTGTGTAAAGCAGTGAAAACACACCTTGTGTAAGGAGTTAAAGAAATAGCTTTGTGGGGAGCTGGAGAGATGGCTCAGTGGTTAAGAGCACCGACTGCTCTTCCAGAGGTCCTGAGTTCAATTCTCAGCAACCACATGGTGGCTCACAACCATCTGTAATGGGATCTGGTGCCCTCTTCTGGTTTGTCTGAAGACAGCTACAGTGTACTCACATACATAAAATAAATAAATAAATCTTAAAAAAAGAAAGAGAGAGAAAGAAAGGAAGGAAGGAAGGAAGAAAGAAAGAGAGAGAGAAAAGAGATAGCTTTGTAGATAAAAGCACTTACTGCTCCTGCAAAGAACCTGAGTTGTTCATTACAACTTTAATTACACTCAAAATCTGGATATAGCCCAAGTGCTCATTAACAGTGAAACAGATGAATGGGTACCTCTATACAATAGAAACCTACTTACCAACATACAGAAGAGATGAGACTAAAGTAAATCACACTGCATGAAAAAAGCAGTTTATAAAGCAGTGCCCAATGCACAGTTCTGCGAAGAGCATTCTGCAGAGAGGTTCATCTGCAGTGATGGGAATTGGAAGTGGTTGCTCTGCAGTGAGGGATTGGGGCCCTGAGAACTTTATATCAATGGATATGTTCTCTGCCTCGACAGATCCCGGATTGCTTACATTTCTACATGTTGGTACAAATCAAATTATGTATTTCTCTGTTTATTCTAATGTATGGAATTTAAACTGCAAATGTATACCATTTTCTGCTGTGGTAGTAGAATCCTGTGGTTTTAAGGTACATAACAATAATTAAGCTACTTTTTTTTCCTTCTTTTTGATCATTTATATTTAGCACACTATTATGGAAAGAAGAAAAATAAAAGAATTGGGAGGCCCCCCGGTGGACATAGTAATTTATCTTCTGCCTTGAAAAAAAGCAGTAAGAGGAGAAAAAGGCGGAAAAATATTTTTGTTCATAAGAAGAAACGCTCTTCTGCATCTGTTGACAATACACCAGTGGGCTCACCCCAGGTATAAGATCTGTGACACATCTTCCTTTCTAGGGGCCAAATGATCTCTGCTTTATAGTCTGTACACATAGTACCTATCCATCTTTTTAACTCCAATTTCTGTCAGTAGATTGTTTTGTACCAGTGACTGGTTTGTCCTGGGTTAAAGAGAGGTTTCTTTCCTTTTCCTCTAGGGAAGTGGGGGTGAAGATGAGGAGGATGCAGATGAAGGAGATGATGACTCCCTAACTGAGGGCAGTACATCCGAGCATCAGGAGGAGTTACAGGAAGAGTCTGAAGTGTCAGAAAAAAAATCATGCTCCTCTTCTCCCACCCAGAATGACACGCCCACCCCATTGCCCCCAGACACACAGACCAATAAAAGAGACGCCCAGACTTCCTCACTCTCAGATGATGAAAATAAACCTCCTTCACCAAAGGTACCATGTAAAAAGAATTTCTTCTCACAGTGTCCTCTCATCTCTCTCTGTCACTGTGTGTGGTGCCAGCATTCCACTTCTTTACATATACACTTAGGAGGAATTTCTAGGACCATTTTAAAGTGAGCCTGGGGCTGGAAAGAGGGCTCAGCAGTTGGGAAAACTCTTGTTCTTCTAGAGGACTCCAGTTAGGTTCTCAGCACCCATGGAAGGTGTCCCACAAAACTGCCTGCAGATTCAGTTCTGACGTCCTCTTCTGGCCCCTGTGGGCACAGCATGGGTGTGCACACCTGAGTGTGTGCATGCACATGCATACATATAAACACAAGTAAATTAAAAGTTAGTAAAGTGATCCTCAAAGTTGTGATCTTCATGAGCTGCAAACATTATTTGGAGATTGTTAATGAAGGGGCATTCTCAGAGAAGCTGCTTGTTTTAAGTAGAAGAAAAAAGTTTCATTGCTAGTTTATTTATAGCTTGCCATTTGGTTTAAGGAAAAGTGTTTATTTTCTAGAAACAAATCATTTACCCATTTAATTCTCTCATTCAGCTGTCTTGTTTAGCAGTTTACTATGTACATAAATGTACATTGCAAGACCTAAATAACACTTAACAGCTATTACAGTTAACTCACTGTTGTTGTAGTAATTATTTAAAAACAGCCGCTGGTCAAACCGACTGTCTAGGCTACAGAGTCTCTGCCTAGCTCAGCTGCCATGTTCTGAGGCCATGAGGCCACGTGCGTGCTGCAGCTAGAATCGACCAACCAGAAACACCAGCCCTGCCACCCACGAGACATCAGTGTGGAGATGGCTCTGCCAATCTTCCACGCTATCTCTGCAAGACTGGGCATTGCCCAGACCATCCCACCAACCACATGGGCCCAGTAAGAAAATGAGACTCTGATGCTTAAATTATCCAAAGGCTTATATATTTAGTAATGATCAATAACAAGATGCCCTTACAATCAGAGGTGTAACCCAGTACCCAACCTAGATATACCAATTCCCTTTGACTGCTACAGACAAGGGAACATCAGCCTCCATGTCCCTCTCTCTCATTCTCCGTCTCCCTCTTAGCTCTTCCTCTTCCTTCTCTTCTTCCTCTCTTTCCTCCTCCTCTCCTCTCTTTACTCCTCCCACCTTAGCTTCCCCCTACACACTGTTTTAGAGCTGGCAGAGTGCTTGCCTGGCATGCACGAAACCCTAGGTTCAGTCCTTAGTACAGCATAAAGTGAGGTACAGCGTCATTCATGTTTCTGTAATCCCAGTGCTTGGGAGGTGGGCCAAGAGACCCCTCTAAAAAAAACCAAAATTACCATTTTAAACAGGGCTTTTTAAGTGTCCCATTAACAGGAGCAATAAAAGATTTATTTTTCATGTTCTCATTGGAAATACCATTTGCTCTAGCATTCTACCAGAGAATAGCTAAGAACATCCAGAAACACATGTGGAACATAAATAAATAAGATAAAATTTGTATTATAAATTTCCCAAGTAACTAATGCATGTGAGCCTCTTGTCTTTTTTGCTAGAAAAAAATCAGTCTGAAAGAGAATAACTGGAGTGGGGAATGTCAGTCTTACAACTTCTTTGAATACTGCTGTGAAGAGTATTTAATTTCTTTGGGAGACATTTTTAAAATATATGAGTTCTTATACTACTTGGTTTGATCTCATTCTTGGGAATGAAGGAAATAAGGATTGAAGTTGATGAAAGGCTTCACCTGGACAGCAACCCCCTGAAGTGGAGTGTGGCTGACGTTGTGCGGTTCATCAGGTCCACTGACTGTGCTCCGTTGGCAAGAATATTCCTTGATCAGGTAATCACAGATAGTATAATCTGTAATAACAATGTCTCTTTGATATAGCATTGTGCATATTATAAGCAAAAATTACAAGTTTTAGGAAAAAAGACTTGTTCTCTTTTGTTACTTACAACCTACAACACAAGGGTATGGCTGTGTTTCCTCAGAATCTAAGTCTTTCCTCTAAGTGACTTAAATTCAAGCATGTATTAATTGATCTCATCTTTAAAAAAATAGTGATTTGCTGCTTTTTAAAAAAAGTATCATCTCGAATAGGCTGTAGAGTGATGACAGTTTTAATGCAGGTATGGTGAAATACGAATAGTCATGGCGGACAGAAGATGCATAATGACTTTGAGGCCAGTCTGAGCTACACAGTGAGACCATGTCTCAAAAATAAAACATGCCCTATCATCTTTGAATTCTTTTATAAATTTTACAAGGTAGTAGAACATTAAAGTTTTAGTTAGTATTTTCAGATAGTTTTAGATTTAGATAGAGTGCTTTAAAAGTATTTCCTTTTCATAATTAATTATTAGTTACAGGGCTCCCTAGATACTGACTTTCTATTGAGCAGAATCTGTAGATTGGAGTATCAAGGTTGGTAAATTTATTACCAATTCTGAAGGCTTCTCAGGGTGGCAGACTACCACTCTTTTCAAAGGGAAAGGTAGTAGGGGAGGCACAGAACTGTAGTTGTGACGGTTGGTGCAAGTAGAGTGTTGTGAAGGAGTCTCATTTGTGTGCACATCACGGCCTTTGTTCTTTATCCTCAACAGGAAATTGATGGGCAGGCCCTTCTGCTTCTTACCCTTCCCACTGTTCAAGAGTGCATGGACTTAAAGCTGGGCCCCGCCATCAAGCTCTGCCATCACATAGAGAGAATCAAGTTTGCTTTTTATGAGCAGTTTGCCAACTGAGAAGGACAAGCAGACTGAGCTGAGTCTTTGAAGCACAGTGCAGCAAACCCTTTGCCCTGCTCTACAGGGGGCTGCAGTAGTCCTGGGCTGTCAGCCTGCAAGTGTTGGCTTGCTATCTTTGCACTTTCAGGGAAGGAGGACCCACACTGAGGAAGCAAAACAGCACAAAAATGGCTCTCCTACAGTGCAAATATGGACTTCTGTTTAGAAGATTCCAGTTTAAAAAAACATTGTGAGAAAACCATAAAAGTCTGAATTACCATTAATGGGACCTGAAACAAAGAATGATGGTGACAGCTGGGCCGCACCAATGTTGTTGTTTTCATTCTGTTTCTTCCCTCTGTAGATTGAACTCTGTTCTCTGCTTTCTCTTTCTTGAAAAGAGAGGACATAAGCTTTAAGTCAGCACTGGTTTGGGACTGTGCCTAAGGCACGTCAGTGCTTCATTGTTGTTGTGTTTTTAAGCTTTTTTAAATTAAAGCAGTTCATTTTGGGGATAATTAAGTGGCTCTAGGGTTTTGAATGTATAGTCACACTTTGATCCATTTTAAAATCTATTCTTAGGAGTTCCTTTGTTTACTACCTCTGTTGATGACTGCGCTTACAGCCATGAGTGACATTTTTTGTATGATGCCATTTTTAAGCTGAATGCTAAAACTATGACAGAAATTAGAGAAGGCACTGCCTGCTTTCTTAAAGATATCATGTCGGCACTTATACCACCAGTCCCCTAACCAGTTTGTCCTAAGAATTCTACTGTTGTGTCCTCCATCATGACCAGGTTTTAGCCACCATCATTTAGTGGCTTTACAAAGACCAATGGGTATTTCAGCTTAATTACTCTCTCCCTATCAGTTATGAAAGGTATTTAAGTGGTTTTTATGTTTATTTTTCTGTAGAGTTGTTTAACTACCTCTGTTTCATTTCTGGAGTTTCTACTCTCAGTGAAAATCAGTGTGGGTTCTTTGAACCTACTGTCGAGCCCATTCTTCTGGTTTTCTAGGTATGTCCAAGTAGACACATAGCAGAGAAATGTGTCTTTGGGTATGGCACAAAGTATAAAGTTCTTCCTTAATAGTGTCCTTGGTTATGAGTACTGAGAGGTAGTAGTTAAGAGTCTATGACCACGCTACCCCAAATATCCCCGATCTTATCTCCTCTGGAAAGCTAAGCAGGGCCTGGTTGGTACTTGGATGGGAAAGGTGGTTAAGGAGTCTGGAAATCTCTGTCTAGCCACGTTTATGCCTGTCTTCAGTTAAACCAATTTAAATTGAATGTAATTACAATCTGAAGAGTCCCACTCAGTAGCTCATACTTTTGAAGTTTTGTTTTTTTTTTTAATTAAACTCAAGTTGACGTGAAGCTCCAGGTGAATTTTCACTTACAATGGTGTTGTTAGCTATTATAGAATAGCACGTGCTATGCTACAGCCATGAGTAAGGAAAGACATGCATACACAGTTGCCTCCTTAATGTTTTCCTTGTTGATTATTTATTTATTTATTTATTTTTGATTACCCTAATCCCTACAAATTTATACCCTAAGCATTTTTCCTCAAGAATTGAAAATGTTTTAAAACTGCAAACTGAGTAAATTCTGAACAAGTATACAAATATAAGGTAATACTATTACAAATTTAAATTGTGATTTTTTTTTTCTTTTCTCACCTCAGCCCCCACCTGTTTTTATGGACACTGGAAAAATCTGTAGTCTGCTTCTCTGCTTCATAGGATAACCATCTAACCAAGTCTTAAAGCAGTAGCTCTTCACATAGGTTACCAACAGGAATATCTGGGAAGAAGCTTCATTGAAGTAATGGTTCATTTATTTCAGCTTACTTAGAAATCCATCTTCTAAAAACATGATTCTTTCATGCCATGGAGAGAAGCAGACATGATACTACAGTACCGGGAGTCAGACATGTCATGGCTCTCTTCATAGAATCTCCTGAGACCACGGGAGTTGAGTCACCGATACAAAGGGGAGTCTTGTGAGGACATAAAACCTATGACTGTAGGATCTCACATTGTTACCTTAGTAAAATGAAAGGTGATAGCAATGACTGTAATTTACCTCTCTTCTTGACTCAGATCACAGAATGTAGAACTATCAGAGATGACAGGTATCTATCGTGCATGAAAGGTGAAACACATGACCCAAGCCATGAGTAGGGCTGGGGGTGGGGTGGTACCATAATTATTCAGTCTCTGCTTTCTCCTATAGAAAGACTAGCCATGAGTTAGACAAGAGGAGGGCTTCTCTAAATATTTTTTGCACTCCTATTGGGATACAGTGTACTTCAAAGATTATCTACCCCTATCCCTCCTCACACTTTAGAGGATGATTATATGAGAATTTTGCAGAAGACTTTTTTTAGTACAAAATTCTAATCCCAAACTGACTATGGTGTTATATACCTTTAATCCCAGTACTTGGGAAGAGGAAACAAGGATCAGAAGTTTAAGATCAACCTCAGCTACATAGTGAATTCTAGGCTAGCCTGGATTATATGAGACCCTGCAATTTATTAAAAATTGTTTTAATTTCATGTATCTATCAAAGATGCAGGGGTTAGGCTGGGTAGCAGTGATGGTTCATTTATGATGCTGGGATGTTTTAAGTTTTGATAATAGCTTGTATTGTTGGGGTAAGTTGTTTGTATGTTGCACATTTGTATGTGAAATCCGTTTCCGAGACAGCTAACCTCAAGATGTCTAGAGGTGTGCTGTAAGGAGGCTGTGTGTCTGGAGTTCACCTGCAGTTGTTCTCATAGCTTGCCTGCAGTCACGTTTTTTGTGATTCATCTTTAACTTGGGTTGACAAACTTAGAAATACATGAACGGACTATATTGTCCTAGACCTGAAAATTTAACTGATCAAAACTAGACTTTACAGCTGTATTTGTCTTTTAGGGAAACCTTCAGCTGTGCATATTGGCTCTGATATTTTGACTATATCTGCTGATTTCCTTTGTGAAACATCTTTATCCTTTTTAAATATAAAGGATGCATTAATGAAGCCTTTTAATTACATCTTTAGCCTTTCTTTAGCAGTATATGCCACTCCCTGTTTTTATAATACAAGTATAAGAAGGGTACTAGCCAAGCTCTGGAAATGAAGATCTTAGTAAATATTTATTGAATTTTAATAGAGGCAGGCATAGAAAACCAGTTTAGAATTTGACCTTTGTATGCCTCTTCGGGAAATAAAAGTATTTTCACTGTGAGGGAAAGGGCATTAGACCAAAGCTTCCTGAGGACTTGAATGCATTTTACATGCTCTTCAGAACCACTTTAGTACTAATGTGAAGCCTGAAGAAGGTAGATAGGACTGAAAACATCTCACCCCTCTCAAGCCAACATTGTTTCCAAGAGACACAGAATATCAGAGAGTCTAAATGAAAGGTAATAGCAGTGTAAAAACTATTGTAAAATCAGGGAAACTGTCATTGGGACTTACTTTTAGTTGGCACCTCTCACCAGAACTTACATTGAAGAGATCCTTGTCCAGTTTGAGTGATTGCCAACAGTGCTGGGAGAGACCTTAGACTGTGGAAATAACACTGAGTTTGAACTCAACTTATATACTGGGAATATTCCATATGTGCAAAACCACACAAATTCTTGCGTTGTTCTTACGAAGAGGACTATGTTGTTCTTATGAAGTGAAGAAGCAAAGTAGAGAACTTGGGCAGACAAGATACTCCCTTTGTAAATTTGGATATCTCTGGTCCTAGAACCTTTGTAAGTTCTGTGTCTCGTGACCATGATACTGGCTCAGAGACTCTGTAAGGACAGAGCTTCCTGTATGACTAAGAAGTAATGGTCACTTTCCTGCCATTGGCTTTATTTATCTTAAATGTTTTATTTACGAACTTTGATGATTGATTGCTTTGTATGAGAATGGATGTACTTGGGGAATTTGAATTTATTCTAATAAGCTACCTATTGACCTGGAGTTTCGTTCTAAGAATTCTAAACTCAAAGTCCACTCATTTGGGGTTGTTTTCCTTAGTGCTTGTCTTCAGCCACATAGGTGACTTTGCTCTGGGAACAGCCTTAAGTAGGAGGCACACAGATAGTAGGGGTTAATGCAGCGCATATTGATTTGCTTGCTGCTGTGTTTAAGAAGTCAAAATTTCACAAGAACCAGCAAAACCAGGGTGAAGGTTTATAGGAGAGGTAGGAAGATTTTTAAAAAGCAGGTTTAAAACTCTCATAATGCTTTTTCTGACGAGTCTGGTGTGGTAGGTACTATGGCCTACCATGATGGAGTGTTGTGAAAGAGGGACAGGCAACAGAGTCACCAGACAGTAAAGTGCAGAATGGAGCCATGGGGGAGGGGGAGGAAGGAGAGGGAGGGAGGGAGGGAGGGAAGGAACTTGTGTGAGAGAGGAACTGCTCTCAGTGTGTGGAAACTCAGGCAGAAGGGTTCCTATATGGCTCATTCTGTCTAACTATGTCTAGCTTGGCAGAATTGAGGAGGTCACAACTCAAGTCACAATGCAGATGATTAGCAGAGGCTACAGAAGTTTACAAAGCTTAGGCTGAGGTGAAGCATGCAGTCTCTAGTCCTCTTGTGAGATTCTCTGGGGTTTAAGTGCTCGTGTTTTCCTCCCACCTTCCTCCTTTTTGTGGTTGAATGTTCCCTAAAGACAATCAGGGGCTTGCCAGTGGGACTCCAGGCTGCTTCTAGCACCATCCTTAGCCCTCTCTCCAATACTCTCTCTTTGGAAGTAATGCACTTTGTTTAATGTATTTTGCCTTTTAAACAAAACAAAACAAGTTGCTTGTTTGGAACAAAATGAGATGCTTTTGGCACTGTACCATTCCTGCTTGCTGTCTTTCCTCTTAATTTAAAATTTTTATGCATTGAAGACAAAGTACACTTAAAGAGAAATATGCACAAGAATGCCTATTAAAATAACTTCCATCAAGTTTGATGGTATAATTTTAAAGGATTAAAAACAACAAAACTATTTTGAATGAATATATGTGTGCTTTTCTTTCTTTTTGGCAAATAAGTTTATAGTAAACTTGTGATATGACAGTTTTAAGTGGTTATGAGAAAGACAGGTATTAATCTAACTTCATTTGTACTAACTTTACAGTTAAGAAAGGCTTTTAGCTAGAGTACATTCTTCCAAACTCTTAGTAGGGCCTCAGAGAATCATTTCTGAAATGAGTAGGAAAGGCCCTTTCTACTTAAATAAAATTCTAGAAGTTAGCCCAATACCCGCCCCTTGGTGTCTTATCTTTCCCTCCCGATTTTAGATACTTTTTGTTTTGTTTCATTTTGTTTGTTGTTTTTCAAATTACTAAGAAGAGATGGGGTGAGCAGGATCCTTCCCACTCCCCAGGGCCTGGGAATTCTGTTCACAAATTCTGAAGACTCCACAGGCCTGAGAGCCATCCACACCTGACTGTGTAGAGCAGTGTCACACCTGAGTGTGCAGAGCAGTGTCACACTTGAGTGTGCAGAGCAGTGTCACATCTGACTCTTCAGAGCGGTGTCACATCTGAGTGTACAGAATGGTGTCACACCTGACTGCAGAGCGGTGTCACACCTGACTGCAGAGCAGTGTCACACCTGAGTGTGCAGAGCAGTGTCACACCTGAGTGTGCAGAGCAGTGTCACACCTGAGTGTGTAGAATGGTGTCACACCTGACTGCAGAGCAGTGTCACATCTGAGTGTGCAGAGTGGTGTCACATCTGACTCTTCAGAGCGGTGTCACACCCTGACTGTGCAGAGCAGTGTCACATCTGAGTGTGAGAGCAGTGTCACACGTCTGAGTGTGCAGAGCGGTGTCACATCTGACTGTTCAGAGTGGTGTCACACCTGACTGCAGAGCAGTATCACGTCTAAGTGTGCAGAGCAGTGTCACACCTGTGTATGCAGAGCAATGCCACACGTGTACAGAGCTGTGTTTCTCCCAGACTCCATTTGTCAGCTGAATGTGCAGGTTTTTCATGAACTCTGTGTCTTCAAGCAACTAGTAATCCTGTGCCCAACCACGGCCTCTCTTGCTTTAAGACAAGAACATGAGCTGTAACTGCTGAGCACTTTGTAAGGTCCTTGAACTTAAAGGGAATGATGGGATCTTACATTTCCTTTATCTATTCCATTTATTTTCCCAGTCTTTTTCAATAAATTTTTAAATAAATTTAAAGTGTATAAGTTAAAATTCAGGTAAATTTACATTTGTTCTGTGCCAAGTCTGTTGGATTCAAGAGTGAATCAAGACTAGCTCTACCTTCAGGAATCACATACCCAGGAGAGAGACCTAGCTGTCTAATCTAACATACATATAGCTGAACGTACTGGTGGACAGGCATACACAGGAAGGTGACAGTGCAGTGGAGATGGGCAGCAGCTCGTGGGGCAGGGATGGGAACAGCATCCATACACCTAGAACACTGTATGGAGATAGAGCTGTATGAGTAGACTGTAGAGAAAGACTGCAGAACTGCCTTTCCCCTGAGATAGAGTCCATATTCATGTTCACCAAAAAAAAAAAAAAAAAAAATCTTTGGAAAGCATTTAGTCGTCTTTAATAATTAGAACTTCTTGAGGAAATTCTCTAGAGTTAGTATTTATTGTTCAACAAAGACAGCTTGGTATAGGTTGGACCTGTACCATGTACACGTCCACTAACATGCAGCAGAAAAGTCAGAGCTCTGTGGCACCAATAAGAGGCATGTAGAGAGACAGCAGAGATATCTAGGGGCCTGGGTTGTAAGACAAACTCAAATGGGAGTCTGTCTGCACACTGGTGTTTTGGAGGAAAAAAATAAAATCAGACTGGGTGTGGTGGCATATGCCTTTAGACAAAGACAGGCAGATCCTGGTCTAGTAATGAGTTCCAGATGCTGTCTCAAAACAAAATTCATTCTATTTGTAGTTGTGTCCATCTCATAAGTGAACAGAGCAGGGACTTGTGCATGTGTCTTTGCACTTAAACTCATCATTTTTATAAAGTGAAAAGTGGCTGGATTGAAGTAACCATTTAAAGCGGGGGAGGGGAATCAAGCGTAATGGCACTGAACTGCAGTCCTAGCTACCTCGGGGCTGAGGTGGAAAGATGATTTGAGTGCAAAAGTTCAAATTAGCCTGGACAATTCAACAAGACCGAATCTCGAACAAAACAGCAAAATCAGACTGTGGTGTCATAGGCCTATAATTCCAACACTTAGAGTGTCCGAGCATGAAGATCAGGAGTTCAAGGCCATCCTTGATTTATAGGTCCTTGTTTAAAGTTTGAGGACAGCTTGGGCTACACAAGTGCCTGTTTAGGAAAACAAAAACAGCAACAAACAAGCCTGGGCTACACAAGTGCCTGTTTAGGAAAACAAAAACAGCAACAAACAACAACAACAAAAAACAGTATGTTTGGCGGACAGGGATTCACCTTGAAGCTTTGATTAATAACTGACTCCTCTGGCTTTTGTCCATGAAAGTAGAACATTCAATCTCTGGCGTGGGAAGAAGACTCAGACATCTGAGATTGCTGTAAACACTGTGCTTTAGCGTAATGCTGCTGCAGGTTCTAGGCTCCACTTCTGAAGTAGTGAACCGAATCTAAGGGAACAATGTAGGAGTATTCTTAGGAAATTGTCCAGGGCATAAAAGATTTACCTTGGAGGAGAAAGAGATTTAACGACAGACTACATCTCTGTCCTTGCTCTCATGACCTAGAACACAGGGCTTTGGTGATTCCCCTCACAAAGCCTGGCTCACCTGCTCTATCTACCTGCAGATTCCCCTCCAGCCCCGCCCCTAGCCCTGGCTAGAGCCCCGCCCCAGAGGGAATCGAGGCCCGCCTCACGCCTGGCTCGACCAATCAAGCTCTACGATCTCGGACGTCGGGTTACGCGCGGCGCGGAGGCGACCGCGGGCTGAGGTACCGGCACCCAGCTCCGGGTCCCGGGTCGCGGCTGGGCAGCGCGGCCCGGGCTGCAGCGAGGCCGGCGGCCCCTCGCGCCCTCCCGCCAGGCCGCCATGCAAGGCCCGGGAGGGAACGTGAGCCGCGGATTGCCGGGCGGCCCGGCCTCCACGGTCGCGTCCGGGGCGGGCCGCTGTGAGAGCGGCGCGCTCATGCACAGTTTCGGCATCTTCCTGCAGGGGCTGCTCGGCGTCGTGGCCTTCAGCACATTGATGCGTGAGTCCGGGACCCCAGCCCCTCCCCGTCCCCACGTCGTCAGCCGCAGCCCCAGCCCCAGCCCCACCCCGGGGACCCTCCCGCCCTTAGAGTTCCGGCCTGGGCTCCGGGCCCTTGGGCTGCGGTGCCTCCCTCTCCCGCG
Organism: Rhabdomys pumilio; assembly: GCA_030674055.1. Lineage (NCBI taxonomy): Eukaryota > Metazoa > Chordata > Mammalia > Rodentia > Muridae > Rhabdomys > Rhabdomys pumilio. The sequence goes on along the minus strand of JANHMN010000001.1, from coordinate 180,449,345 downwards.
AGACCGTGCCTGGCATTCGAGACTTGAAGGGAGTCCCGGACCCTCACAGTTCTGGGCTTAGAGCTGCAGCTTTTGGCCAGGAGTGACCCTGTCCCTCACCACTTTACACCTGTCTCTTGTCATATGCCAGCCCTGTCTGGCGCTCTCCCTCTTTGCCATCGCAAATTAAGGTTACAGTATGGACTGAGAATCGCCCCCAAAGATAGCACCATTCTCAGCTCCTTCTTAGAGGCTCTTCGTAGCCTCCGTCTCCTTGGCTCTTAGACCCCCACATCCTTAAGTGTCTACTAGCCTAATGCTGGACTCCTCTGAGCCTTCACTCCCAGTATTTGCCCTCTATGTTGGGTGTGTGGATACGCACCCACACCCACCTGTGGTGTTAGGGCAGTGCGGTCGGTGATCCCACATTGCCGCGCGACCCCCAGTCCTACTCCCTCTATTGTTCAGGGAAGATCTCTGACTGCCGCGGTGCCCACATCTCACTCACATCTCCTTTTTCACCTGTTCAGCTCTATCCCGAGCTTTCCTAACTAAGTTATATCTGAAGTTTCCCCTTGCTGTTCTTCCAAACCACGTTTGTTATTTACATTTTTTAAATTTCCTCTTTTTTTTTCGTGAAACTCTTGACAACCTGGTTGGCTTGATGGAGGAGGCTTCGAGGCTCTGGGGAAGGTCTCAGAATCTCCATGCTAAGTTGCCAGAGACACTTACTAGGGAGTTTTATAATAAAGAAGGAAGTTGCAGATGGCCCTTGTTGTCCAATGGGGGCTGGTGTAAGGACCATGTTTGCCCTCGGGTTGGGAGAATGAGCTGTTTCTCCGATGGGCGTGCGCGCACATGAGAGAGAGAGAGAACACACACACACACACACGCACATAGACCTGAGAATGTCCCTGTGATGTGTTAGAGAGGAAGAGAGGAGTTACAACTAAGCTAATGTATAGAGACATTAATTCCAAAACTGACTTGTTTTCAAAACTGTGCTCTGTGGGCAGAATGGGGAGTTCCAGCAAGGGGGCGGGGGTGTCCTGCTGCAGCTCTGAATGCAGATGTAGGGTTATCCTTGCTTATTTATAACAAGAGGTTTCTTTGGGCAAACTCGCCCAGGCTTCAAGTGACCCTGGATAGCCCCTGATTCTGGCCATTATTTCTTTATGGCTGCTTGGCTTTGAACAAGAAGTGCCCAACTAGCCATGTGGTTGCCACTGTTTCTTTTCTATCCCTACTTGTGTTGCCATTGTCTCTGCTGAACCAGTTCTTAGTTGTTTTCACAGTGGTAGTTTTTGACACCTTAGCTGGAATCAGTTGCCCACAGGTGCATATTCTAGTGGGCATGTGTTTTCACAATACTGTAATGGGCTTCTCTTTCTCACTCTTCTCTCCCCCAGCCACTGTCCTTTTCAAGAAACTATAGGTTTCATTTTTATTATGCAAAACCTGGGATTTTGTACTGTGGAGCTGGCTGTTCTCATTGGTTTGATTGGTACTGTTGGTTCGGTGTGACCCCTAGGGCTCACTTGTGATTCAGAGAGGGACATGTGATTATGTCAGGACAGAGTTGCTCACAGATGACAATTGTCAGGGTGGATTTGTTCAGAGTGGTAGTACTGGCCCTGCAAGTCTTTGGGGACACTCACTTCCTCACTTAGTCTTTAGTGTGAGTTTATGCACAGACTCCAGGGTTGCTAGGACTTTCTGTGAGCACATACAAAGTAAGAAAGTTGATTCCTGTTCAGGGGAAAGCTCACTGTGAAAGGGCTTTGTGAACATGGCAGAAGGCCCTGGGAATGTGAGAGGTAGTGTTAAGTAGGAGAGATGGGACTCTGAAACTGGGTCTATCCTGGACACAGAAAGTAGATAGAGCAAGCCAAGACGACAGGGCTTTTGTACTAGATCAGAAGACCTCCTGGGCTATACCCATTTAAGAAGTACCTTTCATATGGCTTAGATTTCTTGGTCCTATTGAAACAGAACTATGAGGCTTTTCCCTTTTGAATAGCCAGGAAGAGGGAGGAATTCTTAAGGGGCTGCCTGATACTTTTGGACTAGGTTTTTGCAGCGGAAGCACATCTGGCAGCTGTCAGGCTCTGTCTTCCTGGTCACAGAATGTGTCTGGCTGAGCTGCTAGAGTCGGGGGCCAGCTTTCTGGGCCAGAGCCCAACTGGAAGTCCCTGAAGAAGTGGGGGCAGGGGAGCACCTTCCTTTGGCAGTCCCATCTTTATGGTCCTGAGGCACATTTTAAATGCCTTTCAGATTTTTCTGGACAATGTGAACTAACAGTGCCTGTACTCTTTTAGGTGTTCTCCTTCCTGGTACCCTGTCCCTTGAGGCAGTAGAGTCAGTGCCTCTTTTGGGTCCTATCCCAGTTCTGACTACAGAGACTCTTTAGTTTTCCTGCTGGACCTGTTCTTGCTGTAGTATAATAGACCCATGTCTGTGACTGACAGACTGAGGTCTTTTACCTTTACATTCCTGGTTTCAGTGGATCTGTGTTTATTCTTCTTTCCCTAGGCAAAAATCACTTTCTCCTCATTGCTGTGTTTTCTACTCTTGTGTGTATGGGTGTAGTAGAAGAATTTGAATATTATCTTAATATCACCTGGGGAAAATTTGGGTTCTCACAAGTATTTCTTCCCCTGATACTCTGATAGATGCCTTGTGCTACATCTGGAAGTTGTACACTGACTCAGACTAGATGATTAAGGGCATCTATGCCAAACCCTGTGTGTATCCTGTTCTTCTTGCTATCTTTATAAGCATGTAGACTGTTGGAGACCACCAGCCACTAGTATATGCATGGGCAGCACCACTTTGGGAATTAAATACGTGTACTTCCCAGAGCTGTCAGCTAAGGAGCCCCCTGTACAAGGAATGCCCAGCAGACTCAAGCCAGATTATCAAGTTTCTAGCCACTCTGAGTTTTCTGAGACGTTATGAAACTGACTGGGCATCTATATAGAAACTTTTAAGTCAGAGACTTTGTCATGATCTGCCTGCCAAACAGTTCTTGTTTGGTGTCTCTGTTTCTAGTCCATGGCATGTCACTTAGAGTTGTAGCAGAACATAGCTGAGCAGCCTGAAGCTTGGCAAACTATTCCAGTGTCAGAGAGTCACCCAGCTGTCAGCCAGAGGTTGGCATTGGACTGTGTGCGTTAGCATTTGGGGTGTTTACTCTCAGGACTTGTGAGTGCAGAGCAAATTCAAGCTTCCTTCAGGCAAGGTTCTGAGCTTAATTATGGACTGAGTTGGTTTTTAACAAAACAAGCATTTTGATAGCTGAGTAAATCTGCCTGTGTGTTTTCACGTCACAGATAAGGGGCCTCTCGAGCTGGTGGAAATGAATCTGTGTGGTACCAACAAGGTACTTACTACTATTAAGAAGTAGCTTTTTTCTGTGACCCAAAGCAAAATCACAAACCAGTCTACTCAACTTTGATGTCTTACTCTCAGATAAGGCTGTGTGGAACTTTTACTCCCACAGAGCTGACCTCCCTGTGTGCTCCTTGTACACAGAGTTGGCACAGTGTTTCTCGTGATCACCTCTCTGGATCCCATCACAATTTCATCTTTAAGAATGTCAGAAAAGCAAATGCCTGCCTGCTAACTAGTTTCATAAGTCCACATTTTGTCAAGCTTTCTCTCTCTGTGACTTTCTTTTTCTGAGCCTTTTGAAAAAAAGATGCAATCATTACCATGCCTTATCTTTCAGTACTTTAGCTTCCTTCTAAGATAAGGACACTCCTCTGTGTAACACCTAAAAAGATTCATAACCCCAAATGGTGGATCTCTGCGTTCAAGGCCAGCCTGTTCTATAGAGTGAGTTCCAGAACAGCCAGGGCCACACATAGAAACCCTGTCTAGAAAAACCAACCCCAAAAGAAAACAAATAAACAAGCAAAACCCTCTGTATAACCATCTGATATCCATTGTGTGTTTACATTTTCCCAAATGCCGTCTATTTTATAGCTAGAATTTTTAAAAACTGACTCAACAGAGGGCCATACATTGTGCTTGGTTCAGGCCTTGCTGTTGCATTGCTAGAACTGAACCTGGGCCTCTCCATGGTAGGCTAGTGTCCTCCACTTGGCTCTATCTCCAGCCCCACTTTAGTTTTTAATGACATTGGCCTTTGGAAGAATCCTGCTTGGTAACTATAAAGTGGCCACATTTTACAGGTCTCTAGGCATATCCTTGGGGGTCTGTGGGGTGTCATTGACCCCAGTGTTTCCTCAGTGTGGAACAGTTAAAGTCATATAACCTTTAAGAGGTGCTTTGTGCTCCTAATAATGTCAGGAGGCTGTAGCTCTTAGAAAAGGCAAGTCCTTGATTGAGTGTTGGCACACACCTTTAGTCCCAGCACTGGGTAGGCAGAGGCAGGTGGATTTCTTTTGAGGCCAGCCTGGTCTATATAGTGGTTTCTAGGACAGCCAGGGCCACTAAAGAAACCCTGTATCAAACCAAAAAATAGAAAGAGAAAGGCCAGTTACTTCTTGGCATGAATAGGAAGATTTCTCACTTTTCCCTTATAAAAGTATTTTTCTCACTCTGTTGCTTTAAAAACGAGCAAAAGCCCTGCTCCTTGGTAACCTTTCACCTAGAAGTTACTTCCTCAGTGGGAGCTAGACTGTAAGGCAGTAAAGGCTGAACTCTCTAGGCCTGGCACCCAGCACTTAGCCTTTCCTCTCCCTGTGGAAAGGAAGGACATTCCTTTTTCTCTCCTGTGCTGTGGCTGATGTTAGCTTGCTGGCTCTGGGTGTTCATGTTCAAAAGACCTGGATTTTTAGATATTTATTTATTTGATAGCTTTTGTCCAAATGGCATTCTGCTGCTTTATTTATAGTAAAAGTTTATTAATTTGGAGTTTTATGAATCTGAATTGTAGAATAACTTTATCAAATGCATTTTTTAAATTACTAAATGCTGCTGTTGGCCAGGTGCTACTCTGTAGGGGCCTGTCAGACCTCTGCTACTTCAATGACCTGTTTAAACCCTTTGTAACTAGTATAATATTTGCATGAAGATGAAACTGTGTTGAAGGAGCTTCTTCACAAGAAGTTAAAACAGCAGGACCTCGGCTGTGGATGCGGTCCACACTGCGGTCTCTTCTGTCCGTGAGCAATGAGTGTGGTCAGTCTCAACGCTTCAGTTTCCTTCCCAGGAAGATGGGAATGGTAACTTCTCTGTTCTGGGCCTGTGAGGATTGGAAGTTGTCAAGGATCAGAGTTAGGTACACATCCAGTTCTCTGTAGGTGCTGGGTCCAGGGTGATGACATCCTCTTCCTCAGTACGTTTACAAGTCTCAGGGAAGAGCAGTGCTTATACATGGTTACTTGGTTTTTGAATGGGGTTAAGGACTTGTCTCCTACCCTTGTTGTTTGCACAGTGTCCTTACATTAAACAGTGTAAGAACCTTTAATCCTCTTCATAGAGTCAATAATAAAAAAAAAATTTAAAGACAAACAAACCTTTTTCCTAACTGGCAAGGTCAGTGTAAATTCTGAATGAACATGCTCCCAGAGCTCTGGTTTTAGTAGACAAAACATTCAGAAGGATTTAGTAATCTAAAAAATGCATTTGATAAAATTATTCTACAATTCAGATTCATAAAACTCCAAATTAATAAACTTACTATAAATGAAGCAGCAGAATGCCATTTGGACATTAGTAGCTCCCAGAGCTGTAGTTTCAGTAGATTACTCTTCTACCCAACCTTTTCCTGTGTTTTCTTCACCTGGGATGCCTCATGGGGGCCCCAAGAGAGCAGGGTGCCCTCTGGGACTAAGTAACTTCCAGGTGACAAACCTGCCTCCTACTCATGGGCTTTATTTTGCCCAGGCTCTTGGCGGGAGGTGTCTGTGGCATCACTGGACTTGGCCTCTCTTTCCTGCAGTTTGTTCTCCCTGAGCTCCCTCTGCTGTCTCTTGTGCTGACCGCTTGATATGCTCACAGGAATCCTGGAAGGAAGTGGTTTGTTTGTTTGTTTGTTTGTTTGTTTGTTTTATAAGCAAGGAGCTTGATGTTGTGCCTTCATGTTAATAGATGCAGAGCAGAGAAGCCAAGTCTCTCAAACTTTTGAGCACTCTTTTGTTCTTCTGTCCTGTCTGTTCCTCTCACACCGACAGCTCTCTGTGCATGGCTGCTTTATTCCAAATTTGGGTCTGAGCAGTCTGATTTCTTTCTTTCTCCTTCATCTTTCCCCAACCCAACTCTTTTTTTTCTTTAGATTTATTTATATGAGTACCCTGTAGCTAGCCGTCTTCAGACACACACCAGAAGAGTGCATCAGATCCCATTACAGATGGTTGTGAGCCACCATGTGATTGCTGGGAATTGAACTCAGGTCCTCTGGAAGAGCAGTCAGTGCTCTTAACCACTGAGCCATTTCTCCAGCCGTCTACCCAACTCTTTGGTTTCTGACACAGGGCTCACTATGTTACCCTGATGGTGGTAGTCTCCCTGTCTTGACTTCTTGAGTGCTGAGGTAATGGGAGTACCACCGTTCTGCTCAGTGTGGTTTTCTTTCTTTTCTTGTCCAACATATTGTCTGCCACTTTAAGTTATCTTGTGATAATTGATAACATTAAAAACATAAATTTGGAACCAAGCACAATTTGAAGCCATCCTCATCTACATAGTAAGTTTTAAGCCAGTCAGGGCTATGTGATAAGTCTCAAAATACCCAGTGTATGTGTGTTTAAATTTGGAGCTGGCCATAGTGTCTCACACCCATAATCCTAACACTTGGGACATTGAAACAAGAAGATTGTATCCTCAAGGCTAAATAATACAACTGTCCCAAATAAACAAAGTGTAGGAGGATGGGGACCTATAAAATGTATTTTATGAATATTTACATAAATAGATCTGAAGTGATTTACCAGTTATTTCATGCATGTTGAGTTACATTTTGCATTTGTGAATGTTTTCTTAGCCCTTAGGAGGTAGTGGTCCTCTCTGAGGCCTGAGGCCTGGTATCTGAACAGCAAATGGAGTACAGGAGTCGCTAACTGGTGAGGAAGGGATTTCCAGGGCCCTGTGGGATTTATGATACCTGTTACGAACCCAGAGCTCATAATTCACTTGCTTTGTGCTATGTGACGATTAGTCATTTTAAGAGTTTTTTTTCTATAAGTAATTCCATGCATAGAAGTAGTCAGTCTCTGAGATTATCCCACTGGTAACATGTTATCCTTTTGTCCCACAGTTTTTCAGATTAGCACTTTTGGCATTTCGAATCATATTTTGTGGTGGGAAGCTGTCCTTTGCAGTATAAGGCACTTATAATATCTGTGGCCTATGCCCACTAGACACTGTAGCAACCCCTGTATTGTGACAACCATTACAAATATCTCTAAACATTGCCAGGCGTTCTTTGGGAGTACAGTTGTCCTTGTTAGAGAATCACCGAGCCTGTTCAGCACATGCCTTACACAGGAAGCTTACTTCAGCTCACAATGACAGAGCAGTATACTCTCTGTCCCCAAGTATGAGAACAGTGGACAGTCAGAACTTAACAAAGGACTGTCCTCCTAGCCTCATCATGTCCCATCTGTGCTCCAGCATAGATGGTGGTGACATGGGGCAGATATGCCATTAGAAGACATTTAATCCTGACAGCTACTCAAACACTTGTACCTCCTTATGAATGTGGAAATTGAGTTACAGAAAAGTTTACTCGGGGTCACACAGACAATAAGCAGAATCATGTAGTCCACCTCTGGAAGGCTCCTTTTGGGTGAAAACTAAAGGAGGGTCCTTGTTAACTGGCTTTTATTGATTATTCATTGCTTTCATAGAGGCTCAGGGCAAGTAGACATTTCAGCCCTAGGTTTTGTTTGTTTTGTTTTGAGATATGGTATCCTCTAATTTTGGCTGGCCTGCAACTTGTAGATTGGGCTGTTTTTTGTCTTTGTCTGGAGAATTCTAGGGTTAAAGGTGCATATAACCACACTAGCAGCTACCTTTAGTTTTTTATTCTAGCCCTGATTCTGTGCACTTCCCAGGGTGTGGTCACAGAGAATCTTGCTAGACTGTTCAAGTTCTGGGAACTGCTATTGCCCAGCCTGTAAGCATAGCCCCAGGCATTGGTAGGGTTGATCTTGCCTGAGAATGTCTTCAAACAAGAATTCTTGTCAGCAAATTCTGGAATCCTGGGCCTTTGTGTCCAATAGAACCGGCCTTCTCCCTTGAGTTCTGAAATCCTAAGTTATCAGTAGGCTCATCTCCTTGCCATTCCATTTGGCTTCTGGCACTTTCATTCTGAAGGGTACTTTGTGCAAGAGACAGGTTCCTGTCAAACTATTTTGGAAGGGAGTAGGGACTGTTTTGTAACCATGGACAGAGTTTTGCAGGGGCAATAAGTATCACACAGAAAGGGAACCAGAGAGGAAGAAAGGAGGTTTGGAGGTTTGCAGCCCAGTCTTCTTGTTGGCTTTAACACTTCTTTAAAGGTACAGATCTCCGGTTCCCTGGTGGGTAAGGCGTTGGCCCCCTTAAACTCTTGTGGCTTTTCCTATCATGGACCATTGAGAATCAGGAGCTTTGTGCTTTCTTTATTTCTACATTCACAAAGTTATATGCACAGGCCAGGTCACACATGAGGCCAAAACCTATTTTATAGCTGTGTCCCTAACACTTCCTCCTTCCTATATTTTTCTAGTCTTCAGGCTCTCCTAGGCCTCCTAAACTCATCTGTAGTCTTCATTTTCATATATATATCTTCCATTTTCCTAGAAGATACTTCAATGTCACCATCAGAAGTGATGGAGAGAGAGAAGGCAGTAACTGCATTTTCTGAGAGTAGAAACCCAGCAGCTGCAGTCTGTCCTGCTGTGCAGATCCTGCCTAGTGAATGTCCTGGCTGAGGTGGCCTGAAGCTTTCATGAGGTCTTTGTATTGAGCAATATACTTGGGATGAAATACTTGTCAGCTACTGCAGCAAGCAAGGTTGATTGTACCCATCCATGTTGTGTTGTTCATCTAGAAGGAGGAGTATGGGAGACAGTAAGCAATTTTGAGCAAACATGTCACCCATGTGGCTCTCCATGTCACCCGTGTGGCTCACCGAAGCTAGCAAACTGCAAGTCTAAGCTATTGGTTCCATAGCTTCCCAAAGTGGGTCCAGCACAGAAGGGGCCAGAGACAAGAATATGTCACATTCCTACAGTCACAATGTTGAAAAATAGTGTTAATTTTGTCAAGAACCCTGGTTTACAAATGGAATTTGGCTCAGTGGTAGAGCATTTACCTAGCACGCATTAGGTTGGTTTGATCCCCAGAAAGGGGTCGGGGGAGAGAAAAAGAAAAAAAAACTCTGGTTTTTACAATTCTGTCAGATTTTTCTGTGAGAAATCCTGTCAGATGTTGGCAACAAAACAATAAAAACATTCTGTTACAGGAAATTAGAGTAAACAAAGGTAGTTTTAAATGTCTATTCAGCCGGGCAGTGGTGGCGCATGCCTTTAATCCCAGCACTTGGGAGGCAAGTTCAAGGCCAGCCTGGTCTACAGAGTGAGTGCCAGGACAGCCAGGGCTACACAGAGAAACCCTGTCTCGAAAAACCAAAAAAAAAAAAAAAAAATTAAATGTCTATATTCATTTAACTAATAGTGGGTGCCCCCCCCTTCCAGGATATGTTTTAGAAAATAACTAATACTCCAAAACAGTGGCAAATATTCCAGGGCGCTCACAAGAATGCTACAGTTGAGTATAGTGTCACTGTAATGGATGCAAAGTATTCTGAGTACAGCTCTTTGTTTTTGTTATATAGGCTTGGCTAGCCTGACGCTAGCTGTGTAACTCACCTCAGACTCAGGAAAGTCGCAACCTCCCACATGCTGTATACAGCATGTGCCACCATACCTGGCTGCAACTGTCTATATTGTGATCTCATTGTCTAGTTGTGGAGATCCTGGGATCAGGCCCATGTGGACAGTAACAGACTGAATGACATAAGGCATCAGGAAGGAGGGGGTAGATAGAGGCATTTGCTAGCTCCTGCTCTATGGCATGTGAACTCCTAGACTTCCCTGACCACAGCTGCCATTGTGTCATGGTAGGAGCTCAGGCTAAATTAGTATGGTGCCCTGGTGGCTCGCAGGATGGCCAGGCTTCTGGCACTCTGCCTTGACCTCTTACCATCGTGTCTGAGCTGCAGATGCTATAGTCGGTGTAGTCTTCCCTGTTAGCTGCCCTGTTAGCAGATACTGAGATGCAGTGGGATACCCTGTACCTGTTATGCCCATCCTTGCCTCCTCCCCTTACCCACATGCATGCTTCTTTGTCCTGTGCCTTTTTCTCTTCCTCGGTGTGCAGTGTATGTTTGTGTGGAGGCTAGAGGTCAACCTTGATGATGGTCCTCAGGAGCTGACCACCCTATTTTTTGAGACAAGATCTTTCACTGAACCTACAGCTTGCTGATAGGCAAGGTTGGCTGGCCCACAAGCTCCAAGTATCCTTCTGTCTCAGTTCAGTCTTTCCAGTGCTGGAGCTACAAACAAGTGCCGTCAGATCTGGATATTTATATGAGTTTGGGGACTTTAATTCAGCTCCTGTGCTGGTGCAGCATACAGTTTGCCCACTGAACCTTCTCCCCAGCCCCATATTTACACTTGTGAGTCACCCTGATGCTGTCTTGACTATTCTGTCCTGCTAACAGGGCTACATTTTGCTTGTGATAGCTTCTGACTTACATGTTTTGAGCAGAGCTGCCACATAAGTGATGTTAGTGTTTCATTGGTCCTAATCTGAGGCGCCTGCATTGGTTTGTTAGTAGCTTGATGATTCCTCTTAAGTCTTTCTGCTGTCAAGTCTCTCCCTTTGTAATTAAGTTGGAACTTACAGAGAGATTTATTAGTGTTTTGGTGGTGCTGGGATCTGAGTGTTGAACCCTGAACCTTATCACTACTAACCTGATACTGTACTCTTTAGCTACACACCCATTCCTAGCCCCAAGTGATATTTTAAGACTATGTAAATACACGACCTGTTTGTCAGTGTTCTGACAAAGCCTCGATGGTTGGACACTTAAGACTGCAATTAGAAAGTGAAGGCACTGTAGCCAGTTTGATCTGGTAACTGTGTAGAGGACTTACTGGGATCTGAGTCCTGTAAGTACGTTCCTCCTTATATGAGCCTCCTTGGATGATGTCCGTAGTAGCCTGCTTCACATGTGGAAAAACAGAAGTTCCAAACCGTTAATGTTAAATGACAAAAGTGTGACTCAAACCCAATGGCTCTTAGTCCAGCTCTGGGCTTCCCTGTCTCACGGCCTGTTGTGTGCAGTGACCATTGTGTACACACCACAAGATGCTGCTTCCTAATTGAGAGCCACCTGTGTCTTTGGTGAGCAGAGATCTTCAGCATCATCTGGCCCTATTATCCTTGACCCACCGGGTTTTCACTGAGATCCTGAATGCAGTGTTTTCTAGGTGTGATGGACAATGTGGAGACGAATAGTGCTGGATGGCTGAAGCCAGAGTGATCTCTCCTCAGTGGATAGATTTGATTTAAGGCTGTGTAAAAGTAGATGCTTTTGCCTATGAAAGAGTAACTTACCCTTTTTCAATAAGCAACCAGAAAGTAGGCCAAAACATACAAAACTCTTGTCTGTAGCCCTTGAACTATCGTTACTTCCGACAGCATTCCCCAAGAGAAGGAGGTAAGAAGGTAAGCCATGGGATCTTCCCCCAGCATCCTGCCTGGAGACTTTAAGAGCATCGAGGAACCCACACATAGTCAGCCAAAAGTGTGATGCGATAAGAAGGCAAAAGTCAAAGAGACTGAAGCAGCCAGAATTTGCAGGAGACAGTGTGTAGGAAAAGGAACTGCACAGGAAAAGCTGTAGACATCTGCTCAGGGGTCACTCAAGACTCTTGGAAAAAACTTACCTTTGACGGCCTGGGGAAAGCTTGTGAAGAAGAGGAAGAGCAGCTGCTGGGGAGCAGTCTGCAGGATGCAGTGTCAGAGCTCCTTACAGTCACAGTGGGGAGGTCTCAACACCTGAGGCATTCAGTAAGTACCTCAGAGGAACGATGCCCAAGTATCCAGCTCTAGCAAACAGTACCTAACTTTAAAAAACAAGCCTTTCTACTTGTATTTAAAAGACAAAACTCACTTTCTTCTCCTACATATTCAGTGTGGACTACTGCTGACCCCAGAAATGGGGAATTTTCTTTCACTGTTCTTGGCTGATAACCCCCTCCCTGAGGCAGGAGAGACAAACTAGAATTTCTTTTAGTTCTAACAAGCCGTCAACTCTGCAGTAGCAGATACCTGTGCAGTGTCATCCTATTTAATTCCATTCTGGCATTACCCTTTCAGGTTTCGTGTCTGGTCCTGAGGAAGGATGTCTTCAAGACCATCTTTGTTTAGCTGCCAGTTCGAGCCTCGGGTTGCTTTACCTGTGCTCCTGAACTGTACATTGGAGTTCACACAACCCACTATCGGTTTGGTTAATTTGTTCAGGTGGCTCACAGAGCATAGGGAAATGATCGCTTAGGTTTACTGGTTTCTTCTTTTTAATGTATAGAGGGGGGCAGTTGTGTACATATGTGCACACAAAGGCAGGTACCATCAGAGGCCAAAGGCATCAGAACCCCTGAGCTGGAATTAATGATTGTGAGCCACTAGACATGGGTGCTAAGAACTGACCTCTGTCTTCTGGAAGAGCAGCAAGTGCTCTTAATCTCCAAGCCATCTCTCCTGCCCAGTTTTCTGGTTTCTTGTAAAGGATATTGACAAAGGATACAGATGAAGATACTCATGGAGCAGGGTATGAAGGAAAGAGTGTGGAGTGTCCATGTCCTCTCCAAGTGCACTGCCCACTGGTAACCTGCAGACATTTAGCTTCTGGAAACTCCTTGCTTTGAGTCTTTTATAAAGAGACCCCACTACTTTGACATGACTGCAGTATGGACAGACATGCTGAAATGTGATTGGACAAAAAGAATAGAGTCTAATACTAATGACAGACCTAGTGGAGAAGCAGCAAGGCCTGCTCATCATCAGGATCTCTTCTGAGATGGAAGTCAAACAAGTCAGATATGTCTCCGTGGATCTTAGAGCCATGGCAGGTAGGGTAAGATCGGACTTCCTCTAACACTCAGGAGACTGAAGCAGAAAGACCATCACAAGGCTGGGTCAGCCTGAGCTACATAGTGAGCTGCTTTCTCAAAAGCTGCTTTTTTACAAACGTGAACTAAGAGCCCTGGATGAATGGGGGAAAACAATCACGATGTAGTAGCCTATTAAAATTAACTAGAAATAGATCACAGATCAGAATGTAGACACGGAAGCCAGAAGAGTTCTAGAAGAAACCACAGAAACAGGAATTCTGACCACGGGCAAAGATTTCTTGGGACAGCTAAAAGCTTATCATCAAAAATGATAAATTAAAATTTATTTAAACGTATTCTTTTGATGTTCTTTGTATTGTCTTACTATGTGATCCCAGCTGGCCTGGAATTTGCTGTGTGGACCAGCTAGCCTTGAACCCACAGAGGTTTGTGTTTCTGTCTCCCAAGTACTAGGATTAAAGGTGTGTGGAGAGATAGCTCAGTGGTTAAGAGCACTGACTGTTCTTCCAGAGGTCCTGAGTTCAATTCCCAGCAACCACATGGTAGCTCACAGCCGTCTGTAATGGGATCTGATGTCCTCTTCTGGAGTGTCCAAGGAGAGCAACAGTGTACCATACATAAAATAAATTTAAAAAAACCTTTAAAAAAAAAAAAAGATATGTGCCCCTCGTGCCCAGCTTAAATTTTCTATTCTTTAAAACATGGAAGAGGCAGAGGAGTTGTTGGTTAAAGGTTCAAGTTAGTGTGTGATCTCTTTGACTGCAGGTGATTACAGTGGAGAATAATTTGGATGAAGCCAGCAAGGTAGCTATAAAGATGGTTGTCATGGAAGTCTGGTGACCTGAATTTAACCCCTTGAACCAGCTGTACAAAGTTCTCTTCTAATCTTGTGCCCATACACACACACACACACACAATTATTTTAAAAGAATAATTTACATACTATTCTTTTCAGTAGAGATTGAACATCCCTAGTCCAAATTCAACATACTAAAACAAACAAAACAAAACAAAGCTTCAGATTTTTCTCCATCAAGATGGCCCAGCAGGTAAGCACATGTACCACACCAGTGTGGAGATCTGAGTTCAGTCCCCAGAACACATGAAGCAGGGAGAAAAGAACTGAATCCACAAAGCTATGCTCTGACCCTCTCACACACTGCGGCACACACACACACACACACACACACACACACACACACACAGTATAAGAAACAAAGTTTCAGATTTTCACCTAAGAATGCTTATGAAGTGTATGAAAATATTTCAAAATCTGAAAAATTCTAAAATCAGGAACACTGGTCTCAAACGTTTCAGAAAAGGATTATATCTGTATTTTAAAATAATTAATTGAAAGGGGAAATTTTAAATCTTATTAGAAAATAGTATCAAGCGACATGATGGTTGTAGAATTAGCCTGATTTAATCATTCCACATTGAATACATGCATCAGACATCAGAGCACCTCTAAAGAGACTTATGGACTGTCAGAAATAGTGTCTGCTTTTTAAAGGTAAACCATCAACTAGGAGAAAATATTCATAATATCAGTATCTGACCAAATATTTATAACTAGTACATAACTGAGAATTCTTACAACTCAGCAAAAAGGGACGAAATACTTTGAAATAAGGAAAAGACTGTTAACAGTCATTTCTCCTGAAGATGCACAAATAGCCAATAAGCACATAAAAAGACAATCTTAGTCACCAGGAAAACGCTAATTCAAAAGTGATGAGATACCATTATCAAGCCACATAACTGAATATAATACCAAGCATAAGAAGAATATGCCCTTTTCCACTTTGTATATTAGAGCTGGATATTAAAGCAGTACACATGCTGTAGAAAATCACTTGCTGGTGTCTTGTAAAGTTCCATGTCCCACACGACCAAGCAGTTTTACCCCTAGGTTCCTCAGTGGAAGAGAACATGGGTAACAATGTAACAAGAGGCATGGTCCAAGTGTGTGTGAACTTGTGAATAGATAACCATGGGGTAACCAGAAGGAGTAAGCCACATAACATGGCTGATGCTCATAGTTGAAAATGCTGAGCAGAGGAAACCAAATAAAAGAACCACAGTATGTCTCCATTATATGAAATCTTAGAAAAAAGGAATTCTAATCTGTAATGACAACAGATAAGATCATGGTGGCCTTGGGGTGGCAGGTGTGGGACTAAATGGTACATTTGAAAACCCAATCAATATAAATAGAAACAAGTGAGTAAAAGTGTACTAACAAGCCTGAAGACCTATTTAGATCATGGGTGTGCATATACATGTGTGATCATGGGTGTGCATATACATGTGTGATCATGAGTGTGCATACATGTGTGATCATGAGTGTGCATATACATGTGTGATCATGGATGTGCATATACATGTGTGATCATGGATGTGCATACACGTGTGATCATGGGTATGCATACACATGTGTGATCATGAGTGTGCATACATATATATGATTATGGGTATGCATACACATGTGTGACCATGGGCATACGTATACATGTGAGATCATGGGTGTGCATACACATGTGTGAGAGTCCAACGTTAATATCATTTGTCTTCTTCGATTGCTCTGGACTTTATTTTTTGATACAGGGTCTCTCATTAAGCCTGGAGTTCATTGATTGGACTAGGTTTTCTGGCTAGTGAGCTCTAGGAATCCATCTGTCTTTCCTGCTCCCCTGGTGCTGGGGTTACAGACACAGGCTGCCACATGGGTGCTGGGGATCTGAACTCAGGTCTTCATCCTAGCCTAGCAAGTACTTTACAGATTGAGCCATCTCCCCTGCTCCCTGCTAAAGGTTTTAAAGAGAAATCAGATCATAACGAGGAGTGCAGTGGAAGATTTTAGAGGGAACCACATGGAATTTCTGGAATGGAAAATAAATTTTCCAAAATGTTCAGTGGACAAACATTACAGAGAATTAGACTGTAGGTAAGAATACTGAGTGTGAAATATAACAACAGAACTTCATAAATTGAAGCACAGAGAGAAGACAGACTGGAAGAAAACTGTAGCGGGATTTCAAGAAGAGATGAAAAGGGGAAAGCAGGGAAAATTTATTTGAAAAAGTAAATAATGGCTAAACATTTTCCAGAGTTGCTGGAAACTGTAAAGGCACAGATCCAATTTCAGGAAAAAAAAAACTACAAAGAAAATCACACTTTGCCTCAGTGAATTCAGGTTGTTGAAGATTAGTGATAGAAAAAAAAAAAACCTGTAAAAGCCAGAAAAAGAGATTTATTACATGCAGAGAAATAAACATAAGAGCTGATCCAGAGTTTCCACCAAGTTATCTGAGCCAGAACACAATGGATTGTCTTCCAAATGTGTATCGTAAAAGCTTGTCAATCTGGGATTCTGTATCCACTGAAAAATGTCTCTCATGAATGAAGATGAGATTTTTTTTTAATGAATAAAGGGTTCTGGGGAGATAGCCCAGCAGTTAAGGGCACTTCCTACTCTTCCAGAGGACTGTGGTTCAGTTCCCAGCACCCACATCCGGCAGCTAACATGTAACTCCAGCTCCAGGAGATTGACATCTTCTTCTGGCATCTTGAGGTGCACACACACATTAGATAGATAGATAGATAGATAGATAGATAGATAGATAGATAGATAGATAGATAGATAGATAGAT
>JANHMN010000001.1:180374277-180432606 GCA_030674055.1 Rhabdomys pumilio | reverse complement strand
GATAGATAGATAGATAGATAGATAGATAGATAGATAGATAGATAGATGGCATCTTGAGGTGCACACACACATTAGATAGATAGATAGATAGATAGATAGATAGATAGATAGATAGATAGATAGATAGATAGATGATAGATAGACGGACCGACATCCATCCATCTTAAAAATACATCTTTACCCTTTGGTCTCTCTTTACTCAAAGCAAGTGATTCAGCCTTTTGATTCCATCTTAGCCACTGGACCCCTTAAGGTTTTTAATTATAGACTCATAGTTCAATATGATGTTAGAAAGTTATATACATTAGGAAAGAATTGAGATACTCCCTCACTCCTTTCCCCCATTCTTTCCTTTAAGGAACTGGCTTCCAGCTTGCTGTGTTACAGAAACTGACCTTGAATAGCCAGTCCTGCCTCAGCCTCCCAAATGCTGGGATTGCAGGCCATGTACCACAATGCCATCTCTTCTGTTCTTTCTCAACATTAAACACCACCTATCACAGGAGCATAAAAGCAGTGTAGATTTAAACTATAAATTACACACAGATCATGTGCTCTCAATGCTTACTGTCCTTTCCCCATCCTCCCTATCATACTGTGGAGTGCTATGAGTGACTTAAGTACTCTTGATAACCTCATGTAGCACCATTGGATCAAGCTACCTCTGTTAGCAGAAGTCCTGGCCCACTCAGGGTTTTGCCTTTGCTATGCAGATGCATGCAGCACACTATTTTGATTGTTGAAGTAGAGGAGGACTCTCTTTTAAGAATGATGAAGACACTTTGAAACACACTTTGGAGTTGTTTGTTTGTTTGTTTGGGTTTTTTGGTTTTTTTTTTTTTTTTTTAACCTGCCTTGGAAGTCTGTTAGCCAATAGTTAAGCAGAAAGCATGAGAGTGTCAGCCTAGACCACATTGGAAGCAAAGTACCAGTTTCACATTCCACAAAGTTGCATCTGTTATCTCTTCCATGCTTAGTAAAATCTCCTAAGGACTCAGAGTAGAGAACCTAGCAGCCAGCCCCCATGCTGGAACCCAGCGATCCTCATCCCTGGTCTTCATACCATGCACAGTGCCCAACCGTGGTGTCAGTGTGTCTGTGAACAGCAGTATTGTCTGAAGTCATGTATGGCATCTGAGAGTAGGTTATTAACAGGATATAACTTGCCTTTTAAGTTGGCCATGCTCCCTCATTGGCTCTGTCAGATCACTTGCTCTGTGGAAGCTGAGTGCCAGTGATTTAGGACACATGGCAAGGCCCAGTCCGCATGAGAGGACCTAGACTATATATATGGGTTTTGGGGGTGGATCCCCAAGGAGATCTTGTCAGAACACATCTAATCCAATCATAAATGCTTATTGTAAGCCACAGGGTTTTGGAGTACCATGAAGCAGTGGCACATGATACAGCAAAGCTGATGTGGAGAGGTTGGGAAACTTAATCACTGCTCTCCAAAGGTCTGGAGTAAGATTAGCATGATTATTTGAAGAGATGACTCACTGTCCAGATTTGTGCTGTATGGCCAGAGGTCAGTTCCTGTGTGTCTACCTGCAGGGGAGGTGAGAGCTAAGGTACAGTGTGTAGCCTTGGAGAGTGGGATTGCCTCGCTCCATTGCCAACCCTCCCGTGCTCTGGAAGGCGGGCATACCAGCAAACATCTACATCAGCGTAGGTGCTGCCTACATCTTCCATCTTCTGAGCTGGGGATAATTTGTCTCTCTTAGATTTGCCTTGTTCCTAGCAAGCCTCCAGACAACTCTAGGCTTATACTTTAACTGGTAAGAAATCTGTGTTTCTACAGTCCATGCTAGATTTCCAGCTCTGAATTACGTGTGGGAGTCAAACAGGGACCCAGTTTTTGAAAAAAATCTACTCACCATGCAGTAACTTTGTATGCTTTTTTTTCTTTTCTTTTCTTTTTTTTTTTTTTTTAAATAAAACTCAGTTGTAGCTTTGTTTCCAACTCTTCTATATAAGGGGGTACTTGCTGAATTCATTTCGCACCAGAGCCCTCAAATGCTAAAGTCCTACTTTATGTACAATGCAGAGCTTGGCTTTGTTTTTTGCTGTGAGACAGATGATGTCCTGGTAGGTCTTTGTTCAACCAACTGCTCTTCTTTAGAATATGATTATACATAGTCATCACTCTCCTGATTCGTGTGTGTGTGTGTGTGTGTGTGTGTGTGTGTGTGTGTGTGTGTGTGTGTAGAGTAACCTTGGGTACTTCCTTCGTCACTCTCCACATCATCTCTTGTGACAAGATCTCTCACTCAAATTGAAGCTATCAACTCAGCTGGGCTGGCTGGCCAGCCATTGGGCTTCAGGGACCCACCTGTCTCTAGTCTACAGAGTTGAGGTCACAGCCACACATAAAGGCACCAAAGAGCCAAACAAAAGTCCCCAAGCTTACACAATAGGCACTTTAGTGGTTTGTGCTGTCCCCCAGGCCCTTCTGATTTTTTTGTTTGTTAAGATTTATTTTATATGTGAATGTTTTGCTTGCTTGTATGTCTGTGCACCACCTGCATCCCTGATGCCCACAGAGGTCAAAAGAAAGCATTGAAGTTCTTGGAACTGGAGTTTTGGTGTTTGTGAGCCATGATGTAAGTGCTGGAAACTAAACTCTGGTCCTCTGCAAGAGCAGCTAATGTTCTTACCTGTGAGCATCTGTCCAACAATATCCCTTCTGATTCCTGGTAACAGATAGCTTGGTTACTTCTTGGCAGTGAGTTTTAATTCTGCTTTCTTTGGCTCTGTTCTTGCCCTTGCCTCATTTGGATTCTTTTTCATGGCATCAAGGTGTGGTAGAGCTCAGCCAAATATCTTGCAGATAGTTTGGCTAGAGAGCAAGGCCAAAGGTTAATGCTGACTCTTTCCTGGTTGGAGAACCCTGACCTTCTTTTTCTTCTGGGACCTTGTGGATTGTATATAGCCTTTTTGAATGGTAGGTGGCATAAGCAGGCCTGTTTAAAGGAGAAATACCAGAACCAGGATATACTAGTTCTCTGGAATTGGCTTAGCTCCATTCTAGACTTTAGGAAGGTTGGAACCAGAAGCCAAGGGAGAACATAGTTGTGAGTCAGACGAGAATCATTATCAGATCCCTCTCCAGTGCTGAAGTGACTTCCCCTCCTTCCATGGAGCAGAAATCTGTAGCTCTCTAGGACAAAGGTGGACCACTTTGTTTTTTTAACTGTATCTTCTACCAAGCAGTCTTCACATGCATCCCATGACCATTGTCTACAGAGGGAGTGTCCCCAGTATGAGGGATCCAAGCATGACCACATGAGCCCTTACAGCTCAGCAGTTCTTCATGACTGCATCCATGCTGCTGGACTCTCGTGTGTCACCTCACTCTCCCTGCCCACCTGTTCTTCCTCAGCGGAGAAAAGGATGAGAAGAACCTGGAGGCACCCAAAATGTCAGACCACTCTGGATAAGATTCCCGCTGATTGCCAAAGAAGGATGTGTGGATAGCTCACTGGGGACTGATCACTTGTACCCCTCAGCTTTCCTGGGGTGTAGTTATTGAGAAGTTAAGACTTCTTGGCTGCTCTCTGCTATCCTGCCTCTTGCCCCTTCATTCGCAAGGTGTCTGTTTTGGCTGATTATACAATTTGTGTTGTCTGAAAAAAAGATGACTGAGTGCTAACCTCACTGGGCTGAAGAGCTGGGGAAAGGTCTTAAATGTAATTGTGTCCTACCGTGTCCGCTGATCTTCGTTTGATTGTTCTTCTAAGGCTACCTATTAGTTTGCATCCATGAGTAAAATCGTAAAGAATATCTTGGTTCCAAGAGGTAAGTGAATTTGGGGTAGGGGTTGGAGACAGCATCTGGGTCAATATACAGTTCCCTCACCAGGCCAAAATACGTTCTGGTAGCACCCCTCATTTTCACAGCAGAGGGTTTCTCTGAAGACTTATCGTTGCCCAGAATTTGTTGTGCACTGTGGCATGAGGAAGGGAATTCTTCCCACCTATAAACCAGCTTTCTTAGCAGGTTGTGCCCTTGGCTATGACAGTCCACAAATAGAGCTTGGAGAAGCAGCCACTGAGAAGGTGGCTGAAGCCTTTAGTGATGGTGGGGGATGTTGCAGACTCTTGGGAAACATAAACTTTCCCTCTTGACCCACTCCCACTGGCAGAACAGGTGTGGAGTTACCCAAGAGCCTAAGCTACTAGGGGTGATAGTAGAAGCCACAAGCAGAGCTTACCAGAGGAACCGGTTTGACGTCTTGACCTCTTGTCTGTACCTATGAACTTTAATAGTCCAATGCCCTTGCTGCTAACCTACTCTAAGATTTCAGACTTCTACCATCTGTCATAAAACTTACATGAATACCCTCTCCACCTTTAGGACTAAATGGCCTTCTGGGTGGTTTTGCCATTTAGATTTACTCTTTTTAAAAAGACTGTGGTGTTTGGGGACCTATGGCAGCCAGAGGACAACTTGGTAGAATCAGTTCTCTCCTACCTTTTCGTAGGTTTGGGGATTGAATTCGGGCAACCAGGCTTGTACAGGAAGTGCCTTTCCTTGCTGAGCCATCTTGCCAACCTTAAATTTACCTTCTGAGGGTGGCCATCTCTTCAATACTCATCTTGACTTTTGCAATCCAGGTTACACATAGAGGTCTGAGTTTCACAAGCTTTACTTTGGGGCCAGACTCATTCCTGATACTGACTCCAGGCCAGTGACGATTGACAATGTCCTGGTCTGTGTCACCACTTACTACCTGCAGGCCTTCAGCAAGTGCCTGGACTGCTCTGAACATCATTTCTTCATCTAGAAAGGAGGCTGCTTCCATCTCTCTCCTAAGGTGAGCGTGTCTGGAGTACCTGCTGGGAGCCACCAGTCTCACTGATGTGACAGTACCTTATCTGGTCAGGCTGCTTCACACGTCCTCAGAGGAACTCAGCTGAATACACATTGAGTTTAGATAGCAGCTGAGTCTGCTTGTCCTTGAAGATACCATGAGGTGTTTCTGGAGACCATGTTGGGATGAACCTGTTCTTACCAGTCACCCTCAGACTGTTCTCCCAAATGGGCCAACTCTTCATAGGAACATGCACTGTTCACCAGGGCTATGGAGAACAGAGAGTCTCATGAATGTGGCCCCTTCACAATGCCAAAGAGTGGCACTGACCACGTATGACCTGTGCATGTTAAGAGGATAGATGGAATCAGCTATGAATGAAGCACACCACACTGTTTTCTCTTAGTGAAATGCTGGACAGTTGAGTGGCCAGACCATGGTCACAACTTTGCATCCAGTTCTTTGGTTTTAGTGTTCAGTCCCAAGACCTGGCTCTCCTTCAGGGGTCACACAGTGAAAACATCACAAACCCCCTTCTCTATGCCTAGCATAGTTTCTCTTTCTGCCATGTTTGGATTCCCTAAACAGCCAGAATCATACTAGAACCTTGGTTACAGAGATGGAAATGTGTGATTTGCAGGGCGCCATTGTGTGGCAGGGCCAGTAGCAGTCTCTGCCTCAGGAAGAGATAGCCGTGCTACCTAGAAAACGAAGGATCAGCTTTTTAGTAGTGTTAAGTAGGGGAGACATGGGACACTTAAAACACAGACCCCAGTATCATCCATTTTTCTAAGTTTGGTAAGATACAAGGTTGCTTTGAACGTTAGTCCTTTACTAGGCAGAGTACTTTTAATAATCAGAGGCATCTCATTCAACACAACTAGATTGATTGTTGATTGCCTATTATGTAAAAGATAGTAAAAGTGGGAAATTCTTTTCTTAAAAAGGTAGAAAAATATTGAAGAGATGTTCACTGATTAAAAACACTTGCTGCTCTTGAAGAAGACCCAAATCCCAGGTTCAGTTCTATCACCCACATGGGGCAGCTTACAACTGCCTCTTAACTTTGTGTTCCAGGGAATCCAGTGTCTTCTTCAGGTCTCTGTAGGTACATGGTGCACAGAGCTCATACAAGTATACACACACATATACAAATGAATTTTTAAAAAAATAGAAACATACGACAGACATTTTATCTTGTGTGTGTTAGTGTGGAGTAAGAGTGGAGTTCTGGCCTGGCAGATGGGGCACAGGGCACTCGTGCTTGCAATGATAGAACTGTAGCAATAATCCTAGGTCTCCCTTGGCTCTCCAGACCAGCTCAAGAGACCTGTTTTCTACACACTGTGAGCTCTACCTGATGGATATTTTCCTCTGAAGCAGTGTGTTAGATTAGTCAGTTTTGAGGATGGCTATTAATTACCTAGGCTGTAATTTATACTTTTAAAAATATTACTCTTAAGACCAGAGGACTATATTTTTTTCTTTGTGTGCCTGTGTGTGTATCTGTGTGTATGTGGTCTTATGGATGTTTGTGTGTGTGTGTGTATGGTCTTGTGCATGTGTGGGTTTGTGCACATGCTCATTCTGGTGTGCATACATACATGTGGGTGTTTGTGTGTAGAGAGGCCAGAGATCAACATAAGGTAGCTTTCTCAATCAGCAATTCTCACTGAACTTGGAGCACCCAAGTCAGGCTGTCTGGAGGTGAGTTCCAGGAATCTTTTGTCTTTGCCTCCCCAAAGCTGGGATTACAGAAACTACTGTGCCCAGCCTGTTGTTGTTGTTGTTGTTGTTGTTTGTTTGTTTTTAACTAGTGCTGGGGATCTGAACTCAGGTCCTCATGCTTATGAGGCAGGTACTTTACTGACAGAGCCATATTACCTGCCCCTGTATCTTTTTCTTAGTACTGAAGTAATGTATGTTTACCATACACAGCTAGAACACAGTGAAAATAAAAAGCTTAGCATATGCAGCTTTGCAGCCCTCCGATGTTAGAGTGATTTATCCATGACTAATCTCTCCATTCAAAAGCGTGCAGTCTTAATGTACAGTGATGAGAAACTGTTATTTTATGATCTTTTCATTAAAAGCTTGATTGAAAAAAAAAAAAAAAAGAAGAAGCTTAGCATAATGCCATGTTCTAAGGCTAATCATGTTCAATGGTTTATTGTGTGTGCCTTTAAATTTGTGTATGTTGGATTATGTTTGGCCAGAGAGTAGAGGAAGGAGGGGGGACCTTTGCTTATAAATACAAAAACCAAGACTCCTCTGCATGGCCTGGAACTCACACTGGCCTCAGACTAGTGGCTGATCCTCCAGCCTAAACCTAAGTACTAGAATAGGATTACAAAACATTTGTTTTACCCTTAACTCTCTCTTTCTTTCTTCCTTCCTTCCTTCCTTCCTTCCTTCCTTCCTTTCTCTCTCTCTCTTTCTTTCTTTCTTTCTTCCATCTTTCTTCTTAAGTAAAAAGAGGTGTGCCATACATATTTACTGTTTTATTAACTTGCTTTTTACTGTTACTTAGGACATTCTTCTGTTGCTCTGCAGATGGTCCTACTTCCTTTTTGGTTTTAGCTGATAGTAAGCAAGCACTCTATTACTAAGCTGCCCTCTAGCCTTGTCTTACTTTCTAAACAGCTTTAGAGTATGACTTGATTGAGTTATACTTTATGTACCACCAAATACACTCATTTCAAGTTTCTGGTCTCTAACTTTTTTTTTTTAGATTTATTTTATGAGTACACTGTAGCTGTCTTCAGACACATCAGAATCTCATTACATATCATTGTGAGTCAACATGTGCTTGCTGGGAATTGAACTCATAACCTCTGGAAGAGTAGTCAGTGCTCTTAACCACTGAGCCATCTCTTCAGTCCCTGGTCTCCAACTTTTTAATAATTGCACTGCATTATAATAAATCATTTTAGTCAGGATTCTCTAGAGAAACAGAACCTATAGAATGTATATATACAGTCAAGTTAATAAAATAGTGTACAGGCTGTGATTCAACTAGTCCCAACCATGTCTGTCTATCAATGACAGGTCCAAGAATTCATTAGTTGATCAGTCAGCAGCTGTAGTCAGATCAGCCTTGCATAACCCCTATCTCTGCCACAATGGTCACTTTGTTCATAGGCCATTAGGCAATGACAGGGATGGCTAGGGAAAGAAACAGACTGTCCATAGAATGGGTCATCCTATCTACCTGATTGCTGACATTACCTTTTGATGACAACTTATATGAAACATAAGTATCTTCACATCCTTCACTCATTTAGAGAGCTCTATCCACATACTTCTTCCTCAGATGGCTTTCTCATCAATTTTCCAGTCATGCTGTTTCCAGGTCCCTGATCATTAAGCAAATCCATTGGCTACATTCTATGAGTCAGTGAACAATAGCACATCTGGCCATTTCTCCTTCCAAACAAAATGTATGACCATGTGTTCTGCCCGGAGTTCTGCCCACTGTGACGATTTCACTTCACCATTGTCATTCAGAGTTGTCCTAATAAGAGTTGGAATGCTGTTGCTGTCCACTTCTGGGTAGTGCCTCCATAATGTACAGAACATAAGTAAATCAGGCTCCAGTCTTTTCTTCCTCAGTCAACCGAGCATAGGACACACCTAAAGGTGCATGCTTTGGCAGCAGATGGCATTGTAACTGGGGTAGAACTATAGACATTTGGGCAACTTCTTCATGTAACTTTGTGTGCCTTTAGGACCTGCTTGGCCAGATCACATATATACTACTTACACTCAATAATAGATTGCTGCTGTGCACATCTTATTTTATGATTCTGTGAATCAGATGCACGATGGGCAACTCAGGTTGCATGGTAACTTGGTGGCCCATTGTCAAATGTTCAGTTTCCACTAAGGCCCAGTAGCAGACCAGGAGCATTGTCTTATAAGGACAGTAGTTGTCCACAGATGATAGTAGAATCTTGCTCTAAAATCCTAAAGGTCTCTTCTGTGGTTCACCTATAGGGGCCTGCCAAAGGCTCTAAACAGCATCCCTGTCTGCCATTGATACCTCAAGTGTAGAGTTGTGGGGCAGTGGACCATGCCACCAACAGAAGAACCTGTAAGGTAGTAGCAAGTTCAGAACCCCGGTAAATCTCATAATTGAGAATGCCAGGAGTTTAAACTAGCTCTCCACCGGGTCCCTGTCCTGGAGCACATGATGAAGACTCCATGCTAATGAGGTATCTAGATAGGCCCTGTATGTTTAGCCAATGAGCTTCCCTTTCTAGACATCCCCCTCCTGCAAAAGGTATTTAATTCCTGATCCACCCCAAGTAAGAGTTAGTTCCTGCTACTTGGTTGAATCAGCATAATATCATCAATGTAGTACACCAATGTGATATTTTGTAGAAATCAGAAAGTTTCCTTTTCCCCAGTTTACTGTTACCCTTACAATAGGCTTTAGGTCTCTCTGAGGAAGGACCAAAACAAACAAACAAACAAACAAAAAACCCTCTTAGCTACTCTGTCAAGGCCCCTTTTTAGGGAAACCTGACCATCTCCATTCAAACTGGCTCCAGTGTGAAGTTGGTTCATGGGGCAAGATTACCTTTGCCATGGTCCCCTGTGTCCTGTTTTCATTTGCTTGATAATTTTTCCACATTTACAAATCAATCAAAAATGCAGTAGGCTTCTTGGCCCCTGCTACCTCAGAGCTCAGCTAAGCCATTGCATTTAATTCCTCTAACTGAGCAGCAGCACCTCCAACCCTAAGGTGTGGCAGAAGAAGGGGGGCAGCAAAGTTCTGCAGATGTGCTGTGCCCCTCTCATTATTTTGTATCTTACAGGATTAGTGAAGAGCAGGTCCTCTGGGCCTTTCAGTGTGGAGAATATACCATATCTACTCTAGAATTGCACTTTCCCTGAGCTAAAATCCCTTCATCCACACTAAGCCAATGGTATCAGGCATCTCCAACTCCATTTCAGTAGCCCATCTTTTGACAAATACTTTAGGCAACCATTCAGACAAACTTTTGACACTGTTCTTTTTACTGTACAAGCTTCTGTATCCCACCTAGAATCTCCACTCGGTGGGCCTTATCCATCAACCCAGCCTGATGCGGTTTGTGTTCCTTCTGCCATTATCTCCGACTTCTGCTTGACTGACCTAGCAGACTCATTAAGCTCTTCAGCAGTGTAGCACACCCCCTTGCGGACTACAATTTCTGCCTCCCTCTGGGAGCCTGTTTAGCCTTAAGTCTAGTTATAGATCTAGAGGCCACTATTGGTGGGCCCTGGGGGACATTAGTATTATCTTGCCTGGCACCTCCTTCAGAGAAGGTCATTGCTGATTTAGCAGAGAATAAAGAATTAATTTCCTCTGCCAAAGGCAGAAAAGGTGATATTTCAGACTTTGGGGGTAGGGGGTGGGGTGCATCTTCTGCTGAGAGGGGAGAGACTACTGCCTCTGGTGAGATGAACCCTTGTGAATCTGAGGGTTCAAAGTTCTCAGCTTCACTAGGGTCCTCCCCACGTCTCCATCCCAAGTTACAGGATCCCATTCTTTACCATTTAATGCCCTTACTTTAACTGATGACACCTCTCCAAATCTGGGACTTCATTTTTTGCTGTAATTCAGCCAATCTTATAATGAGGGTTTGGGGTTGATTTCAGCTAGAGACCTGTGTTCATTTGGAAATAAAGCATGACATAGGGAATGTGATTGTGTGTCAAACTGACAAGAAATGGACATGTAGTTTTGTTGTGAACCTAGCCTTTAAGGGCTAAACCATCTATCTCTCCAGCCCAACAAGAGACGGATTTGTGATAACTATACTTGGTTGTCACTTTGACTACATCTGCATTTGACTTCAACCCAATGGCCCTGCATATACCTGTGAGGGATTTTTTAATTAATTAAATCATCTGAGATTTAATTGGCAGACCCATTTTTCCTCATCTTCATGGTTGGAAGATCCACCTTTAATCCATATCTTTTCCCTGGGCCACACCTGCTGGCAGCCTATATAAAGTACATGGAAGAGGGAAGCGTCACTCTGCCTGCCCCTGCCTGCTGTCACCTCACTGTCAAGTCCATTCCTTTACTGGCAGTTGAAGCCTACTTCTTCAGCACTCTGGAATGTACTGAAGACCAGCTGAGACATCCAGCCTCATGGGCTGAACAGCTACTGGAGTCTTGGACCTTCTGGTTGGTGGACAGCCATTGTTAAGAGTAGATGGACCACAGCCTATAAGCCATTTTAATAAATCCCCTTTACCTCCCATACCAGGTTCCAAAGCAACCTCAGAGACACATCTACCTAGCATTGCCAGTCCAAGAATGTTCAGATTGCTGAGGCCACCCTGACACCGGGGAAATGCCTCCTTTGGCCTGAGTTCTTCTGGGTACCAGGGTCACAAACCCTTTTCCTCATCTTTATTAATTTCTTCTCTGGCAATACTTGTTTCTTAATTCTCACCGTATCTGTTAATATGTGTTCATTTTGGTGGAAAGGACTACTTTGAATTTTCAAAATCAGCATCATCAGGCTTTTTGTCATGTGTTTGTCAGCTGTTATTCCTATCAGACAAATCCTTTGTGAAATGCTGTGCAGATAATAATTCTCTCCTGCTTGGATCATGAGCATGAGCAGGAGACACTGCTGCCCCACCCCCTGGGGAAGCTCTGGCTTCAAGGACTGTAAGTGTTTTTTTTTTACTTTTCTGAGAAGTCGTCATTTATCTCTTAGCCCTAGACTGAACAAGAGGTCTAAATCTGGCTACCTTAGAATCTTACCTGGTCTTTTAAAAGTAAGCCCTTATCAAAAACTACTCATGAGCACTTGTGGCTAAAAACCTAGTCCTCTGGTTCTGGCTTCTAAGGCCAGACATCATAATCAAGACTATGGGTCAGTCCCTTCTGCCTTGCTTTGGGGAGGAATTGTCCTCTGGCATTCTCGCCAGCAGCTTCTGAATAATTTTAATCTCTGCAGCTAAATTGAAAGAGCCTATCATGAAAATTCATGGAACTTACTGAAATCAAAATAAATACACACACAATCCTCAAGAAAGGGAGCTTGAGTGAGGATCTAAACAAGTTCCTTTGTTCAATAAAATGTTATTACTCAGCTACCTGATGTAATCCCGGTTCTGTCTTAGTGCCAGTGGTGAAGAGGGTTGACCTGAGCAGATTTGGACGCTACAGAGCTGACAGGCTATTGAATGTAAACCAGTCCAGAAAACACAGAAGCCAAGCCTGCTGCCTCAAGCCAGTAGTCCTAAATGCTCATCAGGCTGAGACAGGAAGATCATGATTTCAGAGACTGCCTGGGCTACAAAGTAAGTTTTAGGTTAGCTTAAAACTGTTAGACTTTGTCTCAAAATCAAAGTATAAGAATATAAAATAAAAACAGCTACAACAGGGCTGAAGTTGTATTTTCAATGGCAGCGTGCTTGCCTAGCACATATGGCCCTGGATTCAGTCTCCAGAACCAAAAGAAATAAGAAAGAGAAATCATAGTATTATCTGAGTCCAGTGGATAGGATAAAACAGGAAGTTGATGAATGGGCATGGTGCTCACCTATGTGGGTGTCTGGAGAGACTTCCAAGGAGGTGGCCTGAGAACCCGAGTAAAGTAAAACATACACATCTTAAGTGTGAAATTTGATGAATGTATGCGCCATGGATATTTTAAGTGAAAAAGAGACAGCATAACTATTTCTATTTTAGAGAGGCCAGTGACAGTGGATAGATGGGTGAGTGGATAAATGGACAGGTGGGTGGATGGAAAGATGGACAGGTGGATGGTTAGAGGAACAAACAACCGTTTTGTCTTGTTACATGAAACGTAATATGGCTATGAGCAGGGCTTGTATTTATTTAACTCTTGGAAAAGTGTGATTGAAGGTGGCATATGATCCTATATCCTTGACATCTCTGCCCAGAAAAAGCCAAGAGAAATGGCTTTGACTCATGTTGCTGTATCAGTTGAGATCATCTTGGTTCTTCAAGTCCCCATAGGTGCTTGTTGATTGTGGTGAGCAGATGTGGCCTAGATTTTCTGCCCTGACAACAGACCCAGCCAATTCATCCTTCTCTTTGCGGAGGGTGACTCATGTGCTGGCCCCTCTTGGAAGGTAGCTTCTATATCACTGTCTTCTAGTGCCTGAAAAGCTGTTGTTCAGATGCTGTTTGTGTGATGTAAGCTGTCATGAGTCACTGTCCTTTATGACAGGAGGTGTCAGCAGTTGGTTGAATTGCCTCCCAGTGTAATCAGGAGACAAAGCAGACTGTTTAGAGAGTAGGGAGCTACCTTGCAGCCTGTTGCAATTACCAATTAGATTTCAGGGGAAACTCACCTATAGGCTGCTTACAATAGATCTACCTGAAACATAAAGCTGAAGGAGATTGAAAAGACACTTCATAAAAATGCTACCCAAAATATGTGACTGACCATGGTGAGCATACTTGTGATCACAGCACTGAGAGGCTGAGGTGGGAGGAGAATCCAGGCCAGCCAAGGCTCTCTAGCAAAACCTTATCTCAAAAAAGAAAACCATGTACCTTGAATTTTATATATTTCCTATATGTATACATTTTCTAAAAGATGTATTTTAATTCAAAAGGTTGGCGGTGATGGGAGCTGTTTTTGGCACGTCAGGCCCTACACATTGTTGTGAGTACTCACTGCAAGTGTGGGCACTGGCTGGGGGAGGAGCAGTAAAGCCCAGTCAGCATAAGAATACAAATTCTGAAGGCCTTAGATAGTAGGCATGAGGAAAGGGGCATGTCCAGAAGAGCAGTCAGTGGCTGCTGTGGAAACTGCCTGAGAGAACAGCTTCCAGAGAGTTGAGAAAGCACGTAGGCCATTGGAAGGATAGAAAGGGGGGAGCACAGTTGGGGATGCTTAAGCTCCTAACCCTGCTTAAGGAAAGGAAGGAAGGAGTTGCTGGCCGGAGAGTTCCCGTTATAACCAAGGTCTATGCTTCTGAGGCCAGTGTAGGAGACAGCTCAGCCTATGACTGGGAAGATGAGTCCAGAGAAGAGAGGGAATACAGAATGAGAGGCAGGGATGGTAGAGTGAGCTTTCCTTTCCTAAGCTGGTAACTCTTAAAGGTTCTCCTCTCCCACGTTCTTCCTGTGTGCGTGTATTTGTGTGTGTGTATACTAATTTGCAAGTTAGAGACAAAGACAAGGTTCAAAATCACCTCTGTCTCTAAGCTCATACTCTTGACTATTCTTTCAGAGGCTTGGAACCCTGTACCTGTCTGTCTTGTGTATGCAAAAGGCCAAGAGCCTGCTTGGGACCTCTCCATAGCCTTAAGGCAGTTTGGAGTTCTTTAAGCTACAGGAAGGGGCCTGGGTGAGAGAAAGGGCTTCACTTAGTGCTGCTGGCCATAAGTGCCTGGAGTCTCTAGTTTGCTGGCTTTTTCTCTTCTCTTTGGCCCTGAAGGGCTCTTTCAAGTTCCTAGCACCTTTGCTTCTAGCTCTGGAGAGTTTGCTTACCTTGCTTGCTCTACTCTGAGCCTTGCCTCAGAGGACTTGGTGGGGTGGAGTTTGGTACCTTGCTCTGTCCCATTTTCTTCCTTCTTCAGGAGCACAGTTAACTTGTCTGAGTTCTGTGAGCC
The DNA here is from genome assembly GCA_030674055.1 of Rhabdomys pumilio. Lineage (NCBI taxonomy): Eukaryota > Metazoa > Chordata > Mammalia > Rodentia > Muridae > Rhabdomys > Rhabdomys pumilio. Next base: position 180,418,193 of record JANHMN010000001.1, on the reverse strand, counting down.
TTGTTTTTAATGTTAACCCCTAGATTTTTACCTGCAGAGAGACTTCTGTCTTCCCAGAGTTCCTTGTCCCTGGATTAGAACATTTAAACAAAATGCAGGATTCCATGGGACAAGTTTGAATTCCCACCAGCAGAGGCCTCCACACCATTCTTTCTCTGTCTGTAGCTAATTCTATTAACTCAAAGTTTAAAAAAAAAGAAAAACAAACAAACAAAAAACCCAGCTAGAATCTTTCTTCTCCTCAACCTCCTGTGGCAGCATGTGATGTGCTGTCTTTTGGCCCAAGCTGTCTAATGGGTCTCCCTATTCCCACATCACCATCTTTAGGCTGCTGTCAGCACAGCAGCAGAATAAAGCTGCTACGTGAACTTCAGTTTAGCATCCATCTATCACCACAGGCAAAAAGGAGGAGCCCTTATTCCTTCAGCATGAAGACTGTTTGACTCCCCTGCTCCTTCCTCAGTTAGATTACCTGGAACCCTTCACAGACATCACACCTGCTCCCAGACCCTTAGCAGAGTTCACCTTCACACCACTGATATACTCTGGAGCTCAGCCACCCTTGTGTAAAGGAGGCAAGAATTTTGGCTGTTTCACTTCCTCCTGAATAGAGCATCTTACATAATAGTTCGTATGTATATATTTATGTGTGTATTAATTTACTAATATAATTTGAAAGTGTTTCCATATTAAGTTATTAATTTTGTCTAGATCTACCTTTTTTTTTTAGCAGTGTTTAGGATTAAAATATGTGTGTGCCCTATTATATATACTTATCCCTGTTAATTTTAGTGATAGTTTATTTCCAGGGTTTGGTTGTGACAGTGTTACAGTGACCTCCCGATATATTTTCATATGTCAGCATTAGTACTTGTAGAATACATATCTTGCTCTCCAAAGAATGCAGTATAAAAGTACATGGGTTGTTAATTCTTTGGCAGATTTACCATGTTGAACCTCTGGAGTGTGTTTCCTCTCCAGCTTTTTAAATAGGGGACATCGGGCCTATTGAAAGGCCTCACCTTGCCCTGCAATTCCTATCTTTCTGCATGATTAAATTCCTCTGGTTGCTATAACACAGTACACACTGGGTGTCTTAAATGATGAACATTTATTTTCTTTCAGTTTTGGGAAGATCAGGTCCAAGATGAAAGGGCTAGTCAACAGGTTTCATTTCTTCTAAAGCCTCTCTCTGGGGTGTGCAGATGGCTACTTCTTTTTTTTTAATTAATTAATTTTTTATTGAAAATAGATTCTTCTCTTGACTATATCTTCTCTTGACAATATATCTTGACTAGTTTCCCTCTCTCTACTCCTCCCCAACTTTGCTTTTCCCCAAGATAACTCTGCTGTTTCCTCTTCAGAAAAGAACAGGCCTCCAAGAGACAACAGCCAGACAGGACAAAATAAGATACAGTAAGACAAGGCAAAAGTCCTTATATCAAGGCTGGACCAGGCAACCCATTAGGAGGAAAAGATTCTCAAGATCAGGCAAAATGGTCAGAGACACACCGCTCCCACTGTTGGGCATCCCACAAAACCACCAAGGTATGAGCCATAGCACACACGCAGGGGACCTGGCACAGACCATGCAGGCCCTGCGCTTGCTGCTTCAGTCCCTGTGAGCCCATGTGAGCCCTGCTTAGTTGATTCAGTGAGCCATGTTCTTCTGGTGTCCTCCATCCCCTCTGACTTCTACAATCTTCCCTACCCCTCTTCTGAAGAGTTCCCCAATCTCTGAGAGGAGAGACCCAGTGGAGACCTCCAGTTTAGACTCTCCGTATGTCTGGCTGTGGGTCTCCACACTCACTCCCATTTGCTGCCAGAGGAAGCCTCTCTGATGATGACTGGATACTGGATAAGGCACGGATCTATGAGTGTAGCAGAACATTAGAAATAATTTCATTGGCTTTTTTCTTTTCTTTTCTTGTCTTGTCTTTTCTTTTCTTTTCTTTTCTTTTCTTTTCTTTTCTTTTCTTTCTTTTGTTTCTACCCTAGGTGTCTAGGCAGTGTAGGACATAGGCTTCCTCTCATGGCCTGGGCCTCAAGTTAAACTAGACCTTGGTTGGCCACGCCCACAAATTCTGTGCTACCATACCGCCAGCGCATCTTGTAGACCATATAGATTGTAGGTCAGAGATTGTATGTCTGGAATGGTATCCAGGTTTCATTGTCCATATCCTACAGAGTACCTTCCTGTAACAAAGAGACTAGAACACAGGGGTGAGCACTGTACAGCTACCAGCTTGACCTCTCTCCTCACTGAGCTGTGTGAATGCTGTCCTCAGGCAGAAACGGGGCTCCACTGTCCGTTTCAGAGAGCAACCCTCTACCCTAGCATCAGCCTAGCTGTCCTAGGACCAGCCTGGGTTGATTAGGGATCTCTATGGGGCCCCTCAGCTAAAATCTCAACTGAATGCCACACAGTCCCACCACTGGGAACCTTGCCTGGCAACAGAAGAAGACCAGGTCAGACTCCATCCTTCATTACTAGGCACCTTCGATAGGAGCCTCACAGATTCCAGGAAGTTTTCACTAAACTAGATTTCCATCCCCCCAACCCCCATGCCTCTCCAGTTCCAGCTGCCTCCCTACACTCTCCCCCTCCACTCCCAGTTCCTAGCATCTGATCCCACCAGCTCTCATTGCCCCTGTTGCCAGATACTCAAAATCTGTTCTGTTTCTCCTTCCTGAGAAGGTCCATGCTTCCTCTAGAGAGCGCTCCTCTACCTAGCCTCTCTGGGTCTATGGATTGTAGCTTGATTATCATTTACTTATAGCTAATGCCCACTCATAAGTAAATAGAAACTGTAGTTGTTTTTATGGGTCTGGCTTACCTCACTCAGGATGATTTTTTTTCTAGTTCCATCCATTTGCCTACAAATTTCACGATGTCTTTGGTTTTATATAATTTCTTAAATTGTACAAAATTTACTTCGATTTCAAATTTAAGGTTTCCATTGGTATGAGCTTCTTATTGATATAAAAGTGAGATGAATATTGATACTCACATAGGCATTGTGCCAGTATAACACATTTAGGAATACAAGGCTTAGACCCAGTCCTTCTTTAACTTTTCTAACTGATTTGAGGTGGTTAGCCTGTGAGTTAAGGGACTATAGCAAATTCAGGGCTTTGAGTTTATTGATAAGGTGTTTCTGTATTTTATTTAGAAATAGCTGAGAGGAGTTAACAGACAACAGTCCAGATTGCCTTACATGGATAGTTGGTTTTCAAAACGTCAGAAGTCCACAGAATTGACTTTACAAACATTTCTATATTAATGTTCATTTTGATTAGAGACCTGTCTGCTCCTGACAGCTTCCTGTCTTGGATTCTAAGAAGAAATTGAGCATGTTTGGAGTTACTTCAGTTGTGGTGAGACAGCCACTAGGCAATAATTGCCTCTTCCCATCTACAGACAAATTACTGTCCAGAAAAGGACACACTTGCAGAATAGTCGACTGATTATATCTGCCTAGACAGAGTAATCAGCCCTTAATAATTCTGCATCACTATGGTCTGTCAGAAGATCCTGGGCCAGAAGGCTGAAGACCAGATGCTCCAACGTTTTGAAGTATAGGGACTGTCCAGGTGTTCTGCAGTCTCTATAAATTGGCTAAGTTTTAGAAGCTATGCTTTGTGCTTCCCATAATTTCAGTTAACTCAGTCATTCTGAATTTCTGACTGGGTTGAAAACTTATAGTCTCATAGCCAATCCTGGCTATTTACTTTGAGAGAAAAGATTTGAGTGGAGGGTTTTCAGCTGACATTCATTCTAAAGCCAAGAAAAAAATCCAGGTTCAGAACTAAGTGTTTTAGTTAGGAGAGATGACATAGGTTCTGGTTAGTCAACAAAATGATGAACTGGGTATTAGGACTATCTTGTACCTCACTGGTACAAATCAGCATAATTACGCACTAATTGTATTTTAAGAGAAAAGTTTTATTTTAACAGGAAGGGTGATATGTAGGAGGAGCTAAGGTGGGAGGAGTACAGACAGGAAGAGAAGGAGTAAGGAGAGGAGGAGAAGAAGGACAGGAGAAGCTAGGTGATGAGAGAGAGAAAGAGGGGAGGGGGCATGGAGGCAGATGTTTACGTGTCTCCACCAGTCAAAGATAGTTGATATATCTAGGTTGAGTATTGGGTTACACTTCTGACTGAGCATTACCAAACTTATAAAACCTTTGACTAACATTTTAAAAAATTGTATAAAAGCAAAAAGGAAAAGGGGGCATGGGATAGGGGTTTTCTAGGGAGGGGAAATGAGGAAAGGGATGACATCTGAAATGTAAATAAAATATCCAATAAAAGAAAAGAAAAAAAAAGCTGTGTAATACTCCATTGTGTAAAATGTACCATCTCTTCTTTATCTATTCTTTCACTGAGGAACATCTAGGTTGTGTCCAGATACTGGCAATTATGAATTAAGTTGCAATGAATATAGTTGAGCAAGTGTCTTTGTGATAGGATGGAGCATCTTTTGGGTATATGCTCAAGAGTGGTATAGCTAGGTTTGGGTCTTGAGGTAGATCAAATCCCAATTTTCTAAGGAACCAATGGATAGCTGCTACCTTTTGTTGTTTTTGGTGTTTCTTTGTTTTTAAAACAAGAGTTTCTCTGTGTAGCCCTAGCTGTCCTAGAAATGTTCTGTAGGCCAGGCTGGCCTTGAACTCAGAGAGATCTGCCTGGCTCTGCCTCCTAAGTAAGTGCTGGGATTAAAGATGTGTGCCACCACCTCTCGGCTTAGATGGCTACTTCTTACAATGTCTGCACATGGTCTTTCCTGGTGCACTCATACATATGTGCCTTGGGTTCCTCTTCAGTAAACATATTGGGCTAGGACAAACCCATAGGACCTCATTTTATCTGAGTCACTTCTTCAAAAGTACTCTCTGCAAACATGTTCGTCAGGGGTTGTTCCCTTTATCCACACACTGCATTGATGTAATAGTATAACAGTAGTTATTATATAATTACCTCTACTTGTGTATAGTTGTACTATACTTTGATTATATCATTTTATGTAATCTATTTAATATATATAGTATAGTTTCTCCCCACAAGCCATTTGAAGGAATATTATAGGCCCTCTGATACCTAAGTATTTATCTTGTAGGAATCAGAACGTTCTCCTTTTCTAATATTTGATGTCCTTAATAATGATGAAGATAGAGCCAAGTGTGCTTTAACCCAGCACTAGGGAGTCAGGTAGACAGATCTCTAAGTTTGAGGGCAGCCTGGTCTGCAGAGTGAGTTCTAAGACAGCCAGGACTACACAGAGAAACCCTGTCTTGAAAAACAAACAATAATGGTGGTAGGATTCAGAGTGGTGAGGACAGAACTGAGAAGCATAAAGTGACTCTACCCCAGCTGAAAGTTTATAACCCATTCTCTACCTCTCAGTAACACTTGGTCTGTCTCTAGGGGAAAACCTGCTGTCAAGGGCCATTCAGGCCCCAGAGCCTCTTGGGCTTCAGCTTAAGATTCCTTGGCATTGTTGAGGTTTGGGTATACAGTGTATCAAGGACACAACACTTCCTTACAGTCCCACCAGCTTTTCAGTCTCTTCAGTATCAGCATGACTGGGAACACAGGCTTGTTATTCCAGTGTTTGTACAGCAGCCTTGGCCTGACAGGTGTAGGCTGCTGTATCTATTCAGAGCAGGGCTTACTGACTTGCTCTCTGTTTTCTCAAACCCTCCTCCTCCTGCTGCCCAGTCTCTGATGGCTTGGGATTTCTCCAGAAGTTGATATTCTCTGCTCCCCATTCTGATCAGGGGTCTTGCATGCCTTAAGTCAGTCTGATTCTTTCTTAGCACTTTGGTGTAGTGAATAGCACACAGGCTGCACTCCAATGTTTGTTTTAGTTTAGTTGTTTAGTTGTTTTAGTTGTGGAATAAGAGCTTCAGGGGCGCCTGTAGCCAAAACACTTTGTTTCCCTGTTTTGTAGTCAGCGTGCTGAGACCGCTTGGGCACAGGCACACACCTTTGCCCTGGGAGTTCGTGCCAGCCAAGGTTGAGCAGGTTGTCGATGCCTCTTCCCTAGAGCTGTGAGCATAGTCAGCATCTCTTCTCAGTGCCGCCACTTGAAAAATCCAGCATCCGCTCAGTTCTCAGGGCTGCTTTTCTAAGCTGACTTCTGAGTGTAAGAAGGACTCCTGGGTCCTTCTTCCCTACAGGACTCATTGCCAACCCTCTGACCCAGCACTCAGGCAGGCACCCTCGTATGACCCATGTTCAGTTTGTTACCCTCGTACCTGCTGGATCTCCAGCAGGCGTTTGTGTCTATCTACTATAATGAGGCAAATTAAATTATTCTAAACACGCCACTATGCTCTGTGGCTGTATATGTGAGCTCCAAAGCTGTGTCTGCTCTGTGTCTTCTCTCTGGTCATTCAGCAAGCTCGTACTCAGCCTTGAGGTCCTGGCTTGCTCACTTTCGTTAGGGAGGCCTATCCTAACTCCTGCGTCCAGCCTCAGAGTTGTCTCTTCTGCAGCACTTTCTGTCCTGTGCTGTGCAGCTCTGCCGTTTCCTAGGAAGCTGACTTTACATTTGTAGCCTCGGTGCCTGGCTTGGAGTACAGTAAGCCTCAGGGTAAGTGGGTGGGTTGTCCTCAGACAGAACATATGCTGGAGCTGGAAGCAACTACACTGTCCCTTGTTGCTTCTAGTAATCACCTAAATGAGCTTTGTCACAAGGAAAAAGTGCAGGTTTGCACACACTGTGAAAAGATGTGCTTTAGGAAGTAGCTAGTTCTGAAGAGTCCTTGCAGAACTCTACACAGTGCAGGCTCTCTGTAATCTTCACTGAGCAAAATATTCCACCCCTCACTGACAATGTGTTTTAACTTAGCAATGTAAAGAATGAGTAGACTGATAATCCACCTTGGGTATGTACTTTGCTTTGCTGTTGGTTTGAGAAACTCCAAATGTCTGTTTCTTCTTTCAGTTAAACGCTTCCGAGAACCAAAGCATGAAAGACGGCCATGGAGGATATGGTACGTACCAAAGTGCCAGCTCACCCGAGAAAGTGCTTGCCGAGGTGTTAGGGTTTGTTTGGGTTGATGGTGGAGTATTGGGATAGGTAAGACATGGGATAGCAGAATTTACATACTGTATAAAGTATGTGGGATCCCTCAGTTGCATTAATTAATATAAGTGCTGTATAATATGAAAACATTCTGTTCTTTCAAAAACTTTTGTCCCCTACTTTTATTTATAAAGTTGCTTTCAGTACTGGGAAACGGAAGACGATGTATGAATGGAGCAGCCTGTGCTGTGTCTTCCTCATCTTGACTTGGAAATTAGTCATATGTATTTCAGAGATTCTTAGAACATCCCTCACCAGATGTGACTCAAAACTCAAGGAAGCATTCCCTGGTTTATCATGAAGGATACAGATGAATGCATGGCTGGATGAAGCCCTTCAGTGAACTGGGCTGCCCTGTTCCTAAGCTCAGTTCTGTGGGCATGGCTTTCACATCCACCATCCTCCCTGTGAACGGATTAATTTGCTCACTGGTTCCAAAACACCCCAGACCCATGTCTTAAGGCTGACAAGGCTTAGCTGACAGTTATGGTAGTCAGCGGCCCTTCTCCTCTCCCTAGAGTGTGGTGGATCTTATTTAATCATGACTCAGTCTTTCAGTGGCCTTCTCTATTCTAAAACTCTCTAGGAACTACAGTCACCTTTTTAGAACAAAATATGCTCCTATCACCCAGGACAGTCCAAAGGATTAGACCCCTCTCTCTCTCTCTCTCTGAGGAGACCTGGGACCAAAAAAAAAAAAAAAAAGGATATTCCTCACACCCCTGGCACTTGGGAAGTTACAGGGTGGTTAGGACTCTGGGTTGGGGCAGAGATCAAGTGTTTAATGTAGATACATGAATTCCAAATATTTGGAAGGAGACAGGCAGGCTTCTAGTAACAGTATGAGCTACACTAAGCTTACTCTTGCCCTAATGAAACTTCCACTCCCTTTCAGTAGCAATGTCATTGTCATGTCAATAAAAGTGCTTTATAAATTGTCCAACATGCACTCGCTGATTCCTAAGGACATTCCTTCTGTGTGTTGAGAATTCCACTTTGTACTCTTCCATCACTGAGTCCCCTGAATCTGGGCAGTTAGTCCTGCTCTCGTGGTTAGTGAAGAGCAATACCGAGAAGACTAGATCTGAGGCCCTCTGTGTGTTTTGCGTGTTATCCTTTGATGGCTCCTTGCCTCTGGGCGTAGGGATGGTTTTGAGGCTTGGCCACAGCCTTGGTCTGTTTTCTCCAAAGTGGTTGCTGCTCTCCTGTCAGGTTGGTAACACTTGCTGGTTCTATTTTATGCAGGTTTTTAGACACTTCCAAACAAGCCATAGGGATGCTGTTCATCCACTTTGCAAATGTGTACCTAGCAGATCTCACTGAAGAGGACCCTTGTTCACTGTGAGTGGCTTGTATTTGAATTTAACCTCCATTGAAATATGGACTGGCCTTCCCTTCCCTTGCCAGCACAGCCCTTTAGCTCGGGGGAGGCAACCATCCTTTCTCCTCTGGATTTTTCTCTGGTTTCATCCTGTGCATACCTTCATGAGTTTGTACTTTTGGTTGGTTCTCAGGACTTTGACAGTTACTTTGTGTGTTGACTTTCTATTCATCAGTCTAAGTTCAGTCCTTTGTCTTTCTAGTGTCCTAGTGGTCCCAAGTTCCTGGCAGCCCCCCAGCAGGACAGGATGACACTCAAGGATGGCTGTGTGTCCACTACAGAGCATGTGGGCATCTGGCTGTGCTCGGTTATTGTTGACACAAAGAGCATCCACTGCTCCGTCTGTCAGTGTGGACTGCCTTCCACATGATGTGCAGAGCAATGTGTCTGCGACCTTAACTGTACCCTAAGTTGCTGTACTTCTTACTGGAGGAGGAATGGTCATTCCCCTCGCAGACAGAGTGACAGAGGCGTCATTCTAATCCTAACTCTTACCTCCTGTCTCTAACTTCAAGTGGGAGGCACAAGAAGGTTATAGTACCTAAAGTTCACACAGTGCAGACTCGGTGAAGCTAGACTTAAGCCATCTGTGTGCAAGTCCCCATGATGCTGTTGCCTAAATGAATCCTCTCTGTTGAATACAGAGTGTGAAATTTGGTCTTGCTTTCAAGGGCACCACACAGTAGGCTCAGGAAGTATTTGACAAGTATATAAATGAATGCAAGACTGGATATACCCATTGTCCTTGTTATTTTTCAGGCTTCATCTCAGGTGTGCAACTGCAGGTGTGAATAGCAGTCACACCAATTAGAGATAGGTGTCAGAGCAGTGCCCTCCTGCCAGAAGGGAGATTACTTTGGAAGTTGTGACTATTCTTTCTGACTCTGGTCTGAGAGTGACCCCTTGTGTCTTTAAGGAGGAAGAACAAGTTGCCTGCCTCCCTTTCAATACTCTGGGATCTGGGGACCAAGCACAGTATGCTGGCCCCATATTGAAGTGTTATGCACATCACAAAACCCAGACTGGGGCGGAGGTCTCCTGGTCTACATAAAGTGTCTCAGACCTTAGCAATTTGGAAGCTTCTTGAAGCCAAGTCTTGCATTGTCCTTGAACTTATCCTTAGGGAGTTCAGAGCCATTTGGTATCACAGAGGGTTAGTATCTGCTCCATGGCCTCACTTTCATCTCAGTCCGCCTAGGTAACTAGAGCCTGTGTCCAGCAGTGCTCAGCTGGATCTGGATATAGGAAGGCTAGGTAAACAAGGGGCTTTACCTTGGTGAGAAAAAGGTTATGTTTCAGGCAAATGGAAACCTTATCTTAGAAGAATGTGTGGTCGCTATTGGCATGCCTCCCCATGTCCCTTTCTCCAATCTTCTGGCCTTTTCTTGAGGCAGCAGAACTCTCTCACTGAAGTATAAAAGTCAAGTCTGGGATTGTAGCTCTGATAGAACTTTTGCCTAGTAAGTGTACACACACACACGCACACGCACACGCACGCGCACGCGCACACGCACACACACACACACACACACACACACACACGCACACACGCACGCACGCACGCACACACACACACACACACACACACACACGCACACGCACACACGGTGCTGGGTTCCATCACAGCACCACTACAAGAAAAGTAAAAACACCGTTTGCACTCTTGGTTAAAGACAAGGATGAACATGTAGCTGTGCGACCCTGCGTGATTTGCCTAAGAAGTCTCAGAAACCATTTTCCTTGGATGCCTTAGGAAAGTGGCACAGTTGTACCACCTCCATTGGCCTGCAGCCATCAGGATGAACAGAATCACTTAATGGACTTATTGTTGTCAGTTGGGTTTTGTTCTCCTCGGTTTCCTTACCTGCTTCCAGGTGTGCAGTCTTCTGTTGAATCTTGGCCTTGGCACATACACTTGAAGTTTATAAAGTTTCTTTGTCTTTCTCTTTCCTGTTCTTCAAGTTTTTAATATTAGTACCTTTTCAGACTCCTGGAAATGGAAGCTGCCATTCTGTAGTCTCTTGCATGTTGGGGTACCACTCTCCCTCAGTAAAGCCAAACAAAGGCTGGGCCTGTTAACCTTCATCTGGGACCCTGGTAAGTGCCGCAGTGAGGCCCCAGCTTAGTGGCTTTTATTCCCTGACCATGCTGGTATGGCCTCTCTTTCTAGGTACCTCATCAACTTTCTTCTGGATGCCACTGTAGGCATGCTTCTCATTTATGTGGGCGTCCGTGCCGTCGGTGTCTTGGTGGAGTGGCAGCAGTGGGAATCCCTGCGTTTTGGAGAATATGGTAATGTCCATGACACTGGGTAGGGCCTCTTGGGGACTGCTTGCCCTGTGTAGCTCTGGAATCTGGAAGATTTAGAGCTGTTGACTGTCTGCTTGTGTGAACATAAGGGAGTTCACTTAGAGCTTGAGACGCACTTTCCTAGGGGCAGGGAGGAAGTACTTCACTGCCAAGATAGTCATTTGGGGGTGGGGGGAGAGAATTGGCAGAAGCCAGGAGACACTTGTGCCTTCTACCAGAGGCACTTGGTCCCACATGCAGGGGTGCAAGGCCACCTCATTCTGCTGAGCTTCCCAAAGATTTCACATCACCTGCCCACCACATTAGACAGACAGGAGCAGTGAGGGGAAAGCCTGTCCCTCTCTCTGCTACACACCTGTGTTTCTCCTGTCACTGGATTATTCTGCTGACAGAGTAGAGCTCACATGGCAAGTACTAATGTGTGCATCCCTTCTGATGTCAAGTTGCCTTGCCTTCTTCTAATTGTAGGCTTATCTCTGACCTGGCACCTGGGTGCCCCAGTCTCTCAGACGTGAGGCTTATCCTGACTCAGATATAAGGCTTCAGACCTGCAGCTCGTGGGTGCTAGCCTACCTTGTAAGACACCCATGTCACAGCTTGAGTAAGAAGCTGCTTTCATATTGGCTATAAGCTTGAGGAAGAGTTGAAGGAGCTACTCTTAGGGAGCAGTGTTAGCGGAACTTCACCACAAGAGGGCGCCAGGACAAGTGTGTAGGATCTAGATCCACACCCCTCTTCCATGCCATCCAGACAACTCACAGCTCTGGGCACAGAGACCTACTCACTTCTAGGTGGTTGAAGATCTCTAAGGGACTGACAGTTTAAAAGGGCACATAATTGGTGGAGCTAGCTGTGAAGTGCCTTGGGTATTTCTAGAAATCTTAAGTAATTGTCTTCAGTGAGGGAAGATGAGTTCAGGGGAGGGCTTTTCTTAGCCTGTTACTTGATGCCAATGAATCAGCGACTTAAGATAGTGCCCAACATAGCATGTGCCTCAGGACCCAAGGGAAGGCTTCTGAAATGCCCCAACCATAGAGTTCTCAGCTTTCAGGACAGAAATGGCCACAGCATAAGACCAGTCTGATATCATTCTCATGATGTCATGAGACAACTAGGAGTTAAGTGACATATCCAGTCAGGACATGTTTGCAGGCTCTGTCTCCCTTGCACCAGGGATCCTAAAAATTTCCACTACCTCCACCAGCACTGCTCACCTGCCCCTCAGCTGCCAGATCCCCGTCTGGAAGACAGAGCTGTCAGCCCCACAGTAGCTGACCAGTGATAATGTAGTTCCCACAGTGAACTGTTGACTGAGAACAGAGTCAGGGCTGGTCCCCTACACCACTGGTTCTGAGACAAGTTTTGTCTGCTTCCACAAGGATGGAGAGAAGAAAAGATGGCAGTGGCTATGTCTGAGCCCTCTCCTCTTGGCCTAGCCCCTTAATCCAGTCACTGCTGTTGGGAACAAGAGTCCTCAAGTATCTTCAGAGAAAATGTTCCATTGTCAAAGACCACCCAAAGTCCTCATTCCCTGGACTATCTCCCTGTTGCCTGCAACACAGGCTTAGTGGCTTTAGACAACCCAAATGGATTTATCTGTGGTTCCTTCAAAAGTCCAGGACAGTTCTGTTGGATTAACTTAAAGGCATCAGTAGGGTTGTCTCATCCTGGAGGTGACAGGGATGGCTGTTCTGTTGCTCTGTCCAGCCTCTAGTTCTGTCTGGGTCCCTGGCTTATGATTCTCTCCCTGTCTTCAAAGCCAGCAGCCACGTTCTTCTCATGGTATACCATTCTGACCTTCCACCTTGAAGTGGCCCTGTGATTGGCCTGAGTGCATCTGGACACTCTAGATACTCCATTTAAAGTCTGAATGGCAACCTAAATTCCATTAACAGCCAGAATTCCCCTTGGCTAGGTCACAGCACATATCATGGGTTCCGGAGATTGGGATGTGGACATCTTTGCAGGACCATTATTCTGCCTTCTACACCTGTGAACTTACCTGTCCAGTTGAGACAGGAACTCCATGTAGGCCCCACAGCTCTCAGGTAAATAAAGGAGAGGGGGTTGCTCTCTAGATAGCATGCTGGGTTCCTAGAAGTCATGGGACTTGGAACATAAACACAGTTGTTTGGTTTGAGAGGTGAACAGGTTTTGAGTCACAGATGGTGTCTGTAGTCTAATGACCACGCTTGCCCAGAAGACACTGTTCAGTGGCACTGTACATCCTGGGCTTTCCTGCCTGCCCATCTAAGTGCTCCCTCCCAGAGGCTTCTCAGCACACGTGTTTCTTCCTTTTGACCCTATTCCTGTAACTTAGCCTGAAAGAGTAGTTCACCAGAACAAACCAGTGTCCTTGAGGTTGTCCACTACAATAGAAAACAGGACACACTAGCATGCTTAGTGACCATGTTTGTCCTGTAGACAGAACTTCAGGGAGCATTTGAAAAACTCTGAAGGGAACAGAAATAAACAAACAGTCATGTGTCCACTGAATCCAGCTGCAGTGACCTGTGGCCTGGGTACACAGGAGGTGAGGGTATGTGGGTGTATCAGCTGGACATGGGCACTTCTGTCCCTCTAGGTAGTTTTCAACATTTTTATTTTAGTATCAAAAAACAAAAGGCAGTGGCAGCTCCACCATACAGATAAACTGAGAAAGAGGAAAGTTGTTTATCTCTTCTCTGTTACTCACAGCTTCTGGGCAAATGGAGTGAATGAATGCTAAGCTAGTGAATGTTCTCTTAACAGTGAACAAATGGTGTCACTTGTCTGCTTTCTCCCAAATGCAGCAATCCTCAGATGTTTCCCAGTGGTACTTCCTAGACGGGTATCACTGTTCTTGCCTGAGAGTTTTAGCAAATAGTTTCCTCTCCTGTTCAAGTGAACTTTTCTCAGTAAGGTCAGGTGGTTTACCAAAAACGTTGTGAAACTCCGGCTAGCAGGCTTGCCAGGAAAACTGGCCCTTCCGAGGTGCTCTGCTGAGGCTCAGATGCCTCGCCCCGGCGCTAGGAGCAAATAGGAAGGCCTCAGGTTAGGCAGTTAGTGAGTTGCTGCGTGCTCTCTGCCCTTCTCCTGGCATTGTCCAGAAAAGGAAACAACATGTTCTGCTGGTTCCATTACAGCTGTGAAAAGGCATTCACCTGCCTCCACGGTATTCAGCCTGCAGGCCCAGACAGGGATGGGTCCTACAGCATGAGTGCCTGGAGATTTCTCTGCAGACCAGATTCTCTTCTCACAGCCTCCCTGAAATGTTACTTTGCTGCTGTTCTGGTCAGTGGAGTACAGGTTGCCCTGGCTGAGCTTCCAGGAAAAGGCCCCACCTCCCACTCTCCCACTTTGAGGAGGCCTATCCTAAGATTCTGTGTGTCGTTCAATCATTCTCTAGAGAAGCCTTCATTAGGTCTCTTTCTGAAGCATTCTAGAGGCATTGCAGGGCCCAGATGGTCCCCATTTTGGACTGTTGGAGCCCTCCTGATCACTTCTTAACCGTACCCACTGACAGTCTCACCAACAAGCCCGTGTCCTAGCTGCTGGCCTGGGTCTGTTTCTGCCACCTTGTTGTCTTGAGGGATTCTATCTCTTTCTCTTCGCCAAGGTGTTGTGTGGTCTCCCAAAATTAACTAGGTTGCTCCCAATTTTGTTTTTGTTTAATACTATGAAAAAGCCCCAGAAAGCATTAATTGTTCTTCTTTTGCATGAATTTGGTAGACTCTGAGTTTCTCTAGGTCAGACTGATGTACTCAGAGCAGAAAACAGCAGGGATGATGGGAATAGCATAAGAAGTGAGCAGCCAAAAGGAGGATATGGACAAAGAGGTTGATTACTGCATTTATAGGCATAGTGTAGGTCTCATCGTGGGCAGAGAAAGTGGGGTTAGCAGAAGTCACTGGGAAAATCAACTGCAGATAATAATAGCTCTTGCTTAACCCAGCTTCTGCTGCCAGTGGACAGAGCCAGCAGTGAGCTCTTACTAAGTTTAGTTACTCTTAACTCTATCCTAGAATTTTTTTTTTTTTTTTTAAGAAAAACATTCTGGTATGTCCAAATTAGGAATTCTGACTTTATTCAGAGCACTGCCTCTTTTAGATATCAGGGACTCGTGAAATACCTTAGAGCCAGGGTTCTGGGGTCCAGTTAGGGGCATGAGGGCTTGTAATGAGCTGCAAGGGGTTGGGAGTTGGTGTTGTGCTACTGTCACACATCAGACCTGGTGTGTGTGGCTAAGCACCTGCCTGTCCCTGCAGGAGACCCTCTGCAGTGTGGGGCCTGGGTAGGGCAGTGCGCCCTCTACATCGTGATCATGATCTTTGAGAAGTCCGTGGTCTTCATCGTCCTTCTCATACTCCAGTGGAAAAAGGTTTGCCTCCAACCCTGCTTCTGCCGCTCTCTGCTAAGCCAAGTAAACAAAGTCCCTGTCATCTACAGCCCCGCCCCCGGCCTGCTTGTTTCTGTGTTAGCTCCATGAGTGAGTCCTGGATCTGGTCTGCTGTAGCAGCTGTTTATAAGAGCATTAGTTTGTCATTCTTGTACTTGGTGTTCACCCACTTCATATAAACACACATCTTCTCCAGGTGAAGCCTTGGGTTATATAAATGTAATGGAAATACAGTTTCTTCTGCTGTGTTGCTCAGTCTGATTAGTCTGCAGACTTGGTAACTGTGAATGTGTCTACACTGGTAAATGTCCTTCTTGCACCTGTCTGCTAGTTCAGCCGAAGCCACGAGCAGTTTCTGAGGTCTTTACCCACCTACATATACATACGTGGGCAAGCCCATGGCTTTGCCAACCCTGTCCCCTGCCCTTTAACTCCAGCACAACCAAAATAGCTCGTTCCCATATAAAACAGCCTAGGAATCTTCTAGAACAAGTTGCTCAGATTCTGGCTTTGCTTTTATCTGTGACCTAGTTCTCACCTTTTTAAAGAAAATAAGCCCAAGTGTTCAGAGCTGCTGTGCTCCAGAAGTGCTGGCTGCAGTGTTGCAGCTGGAGAGTGGTCTGGTGCTTCATTGCTCAGGTCTCTCTGCAGATCACGCACTGACTTCCTCCCTCCGAGCCCCTGAGGCACGTGCATACTGCTTCAGGCTCCCTACAGGATGTGTGTCCCACCTGGGTCTGATGCAGTCCTCAGGTCCACAAGGGGGAAGCTGCTCCAGAGCTAATGGTCCAGAGTGGCTCTGACTGGTCCCTTATCCACAGTTAGATCTAGGGTCTGTGCAGCCATGAGTCTAAAGGGCTGTTTCCAGTGGCTCTTGGGGAGTGTCTGAGTCTCCTGTGTGTTGCCCCTGTGGTCTCCTCACTGTGTCTGTTTCTCTCTGCAGGTGGCCCTATTGAATCCAATTGAAAACCCAGACCTGAAGCTGGCCGTCGTCATGCTGATAGTCCCCTTCTTTGTCAATGTCAGTGCTTTGTTGAGTGTCTTATCCCAGCTTGTACCCTGCCACCAAGGGTTCCTGTTCAAAGCTCTAAGTGTGACACAAAGGTCACCTTTACAGCCTCAGACAATCCTTTCTATTTCTGTAGCCAGTTGCTACCTTCCATCCCATAACCAGTCTTGAACTTCGTAGAAGTCCTTCCTCAGAAATCAGGTACCCATTCTAGGGCCCCTATTTCAGGTAAAGGATCATAAGAACCATGACTTGCCTTCTCTGATGGGCCACTTCACTGAGAGATCCCAGCCTGTGTGTGACAGTAACTTCTAGATCAGGGTCATTTCAAGTGTTCTCCTGATATTTACTGTTGAGTATAGGCCTCAGGGAAACCCTTGAGCACAGTGGCCACATGTGAAGAGCCAGTGATGTAGAGCGCTGAAGGAATCGGGCTCTCTGAAGCAACAGAGTGCTGCCACCTGTGAAGGACCCGGGAGGCTCAAAAACAGGCAGTTAGAGACCTAGGTTCAAAGCCCGAAACAGGCTGCCTGGTTTGTTTGTTGGTTTGTTTTTAGAGTCAGAGTCTCTCTATATAGCCCTGGCTGTCCTAGAACTCACTAAAGTAGACTATGCTGCCCTTGAACTCACAGAGCTCAGTCTCTGGCTCCGCAGTGCTGTGATGAAGGGTATGTGCCACCACACCTGGCCCGGGCTGCCTGTTATTTAACAACAAAAACCCATAAGTGACTCCAGCAAGAATCACCTTGCTAATCTCTGATAAGGAAAGTACAGCAAATGAGAGAGTGGAAGTTTCTGGTGGATGTTCTGGGAGATGGTCAGAGCTGAGTGAGGCCTCTCTTTTCTCTGTGGAAGGGTTGGGTATAGAGCCCTCTGCTTTGCTTTGTTCTGGTTTCCCAAAGTAACCTACACTTTTTTCTTCCCACAGGCTTTCATGTTCTGGGTAGTGGACAATTTCCTCATGAGAAAGGGGAAGACGAAAGCTAAACTAGAAGAAAGAGGAGCCAACCAGGACTCAAGGAATGGGAGCAAAGTTCGATACCGAAGGGCAGCATCCCACGAGGAGTCTGAGTCTGAGGTAGGAGCCTCCCTGACTCTCGCCAAGAGCTTGGGCCATCATAGCTTAGGCTCTGGGGGTCTCCGCTCTTAAGTTGGTACCTGAATGCCGATTCACAGTACCAGTCAGAGGTAAAGAACAAGCTGAGCTCAAGAGTAGCCCAGGTCACTCCGAGCCTCACTAGCCTGAACCCAGTGTCTGCTGTCATGTGCGCCTTCTCAGGCCAAAAAGGTGTAGTCTGTAGATAGATTTGCCACAGAGCAGCCCTGTGGCAGTGGAGAGAGCTAGGTAAGGTGAAATCCACCTTATTCCAGAGAAGCATTAGGATACTTGGAGCCCTGTTCTTCACTAACGAGCAAGGGAAAAACTTCTAAAATAGAGGACTAGCTAAACCTCACAGAGGTAAGCTCGTCTCCCTTTACCTGCTGGTGCCTAAATTCAAGGACCTGAACATAAGGAAGCAGCATGTGTGAACACAGACAGCACAAAGCAGGGGTGCGTGTCCCAGCTGGGCTACAGCATTCATTACCCGTGCCTCAGCGTGCAGCAGCTGGGTTGGAGAGGCCTGAGGAAACTCCTACAGTGCTGAGCACTCTGCTGCCAATGGGAGCTACAGACATGGCTGAGATTAGCCAGGCTTGTAGTACATGGCTTTAATCCTGCTCTTGGAAAGTAAAGACATTCAGATCTGTGACTTCAAAGTCAGCCTAGTCTACAGGCCAGAAAGGGCTATAGAGTGAGACCTTGACTCCCCCAGCCACTACCACCACCCCCCAAAATGACTGAGATGGCTGCCACTCTGAGCCTTGAGGATAAGGAAAAGCAAATGGACAAAAGCTCACCACCACACGTGCAGTGTGTCTGTGATAAGCATAAGCACCAGCACTGGAGAATCCTGGGCAGACTAGAGGGATTTTAAACAGTGAATAGATTAGAAGGCAAGCCCACATTTTCTCCAAGTTTGTATTCTGGTTGGCCAACATTTGGCAAATGACAAAAGATCGTAAAGCAGAAACTACAGCTTATCGGCATTCACAACTACGTAGTCTGGCCTCTGATATTAAAGTGAAATTCATATTGACCAGAACAGGGAGCCATGAGCCATCAAGTGATTCAGTCCACAGGAGGTAGTGAGGCTGTTTGTCCCAACCCTGGAGGAGTTCACATTCCCCTGCGTGGCTGGACTTTGGGCCCTTAAACCTTCATGCAGGCCATTCAGATCCTCCCGAAGTACTCAGAGGTCTAAGGCCAGCAGCTATGGCAAGAGTGAGCAAGTTTGTCCTCAGTGTCTTAAATGCATGGAGGAGTGAAGTGCTTCCCTCTTTATCTTCAGAAATGACAGAGGTGGCTCAAGACAGCTCCTCTGAAACTAACTGCACTGCCTCTGTGGTCCCTGGGATGATTCCAGTCGATTTTGAAAGACACCATGTATGTAAGGCAGTTCCAGGACCCTGAGATTCCATGCACCTGGTTGGCTTTGATCAGCTTTGGGTCTGGCTTGAAACCAGATAAAGGCATTGATGGGCCGGGTGGTGGCAGATTAGGGGTGGTGACTTTAATGCTAGCTTCAACAGGCCAGCACATCTCAATGTGGAAGGGGGATCTCCCTCGACCATCTTCTAAGGATGTGGGAGACGTGAGGCCTCTCAGAGGGCTGGGTTCCAAGGAGGATGAGCACAGAAGGCACTGGCATCTCAGGCCTTGCCTCTTGACCGCCTCAGATCCTGATCTCAGCTGACGATGAGATGGAGGAGTCTGACGCAGAGGAGGACCTCCGGAGACCTGTGAAGAAGAAGCACCGCTTCGGGCTGCCTGTATGACACATTCCCACGCTGCGGGTTACAGTCCTGAGGTCCAGCCCTGCAGCAGCATCGCTTCCCTCCTCTCTACCCTCCTCTTCTACCTCCACTCCTCCTGCTGTCTCTGCCCGCTCTCCACCCGCCCCAGACTACTGTGACTTAAAAGAGGGAAGAGGACCCGTGCCTGAGGGGGCTGTGGGCAGCTGGAGCTCCCGCTCAGTTGCACTACACACTGACCAAATATGCAAGCGAAGAGCTTTGTTTGTTTGTTGTTGTCCCTTTGGGGTGCTGTGAGACCCCCTGTCCTGTCTGACCAGGTGGCATGGTAGAAGAAAACAGCACACACAGACTGTTGCGGGTCCTCGCGCTGAGGCTGCTGGCCTTGTGGACATGTGACGTGCTTGGGGTTAACAGTCACTGGTTGACCCAAGTTGGAACAGGAATGCTTTCTTAACTCAAAATGGCTTTTGTAACTCTTTATTTCTAAAGCCAGTTTTATGAGCTGTGACAGTGTTACTGTTTTTTGAGTATGTGTTTATTTCCTACAGAGTCTCTATGGATCTAATGGGCAAACAGATTTTTAAGTCTTCCGTATGCTATTTGACTTTTATATTTTTAAGTTATATTTTCATACTATTGTATTTAAAACTCTTTTTAATCCCCAAAGACATGGATTTGTTTGCCTTTCATGGGGTGTGAGCTGGTGGGAGGTGGGTAAAAATGAGGAGTGCTTTAGCCAGGAATATTGTTAGGTAACATCGATGATGAGGTAAATTTCCTGATGGGGAGGTAGAGAGATAGCGCTTATCTGCTGTCCCAGATCCAGAGTTTGTTAAGGTCAGAACGGTGCCCGAGGCAGCTGTTCAAGTAGATCTGTGTGCTCCAGTGTGGGACAGACAGCCCTGCCAGGGCATACAAGCTGGCATGTTAGAGGCCTTGGTTAAACTTGATTAAGGAAGGAGCCCAAGAGTTAGTTAGGCATTTGTGTCCAGAGGACTCAAGACCACCAGGCTACTCCCGTTGGTGTCGTGCCTCTCAGTCTCTACATTCCAAGAATGGCCTCAACTACCAGGACAGTAGCTTACAGGGCCAACTTTTGCCCTGCTTTGTCAACAGCTGTCACCTGCTTGCTTGCTCAGCTGTCTGGAGAACTCTGCCTGGCTGGAAAAGCCTGTCATCATGCCCTCCAAAGTTGTGAAGTGACTGTAGCAGAGCAGACACTGGGAAAGCCACGTTTTAATGTGTAGGTTATGTGAGGCATTTCTAAGAAGCTCCTCTTTGCTGGCCACACCCACCCCTCAGCCTGGTTGTGGTTTTCCTGTGGACCAGCCTGGCCTGGCACTGCACCTGCTATGGGAGCAGCAGGGCGGAGCTGTCTGATGGCTTGTCAGTGCAGCAGGCAGGGCAGTGGTAAGGAGCACAAGAACACCCCACCACTTGATGGTCTGGAGGTGATATGGCCGAAGCCTTAGGTGAGACGAGCACAGATGGGACAACTCTCCTCAGAATCTCCTAAGCCTATGTCAGAGTATGCTTTGCGTAAGCATACAGGATCTAAATATGCTTGTGGCATGTGACCCTCGCCCTTACCCAGGGTACCCGGGGCTATCTTCTGCCACTTGAAGTCTCACTTTTCATAGACAGAAGGGTATGCTCTGGGTGGCCCTCTCAGCTCATTTTCTAGTGCAAGTCACTGAGAAGAGTGAATCTGCTGTGGGAGGCTTCACATTCCAGTCAGGCAGAGGCCACGACCTGGAATGCATCAGCCAGGTCCTGCCTTGTTCCTGTTTCCTGTTTCCTTTTCATCCAACAGCTATGGTCTTCTCTTCCCCTTCTGTAGCGAGCTTCCACTGAGCTCTGTGGAAGGGTACAACTCAGACTCCTGGTGGATGGTCAGCTCCTGGTGGCATTACTGACGTCATCCTCACATCCTCTTCCTGTTTGATTGTGCTTTAGCTGGCCTTCTGGAGCTCAGAGCTGAAACCTCGTTTTCAGACTCAAGCTCCTGGAGTTTCCAAACAAGCATGGAGGTGGGGGAAATGCTGTAAAGGATGGAAACTCCAGTTGCGCAGCCTCACAGAGATGATCTGTAAGGTCCTCCCAGCTCCCAAGCACAGGGCCTGGAGGACAGGAAGCAAGCGAGTGCAAGTTCTTTCTGCATCCTGATTTCCACTAAGGGCTATAGTCTCTGGGCTGCAGCTGTGGAGCCGGCTCAACAGGAAAGGAAGTCCAACAGGTATCTGATTCTAGAGCTTGTCTGTATGCAAGCTTGGTGTGTGTGTCCTTGCCTCTTCCTGTATGGATGTGCGCATGCACTCATGCAGCATAAGCACACACACTTACAATTTGGCGTCCCTCAGGAGAGCCTTGGGTGGCCGACAAGGCCTGTATGTTACTGTGATGCACTGTCTCACTGAAATGGATGTAGAGGGCTCTGGTCAGGACTTCTTCCTGAGCTGTCCTCCCTCCCTGGAACGAGTATCCGAATCACTTGTTCCAAGTTGCCTTATGAGGTGGGACCCTTTACTGGCTGGTGGCAGGCAACACCAAGCTAGAAAAAAAAAAAAAAAAAGAAAAAGAAAACAAGAAACAGAATGCTGACTTCGCTATGGTGTGCTGTCAATCCGATTTGTCCAAATAGATACCTTGGCCAAGCTACTCTTGCTGGAAGCTTGCAAGCCAAGGCAATGAATAAGTTTTTTGTAACTAACAGAAATAAACCAATGAGAGAGAGCTGACACCTAACTCAGAGAGATGGTGGTTACTTTCTTATTTCCTTTGGCTGTTGGTTTCCTTTAGCTGGGAGTTTGGGAAAGGCAAGGATGAATGGTGAGATCCCGTGTGGCAGTGTCCCAGAAGACGTATGAGGTAAGACTCTCTGGCCCCTCAGCCCTGGAGCATGTTGAGAGTAGCTTCCTGCCTCAAACTTAAATTGTGAACTCCCTAGCACCAAGGAGTCATGGGTTCATGTCACCTCTCCTGCCTCTTTCCTCAGGAAAAACAAAAAGACTCAAATTCAAGTTGCAATTCTCTTTGGCAGTATAGGCCTGCTGGCTGCAGCTCAGGATGCCTATCTGAAAGGTGCACCAAGACCTGGAAGGGGCAGGCCCGGCTGTCCCTCCTGCTAGGCAGCAAACCTTATAGGATATAAGCTAGTCTTGTTTCGTTTGTTTTTTTTAAGACGCTCTTACTCTGTAGTCCTGGCTGTCCTGAATCTAGCTCTGTGGATCATGCTAGCCTCAAACTCAAAGATCCCCCTGCCTCTGCCTCCCAAGTGCTAGGATTAAATGTGTGCCCACCACTACCCAAAGTGAGCTAGCTCTTAAGTGAAGATTCAACGAGAAGAGAAGCTTCTTAAGAGAAGCTTTCAATGAGAGACTTGTCTGCAGTGAGGGTTCTATGGTCAGTCTTTCTTTGAACACCCTGAGTTCTGAGTGGGTGAGTAGATTGTTTGATTGGCTGGTTGCCTGGTTTAGTTCTAAAACATTTTTTTTCATGGGACTTATTTAGAAGTCAGCCCTCTGTGAAGAAAGCACCCTACTTCAGCTGCCAATGACACTTGAGCATGGTGTCATGAGTCACAGAAACACATTTTTTAGATGAAAGAGAAGATGGTGTACTTCCATTGTAAACTGGTTTACAGTACATTTTCATGTCTTATCACCTTAAAGAAGAAAGAAAGAAACCAGTGCTTTAGTGGTCATTGGTTGTGTGTCCTGTGGATTTAAAATAGCTCAGCAGGTTAATAAACCTTCCGATGGCTCCTGGCTGCTGTGAGCTCAAAGTCTGCAAGGAAAGAACCCAAGCGTAGTCTAGCCATCATCCCTGACAAGCCTAACCCAGTTCCCCTCCTGGAGCATGAGCGCTGAACATTCCTTATCCTTGTCCTTGAGGCCAGAACTAGACAGAGCCAGCTGTAGGCACTCCTCACAAGGCACGGCCTGACCTTGGAATCAAGGGTATTGCTCGGGCCAACGCTTATAGACCTGATGGTTCCCACACTGACCTGCTGGGAACCAAGGCCAGAACAAAGAATGGGGTGGAGTGTGAGGCACAACAGCCATGGAGTGACATTTAGGATAACTGTTAGTGACTGGTTGAATTTCATCTGCCTGGTGCTTTCAAGGATAAAAATAATGTCCATTGTAGACTGGAGGGAGTGGAGATAAGTCTGATGAAGACATACCTCCAACCCACATCTGCCACGGCCGCCACAGGCTTAGGGTCCCTGCATTGCCCAGGCGATCTTTCCGTGCAGATAGAGCTAGTGGGGATGCCGAGTGATTTTCCAAGGAGTACTTTCTACTATAGCTTAATAGCTGAAGTGGCGTTCACCCCTCTCCTCTAAAGTCCTGCCAGCCAGCTTTCTAGTTTCTGTCTTAGGCCTTTACCAGCCCTCTATAGACCTTAGCAGCAAGCATGGTCCCTTCCTGGGCCCATACTGTACCTTGCTTTGTCCCTTTATTAAACTTGTCTCCAGGCTAGCTAGGGGACCCAGGCAGCAACAAAACTGTAACATAGCAGCCCCACAGGGTCTCAGCCTTACTAGCCACTCCCTTTGAGTTGGCTGTGCTCACCATGAGGAAATGCTTTCAAGCAACAGAAAGGAAGTTTCTCCCCTGCTAGTGTGCTGGGATGGAAAATCTATTTCCAATGGAATCCAGGAGTAGAAGAGAAAGATAAACAAACTCAGAGCATCCACCCTTGTTCAGCGCCCTCCCTTTCCTCAGAGATTCCCCCTCCTATCCCTGCCAGTGGGTGGGTTCTTGCAGTCAGCCTGCACAGACTGTACCACACATTCCAGGCTTCACATTCATAAACACAGTCTGTAGACAACAGTGCCAGCACCTCCCACCTACAAGTGAGCAGCTGTCCCCAGAGATACGGGGTCCCCCTGGCTGTCTGCTGTCACCAGGGCTGTGCCCATCCTCTCCAAGAATAAACTCCAGCTAGTTGCTGCGTGGATCTGAGTCATCTGAGAGGTTCCAGAGGAGGGGAGTGACTACCCAGGACGGACAAGCAGGCTATATAAGTTCTCAAGGGTTGGGCTCCACGCAGATATTTTCCTTTGGCTACTGCCTGCCAGAGAGTCACCAACAGAGAACTTGCTTGGCATCTACCATGTCCGAGGTAAGACGGCCTAGTGGGGCCCATCTGGTGCCAAGGAAGTTTGAAGGGCAAGACTGGACACTAATGAGTAGTGTCTGCTCTGAAGTAAAAGCCAAACCTAAACAAGAGGCACTGGGTCCCACCAGGCTCAGGTGAATGGCCTTGGCTGTTACCAGGCTTGTTGTGAGTTGTTAGGGGCGGGGAGTGCTTATATAGAGCTGTGTGCCTTTGTATGTATGTGAAGGAGCTGACTGGTGGCTTAGTGTGTCCACATGTGTGCACATTTGTAATCTGGAAGTAGGATGAGGGATGGTGACTGTACTTATAGATCACAACTGTGTATTTCCCTACGAGGGTGTGTCTCAGCAGGCCCATGTTTCCCTGGGAGCTCAGCCCAGGCTAAGTGAGGGAATCCTTGCACCTGCCTGCAGGGCTTAAGAAGGAATAAGCCCTCAGTCTCACAGGCGCCAGCCCGGAGTGGAGGGGAAGGGTAAGCACTAAATCTGGCTGTCCCAGTTCTACTGGGTCAAGAACAGCAAGGTGGTCCTTGCTCCCTTCCTCCATGACTGTCTACTTCATTCTCTTCCCAAACACATAAGTATCAGTGTTTTTATTTTAGGAAAAGGGGGAGGGGCAGTCTGTATGGGACTTTGCCACCTTTGTGAACAGGTCTTAGAATTCACAAGATTCCCTAGAGCTGCTCAGTCTTGAAGTTCATCTGTCTGCCCCTTGTGTCTAGTCCTAAACCCGGCCTGTCAAAGAGGCCAGTGCGAGGATGTGAGGATGCGTCAGTCACCACCCCGAGGAGCTCCCTCCTTGTCTCTGGGGCAAAGTCAGATTCCAAGTCAGATTAAGAGGGCAGGAGTTAGGAGAGGAGTGAGCTTTGAATTGGCTTAATTCAGTAACCTGGGAAGGAGGAACCCCTGCCAAAGTTGGAGGGGGGTCTTCATCTCAAGGCGTTGAATTGTAAGGCTCTCGGCTTTCCAAGGTTGGTACTCCTCATGCCCCCATCAAGAAGAAGCGTCCCCCTGTGAAGGAAGAAGACCTGAAGGGGGCCCGAGGGAGCCTGGCCAAGAACCAGGAGATCAAGTCTAAGACATACCAGGTCATGCGGGACTATGGTGCGTATCCCCCAGGGCATGTGGTAGGGTTGGAGACACAAACATTCCCCCAGTGGTAGTTGAGAGTTACTGAGAGTTTCTGGGCATAGGAGGGGCTGCACACAGCATAGGGAGCCCTTCTCCTGAGAAAACCAGTTTAGATCCCTGATGTTACCTCCTCCATCTCTTGCCTACAGAGCAAGCTGGCTCAGCTGCCCCATCTGTATTCAGCCACAACCGCACAGGCAGCGAGACAGTCTTTGAGAAACCCAAAGAGGGACCTGCCAAGAGCGTCTTTGGCTGAGAAGTGTGCATTGCACCACACATCTGGACACAGGAGCCTTTCCTACGAACTCTTTTTTTTTTTTTTTTTTTTTTTAATGCTGGAAGATGTTGTCTTTCCTCTGCTGCCCCTGGAACCATTATGACTCCTACAACCCTAACCCTTAGAAACACCAATAAAGAGTAAAGAGTATGCTCAATGCCCCTAACCTTGGGATGTTGCCATGGCCACTGCCTGCAGAAGAAGAAAGGGACATATGGGGACATAGCATATTCGTGCCCTTCCTGGGCTCTGAGGTGGGCCAGGGAATGCTTTAAGAACCACTGAGGTATTCTAGAAAGCCTTAGACGTGGAGTCCTGGTACAGACTTTCTGATGGGTGTAGAGCTGTCTGTTCTTCCTAAACCTCTGTTTTAGGCTGGAAAGCTGGTGCCATAGCTAAGAGTACTTGCTATTTCTTTAGAGGACTCTGGTTCAGTTCCCAAATATCCACATGGTAGCTCATAATCATTTAATTCTGCCACCCTCTTCTGGCCTCTGCGGGCATTGCATACATGTGGTACACCTGTAGTTGAAATATTCATATACCTAAAATAAAAATAAAACATAAAACTAACCTTTGGTTTTCCATCATGTACAACCGGAGAGTTGAGTTCATGCCTATCCCATAAAGCAGGGCACAGAAAACAAAGTGAACTTGGAGGCCGAGCTCCGTCTGCCTGTCACAGACGCTGCTAAGGTGTTTCCAAGGTCCTCAAAGCCCACTGTCCTTGCACCTTGGCTCGTGGCACCCCTGGACTGTACATCTCCATCTTAAAGACCAAACTGGGTGTGGTTCCTCTGGCCAATGGCAGTGAGTTTCCAAGACTCCCCCACCAACCATGTCCTGCCCCCAGCATGGTGTCTGGGTATGAGAGCCAGCTACATCCTAGCTACATGTGATCTATCTCTTCAGACCTATGTCCTGTGTCTGATGTGTCAGGTTGAGAGAGATAAAGCCTGCCCACTTAGGATGACAAGAACACAAGCAGGCTAATAATGGCTCCTGAGAGGCCATCTACAGGGCCTGGTTCATGGATGACTCCTACTGGAAAGCTCCTGTGACCCCTGGGCTCCTGGCTCCAGGCTGGGCCTATCCTCTGGGTCTCAGAGGAGCAGACATTCTGTGGGGGCAGAGCCCGTACTTGCTCACCGGATTTCTTACTGTTCTTCCCAGAACTGTGTGCCCTGTGCAACTCCACTCCTATCTACAGCCTGGAAGGTAAACAGATGCACAGGAGTGTGGCCTCTGACCACAGCCTTGCAAGGGAAGGGAAGGTTTTAATGGAAGCAACAGAAATTTCCCCAAAATCTCCGATGCCCTGTCCAGGGTCAGACGCCACCAGCCTTCAGGTAAACTGCACTGGTGATAGACAACACACCAGCAACTGCCCACACTTTTGGGTTCGTAGACTCAAGAGTGGACTTTTTCAGAGCCACCAGAGAACATCAACTCCAGCTGCATCAAATACTCAATATCTGTTTACTTTATCATAGTATTCATTTTACTTGAAAAAAAGTACTTAGTGGGTGAGGGAGAGGTGTCCCCCATCCCTGCCTCACCTCTTGAAACCTGCAGTAGGCAGAAGAACTGGCCTTGGAGTCATGAGAGAGGGAGAGCTGGTCTTGCCCCCTCACTGGCTACAACACTCAGGAGATCAAGCTTGCACCTCTCCTGAGCAGTGCAGTATGGCTGACCCTGGAGTTGGAGGTGACAGGTGAGCAATCCCAGAGGGTATAAGCATGGGAGAGCTTGTCTGCCATGTGGTGGCATGGGCAAGGGTAAGATGCCACCCCTTGTCCCTCTCCACCTATGGCAGGTGGGAGAGTTGGCCCCAAGGTCATGGGGGCTAGAGAACCAACCCTGCCCCTCACCCACTGCAGCATTTGAGAGAACAGGCCCTGCACCTCGCCTGCACACCACAACAGAGCTGGCTCCGTTGGAGAGGGCTGAGAGCGTGAGACTAGGAGAGCTGACTCTGTCCCTTGCTGGCTGAAGCATTAGATGAGCTAGCCCGGGCGGTGCTGGAGAACTCACCTTTGTGCTGCGGGTTCAGGAGAGATGGAGAGCTGACCAGCTCATCTACCACCCAAGCCCAGATCTAGGACTTTGAGTTGGCCCACCCCAACATCTACCCATCTGTGAACTGCTGGGGTATGTGAAGGGTCTGGTCCTACAGATAAAGCTGCAGATTTCCAAGACAGAGCAACAACAGAATTTCCAAGAAGAGTCGCTCTCAGGGGATTCAGTATTTATAGTGTATCAGGAGCCAGAGGCCTCCAACCAGACCAATGACTCATTGCAATGAACATCTAAAAGTAAAGAAATGTGAACAAGAGTATACTGTGGGGGTGCAGTCACACATTACAGCTTTGACAAGAAGATTTTACCCCCTTTGGGCTAGAGGTTGCAAGGGCAAAGGGTGGGCACGATGGATGGGGAGATGAACAGGATTGGGGTGCGTGATGTGAAATTCACAAAGAATCAACAAAAAGTTAAAAAACAAAAAACAACTGGGCATGGTGGTAAACAAGTTTATTTCCCAGCAATTGAGAGGCAGAAATAGGCAGATCTCTGTGAGTTCGAGGCCAGCCTGGTCTACAAAGTGAGTTCCAGGACAGCTGGGGCTGTTACACAGGGAAACCTTGTCTCAAAATCAAAACAAAAAGCAAAAACAAAAAACTGTAATTATTTACAGTCCTTGGAAGAACAATACGCAGCTTCATATGGAAAAATAAAAAAATCCAGGATAGCTAAAACAATCCTGTACACTAAAAGAACTTTTGGAGTTATCACTATCCCTGATCTGAAGGTACAATAGTAATAAAAACTGCATGGTATTGGTGTGGAAACAGACAAGTTGATCAATGAAATCTAATCGAAGAACCAGAAGTAAATCCACACACCAGTAGACACTTGATTTTTGTCAAGCCAGAACTATACAGGGAAAAAAGAAAGCATCTTTAATAAACAATGCTGGTCTAACTGGATGTCTGCACATAGAAGAATGCAAATAGACCCATGTCTATCACCCTGCACAAAGCTCAAGTCCAAGTGAATCAAAGACCTCAACATAAAACCAGATACACTAATTCTGATAGAAGACAAAGCAGGGGATAACCTTGAATGCATTGACACAGGAGACAACTTCCTGAACAGAACACCAATATCCCAGGCACTAAGATCAACAATTAATAAATGAGACCTCATGAAATGGAAAAGTTCTGTAAGGCAAAGGACACTGTCAAAAAGACAAAATGACAGCCTACAAACTGGGCAAAGGTCATCACCAACCCCACATCCAACAGAGGGCTGACATCCAAAATATATACAGAACTCAAAAAGTGAGACATCAATAAACAAAACAACCCAATTTAAAAATGGGGTACAGATCTAAACAGAAATCTAGGCAAAAGAATCTCTAATGGCCAAGAAGCACTTAAAGAAATGTTCAACATCCATAGTCAGCAGGGAAATGCAAATCAAAACGACCTTGAGATTCCAGTTAACATCCTTCAGAATGGCTAAGATCAATAACTCAAGCGACAGCTCGTGCTGGTGAGGATCTGGAGCAAGGGGACACTCCTCCATGGCTGCTGGGAGTGCAAACTTGGACAGCCACTCTGGAAATCAATTGGTGGTTTCTCAGAAAATTAGAATTAGCTCTACATCAAGATCCAGCTGTACCACTCCTGGTCATGTACCCAAAAGATGCTCCAACATCCCACAAGGACACTTGCTCAACTATGTTCATAGCAGCTTATTCGTGATAGCCAGAGACTGGAAACAACATGGATGTCCCTCAGCTGTGGTACATCTACACAGTGGAATACTATTCAACTATTCAAAACAACATCATGAAATTGGGAGGCAAATGGATGAAACTAGAAAAGATCATCCTGAGTGAGGAACCCAGACCCAAAAGTCATAAAGTCATAAAGTATGGATAGCCATACCACACACTTAGGGTCCAAGGAGGGGACACGTGAGTTTCACTGAGAATGGGAAATGGATTAGACATCAGGGGTGGATGGAGGGAGGGGACTGGGTGGTGGGTGAGGGTGTGGGGATGGGAATAGGTGGAATGAAGTGGGGGAAGGACGGAGGCAGAGATTACTGGAAGAAATAACTGGATTGAAGGAGGCATCTCTGGAACGAGCTAGAAACCTAGGACAACAGAAACTCCCAGGTATCTATGAGGCTGACCCTTGCTAAGACTCCTAGCAGTGGGGAATATGGAGCCTGAACCAGCCACCTCCTGTAACCAGGCAAGAGTTTCAGTGGATGAACTGTGACACCAACCCAGCCATAAAACCTTAGACCCACAATCCCCTCTGCCTACAAGATGTGTAGGGATAAAAATGGGGCAGAATTTGAGGGAAAGTCATTACTGGCCCAGATTGAGACTTGAGACCCATGCTGTGAGAGGGAGCCCACCCCTGACACTATTAATGACATTCCGCTATACTATACTGTACTGTACTATACTATACTATACTATACTATACTATACTATACTAGCAGACAGGAGCCTAGCATAACTGTCATCAGAGAGGCTTCACCCAGCAACTGATGGAAACAGATGCAGAGACCCACAGACCAACATTAAGTGGAGCTTAGGAATTCTGTGGAAGAGGGAGAGGAAGGGTTGAAGGAACCAGAGAGGTCAAGAACACCACAAGAAAACCTATAGAATCAACCAACTTGGGCCTCTATGACCCATAGAGACTTAACTGCCGACCAGAGAGCATGCATGGTACAGGCCTGGGCCCTCTGCACATATGTAACAGTTGTGCACCTGGGTCTTCATATGGGAATCCAAGAGTGGGAACAGGGGCTACTTCTGACTACACTGCCTGCCTTTAGATCCCTTTCCCCTAACTAGCTGCCTTGTCTAGCCTTAATAGAAGAAGATGCACCTAATCTTACTGCAACTTGATATGCCAAACTGGTTGATATCCACGGGAGGCCTCCCTTTTTCTGAGGAGAAAGGGGAGGAGGGGTGGATGAGTGTGGGTGGGGGGTGAGCTGAGAAGGAGGGACTGGAAGGAAAGGAGGGAGGGAAAGCTGCAATCAAGATGTAACGTCAATAAAATCAATAAAAAGTAAAATTAAAATTAAAAAAATCAGTACTTTAACTTTATTGAGGACTTACGGAGAAAAGGTATTAGCAGCTCTTAAGTAACACTCTCAAGAGCCTGCTATGACAAAAATCAGCCCACACTCTACCTGTACACAGCTTTCAGGGACTCTATCCAAGTGCCTCTTATGTGCCTCACCTTCCTGCGTAGACTATCCAACGTCACACCTCTAGGCTCAGGATACGCATCTTTACAACTCTAATGTATTGTCAGATTGCAGACCTGTCTGAGAGTCTGCTTGGCTTGAACCTGCAGCCTGGTTACACTAATAGGACCCAAGGAGCAGTCTGGTACCAGAGAGTGAACAGGGGTTTCTGGGCCCAGCATCTTTTGCTCCAAAAAGTACCCAATCTTGCTAGTGTCCTCGGACACCTCTGTGATCTTCTTGATGTCTCAGGGATTTCACAGGCATGCCTACCTGCCTGATTAATACTGCCCTGTCTCTTCCGGGAAGCCACCTAGGGTATTTTTCGAGCCCTAGTCCTCCTAGGGAAGCCTCTGTTTCCTCCTGGGCTAGACCCATTGAAAGCATACTGGCCTCACTGCTGGGTGCCTCTG
Source organism: Rhabdomys pumilio (assembly GCA_030674055.1). Classification (NCBI taxonomy): domain Eukaryota; kingdom Metazoa; phylum Chordata; class Mammalia; order Rodentia; family Muridae; genus Rhabdomys; species Rhabdomys pumilio. Next base: position 180,386,935 of record JANHMN010000001.1, on the reverse strand, counting down.
GTCCTACAAATCACGGTGGATGTCTACATTAGGTTGTGATTGCTGGAACTCTGAACCTAACTAGCAGGATGTTAATACCCAGCTCCAACCTGAGCCTGCCTCTTCTCAGAGTATGTCCTGCTATCAGCAAAGTTTACTGGACATAGGTCATTTGTCTCCTTATCTGAGGCCTCTGGGATTTTTTGGCTTGGAAACCTGCATTTCCCAGAACTTGCGCCAGCAGAGGTAGGCCAACCAGCAAGTTGCCAATTTATAACCCACCTGCCCTGGGGTTCAGAAGCAGTCTGGCAGGCAACTGAAGGCAGATGAAGAGCCCTGCCCCTGCCCACATGTGGAATATTGTGCTGCTCTTGCCCTCACTGTTGGCTGTGCTTCAGACCACTACTGCTGAGAAGGTAGCAGTACCATAGGCCTCTGTGTATACCTGTGAGCATGTGGTGTGAGCTGGGTAATGAGCAGACACTTCTGGGAGGTTGGGGAGTGCCTCTGAGTTTGCATGTAATTAAGTAGGCATGTGTGTGGGTCAATGTGTATGCAAAGATATGGTGCTAACTAGTCACCAGGCAGTACCCAGAGATCCTTAAGGTTCCTTCACTTAATAGATGGAACGATCCTATTCTAGCCACTTTATAGACAAAAGAAGAGAGCCAATTGCCCCTCGGGGCTGACAGCAGAGCCAAGTAAGTTGGGATGTGGCTTTATGAGCCCAGCTCTTCTGTTCTCGATGAGTGACCTCTGGGAATGACATATGTTCTACCTCTCGGTTTCCTCATCTGAAAGAGGGTAATAATATAACGTAGTCAAGGGCTGTGTTGGTTGATAATCAAGCTTATAATACCTCAGAAGCGTTCAGTGCCATGCACAGTACAGAGCTGACGTTTCACCTGTAAACAACTCATGCCGTGCCTCTGTGCTAAACTGGGGCAGGTAACCATGAGTTTCTGAACAGTTTGTGTGCGCACAGCTTGGCACCAGGAGCAGGTAGAGGAACGGGGCTATATGTGTGCACATATCCTTCTTAAGGACTTGCCAGCCTTGGGGCAAACGGTGTATGTGTCCAGCAGTACCCAGTGGAGGGGTCAGGGCAGAGGGTCCATCGCAGGGAACATTGATGAAGAAGAGTATTGCTCCTCAGAGAACTGACTGTCACCAGATTCTCTCAGCTCTCGTGACTGTCTGACGGGACAGTGGCAGGAACGCTTTCCCACTTTCACTAAGGCCAGAGTTTCCAAATATCAAGACCTTGTTCACACCCCTCATACTAGACAGAGCCCAACCTGCACACAGGGCCCCTCACCTCTATTGGGATGAGCAGTGTAATCTCTCCAGGCTTGCACTGTGATTTTGTTTTTACATTTTGATTTACATTTTAGATGCTCAGGCTTGCACTGTTACCCCTGTGTGCTTTGTTTCCCATGAGGTCTCTGTAGGTCTGCTCTATGGGGCTGTCTTGTGGGGAGTAAGGTCCACAGCTGCCTCCAACTTCCTTGAAATGTTTGATGGAGTTCTGCCAGAGGCCTAGACAGTATCCGGGCCAGATGAAGGGTGGAGGTTGATCTGGGACCAGAATTGAAGCCTACTCTTGAAGAGTTGGGGGGGTATCAGGTTAACAACCCAGCCCTCCTCCCTGTCCCTTGTCCAGAATGGCATCGATATCTACAGCCTCACGGTGGACTCCCGCGTCTCTTCCCGATTTGCTCATACTGTTGTCACCAGCCGGGTAGTCAACAGAGCCGATGCTGTTCAAGAAGCGACCTTCCAAGTAGAGCTACCCAGGAAAGCCTTCATCACTAACTTCTCCATGTAGGTGTCTCCCTACCTCTTCCTCAATCCAGTCCTGCAGCTCCAACTTCCCTGGGGCTGAGACATATTGCCCCACAAGTTGGGCGCTCAGGACCACTGTTCCACGAGTCAGCCTCACAGGGAATAAGGATGTTATCAAGCCCAGAGATACCTCTGTCCCTCCTGTCATCCAGCCACCTCACTGAGTACTGCTAGGTGACAGACCAAGAGCCACAGTGTCTTGGAGTCTTTGCCTTTGAGAAGTACAAGCCTAGGGCAATGCTAGCCTGGGCACAGGAAGTCACCAAAATCAGGTTCCAGCTGGAAAAATATAACCCCTACTTCCTGGGGTCCCCTTTGTCACTGCAGAAGGCAGGCAGATCTTCTCTGCCTCCTCAGGAGTTGCCAGGGTTCCTGCAGACGCCGAGCCAGCAGCAGTCCTTATGATGTCCTCTGCATCCCTTCCCAACGCTACCCTGATCTATTTTGCAATGTTTGTTGAACTTGGCAAAAATCCATGCTTGGCTCTAGCCTCCCAGAGAGGCCGGCATTGAAGGCAGGCTGCTCCCAATAGGGGAAGCACTTAGTGGTGGAGGAGAGCTAGGGTGCAGGGGGCAGGCTAGGTTCCCTGTGGCTGGCTCCTCCCTTTCTCCCCACCCACCTCCACCCCAGAACAGTTTCCTGTTCCTGACCCTGGAGCTTAGGCTAGTGGGCACAAGACAGAGAAGTGCAGGGCAGGTCTCCATGTTCCCTGCTCTGGCCAGGAACTCCAGCAGAGTGTCTGGAGAAACATGAACTTTCCATCCAGAAGGAGCCAGGCTTCCCCTGTTCATTCCCATTCTGGCCCAAGACTTAAACATGACCAGAGAAGGGAAAGGAAGATGCCTGTTCTGTGGATTCAGCTAGTTCCCCTCCCTTCCCCCTTCTCTGCACACTCCCACCCTTCCATACCACTCCCAGGAGGAGCAGTAGACCATTTACTGGTCCCTATTCACCCCACAAGGAACTCCTGGAACAGCCATTTTCTGTACAGAAAAATGGCCCTGACAGTTCCTTCTCAACCTCAAAGGATAACTTCCAGAAACTTGTCTACATTCCCAGGAGTCTCCACCACTAAGTGCCCCAAATCTGTTTCCAGAGATGCCAAGCTCCCTGCAACACCTGCCCTAAGCAGAAGGGCAGAGGGAAAAGGAATAGGATCACAGCCTTCAGTCCTGTGTCTCCCTCTTGCACAAGTCTGACCACACAAGAGGCAGACACAGGGCTTGGTAAAGAGCGACTCATCGCTCTCTTGGTTTGCTTTGATTAGCTGGCACTTCAGAACAGTTCATAAGGGCCATGGGGCAGCAGAACATGGACTGAGTTTAGCCCAGTCCTGCCTCCTCTGTAATTTTCTGCTCTGTTCCTACAGTAACACCCATGTGTACTAACACTGCATATGTCTCAGGATAACTGAAAGCCACTCTAGTGTCATAGATGGAGTCTTCTACTCCATAGGTGCATGATAAATACCATTGTCCCCGGCAAAACAGGAGTCACATCTAGCTCACCAAATTCTGAAAAAGCCCTTCTAAAAAGGTTCTCAGTTGTTCTCTTTCTTACCTAGGATCATCGATGGCATGACCTACCCAGGGGTTGTCAAAGAAAAGGCTGAAGCACAGAAGCAATACAGTGCTGCCGTGGGCCGGGGAGAGAGCGCTGGCCTCGTCAAGTGAGCCAATGGGGGAGGGAGTGTATAGGTAGAGACTGCTCCTACCTTGGCCTTTAGCTTTGTTCCCTCCAGGACACATCTCCTACCTGACCTAAGCATTCTTGTTCTTATCCCTCAGGACCACTGGGAGACAGACAGAGCAGTTTGAAGTGTCAGTCAATGTAGCCCCTGGTTCCAAGATTACCTTCGAACTCATATACCAGGAATTGCTCCAAAGGCGACTGGGAATGTATGAGTTACTCCTCAAAGTGAGGCCTCAGCAGCTGGTGAAGCACCTTCAGGTATCTGGCACTGTCTTCTCCAGGAAGCCCCATAGATCATCCCCTCCCAACTAAGGCAGCCTCCCCTAGCTGCCTGGCTTCCGGGTAGCACAGCCTACCTCACGGCGTCCCTGGTGACACATGTCTTGCTTCCAGATGGACATCTACATCTTTGAGCCGCAGGGTATCAGCATCCTGGAGACAGAGAGCACCTTCATGACCCAGGAGCTGTCAAATGCCCTTACCACTTCACAGAACAAGACCAAGGTGGGCATGTTATGACCATCCAGTGAAGACACCCAGCCTTTAGACGATGGGTTAGATTCCCAAAACAGTTGGAAGCTCCCTGAGCAGGAAAGATCTGAGATCTGCATCTATGCCACTACCAAAAAGACAGGACAGTGAGACCTAGAGACGGTCAGTGGGTCCTTCTAGGAGCTTGGAGTCTATGGGAAGAGCAGACTGATTCGAGTATCCTCAAAAGAGATAACCGAATTGCATTGAGCCCAGATGCTTGCATGTCCCTAGGAGTGGGATGCATACATGTGCATGCCCACGCACATGTACCAATTGGATGCAGTCACCCTTTCAGCTCAGAATGAAAGTCCCCTCGAGATTTCACCCATGGCCACATGCATTTTGGAATCTGATTTTCTGAAGTGCACACAGAGAGGGTTGTCCGCGGGCTCCACTGTTCCTTCCAACGTCAGCTTTGATTGTTCCTCCAGGCACATATCCGGTTCAAACCGACACTCTCCCAGCAACGGAAGTCTCAGAATGAGCAGGACACAGTGATAAATGGAGACTTCACTGTTCGCTATGATGTGAACCAGTCTGTCTCTGGGGGCTCCATTCAGGTGGGTGGACTCCAGACAAGAGCAACGAGACCTCAAAGTCTGTCTTTCCTTCACACGTCTAAGCATGAGGGTTCTGGAAAAGGGAAATGGTGGCCCCTCCTTTGTACCCTGTTCTAGGGGTTGACTCAGACAGAAAACAGACAGTTCAACCATGATGATCCTGAACATGATTCGCTTTCTGGAGGCAGAAACAGGTTGCCTCTGCGGAGACTAACTTGGTGGAGTCTCCCTCTATGCGTTTGTTACCTAGAGGCTCACAGCTCGCTCTTGTGTGCCAGCGTAGCAGATGCTGATATTTGTGCTTCCCTTTACTCCCTATTCCCCGAGTGCTCCCGCTTGATGGAGATTCGGTCCATCATATCTTTTAGCATAATCCACCTCAAATACTAAAACAGGGAACAAAGTTATAGAGAGAGTACCAGGGTGATAGTGAGTACCTAAGGCTTCTGTTAGTGAGGGGTTGAGCTTTGAGAAACAATGAGGGTTTGGGGGGAAGGGGAGAAGCTGGGATGGAGAGGGGTCATGAAAGGAAAACAGGGATCTGGGATGAGGAGGCCTGGCAGAGGTAGGGCAGGGCTTAAATTCTGATCATCTGAGTGTGGGCTCGCTCTGGCCACAGATTGAGAACGGCTACTTTGTGCACTACTTTGCCCCAGAGAACCTTCCTACAATGTCCAAGAATGTGCTCTTTGTCATCGACAAAAGCGGATCTATGTCAGGCAAGAAAATCCAGCAGGTAGGTCTGTCTCCCAGGCCCTGAGACCAGCAGCCACCTCACCTGTTCCAGCATTGTGGGTGGAGGCTTCCTGGGGCCAAGTTTGGCCCGAAGCATACACGATGAGCCCACCTAAGATACCAGGATACTACCCCAAGGATCATGCACCTTTGGGGAGCTCCTCTGAGACACTTGCTTTGTCTTTTCTCCCCTGATCAGACCCGAGAAGCCCTAGTCAAGATCTTGAAAGACCTCAGTCCCCAAGACCAGTTCAACCTCATTGTGTTCAGTGGGGAAGCAAGCCAATGGAAGCAGTCGCTGGTGCAAGCGACAGAAGAAAACTTGAAGCAAGCTGTAAGCTATGCTTCCAAGATCCATGCTCAGGGGGGTGAGTGTTTCTATATCTTAGAAGAGTGGGGCGTCCATGGTCACTGGCTGGGACCAACCCTGAGTCTGTGTCCTTCAGGGACCAACATCAATAATGCAGTGCTATTGGCTGTGGAACTGCTGGATAGAAGCAACCAGGCTGAGCTGCTGCCCTCGAAGAGTGTCTCCCTCATCATCCTGCTCACGGACGGCGAACCCACTATGGGTGAGGACACTGTGGCCATTCTTGGGCATGCTAGATGTGGAGAAAGGCTGGAACTGCTTCCACGCCGGCAGTGAAACCTGGGGCGGGAGAGGGAGAATTGTCAGAACCCCTTTGGTTCTGAAGTTCCAGAAATATCTGCTGAGCAAATCATTCTTTCTCATCCAATTCCCAAATTTGCGAGTCTAGGGGAGACCAATCCTACGATTATCCAGAACAACATACAGAAAGCCATCAGTGGGCGGTATAGCCTCTTCTGCCTGGGGTTTGGCTTTGATGTGAACTATCCTTTCCTGGAGAAGATGGCACTGGACAATGGTGGCCTGGCCCGGCGCATCTATGAGGACTCAGACTCTGCACTACAGCTTCAGGTACCAGTTTGGTCCAAGGTGGGATACAGACAATCAGGCAGACCCTGTTTGCCTGGCCTTTGTGACATATTCCCCTCCCCCACCCCCTGCCACATGTAGGACTTCTACAATGAAGTAGCCAATCCACTGCTATTATCAGTGGCCTTTGAATATCCCAGCAATGCTGTGGAGGATGTCACGCGGTATAACTTCCAACACCACTTTAAGGGCTCAGAGATGGTGGTGGCTGGGAAGCTCCAGGACCAGGGCCCTGATGTCCTCTTAGCCAAAGTCAGTGGGCAGATGGTAAGTATGGCTGAGTCATCTGGAGCAAAGAGGTAGCTGAGGCAGCTGGGCCAGCCTTGGGGCAGCTGAGGCAGCTGGACCAGCCTGGGACAGCTGGGGCAGCTGGGGCAGCTGGGACAGCTGGGGAAAACTGGGGCGGCCTGGGGCAGCTGGGACAGCCTGGGCAGCTTCCGTATTTGCAACCCGAGGGACTATGCTCAAGTACTAGCCATACCAAACTCCAGCTGACTGACCTTGAGTGAGTCTCTAAGATCCCTTTTCCTCCCATTTTCCTGAAGGACACCAGCTGCATGAGTTCATGGTAGAGATCCAATAAGACAACATACTGCGGCTCATAAGAGAAGCTAGCACATATAGGAACTGATAACTCGGTCTGCCCTGCTGCTTCCTGACTCTCGTGGAGCATAAGAAGGGCAGCAGATGTTCCTTCCCAATACCCCGTTCCCTCTGTCCTCATAGTAGGTCTTTGAGGGTGTGGGCAGACAGAGAGAACTACTCCCACTTCACAGGAGAGCAGAGCAAGCTCCAGGCAGGACAGACAAAGTATGCTGGTCCCTACTGCTTCTGGCTCACCTCATAGAGCATCATCCTGGCTCTGACTTCTCTGCCTCAGGGTGCAGCAGGTTCAGCCTGTCAGAGTCTTTAGGTTGAGAGATTCTGCCAACCCTCCTTACCTTCCTGGGACAGACAACTTGTACAAAAAACAGAGAGACCGCCTAGAATGTTCCTGACAGTGCATATCCAGGAATTCAGGAGAACAGTGCTGGGAGCCTCACTTTGACCTGGGAGTCCTGCAGGAGATCAGCTAAGACTGAGTGATCAGTAGGAGCAGCAGCAGAACCCGGGAATGAGGAAGGGCTGTTGGGCTCATATGCCATCAGGGCACCTTGTCTGCAAGAAATGGCAGTGGGGGTGGGAGGGGCAGGGCCTCATCTCAAACATAGCCAAATAGTAGGACTGTTCCTGAAGACTGTATGGCCAGACAACCTGTTTTCAAAGCAACCTCCATCACCTTGCATAGGTGACAAGTGACTTAAGCTCCTCATGCCTTGGTTTTCTCCTGACCACAAATGTAGTTAGTTCATGTGCCTACTTCATAGAGTTATCGTGGAATACTTTCTAGCCCCGTGTAATCACAAACATGACTTCAAACATAACAGACAGGGTTGTGTACACTTTGGCTTTAGTGCAAGAGATTGAATCTAGGGCTCCACGCAAGAAGATGAACTCATGCCTGAGGCCTTCATGTACCAAAGCTTTGGCAAGCCAGGTCCTGGGTAAGAGCTGGGAGAGACTGGTACCAACACAGTGGACAGAAGATTATACAGGGCTTCTTAGCTGCCTGCCCTTCTGATGAAGGAGGCTTGGGGCATCTTTGCTCTCTGCCTCCTTTCCTAGGCTGCCATCTAGGCCAACTTAAGACCATAGCCACCTTTCCCCTGGGAAGAAAGCAGCCAGGGGATAGGCACATGCTTCCTATCATTGTCCCAGGGTGGCCAGCCTCAGCAGAGGGGCAATGTGGAGTAGACAGATTGCTGGAGTTCTAAAGTGCTAGTCTCAAACCCACTGCTAACTACTGGGCAAGGCCCTTCCTTTCCCCCATGTCTGGGGGAGCAGAACCCTTTCTGCCCCATGCTGTGTTTGAGACCTCTTCCTCCTACTCTGGCCTGGAAGTTGTTGTCCCTTCTTATAAAAGATCAGCTGACCCAAGCTCCTGACTACACAGCTGTCTTGCAATACCGGGTCAGCTGCTAACATTTACCCCACCTCCTCCTTACCCCAGAGTATCTGAGGGAGACTATCATACTCCTGAACCCCCTTCCTATCTCCACAATACTCAAAAGTAACGCAGGCTGGGCAGGTGTGGGCCCAAGGCCCTCACTGCCCCTGCCTGGACTGGCACCTCTTTCCAGCACATGCAGAACATCACTTTCCAAACGGAGGCCAGTGTAGCCCAACAAGAGAAGGAGTTCCAGAGCCCCAAGTACATCTTTCACAGCTTTATGGAGAGGATCTGGGCATTGCTGACCTTACAGCAACAGCTGCAGCAGAGGTGCGTGGCCCTGACCCTTGAAAGCCATTGCAGTGGCTTCCACGTGACACCACTAAGCCTTTCAGTGGTGGGGCAGGCACATCTGGCCCAGGCTATCTACCAGGTATTCATGAGGTGTTATGTCCAAACTCTACGTTCTCCCAAAAGCACTCACAGGAAGGGGCCAAGGAGAGGGGAGCTGCCAAGACACCCAGGGACCTCCTGAGCTCCCATGTCTTCTACCCACAGGATTTCAGTGTCAGGTGCCGAATTAGAAGCCCTCGAGGCCCAAATTCTGAACTTGTCACTCAAGTACAATTTTGTCACCCCTCTCACACACATGGTGGTCACCAAACCTGAAGGTCAAGAACAATTCCAAGTTGCTGAGAAGCCCGTGGAAGTCGGTGAGTGTGGGGCTGGGTGTCAGCCACCACTGCTTCAGACCATGCCCCTGACCCTGCCATCATAGTCTCCCAGAGACCATATTAATTCACAAAGGAGGAAACTGAGGACAGGTCCTGCAGCCCCCTAGACTCACTGAGTGTACCTGTTGCAGTCTGGGGCTGGGGAAGCAAGTTTAAGCAAAAGCTCCTGAAAGTGGCAAAACGGCCCATAATACCTGCCTCTCTCGCTTTCTGTTTCTTTGAATAGACGATGGAGCACGGAGACTCCTCTTATCAGGTAAGGGCCTCAGAGCTCAAAGGCCTGCCTATGTAGGGTCCACCAGCTTTCTGAGGGCCATGTTTCCCCTGCTGCTGGGAGCTGGTGTCATCTGACCAAACACACTGGTGTCCTTAGTTGCTTGCTCACCCAAATATTGGCCACCCCTCAGATCTTGCCCGGGACTCTAGGTACACAGACCCCATCCAGGATGGAGCTCCAGAGAGCTGGCTCCAAAGAGTTAAACCCAACTCTCACTGTCTTCCAGCTCAAGGCCGTCATTTCAATCATCCTTCCAGAGGATCTAGACTGATGACCGGTCTGAGAGGTGACAAAGGACAATGGGGTGGAAAGGGAGGTCCCTAGAACTGTGCCAGGATATAGGCTGGGCTCTGTGTATGCTGTGGATGGAGAGTGCCTAGCCTGGGTCACTTGGCTGGTAACAGGCCTGTGTCTAAAGATCGGGTGGGTTTAATTAGGAGTTAGCCATCTAGACTCTTACTTGAACCAAAGGATTCAGCAATTTGGGTGACTGAAGATGCACTGCCCACGGAGGGTTGACCCTCCATGGGGAAGAGTTCCACCAGTGTTTATGTGCTGTCTAGGGAAGGCTCTCCAGAAGGAAACAGGGGCTACTACCCTCTCTATGTCCTACTCCTGACATGAGGTCCCTAGTCCTGGCTATGGGGACCCAGGATGTTGCCTGTGAGAAACTGCTCATGTCAATGTTTTAAAATTAGGAAGTAGGTTCCAGAAGAGGCCCAGACTCGGCGATACTTTTGTCGCATCTAGACAACCCATTTCTCCTGGACTTCCTGGACCTCCCGGGCCTCCCGGACTTCCTGGACTTCCTGGACCTCCCGAACCTCCTCATTTTGCTTCTGGCTTTGACTTCATCCAGCAGCCTTCCTTGGGGAGGATGCTAGACCTTCCATCCTTAGGTGAGACCCTTTTCTGGCCCACAGTGGGCTTCCTTCTTTTCCTAGCTCAATGACTATAACCCATAGAGGGAGAGAAAGCACCAAGCACAGGCTAGGCAGAGACATCTGCAAAAAAAAAAAGAAAGAAAAAGAAAATGCATGTAGACTAAGCCTAGCTGGGAGCCTGTCCTAAGGCAGAGCCAGGATCCAGGGGCTGGGGACAAGTTCATTATTTCCTGCCCTTGATTTTCTGTCCCTCAGCCAGCTTCTCTCTGCCTTGTCTTTAGCATTTTATCTCTGGAATGAGCTCCCCTGGCTCTTGCTCTGCCCCTAGATTGCCGGCCCACAAGCCTTGACAGAGTAGCCTCTCTTGTGAACTCTGGGTCCCAAGAAGGCTCATGACTAGGCTCTCTAGACCGCCATGGCCAACTCTTTCCATCTTGAGGCACCTCTTTAACCAATTACTGGCCACCAGGCCTCCCTCCCCCAGAGCAGGGCTTTACACCTCCTTTGTTCCCTGAGGATCCGCTCCCCGTGATGGAGAAGGAAGACTTTCCCATTTCCAGCACCACCTACGGTCCCTTATACTGCTTCCTGTTCCCAATCTGAATGCAGACTCAATTGGGTCCCCCCTCCTTGAAATCTCCCCTGCTCCTCAGGCCTGAGCTTGGTGGACAGTAAGGAATGGTCAGGGGCCTCAGGTGCAGAAGGCCCTGCATCCTGACAGCCTCTCCCTTTCTGTCCAATGTTCCTGTGCTCACGCTCGCCTCAGCATCACAAGATCCCGTCGGCCCAAGACTAGCTATGTTACCAAACATGGAGGAAGAAGATAAAGGTACTGAAGCTAGTGGCCAAGCTTAGTAATAGAGCATTTGCCTCAAGTGCACAATCCCTGAATTTGCTCCCCAGCACTAAAAGTAAACAGACAAACAAAAAACATAAAGATATACTTACCAAATTCCCCCTCCAGTAGCTCCAGAAGATATTGAAAAGGAAAAACCCTGGGTCTCTATAACCTGTTACATGGTATTGTACATGTTAAATTGGAGAGAGAGCCACAGCCACAGTCACCTTCCACCCCATCCACAATGCCCTGAACCCTGAACCCAGACTTTTTCTTCTTTCAGAAAGTACCATACCAGAGGAATCCTCAAACCCAGGTAAGCATTTCTCCTCCCCTCCACAAACACCTTTGCCCCTAGATTTTGCTTCCTGCCCCAGGAACTGTATACCGGCTATTTTAGCCCATCCCCAGGTTCCTACTGTCATCTTGCCGCTTCCGGGATCCAGTGTGGACCAGCTTTGTGTGGATATCTTACATTCTGAGAAACCTATGAAGCTGTTTGTAGACCCGAGTCAAGGTAAGAGATAAATCCCAGATATCTACATTGAAACCCAGACCTCATATGACTTAACCACTAACCACAGCAACATGCCCAGTGTGGGCAAATGTTCTGTGCACCAAAAAAAAGCTCTCCCTCCCATAGCCACATGTAAGCTTTCACTGGGAACTCCACAGGGCCTGCACACACGGGTCAATTTCCAGAACTGAGAGAGGGCTGAAGTTGTCTAGAGTACAGGGTCACCCAAGATTGTCAGATGGGCTGAGGACAGGGTAAAGATGTTCCCGATAGAGGAGACAGAGCTGAGGAAAACATGCCCACTGTATCTCCATGGGTCCCTCATAGTACTGTGGAGGGGAATGGTTGGAGAAGCAGATGTATTAGCCAGACCGCACTCACTATTCCTGGAATGGCCTCATTGGTCAAGCTGAAGTGTCCAGTCAGACACAGGGATGAGCATGCTGAGCCACAAAATACCTTGGGAGAGCCACAGCTTCCTCATTCCTCTGAGAATCACGTGATCTCCTACGTCATCCCCCAGGAACCTCTCTGCTCTCTGAGGCAGGAACTTTCCACCTCACCCTCAGCCATACAGCAAGCTCAGGACCCAGCACACTGCAGAGGACTGACAAATGCTTCCATACTTGAAACAAGATTTCCCCCACAAACACACACATACACATTCACATGCTTCTCAAAAGTCTCGCAGGGTGGTTGTCAGCAGGGTCTGAGGTCAAAACCACAGGTAACTAAGTCTGTGTGGAGAGATTATGAGAACTAGACCCGAGCCAGGCATGATGGCACCCAGCTTTAATCCCCACACTTGGAAACAGAGGCAGGGGGATCTCTGTGACTTTGAGGCCAGCCTGGTTGGTCTACATAATGAGTTTCCAGACCAGCCTGGCCTACCAGGTGAAATCTTGTCTCAAAAAAGAAAAAAGAAGAAAAAGAAGAGGAGGAAGAAGAGGGTGAGGAGGAGGAGGGAGGAGGAGGAAGAGGAGGAGGAGGAAGAAGAGGAGGAGGAGGAAGAGGAGAAGGAGAAGGAGAAGGAGAAGGAGAAGGAGAAGGAGAAGGAGAAGGAGAAGGAGAAGAAGAAGAAGAAGAAGAAGAAGAAGAAGAAGAAGAAGAAGAAG
>JANHMN010000001.1:180317230-180359603 GCA_030674055.1 Rhabdomys pumilio | reverse complement strand
CTCCTTCTCTCTCCCTCCCTTTCTCACTCCTTCTCCTTCTCTCTCCCCCCTTTCTCTCCCCTTCCCCTCCCCTACTCTCTCCCTCCTTTTCTTCTCCCCTTCCCCTCCCCTACTCTCTCCCTCCCTTTCTTCTCCCCTTCCCCTCCCCTACTCTCTCCCTCCACCCATCACATGAAACTTACCTTCTAACACGCAGACACAGGGAGGAAGGAAGAAGAAAGCCATATTAGACATAGACTATTGACAAAGGCCATTGCAACCAATGAGAGGGCTCTGTGGCCTGGCTTAGAGCTAGCTTTGTCCCCATAGGGTATCCCCTAGAGCCAAAAGCTCCTAGAAAACAGGGACTATAGTTAAAAGAGATCACCAACCCCCATGGCCCTCAGTACCAGGCTCCCATGAAGTTGCTATACATATTTGGGACTCCCTTAGTAAGTACAATCTGGGGTCTTGAAGATGTTTGGTCTCAGATTCCAACTCTCAGGGCCTCTTTTTCTCACACATCCTGTGGTCCCTGGTAGTTTGTCCCAGGTCTAAATTTGGGGTTAGGAGCACCTCTTGTCTAACTGGTTCTAGATAGTGTGCTCTCTTGACTTCCATCCCTTGAGAGATGTAGAGACTCCTACTGGCCCCCACCCCATCAACCTGATAACCACTTCTCTCTTTTCATACCCCTTCAGATATTTCCAAACGCCTCTCTTCAAAAGGTCTGGTATCTCCAGCCTAGCCAATTCCTCTGCTGAGATTCTAGGATCCACAGACTTGGAGGATTCTAGATTCTGGCCTTCTTTCCCTGTGCCCACCTTCCCCAGGCTTGTCAGCAATGGATGTCTGGTCCTCATTGTCCTCAGGCTTGGTCACCACCATGGAGGTCAGTGGAGTTACAAAGTGGTACTTGAGGGACAGCTCGAGGGCCTCCGCTGTGATGTTCTCCTTCTCATCCCCACGGGCATTCTTGCTGTGAGGAACAGCTCAGAGTCAGCCTAGAACACACCATACTGATTCCTTTCCCACTAACTCCCCAACCAGACCAGAATCTCCAGGGACAGCTAGGGACCATCACCCCTCCCTCTACTGCCCACATCCTTGATCCTGCTCAGTGGAGCCCAACGGTGGGGTGGAGGGTGTTCAGAGCTGTGATCAGTGCTAGACAGCTAGGTATTCCTCAAAGTGAAGGTAGGCCAACTCACCGTTTCTCCAGTAGCTGCTCAATAGTGAGGTAGGCCCAGAGCCGCTCAATGTAGTTCCCAAAAATGTAGCCTTGTTCCTTCAGGGCTGCGTCCATTTCCTTCATGTCTACTTCCTCTGTGAAGGTCAGGTCATTCAAGGCCTGGGTGGGGAATTAGAGCAAGTGAGGAACCTGAGCCAGATCATGGAGTTGTGGTGGCCAGGTTCAGAGAATGCCACTCCCAGAAGCCTTGGGTTCATCACTGCTGATCCTTCATTCCCAGCATGCTCCAGGCATCCATTCCCACTCACCCCATGGCCCTTCACATCTGCTTTGAAGTTGTCCATGTTCCTGTCCACCAGGCGCCCTGCTATAACAATCTCAGAGCCATCATAGAAGTTGGGGTAACTGTTTCTGGTGAGGTCCAGGATGGCATTCTCGGGGTATTCCACCTCCACATTAGTCAGCAGTGGGTTAGCTACCTCCTCATAGAAGCCCTGTAAGTCAGATCAGAGATCCAGTCACCTCAGGCCCCCACCCCCTCCAGGAGAGGAATGGAGAAGGCTGGAATAGGTTGGTCTCATAAATGCTACAAGGTGACATTTGGTCCTCAAGGACTGAACTGATCCTTTCCCTTGGTCTTCATTTCTACATGGCCTTGGCTGTGCCCTGGAGTCTAAGAGGGCACTGTCTGTATGAGTACTCTGCAGTTGTCTTCAGACACAGCAGAAGAAGACATCCAATCCCATTACAGATGGTTGCTGGGAATTGAACTCAGGACCTCAGGAAGAGCAGTGAGTGCTCTTAACCACTAAACCATCTTTCTCCAGCACATAAATGTCAAGCTTCTTTATTATTATTATTATTATTATTATTATTATTATTATTTATTATTATTTGGTTTTTCAAGACAGGGTTTTTCTGTGTAGCCCTGGCTGTCCTAGAACTCTCTCTGTAGACTAGGCTGACCTTGAACTCACAGAGATCCTCCTGCTTCTGCTTCCTGAATGCAAGGATTAAAGGCATGTGCCACTCCTGCCTGGCTGTCCTCACTGTCTTAAAAACTAGAGGGAATAAAAGGAAAGAACAGAATTCTGGGTGCAGAACTTTGGATAAAGAAATGTTAGCCAGAGAAAGGGATGTGGTCAGAGGGGAGGAAAGCCCTGGGGTCCCCTACAAGTGGGGCTGCAGTCCACCAGCAGAGGGAGGTCCTAGATTCAGATTGAAGAGTGAGGCACACAGTTACATTTGGCTAGCAAATATTTTTAAATATTGTTTTATTGTGTAAAGATCTGTGTCTGACATGAGTCAGATTTGTACTGCACTCCCAACAGCCTAATTCTCAGAGTGCAACCTTATTTGGAGGTAAAGTCTCTACACAGATAATGCAATGATGTCATGATGTTGGGCTCTAATCCAGTATGCCTTGTGTCCTTATAAAAAGAGGACATTGGATACAGACACACAACGAAGAAATGCATGGGAAGGCCCAAGAAGAGAATTTCAGCAAGTCAAAAATTAAGGCCAGTATAGACCTTTCCCTCAGAAAGGAACCAACCCCCCATCACCTGATCTTATATTTGTAGCCTCTAAGACCATGAGACAGTGTTTCTGTTATTTAAGCCACCTTGTCAGCAGTCATATACTTCTTTATGACAGACTTAGTAAGCCATTGTCTTGGGAAATGTTTGGGCATGCTTACCTAAAAATTACTTACTGCTCATGAGACATATATGTTAACTGAATGCCCTGTGTTTGACTTGCCATCCCTGCATAGGAGGCAGCTCTGTTTTATGTAGATTAGAACAAGATGCAGCCAGAGGTAGATTTTAACAGAGAGGAGGTTCCATCTGATGCCTGTAGTTGTAACGTGGTGGAGATAGCTACGAGAAACAGGTAAAATGTACCTGCAGTTGCAAGTTGGCATCGGAATCTTCATAAATGCGCCGGGCAAACCCATGGTTCTCCAGGGCCAGATTCTCCAGGAAATTATAATTCAGATTGTGGCCAAAACCCAAGTTATACAAAGGGAACTTGCCCCCGATGGCATTCCGGACATTTTCCTGGATCTTTTCAGGTCTGCTCTCACCTGTAGAAAGTGCCATTCGTGCTGGGGATCGTCCCCACGAGCCCTGCTGGGAAGATCTCACTCTTCACTTGCAGAGCTCGTGGGGAACCTTAACAAGGACGGGCATGTACCTGCCTTTAAGGGGCTCACAAGATTCTAGGGAACCCCAAGAAAAGACATCCAAAGTCTTATAGTGAGCCAGCTACACAGGCAGGCAGGCAAGCAGGCAGGCACTCACTTTGGGCTCAAGCCTCCCTCTCCCTTACCAGTATTGGCATCCCCATCTGTCAACATGATGACGATGGAGGTGCTCCTCTCTGGGACAAGGTGGTCCTCTTGGGCCTTGTTCAGCATTTCAATGCCCCTCAGCAGACCATCGTTGATGTTGGTCACTGTACACCAACAGAGAGACAGAACCATTGGGGTGGGGAGTGTCCTTGGGGTGCCAGAGTCTAAGGCTGTTGAAGGAGACTGGGGCAGTAGACCCTGCTCTTGTACCAAGAACTGTGCCATCCTATACATAGAAGTACCCAGTAAACATTTACATATGTGGATGAACAGCAAAGACTTTCACACTGGCATCAAAGGGGTGCTAAGAGGTTCCAAACATGTGATGATTATAGCAATTTGGCAAGCAGTCAGATGGAGTCACCAGGAGTGGAAAGGAAATGATACAGATGTCATGTCTGGTTTCCATAGGAAACAGGGTTCCCTATGGCCTTATTATGCTGAGACTTGTGGGCACCAGGATTAGAAGTGTTAAGAGCAGGTTTTCCTAGGCTGCAGAGGAGGCACCCTGGTGTCTGGTCTTCAGGTCTGAGGTCTACCTCAAGGGAGAGGCACGACAGAGACAGGCTGCCAGTGCAAGGAAAGGGAACTGGTCAAATACACATTTACCCCCACCCCCAGCTCACTGCTTTGATCATGGATGTTCTTTACAAATGCCCTGGCCTCCTCAAGGTTTGCAGGGGTGGCTTGAACTAGGTGATCTTTCCAGGTGGTCACACTAGTGCTGAAGAGAATGAAATTCAGATAGTCGTCTTCTTTCACGTCATCCAGGATTTTGAGAAGGGCTTCCCTGGTCTGCAGGAAGAAGGAGACAAACAGATCATAAAGACACACAAGAGAAATGAGCCAAGTTGCTTCCCAGCCTAGGCTGACAGAGGAGCTCCTACCTTATCCTTATGGGTTAGCATTACCCAAGGCCCCAACTCCCTGTGAAAGTGAGTAAAAGCTTTGAGTATTCTTACTCTGTCTGATCCCTCCTTTTCCACCAGAAATACTAGAATCATCCCTCTTTAAAAACAAAAATCTTGGGGCTGGAGAGATGGCTCAGCAGTTAAAGGCACTGGATGTTTTTCCAGAGGTCTTGAGTTCAGTTCCCAGCAACCACATGGTGGCTCACAACCATCTACAATGTGATCTGATGCCCTCTTCTGGCATATGAGTGTATAAGCAGATAGAGTACTCATACATTAAAATATAGTAATAATAAATTTTGTAAAAATCTCTTCCTCCTCACCTTTCTACACCCCACTGCTGCCCTGGGAGGGGGTTGGATGAAGACAAACCTGCTGGATTTTCCGACCAGACATGGAGCCGCTGACATCAATCACAAAGACTATGTTCTTAGGCACCACTGGAAGGCCTTGGGGTGCAAAGAAGTGCACAAAGTAGCCATTGACTATCTGCAAAGGTGGGAGAGAGATGGAGGCCAAAGCCCATTTAACAATGCCTCCTCTTGCAAATGGAAGTCAAAAGTTTGTCACTGGGAGAAAAGTGTCCCATTTCCACTCCTCAGGAGGTGCTGTGCAAGGGATTTGGTGCCAAAGATGGGAGAAAAAGCTGACGCTGCAGCCTCTTAGGATATCGGCCTCTCCCCACCATCATGATGGATTAGCAAGCAAGCCTGGTGGACCCATCGACCTCTACCTGCACATTTCCTGGAGACTCTCTGTTCACGTCATAGACGATGGTGAAGTCCCCGTTGAGGAGGGAGTCTGTACAGGTTGGGCATGAGCGCTGCTGGTCTAAGCTGGGCTTGAAAGACACACGCCCCTGGGGGGAAGAGGGAAGAACCTTGAGCTTAGTGAAGGCGGCCCACTGACATACAGGAAGAACTGGCAGTTCCTTCTGGATAAAGCTGCTCCCATGCCCCATCTTTCTGAATACCTCCCTCCCTGGGGGATCAGAACCTGTCTGGGGTGGGGAGGGCTATCATTTCCATTTAGTCTTTACCCCCCACCACCCCCAGCTGCCTCATCCCAACTCCTTAGCTCAGCTCCAGAAGTTACTTGGGCATGGGAGCTTTGTCCCATATGAGAAAACCTTGTGCTGAGTGATTTATGATTAGAGTTGGTACCCAAAGGGGCGCGGAAGGATGCAAGTGGGGAAGGGGGGGGTGTTAGAGTGAAGGAGACTTGGAGCATCCAGACTCTAGCAGCTCTCTTGAATGTAGGCTCTTTGAGCATCTCTATGGAGAGCCTAGACAGCTGAGATTTGATCTTTATGTTTCCTCATCCGCTTCCCATTGGCACTGGGCTCCTGCCCTGGAATAGCACGGGGCTGTGACTAGTGTCAACTGCGAAGCACCAAAAATCAGAATTAAACCAATTCTCTTTATTCTTCCATCCTTTAGTGTGGAGTCAGCAAAGCTAGCCTCAGTTCCTTGATCTGCAACCCCTTCTCTGATCATGTATTTGCCAAGGTAGAATGGAACTGGGATTTATAAATGGCTTCCTGTCTCCCTGTCGTCCTGGTAGAGTTGAGACTCCAACTCTTCTAGCAGGTTGGCATTAGCACTCCCTGCCGCCAGCAGATGACTAGATGACTGAGGAGAAAGGTAACATCACAGACAGACAACCCCCACCACGTTTAGATCGGCAAAGTCAAGGCCTACCCCCTGTACCCCAAGCCCCAGAGGTATCTACATCACCTTTTTCCCTGAGAAGGACTTGGTGAGGGCGTTTCCCAGGAGGTCATTAGTGATGAAGGAGGCTTCAGCATCCAGCATGCTGATGCCCTGTGGCTCGAAGATTTGTGCATCAATCTGAAATGGCCAAATGAAGGAGATGTCATACTGGGACAGTGCAGCGGTCTGGGACATAATCAAGGGGAATGACATGGGTCTGTGGTGATACAGGGAGCCTCACGGATGACAGTGATGCCTACTGGGAAAGTTCAAAGGGTGTGGCCACACAAAACATTTACATCATCTGTCTGCCATTGATCCCAAGTTCCACAACCACAGTATTTCTATCTCCTTTTCCTTTTAACCTTGATGTAGATAAAATGGACCAGTTGCAAGTGTTTCGGAAGGGTTTTGTGGTACAGTCCTCAAGGGCCCTGGCGCTAAAGCATTATCCTCTTGGCTTCCAGTTGTAGCTAAAGCCATTGCACTGCTTCCAAACCTCCTCAGCCAAGTACAGGGACTTGGAGATACGTCCTTGGCTCAGCTCTGAAATCTGCCCTCCTTCTCCCATCGTGACTCTACGGCCTTTCCTCAGGCTTTCTGTGATTCTGAACAGGGCATGCAGGAAGGGCTGCTTACCTCAAAGTGCCTGACCAGTTGTTTGGGCTGGACCTTAAGGTACATCTCGTACTTGCCCTTGTTTCTCTTGAGCAGCTCTTCATAGGTTAGCTCAAAAGTGACTTTGCTGCCTGCAGCCACATTGACAGACACCGTGAACTTCTCCAGTTTCCTCCCAGAGGCCCTAGGGGGCAGGAATGCAAGACAGTACTTAGCACAAAGACTTCAGGAACCCATCCTTCATTGGGTTCAAGTCTCAGATCCTAGGTTAGAGACCTTCCTGTCTATTGCAAACCTCAGTTGCTT
Source organism: Rhabdomys pumilio (assembly GCA_030674055.1). Lineage (NCBI taxonomy): Eukaryota > Metazoa > Chordata > Mammalia > Rodentia > Muridae > Rhabdomys > Rhabdomys pumilio. The sequence goes on along the minus strand of JANHMN010000001.1, from coordinate 180,352,532 downwards.
TAAAATGGGATATTCTAGGGATAGGCATAGTTGCCATGACAATAACCATAGTTGCTTTCTTCTCTCAAAGCCCAAGATCCACACTCACTTGACCAAACCGGCTGTCTTGCCCTGGGATACAGCCTTTTCATATTGTTTCTGGGCAACTTCCTTCTCCTTGACATTCCCGTGGTAGGTGACACCATCAATGGTCCTGCAGATAAAGAGTTTAGGGGAAGGGGCTGTCAAACTGGGTCAGAACCTCCCCCCTCCAAGTAACTTAAAGTGAGCCGGTCTGGTGGCACCCACAAGGTGAAGTTGGTGATGAAGGCTGTCTTGGGCAGCTCCACATCAAAGGAAACCTCCTTGGCCGTGTCTGCGCGGTTGACAGCCCTTGTGGTGACAACATTGTGAGCAAAGCGGGAGGTCACCTTGCAGCTGATCTTGGTGCTGTAAACCTCAACGCCATCCACCACCTGTGGGAGAGGTGGGCCAGCCTCACTGGGTGGTAATTAGCTAAACTGCATTCTGGGAAATCAACTCATCAGCCTGGCTGCATCCTTTCTAAATTCCCCCTCTGGGCTCTCAAGTCCTGGGGTGTCTTAGTCCTCCCAGTCATCCACACGGGGTGCCTGGACAGTGTCCTTTGTCCCACATTTAGTTGGCTGCCACGGTGCACATGCTCTGCCTTCTTAATACTGCAATCAGCACACAGCTGCAGCCATGGAGATCTTGTAAAAGCTCATCTCTGACCCAGGCCCTCTTCTAAGTAAAGCTTTCCTCAGGCTCTTCTTCCACCTGGCCCTAGGTTTTCCTTGGAGAATCTTGCCTCTCCATGTGCTGAGCTCTAGTTATGCCTAGAAGTCTTTCTCCACACTCTTCTCCCATCACACTCTTCTACCTCCTTTGTTCTTTGGTGTTGACTGGTACTTTTATTCAAACAGACACCTCCTTCCTGTGCCGAGTCCCCAGACACCCTCTTTCCAATAGGGGTGATAGTACAGGGCATGCTGGGTTAAGAAAGAATCTAGAGCCAGGCAGTGGTGGTGCAGGCCTTTAATCCCACCACTTGGGAGTTGGGAGGCAGACGAGGCCAGCCTGGTCTACAGAGTGAGTTCCAGGATAGCCAGGACTACACAGAGAAACCCTGTCTCGAAAAACCAAAAAAAAAAAAAAAAAAAGAATCTAGATACTTTGTAAGAGGGTGCTACACCATCTGCTCCCAGTCCCCCCGCAGCCAAGTGCCAGCAAGTACTTGATCAGTGCATGTGAAAGGAAGGTTGCCCCACCTCCCCCCCCCCCCCCCCCCCCCCCCCCCCCCCCACACACACCCGCTGCCCCTCACAAAGCTGGAGGACTTTGGTTTTGGTGCTATTTCCCAAGGGTCTTTGGGCCACATGGGGCTCTGCCAGGATGGGGCCATGAGCTGTTTTCCAGCTCTGGGGCCGCTGCTATTATGATCTGTACCTTCTGCAAGTGGACAAACGCTCCATTCTGCCCCCTCCCCGCCCAGTCTGTATCCTCCCAGAAGTTCTTACCCCTTCTGGGAGGCTCCGTTTCTGTAAATACAAAGATAAACAAAGAGGTCAGAACAAGCTCAAGATCAGCAAAGGCCTGAGTGCAGGTTCTGGGCTAGGGCCAGGGCTCAGAGGCACAGGACCCTCCAGGCCATGTGTTAGAGAGGGACTTCGAATAGTTGGAGAAAGGGATGTGTCATCAGGTCACCTGTGGAGGAGGCCAGGAGATCCTAAGCTGTCTCATGCTCCGTATGCCCCCAACTTACTTGGCCTCTGCTCTCCTTGCCCCTGGTCCCTTTAGTCATCTTTCCAGAACACCCACCCATTCAGCAGGCTCAGCCTAACATTTTGTAGAGGCCTCTGCAGCTGCTTTGCACCTAAGACAGGCCTTTGTAGACCTCAATGAGAAGTTCACAATTCATCATCCATTTGGACAGGTGGACTAACCAAAGCCTGGGAGTTTGAAGAACTCGGCTGTGTTAAATAGCATGCTGCTTTATCAGTCCTATCTGGAGCTCAGTTCTCCAGAGTCCAACACTGTCCTAGTGGTCCTTAGCCTCCTCTTCCCCTCACTCAGAGGACTTGGACAGAGCTTTCTACCCATATGACCCTCAAAGTCCTGATATCAGGTAGGAAATTTGACTCACCCCAAGCAGCCGGAGGGGACTTCTCGGAAAGCCAGAGGTCTCCAAGCCAGAGAGCAAAGCCAAGACAAGGCAGGGCCACCACATGGTCATCATTGCTGGGCACACAGGCCTGGCCTGCCTTCTTTATATATGCCAGCCCAGTGTTTTCCAAGCAGGGTCAATGACCTGAGCCATGGGGCCAGAGCAGGGGAGGCAGGCAGCAGCTCCGGGAACTGGGGGTGGATGGAGTAACCACCCAGTGAGTCTGTATGAAGAGGGCCCAGTGGATACAATAAACAGTTTTGGGGCTGCACTCCTGATATTCTGAAGTCTGGAGGCCCTTGGGAAGGCAGAAGCTGTGTGACCCCCACTCTCCCTTGTGTGGACGATGAGGATGGTGTGAGCTGCATTTAGAAGAGCTGGCATCTCTGCATCTAGGGCTCAGTGTTTTAGTCCTTACCACCCACACTGCCTCTAGTCTGGGCCTGGATCCCAACTCCATCCCTCACAAGGCAGCCACTCTCCAGCTAGACCCCCCATGGCTGAGTCCTTTGTTACCTGATGTGTCGGCCAGGGACCCATGAACTGAACCAACTCTGAGTCCTGTAGCCTAGCTCTCTCTGGGGTCTGACTCCAAACTGCTTCAATGAGTGTCTCTCCCCTGACTGTGTGCTTGCCTGTCTTTCGCTGCATGTGTCACCTTCCTCTGCCAGCCCAAGGGCCCTGGCTTCCCTCCTCCTTATTAAATAAAAGGAGCTCTTAATTAAAAAAAAAAAAAAATCAGCTCTGGATGTTTCTCAGACATCAAGTCCTTGTCACGAGGCCATTCACAGCATGATAGCTTATTTCTTTTTTTAAAGATATATTTTATTTTAATCACATGTATGTGTCCATTTGTCAGGGTAGGCGTATGTGTATGTGTGTGTAGGTGTGTGTAAGACAGACTTCCCTAACATAGGTGCTGGGAGACAGACTCAGGTCCTCTGCGAGAACAATATAGGCTCTTTATCACTGAGCTGTTTCCCCAGTCCCAACAGACACTCTGGGAGTCCATCCTGTCACCTTATGCTGGACTGTCCCTTCCTAGATAAGAAAAGCCTTAATTTGCTCACTGTGTGCCCTAGGACCCTGGCAGGGGTTCACACTTGGCGCTTTCTGCATGAGGGCTGGGACCTCCCAAGCCATACCAGGGCCCTCCCAGCCTCTGGCCTCTTCAGGGCATGCCCACCATGACATGACTTCTCTGAGTACCTTCCATGTGCTAAACAGAGTAGACCCTTGTTTGTCTGAGCTGGGGCCGGCTACCTTATGGATGGGCCATGCTCTCAGCTGAAAGCTCTGGGCATGCCTGTCAGATGCACAGAGCTCTGGCTACAGACAGAGATGGCTGAGAGCAGACACTGAGAGGTGCAGTAAGCTGCAGTAAGGCTTAGCCTAATGATTAGAAGTGGCAAGAGACACAGAGCAACAATGACAGGGTTACCAAGTCAGCACAGATGGTGGGGTGACAGGAACTGCTGCCGAGAGACACCCACCTGTTCTTAAAAAACCTGATGTAGAGAGAAGACCCCTCAAAACCAGGCCTCTTTCTTAGAGCTGGGCACGTCCCAGTCACATGGCCATTTTCAGCAGGCTGGGGTTGAAGGAAGCCTGTTTCTCAGTGGCTCCTCCACAGTGCTCACAGCTACCTGTGGAGTCTTTCCCTGCCTCTTTCATCTAAATCTGTCTCTTCCCTTGACACTTCCAGTATGGGGACAGGGAAAAGTGGAAATAGGAATTTTATGGCTGCCTAAGAAGGATGGCCAAGAATTTGGAGAAAACTAGAATCGTGCAAAATTAGAATTATAAAATCTGCGTTAGATCCCTAGGCTTGTCCTCAAAAGGGGAAGATGAGCAGGCTGACCTAGCCAGTTGACAGTCCTGCCTTCCCAGAATGCCTTTGGAGGTAACTTGATCTCTCCTCCCACAGCAAGTTGACAGACATCTTGTTGAAGGACTCTGTGTTTCCCAACCTGGGGTAGCCTTTGAGCTCAGCAACTATTGTGAGCTTGATGAGATCCAGGGTCACTGAAGAGACAGATCTCTGGTACTTGTCAAGGATTATCTAGATACAGAGAGAAGACCCATGTTAGATGTGGATGCACCATTCTGTGGGTTGGGATCCTGAACTGAACAAAAGGAAACGAGCTGAGTACGCGAGCTCATTGCTCACTGCTTCCTGGTTCGGGATGCAAAGTGACCAACCACCTCCTATTCCTGCCAGCATGTCTTCCCTGGCGCTGAGCTGCATCTTTTTGAATCATAAGCTAAAATAAACCCTTTCTGCCTTAAGTTGCTTTGTCAAGGTATTTTTTTTTTTATCACGGAAATTGTTGTGACAGACTTTTGTGAGGAGACACAACACACACACACACACACACACACACACACACACACACACACACACAAAATCTACTCACTCTAGATAGATAGGCCATGACAAGCCAAAGAAAAGCTGCCAACTTGGTGAACCAATGAGTTTTGCTGGGGTTACTTACAGGAATATGAGAGAGGCAATTTTTATAAGAGCAGAAATGACTCAGAGATAGTTGCATCACCAAAGTCCACCCCAGCTTTGGTGGCACCTCACAACAGCTAGAAATCTGGAGCACAGGGCACAGCCTGCAGGCACTGAACAGGGTGGCGAGTGTTCTTTCTCTTCTGTGGAGCCTTCTAGGCAATTCAGCTGGTGTCTGCTTCTTCCAGGCTGTTTGTCTTGTCTATGAGTGACTCTAAGTGGCTTTTACTGTTTACATACTCATACTATGGTGGTTTAAATTCATATATTTGAATGTTTGGTCACCAAGGAGTGGAACTGTTTTAGAAGGATTAAAAGGTGTGGCCTTGTTGGAAGAAGTGTGTCAATATGGTTGGGCTTTGAGGTTTAATAGCCCACATCAGGCCCATTGTCACTCCCTCTCTCTGCCTTCCTGCCCATGGGTCAGGATGTAAAGCTCTCAGGTACAGCTCCAGAGCCATGCCTGACTATTTCCATCTGTGATGATAATGAACTCTCTAAAACCGTAAGCAAGCCCCCAATTAAATGCTTTCTTTTATAAGAGTTGCTTTGATCATGGTATCTCTTCACAGAAACTAACTCATACTAGCAGTGGTAAAAGTAATTAAGACATATACTCTTAGAAAAGAAGAGTCCTGGTAAATCTGGTCAGTTTCAGGAACTTCCTAAAGCTATTTTGAGTTGTTTACTTCTTGACTTAATGAGTTTTGCTGCAGGGTGGAGTGTTTCAATGTCAGGGGAACTGTTGCTAAACAGCATTCAACCATGTGGAACTGTTTTTGAAGGCATAAAAGATCCAAGTTGAGAGAGTCTTATACCATGCTCCCAGAGATCTATTTAGGCTTGTCAGAGTGGCAGGTCAGAGTCGCTGCAAGGTGGCCCTGAGAAACCAGTCTGAAGCTCTGAGGGTGAAGCCACAGCTGAAATGTATACTCCAGGATATAGAGGAATCGAAGTCGCAAGATGTCTACTGAGGAAATCTGTGTGCATGGGGTGGGTCTGACTCAAAAGAGAGGTTATGTGTTCTGTGGGCCATAGAGCTGGAGAGGCATGGCTACCTAGACTCCTTAGCACCCAGACCGTAGCCTGCTCCTGTAAGATTTCCTCGGGACCCCAAATCCACCTGCAAATAGTCTTCAAGTGTTTATATTTACCACACATCTCACAGCTGACTGGAAGAGTTACACAGTACATACATGTGATATGCTTGGTGTCAGACAGCATGGGTTGAGAACCCATGTCTGTCATTCATTAGCTGAGGAATTTTCAACAGATCATCTAACTTCCATTTCTTCGTCTATCAAAGGGCCTGCCCATAGGAAGCTCTGGTTAGCTGTGCTGGTCACCCATCTCTGGGTTCCTGGACCATAGGAAAGGTTTATTTATGGGATTCAGAGGCCATGGTACCAAGCAGAGAACAGGATTCCGTCAGTGCTGCAGAATTGGTGGGTTTTCCTCCCATCTCTGTCTTCTTTGCCCATCTCTGAGTCCGATGAGGTCCTGAGCTACCCCCCTTGATACCTCTCTCCCCAAAGGCAGCCAACTCAGCATTGGACACAGCCTCTCTTTAATGACATCACAGCATGTCTTGACACAAGGGACCAGTGTGCTCAGGAAGGGGGAGTTAATTTGGTGCTCCTCTTCCCCCTTCATGTGTGGTTCCAGGCAAGGGCTGCTGTGCTAGCTGGAGGGCTCAGAAGATGTCAGAGACGATATAGTCAGTGTGAACGCCATCAATCAGTCCAGCTCCATTGTTGTGGACAAACCAGCAAGACACTTCTGTTCCATGTCTGGGGTCCTTGCTGTAGTCTTTTTGCAACCCTCTGAAAACAGAAAACAAACATAGCTGCTTGTCTCTCTTTAGACCACCCAGGAAGCTCACCTTACCCACATGACACCAGGAGGGCCTGGACTTATGACAGGGAACAAAATGCAGTCAAGAGCAGAAGTGCTGGACACAAACCCACTCACCGGGTGACTGTCAGCTGCCGATTCTTCACCACCATTGTGGCATCTGTCTTTGTAGGGTCTGAGCCTAGGCGGAGGTCAAATACTTCAAAATCTAGTGGGGAGAAGAATTGCCCTGCAAAGATGCATTAGAGGCCAGGGTTACTGATGAAGGGAGACAGAGCCACAGAAGTGTCACACAGATCTGGTAACCAATGGCTGCCACTCATACTAGGCCCCTGGCAACCTCTGACCTTTCTGTGAGTTGGGTGTTTTTCCCATCATCCCCCGGCTCACTTAGCTTTTGTCTCATCCTACATTCAGTCACCTTCTCTAAGAAGGACAAGACCCTCACTAAACAGCCCATCTCTGAAGCTCTGGAGACTGGCCTGTCATGAGGACCCAGGAGCACACCCTGGCTTCGCAGTACCAGCACAGTTCTGCCTGGCTGGCTAGTCATACCCAGTAGCCCCTGTGTCCGGGCTGACATCCGGAAGCTATCCAGCACATAGAAACCCAGGAAGTCCTGATGGACTGCACTCCCCTTCCACGTTCTGTGCAGGACAATCTCAAAAGTAGCCCCATCATCCAGAGACACCACCAGGTTCCTCTTCTTGTTGATGGTCACCACTACCCTGCAGGGCCAGGCAAGCATCAGAACAGGATTAGCTGCTTTCATCCTCTGGGACCCAGATATTGTACTTATCCTCGGTGGCTCTCACTCTGAGAGGTCTGGGTGCTATTTGTTCCCTCCCATATGTCTCTGTCCTGTATGCCTTAAAATGTCCCAGGCCCTATGCCAAGTCCTCTATGTAAACTGAATCGCCCAGTTTTCACTCTGACCTTGTGAAAGTACCAAGGTTCAGAGGGATTAAGTAACGCTCTCAAAGTCGCATAGCTAGTAATCAGTGGCTATCTGAGTCTGGGTCCTATGAATCCCACTAGTTCCTGAACCTTCCACCTGGTCAGAACACCACTTCCTGTAGCAGTTGTGCTGGTGCCCCGAGGATTTGGTTAAATGGATGAGTGAGTAAAGGAAGGAGCAGACATGACAAGGGCCAAAAAACCAAGACTAGAGGACTGGAATTCAGTGCTATAAGTAGGAAGGCTGTGGGGAAGGAATGGCCTTTGTGCCAACCTGGGACTGGCTTTGCTTGAAGTTGGGGGTGGGATTCAAGGCTCCAGCCCCAAAGCTCAGGAACCAAGAAAAACTGGACAGTAGAGTAGTCCAGAGTCTGGCCAACTGCACAAGCCCTATGGATGTCACTTGTCACACTGCTTAGGAAATGTGGGTTCTGAAGACTCGGGCAACTCAGTTGGGATGAGAGCGCTGAGCCTTGACCCATGTCACAGTGTGTTTCCTTCCTCCTGCTCAGGCCAGGCCTAGTTACCCATCCTTCTGCAGCACAGCCTGATCCCTCCAGGAGAACACTGGCCCGCCAGAGCTGGGGTTCAGTGTAATGTTCTGAGGAGTCACTTCCAGCTGAAAGTCTGATGTGGGACTTGAGATCCCCAGTCTCCCGAAGTATGTGCTCTCATGCTGCCCAGGGCTGCTGGCCTTGGTCCCGATGAGCTGCCCATTCACTGAGAAGCCTGCAGTGGGGTGAGGAGCCATCCAGTCAGGGTAGAACCTTAGGCATGTGCATATCCTTCCCAGAGGTCCCCTTCATGCCCCAGGCCATGTCACTTCCAGGACTGGTCCTTCCCCACTCCCTCCATCTATACTGTAACTACTAGATAACCCTATATTTAGCTTACTCTTCTGAACTCTGGACTCTTTAGGAAAGGAGTGACATCCTTCTCCTCACACAGGGACAGACTCATAGGAGATCTAGAAATGCATTTGCAAGACCCTGAACAGCTCTGTCCTCACTGACCCCAAGTTAAGTCTCATGCTCCAAAACTGACACTCTGAGAAACAGATCTCCTACTGCTTCCTCACTGCATCCCAACCCCTGGTCAGTGCTCAGCAGACGTGGAGTTGGATGGATGGATGAGGAGGGGGTTGGGGGTCAGGAAAGCCTTCCCTACTATAGCCTGGCTAGAGAGGTGCTTTCCAGCTCTGTCCAGCCATGATCATGGGCAGGTGCCTCAGGACCTGTGTGATGTTCAGGCCCTGATATGAGACAGAGGCTCCTTTAAAAAAATTCCCAAGGATGTCAAGAGAGCACGGCCTGAGCATTAGACTAAGTATCAGACTCATGTGGCTATGGGTTCTGTGTGTTGTGTGAGTCACACACTCATAACATTAGTCAAGGGCATGGAGTAAGAGGAAGGTGAGAGGTGCCTGTCAAGTGGACAATATGCAAAGCAGAAGGCAGTGAAGGCTACTCCAATAGTTTCTGTTTAACTAGGGAAGGTGTAGGAGAAGGTATATTACCCACCATACCTGTGTCAGGGTCCTGCACTAGGTTCAGGATCACACCAGGTTCCTCATTGATATTGAAGCACAGGCTATCCTCTTTTGTGGGTACATAGATGATGAAATGGGGATCGGTGTCCACTGGGAACACAATATGGAGTCTGTTCCATTGGGTGTTGGTCCAATGGGGCTGTTTAGGGGACTCCTTAAGACCCTTTCAAGACTTACCACCTGTCACTCGGGGTGGCAACTTTGAGTCTATGGGGTGAGCTGTAGGAGAAGGCTGTGTGGCTGACAGCACGAACGCTGCGGGTGAGAACAAACAGTACTAAGAGGTGAGGCAGCACAGTCTCCTAGAGCTAGACCAGCACCCTATCCGTGCAGCCGGCCTGATGACACAAACAATGGGGCCTCTAAAGCAGCACACACGCTCCATGCCTCTCAGGGTATGGGTACAAAAGTTTGGTCCTATGAGATAGCCTGGCCCCCTAAGTCTTCTATAATTGGGGCCCTGGGGAAGCCAGTCTACACTGGGGGATTGTCCTAAGGAATGCCACTGAGGCACTGAAGGGAACCAGGGTTAGTGATAACCAGGGTTTTGGTTAGAGTTAAGTGCTCAGTTGGATTGCCAACAGGGTAAGTAGAAGGAAGGGATAAAGTAGGGGGTCCCCAAGATGGCTGCCACTTACTTCTTCTGGGTCCCACCATCTCTGCAGAAGACAAAGAAAACAGTGTTACTCTGACACCCAACCTCACCTCCAGGGTATGCAGCTCATTCCACAAGTGAATCTCAGGCTGAGAGATAAACTACTCTAGGCTCAACCCTGCTGAGGTTGAGGGACCTCTCAAATGTCCTCAACTTCCTCAGATACACACTGGGTAGAGGGGCTTGATGGAGACCCAAAGGAAGGCTGGCAAAGCCTCATGAGGCAATGAAGGATGCAGCCCTGAGCTTGTCATGAAGGCAGAAGCCCAGGACAGAGTGGGGCCAAGGGAAGATGCGGGAACAATGGGTTTTGTGCTGGGGGCGGGGAGGGGGAGCATACAACACGTGTCAGCTTCCAATCACTTGATGCCAGGTGCTAAACCAACAGTCCGAAAACTCACCTAAGGGCTGAGAATCTGAAAGGAGAAAGGAGAAGAATCAACCTCCAGGAGGACTTTAGCACATGACCCTGCTGACCACAGACCCCTATGCCTGTACCTTCCGAGGTCTTGTCAATGGTGGGCTCTAGCCCGTCCTCGTCTGTCAGGCCTCTGATAGTCATAGAGGTCAGCGGTGTTACAAAATTATAGTCCAGTGACATCTTCAGGACCTGGGATGACAGGTTGGCCCTCTCCTCCCCTTCCGTCTTCATCCTGTGTGTGAGAAGTGTGCTCGACTCCAAGGCCTCTGCACAAGTGATGGAGGGCATGCGGCTTCTTGCCTGCTTGCTCACTCTGCCTCGTTCACCAAACATCCAAGTGTTCACAGCACCCACCCTGAGCAGTGGCTGTGGGTCGGAGATCTCATGCTTGCAAGACTTATTGGAGAACTGAGGTGTGTGCCTCAGAGATAACCAGGAAGCTTACCTGCTACGTGACCATGGTAACCTGCCTCTCTGACCTTTGTATTGTTCTCCCACTAAGTATAGATGACGAAGAGACTCCCTCATAGATGATGAGGGCCAAATATGTCTGGGCACAGCAGCTCCATGGCAAGTGGCAGCCTGCTCTGAGGAAGCTCAACAAGGCAAATGGGCTATCCTCTTCCAGAATCTCCATCCATATAGAAGACCCACACTGCAGACCCTGAGTAAAGCAGAGGGGGAAAGTACACCCGCTCCCTTCGGCCTGCAAGCTCAGAACCATTCTCTGTCTACTAGGAACAGGGACTTGAACAAGAGTCTACCCTCGGCAGCTGCAGAGGCCCTACCGCTTAGCCAGGAGCTCCTGGATGGTGAGGTAGGCCCAGAGCCTCTCCACATGATTCTCTAGCAAGTGGCCACGCTCTCGGAGCAGTTTCTTCATCTCCTCCTCATCCACTAGGCAGGTTGCCTTGAATTCTTGCTTTTCCTGAGAGTTGGAAGGGGAACAAGGCCATAAGCCATGACAGTACAAGCCCTGGAGAGTACCTGAGGCTCTGGCAAGCATCCTCATCTGGTCTCTGCATCTTCTTTCTCAGTACCATCACCTGTCTGTTGCCTGCTGCCATTCATTTTGACTCATTCATTCATTCATTCATTCATCTGTTCATTCTACAGATGCTGGCTAACCACCCCTTGTGAGCCAGGCTTAGCCTAGGCCTATGATTCAGTTGGACGGGAGGCCCGGGCCTGTTCCCATTGAGTCACTCTCTGTGGAAGAGGTCAATAAACACCTACTGTTTCTGCTGTTCACTTCTCCCAAGGCTCACAGAGTTCCAGCTGGGCTGCTCAGATCAGCTTGCCATGGCATAGTGATTTACAGCTACAATAATGAAGTCTCTCCCAAGATGTTCTTTATCCCCAGGCCTGCATCTGGTACTATGTGCATTATTCCACTTACCCACGACAGATACACACCTACCCAAGGGCAGTGCTATCCCTGTGGTACAGACACAGCATAGCCTAGAAAGCTGAAGAAAGCTAGGCTAGATTCTACCTAACTCTCTTCCCTCCAGGCCTCAGTCCTAAGCCCTCAACCTTACTATGGGTTGAATTCACACCCTGGAGGGTAAGCCAGGTCTTCTATCCTTAGAACCTTCCATAAATGTGTGTGTGGTGGCATTCACTGTGCCAAGATGCTGGGCTTGGTACACAGGGTGTGTCCAGGAATGAGACCTAGTGAGAGCAGGGGCTGACCTCCCATTCTCTCATGCTTGGGAGCAGATGATGTGAGGAGTTTTGAAGGACCCTTCTGAGTCAAGGAATGACAACTCATTAATGCCACTTTGGTTCCATTCTAGCCTGTCCAGTCCCCGGGCCTGGGCATATATGTCCTCTCCTGAGAGGAAGACACTACTTGGGATAGTCGGGAGGGGACAGGAGTTTGGAGTGTCTAGGCACTGTCCAGTTTCTACAGTGCCCACACTGTTCACCACTTACCCCATGAGCCCGAACGTCGGCCTTAAAGGTGCTCAGTTTGTTGTCAGCAATGCGCCCGGCCACCACGATCTCTGAGCCATCATAGTACTGCTTATGTCGGTGCTGGGTTAGAGCCAAGACAGCATCTGGAGGGTACTGCAGCTCCACGTCTGTCAGCAGGGGGTTGGCTACTTGATTGTAGAAACCCTGCAGGGATAGGGAGAAGGAGTGTGTCCCTCAAACAGAGCACCCAGGAACATGAGCAGACGTCTAGGAACAAAGTGGAGTGTTCATATTTCACTTTAGAGGGGAATCTAGGTTAAGTAACTGCTTATGGTCATGGATTTGACTTCAACTCTGGATAGCTATCTTCTCTAGGCTGATAGGCAAATGGCCACCAAAGCCCCATGGCAGATTGATGATGGTGTGTGGGAAGGGTCAGGGAGACCTGTAGCTGTTGGGTGGCGTCATGGTCTTCATAAATTCTCTGGGCCCATCCGTTGTTCTCAATGGACATGACCTCCAGGAAGCTAAAGTCCAAGTCGTGGCCAAAGCCGAGGTTGTAGAGCGGGAACCTGCCCCGGATAGCGTTGCGTACATTCTTGAGGATCTGGGAACGGTCCGTCTCCCCTGCAGCCACACATCCAGGCAGTGATAGGATGCTAGGTGTCAGGCATAGGGGTCCCTAGAAGTCTTTGGAAAATGCTTTCTGGGAGCCAAGGTTCCCATCCCAGACCAACTTCAGTCCTCATTGACAACTGGAGGCAGCACAGGGCATCTGTGACAGCTGGAAACAGCTCACTGAAGGCCCTGCCCAACCATATGGACCCATCATGGGTACATGTGACTCTTCCCTGCCAGGCCAACCCCCCCTCCATTTGCCCAATTCTGCACGTGTTCTCTTTGCTGGGCAGGCCCTGCCAAGATCTCTTCCTGCCAACCTCTTCCTTCCTTCCTTTGCTTCCTTCCAACTCAGGGATTACTTCTTCCAAGCGACCTTCCCAGATCTCTCCTGAGCCCAGGTGCCTCTTGTCAGGAGTTGCACACCCCTGTGGCACCTGATTCTCTAACTTCCACGGTAGAGATTCTCTACATTAGCTTGAGGGCAGAGGCATGTCTCATCCTCTTAGTGTCTTCTTTCAGCCCCTTGTCCTGGGCTTGGCACAACATAGGTAAATCCTGCCCATCCTTTGGGCCCCTAAGCATCCCAGCTTCTTACAAAAACACTTGCTGTTACCAACTCACAGGACAGAGCTGCACCTCAGAGCTCCCACAGACTTTGTGGTCTGAACAATTTTCAGACCAGCACTTGACTTTCTGCCCCAGTGGCCTCTCCAACAGATGAATTTCCAATGTCAGCTTGGTCCTTTCTGGAAGTGAGGAGATCACTGCCTCCCTGGGCAGTCCCCGAGGCACTCACCTTCAGTGGGCTCTCCGTCTGTCAACATGATAAGAATTGAGGCTGGGCTGCTGATTTCTGGGTGGTTTCCTTGAGCTTTGTTTAAGATATCTATTCCTCGGAGCAAGCCTCCATTCAGGTTTGTAGCTATAAAGGAGAAAATATAAAATATATAATATATATTATATAATGTATATTATATAATATATATAATATAATGATATTGTATCAGCATACATACAGCCATATTCCAAGGAAACAAAGTGATAGCAGGCTATTTCGAGATCCCTTCTTTACCTCCAGCCAAAGAAAAGCGCCGCACAAAGTCTTGAGCTGCTTGCAGATTGGCAATAGACGCTGGTACCAGTGAGCCCTTCCATGATTGCACTTGAGACCCAAAGAGGACTAGATCAAAGTTGTCCACTGGCCTCATGTCCCCAAGGATCTTAAGGAGTGCCTCCTTCGTCTATAAGGACAGGAAATCAGAGGAGGTCAGAGCCACTAGATGGCTGAAGGATAGCTCTCTCCAGGAGCCCAGGTAGCTGCTGTAGAAATGCACAGTGGACAAGCAGAGATGACAGTCAGACAGCCCCCAAGGAAATAGCATCCTGATGGGGTATATGAGGGACACAGAGAAGGCAAAAGGACCAAGTATAGGGAGAATAAATGCCTGGGAGTTTGAGTGTATCTAGGATCATTAGAGATCCCTCATCTCCTACCAGAGCTGTGCTTTCTAGAACCTGTTTGTGCAGATATGGCTTCCCTGCTTATTGGGCAAAGCACTGAGGGCACTAGATGCCAGTCCATAGATCATTTATCACTCCCAGCATCTTCAGAGCATGGGCTTTCTCTACTGAACACTTCTCCATGGGAAACTCCGTGATCTGCTGGCCCATTATCCTTTGTCTCAAAATTGAGAAGAGATGTGCTAGCCTGTACTTGCACAGCAAGGAAACTGGCTGATTCTCCAGTAGGGATTTCCAGTTACATCTCCTTCTCTGTCCATCAGCACAAGTCCCAAGACTCTCTACAACCAAACCTTCACCACATGAAGATGAGCCAGAGAAGCTCCAGTTGTGCGAGCTCCTCAAAGCCACCATTTACCTGTTTCACCTTCTGGCCTTCCATGGAGCCACTGATGTCAATCACAAAAACCAGGTTCTTGCTCAAGTTGGTCAGGTTTTTGGGGGCAAAGAAATGTGTAAAGTAATTGTTGGCCACCTGGAACAGAAAAGAGGCAGAGAGACCTTTCTCCCAGTAGACTTTCCCTGCCTTCTAGGGCTTGAGCCATGAGCCTTAGGCTTACCAGGAGGTCACAGAGCTTGTCTCGATTGACATCGTAGGTCACCTTGAAGTCTCCATTCAGCAAGGATGTAGAACATGTGGGACAGGACTGCTGCTGGCTCACAGTGGGGCGGAAGAGCACATGACCCTGAAAGTAAAGAAGGTGTGAGGCACCAGGGGTGCAGATAGGATGCCTGCTAAACAGCTTAAGGTGTGTGTGTGTGTTTACAACTGAATGTGTTTCCCTACAGGCATAGGAGTAAGCCCAGTGGGCTATTCTTCTAGGTTTGAGTGTGTACACTTGGTTGTAGTAAGAGAAAAGACTATTTTTTTTTTTGCTCCTGAATTGTTGGAATTTCTGTAATAACCACCAGCATTTAGGATATTAAAAACAAGATTAAAATAATAGCAGTATGATAGTATGAAAGATACCAGTCACCTCAAAATGTGGGGTTAAAGCCTATAAGCCATCATGATAGCAATGCCCATGACCCCATAATCACATCATTCAAGTGGCTGAGACAAGAGGATCTCTAGTTCAAGACCAGCCTGGCCTACACAGTGATATAGTGGATATATGTGGGGAGCTGACAGAAGGCGGCTATCATCTTTGCAGCCATCTTGAGCCATATATCCTGACAAGAGACTTGTTTACAACAGCCTACAACAGCTGAGCACACTCTGATAACATCTTGTTTTAGATACCCAGGATTTTCCCTTGGGTGTGTGAGACTTAAAGGTGTGATTTAGAGCTGAGACTTAAAGGTGTAACTTAAAGGTGTAATTTAGAGATAAGACTTAAAGGCGTGACTTAAAGGAGTGGCTTAGAAGTGAGACATATAAAAGGTGAGAGGCAGACAGAAGAAATTATTAGACACTTGTACTTGGAAGAGTACTTGAGACTTGAGACACGAGGCAGGTAACTTGGAACTGGGAAAGAGACTAGCAACTTAGAACTAGGATAAGGACTTGAGATTTGGTGCTAGGAACTAGGGACTTGGAGAGAAGAAGAAAGACTGAAGAATAAACTAGATTGAATCACACTCTGTCTGGTCTCCATTCTTCCTATCCGTCCTCACTCTCTCTCTTGCTGAACCCCAACCCGTGGACTGTAGCCGCTTGGAGTAGAGCAGGCTCTAACAACTTAGCCCCCAAGGCTTTTGACAGTGCGGGTTCCAACATTGATAGAGTGGTCCCCAACATTTTGGCCCCCAAGCGTGGGGCAGAGCGGTTCTCAACAGATATAGTCTTTAAAAACAAAAAGTAAGACAACAACATTGTGCATGGAAAACAAAACAACAACAACTCTCAGTCATTTGGTTGGCAAACACCAGAGAGGAGAGGGAAGGCCCAGGAAGCTGATGTCATCTAGTTTTGAGTGATGTCAACATTCACAGAAGCTACAGGTGATTCACCACTTTCTCTATTTCTGTACTTTCTGTTTTCTTTAAAGGCACTGAAAGATTAATTAGTTTGTTATAATAAGATATGTTCATCTTTTAAAATAGAAGGCTTGACAATGACTGTTAGAGGACCCATCCCCCGACTCTCTCAACAATAAGCTTTCTAACATTTCAAGGTGTCTGGCTTTGTTTGAAGGGTGTTCTGGATTTAGGGAGTGGTTCAGCAGTTTGCTGAAAAGCTGGATGGCTGATTGTGAGTCACAAAACCCACTGACAGGTAGAAGACAAGTGACCCGAAGAGCTGTCCTTATCCCTTCAAACATACTGTGGCATGCTTGCACACACATAAAAACAATTATTAATAATAATTTTTAGATAATGAAAGTGAAAGGTATCCTAGTAAATTGTAAGAGACACTTTTTTTCAGTGACTGATGGAGTCCCTGTGCAAAGGCTGTGAGAGCTGAAAGTTTGCTCTTGGCCCAAGTTAAGGGCCAGTTTGGAAACAAGGTGTTTGCAAGGCCCCATAAGGGGCAAAGAACAGGACTTCTAGGAATCCTGGGTGGCCAGTGACAAGTCCTTGGATGGGCCTCAGACCTTTCTAAAGTTGTGTGTCAAAAACAAAACAAAAAACCCAAATCTAAGGGTTGGTCTATGTGTCCGAGTGATCTTTCACGGGAGGGGGGTAGGCAAAGGGGAAACTGGAGCAGCTTGTCAAGACACAGCCAGTGTCTGAGACTATTCTTTCCTACCTCAGATTAGGTTTTGCCAACATACTCTCAGAAGAAGGAGACTAGAACACTTCTGAGATTCCAACTGGATACATCCACCCATATAGTTTGGATATGGAGCGTCTACTGAAAGAGTCATATGTTGAAGGCTTGGTCCCTGATGCAAGCAGTGTTATGAGGTCTGGCTTTGGGGAAGTGACTGGATCATGAGGTACTGCCTCCATCATGGACTGATCCTCTCATGAATCCAGAACATGAGTAGGTTACCCGGAGGGGTGGATCACACCTGTAATCCCAGCTCATGGGAGGGTGAGCCAGGAGATTTAGTTTAAGGACAGTCTAGGATGCATGATAAGACTCTGCCTCCATAAAACATAATAAATTTTTTTAAAAAACTGAATAGACTATTGGTCTGTGGTAGAACGGAGAAAAGTGAAGCTAGGTTGGAAGAAGTTGGTTGGTTACTGGAAAGGTCCCTCTGAAAGTTACCTCTCCCTCTCCCTCTCCCTCTCCCTCTCCCTCTCCCTCTCCCTCTCCCTCTCCCTCTCCCTCTCCCTCTCCCTCTCCCTCTCCCTCTCCCCTTCCTTCTCCCTCTCCCTCTCCTTCTCCCACCCCTTGTTCTTCACATACCTTTTTCCCTGAGAAAGACTTCTTGATGGTTTGAGCAGCCAGTTCCTCGCTGAGGAAGGAGGCCCGAGCATCCAGCTTGCTGATCCCCTGGGGCTCAAAGATGTCCACATCAATCTGCACCATGGAAACCAGTTCTGTGCCATTTGGAGCCACTTGGGCTCACACGAAATTTCAGCGAAGCACCCTGTGGACCTGCCTTCCTACTGTGTGCAGTCCCTACCCAACCCTTAGCAGGGCCTGGCTCCTCATAGGCAGTCCAGAAATACTAACTGAAAGATGAGCATGCCTGAACCCTTCAACTTGGTCCCTCATGCTGACGGACACATAATTGGGTCTTCAGTATTTTTTTGTAATCTGATGGCAGTCCTGGAAAATGTCGGGATGTATTTAGCAGATACAGAAATTGGGGGATCATGGATGACAAGAAAACTGGGAGATTCAGGGAGCTTCCTGCCCAAGAAGAGCCCACAGAAACCCACCCTGAGAACCCAATCTCATTCCTTGTATTTTGGGGCCTAAACTAAGGGAAAGGGCTGAACTAGTGCTTGAAGCCACAGTGGGGTGTGGGGTTGGTTGTCGGGGGAGAAAGAGAGAGAAGAGTCTTGCCTGGGGACTTGCAAAGTACCTCAAAGTGATGTACCAGCTGCTTTGGTCTGACTTTGATAACGATGTCATACTGCATAAGTCTCCTCTTTAGCACCTCCTCATAAGTGAGTCGGAACGTCACCTTGCTCTGGGCTCCAACAGTGATGTGGATGGTGAACTGCTCCATATTTCTGCCCGAGGCTCTGACACATCACAAGAGGCGATAATAGGCAAAGGGTGACATGCACAGTTCTGACACCTAAAGCATGTCCCTCAGAACCAGTTTCTCTTATTATCACACCATCCCCACAAGATTACCTCACATGGCCAAGGCCAGAGCTCAAGGATGACACTCACTTCTCCACAAGACAGAAGAAGATCACGTGTACCCCAGCCTAGCCCCAGATGCCAGCTTAGACAGGTTTATTCAAGCTTTCATCCTCCTGAAGATGCTCCCTACCCAATAGCACCTCGCAGTTCCTGGCTCCATCCTGGATAGGCAGAAGGGAGAGCCCTGGAGACTTGGCCACTAAGGCTTGGAACTTACCTGACAAGGCCAGCATTCTCCCCTAAAATGGCCGCCTTCCGGTACTGCTTCCAGGCAGTCGCTTTGTCCTTTATGTGTCCAATGAATGCATTCCCATCTGCTGTTCTGCACAAAAGGGAAAAGTCCCCAGTGGTGGTGGCCTGACTTCACTGCATGGGTTGTCCTTTATACTGAGTATGCTGAGCCTAAGACCCTGTCCATGCAACTCCTTGAAAAGGGAGTCTCTGCTGTTTGCTGCCTCTACTGTCCACTGCTCAGAAGGCCCCGGGGTAGTGGGTAGATAACCATGGGTAGAGGCCACATCACATGCTGGCTTTGCTCCTCAAGTCAAAGGTTTTGAAAACAAGCAGTCAGAGGCTCTGATTTTCTGTGGAAGGTAGGAGGTGAGAACTCTAACGGACCTCTTTTCTCCTGCCTTTCTCAGGGCTGGCCATGCCCCAAGTGAGGTCTGGCTACCCTGGCCTCGGGCTGAGTGGACACCACTGGAATAGAGTGTAGGAGTTAGGCAGGGCATGCACGCACATGGCAAAGTCACTGATGAAGGCTGTCTTGGGGATTTCCACATCAAAAGCCACTTCCCTGGCTTTGTCAGCATTGTTGACCACTTGGCTGGTGATGACATAGTGGGCAAAGCGAGAGGTGACTTTACAGTTGACTTTCAAGCTCCTGATAGACACACCATTGACTGTCTGAAGTAAATAATAATAATAATAATAATAATAATAATAATAATAATAATAATAAATTCTTCCCACTCTAGAACAAGGTACCCAGATTCCTGAAGAATATACCAGACCTTCCAAGAAAACCCCCTTTCTTTGCTGGAGACATGAAATAAGGTATGAACAAGGTCGAATTTCAAGTGATGGGAGCCCCCCTGCCTATTGCACTGAGAGAGGTATACAGGGGTAGGAGAAAGCAAACCCCACTTGGGCCCCATCTCGGAAACCTTTGCCAAGACTTTAACTTACTGTGTCCACAGCCTGTCGCTTCTGCAAAACAAAACCACCACTGAGTGTGAGTGGGGACACTCAGGGATCCTGATTGATTTATTAAGGGGTGGGAATGGGGTCTGTGTTCTCTACTCCTCCACCTCCCTCCTGCTGCTGGGAGGCTCCCTCTTCAGGAAGAAATGGTCCGGTGAGGGGCGGCTGGGTTGGTGGGGGTTGAGGGGGAGAGGCTCAGGTCTCTAATGCAGGATCTGCAGCTCCAGAGCCCAGTGCAGGCACAACTGCCTGTCTATGCTTAAGAGCTTACTCACATACCTCGCTGCCCCTGGGTCTGCCTGTTGCCAAGCCCAAAGCAGGCATGGCCTGCAGAGTGAGGAGAGACAGCAAGCACAGCAGCACCCGAAGCCCTGTGGCACCATCCATGGTCTCCAGGCTCTCGCTTCCCCGTCACTTTCCTCAGACCATTAGTTAATACTGTGCTGGACAAACACAGTTTAAACATTAGACACAGTGGAGTCAAATAGCAGGATTTAGAGAATCAAAACTTGGCAACAAGCTAGGACTGTAGCTCATTGGTAGATGGTTTGTCTACCATTTGTCTACCATCATTGGTAGATGGCATGCACAAAGCTCTGGATTTAATTCACAGGGGAAATATATTTTTTGTATATATATGCATATATATGTGTATATATATATACACATGCACACATATATGTATATATACACATGTGTATATATATGTATATATACACATGCATATGTGTGTGTGTGTGTGTGTGTGTGTGTGTGTGTATGTATATGACAAAGAAAAAAAATCAACATGTTAAGTAAAGTTGAAGTTTGCAGGTCCTGGGTAATGGTTCAGGAGGTAAAGGAATTTAACACAAAGTCTGATGACCTGAGTTTGAACCCTAGAGTCCACATGGTTGAAGAAAACAACAAACCCCCTCAAGTTGTCCTCTGACCTCCATCTGGAGGTTGTGACATGCATGTACTTACACACACACACACACACATACTCACACATACTTACACATACTCACACACATGCACACAGAAAGAGACAGAGACAGACAGACACACAGAGAGAGATAAATGCAGAGACAGAAACACGGAGAGAGAAAGCAACAAAAAATTTTAATTGCAGCTGGGCTTGGTGGTGCACACCTATAATCCTAACACTAGGGAGGTGGGGTCAGGAGGATGAGGAGCTCAAGGCAAGCCTCAGCTACATAGGGAAACCAGTTGGGTTATATGAGATCTTGTCTTTAAACAGGGGCGAGGGAAGGTGCTGAGCTGGATTCGCAGCTGAGAGTGTTTGCTGAATTTCCAAGGAACTCAAGTTTAATTTCCAGCCCCTGTGTTGAATGGTTTGTGAGCCCCTGTATCTCTAGCTACAGGGGATCGACACCCCCTTCTGGTTTCTGTGGGTACTGCATAGGAACGCGTGTAGGGAAAATAAATAACTTTCTAAAACGTGGCAGTGAATACTTTCTTCTCATGAGTAGGCAACTCAGAGTTGTGGAAAGTCCCTGCTAGACTCCAGATTGCCCTTGTGTATGTATCTGCACTCTGTTAAGAAGGTTTGTGAAGCCCTCAAATGTTTCATCTCCTGGCTCTAGTACCAGGCAGCACCAGTCTCATACAGTTGACATTTGGCAAGAAGTCAGAGGTGATACAATAAGATTTCTAAGCTTAATGAAGCTTTTTGTCCAAAATTCTTCAACAAACTTTTCAGTCATGCTTTGGCCACAGATATGGTCCGGTGCTGTGACACCTAGTTACACATTTGATTCTGATGGTTCAGGAAGCTTGGGGGAGGTTCAGCGGTGACCCATGCTCCAGGAGTGTTGCATCATCTCACTGACCTTCTTGCTAGATTTGGAAAGAAAAACAGAAGTCAGCTTTGTCCTGCTTCCACCAGGCCAGCATACTGTCACCATGAAAGACATCGATGGTGGCAACTTTTTAGAATCAAGACCTCTGGAAGCCTTGTGCAGTTGTCCTTTATAGTCTAGGTTCTACTCATGTGTCTCTGAGACCTTGAACTTAAGTCTCAGGCTCCAGTGTCTATCGTGTAACAGTAGACATGCCCTTGAGATACAAAGCAGGAAACGAAGAATGGAGATCTCAGAGGGGAGCGTCCTCAGAGTCCTGGCTTGTCCAACAAGTTGCTCAGCTTTCATGTGCAAGCCTGTACCCAACAAGCTACAATACACTTGACAGCTGTAGTCATTTGGTTAGGTCACTCCATGACCTGGGGTGGGATGGGACCCTGGTTAGATGAAAGAGACCTTGCAGATCTGTTTGCTTATTCTGGACTTTGTATCCCAGAGGCAGCTTCTGGGAAAAGGGTTTTGGCCTTAGTCCAGGGTGACCTTCTGACCTGTTTTTGCCTTTGTGGGAGATTACACAGGTCAATGTGCTTCTGTACATTTGAGGGTCTGTTTATTCCATCACCAGCACGAAAAAAGCCACTAGTGGGCTGGCACAACAGTAGGAACTGGGATACAAGGATGACAAAACCTAGTTGCCCTGGTGTGATCAGTGAGCTGATGCCATGGAAAGGGAAGAAGACAAACCAATGGAACAGTGAATCCCAGAGAGTGCCAGAGATACCTAAAGATCTGTAGACACTGGGAAGGGTGGGACTCATTTCCACAGGAATCAGTGCCTGGGTAAGAGTGGCACTTGGGAAGATGAACACAGAGAGAGGAGGGACTTTGGCAAGTGATCCAGGGTCAGCTGGAACAAGTGTGTTCTAGTTTAAGTTTGTTGCTGTTACAAACACTAAAAAGGGTTTAGTTCAGCTTGTAGGTTACAAACCATCATTGAGGAAAGTCAGGAAGAAACTCCAAGCAGGAACTTGAAACAGAAACCATTGAAGAATGTTACCTGGTGGCTCACTCATGGAACTATCCTTAGCTAGCTGAAGATTACCTACCTAAGGTATGGCACTGCTCACAGTAGTCTGGGCCCTCTCACATCAATTAATGATCAAGAAAACAGCTGCAGATACTTTCATATGTCAATCTGCTACGGGCAATCCCTTAATTGATTCTCAGATGGGTAAAGTTGACAGTTCAAATACTAGGACAGAGTATCTGAAGACACTTAGCTTGTAGGGTGGAAAACATTGAGGTGCCCAAGACTGGAATGCTGACAGTTAGGTGCTGTGGGATACACCTGCAGTCCCAGCTACTGAGGCAGGAAGAGTAGTTGAACTCAAGAGTCTAGGGAAGCTTGGGAAAACAAGGAACACAAGCAGAATTTTGGCTGTTGAGAGATGAGTAATGCCAAGTCCAATACACACACACACACACACACACACACACACACACACACACCACATATAATATTATCTACTAACCCAAGGATGGGAACCTAAGTTCCTGTCCTTTGCTCTTGGGAATATCGATGTGACCACAGGTGTACAAATACCTGTTTGAGTCCCTGTTTTTATTTTATGCATTTATGTATGTGTTTATTTTTGGTGTATGTATCCAGAGGTAAAATGGTTTGATTACATGTGTAATTTTTTCGAAGAGCCATGATACCAATTTCCATACAAGCCGAGCCATTTTCCATTCTTATGGGCAATGCATAGGGTTCTAACTTCTCCATATCTCTTGATCTATATCTTAATATATTTGAGGGGCTGCATCTGCCAAAATGATATAGTTACACATTTAAGATTGGCTCATTTCTTTGGAATGTCAATTTCCTCTCCATAAGAAAACCAAACAAAGGGAACCATAAATAAATATTGAATTTTAGTTAGTGATATTGCTAAAGATAAACAAAGGCAAACATTTGCTAGAGCGGAGGGGTCAGATTGTTGTTTAGTAACTGTTGACAGTAGCAGGGAAGGCTGAGCTCCATTCAACTGTGCAGAGGTAACTGGGCCTTTTAAAATGAGAATGAAGGCTGGGCATGGTGGCACACACCTATAACTCCACACTCAGAAGTCAGAGCCAGGCAGATCTCTATAACTCTGGGTTACTTGGTGACATAGTAAAACCTCTTCTGAGACACACACACACACCAACAAACAATGAAGGGGAAATAGAGAAACGAGCAACGAGGCTCCTTAGAAAAATGAAAAATTCCAAAGATTTGGGAGCATAATACTATTACATGGCTGTAAACTCAACACACAAGAGTAGGATTGCAAAATGAGCTATAGCAGTAAATCTTATCTCAACAATAACAGTAATATAATAACAATTAATGATGATGATAGTGATGATGATGATGATGATGATGATGTAAAAGCAATTATGCCAGTTACATTTGGTAGTTGGCAGATACATTTATAGAAGACGGGATTATATCTTCCTACACAACAGATGCCAAAATTTTTTGATGGCTACATTTCAAAGGAAGGGCTTTCTGTCTTGGAGAAAAACGTTTCTGGCTTGTAGAAGACATATGCATATATATCTCAGCGACACAGAGGGATAATCGATAACTCTATGCCTGTTTAAAAGTAAATTCTTCGAGCAAGGCAGGTAGCTCTTTTCACAGATAGACGTTAAAAGTGGGGTCTTGAAAAATGGGGTCTTGGTGCTTCGTGGAAGCGGCATAAAGCTCTGCCAAGTCTTTCAGGATGGTGGCTTTGCAATCATTCTGTGAGAGATTTTTGCAAGTCTAAATATGGCAGGCTGAAACTTTTAGGGATGAAGTGTGCTGATGTCTACACTGTACTTTACAATGCATCAAAAAAGACAGGCCGAATATTGACATGAGACAAAACAAATAGAGCAAACTTTATTGGTGAAATCTAGAGTTAGCCACTCTTTCAAATTAATGTGAGCTAAGCACACAGACGGTTAATATTTGTAGAACGAATAAACTATATTCGTAACGCGCTTAAAATCAGTAAGGATTCATTGAACAAATGCAGAACCAAAGCCCAAAAAGTGAGGCTCTGACCTCCCAGGAGCGAAGCTCTATGGTAGGTCCTCCGGGGTTGCGGAACCGCTCTAGCCTCTGCAGTGACAGCTCAATGGTAGGTCATTCCCCCCCACGCACACGGAGCCGCTCTGGCCGCCCCTAGGTCGGCTCTATGGCGCGTCTTCCAACTCTGAGCATGCGCAGGACTATCCCGCTTGTATCGCTATGGTAGCGGCGTCCGGGTGGGCCGGGCCTCGAAGCTCCTGCCCCCGGTGGGCCGCGTTTATGGAGGACTTCACCTCCAGTCCGGCATGAGCGGGGCCTCCCTCTGCCTTTCGCGCCGCTGCCGCAGCTTCCCGACTGTAGGCCTCCTTCGGGAACATGCCCCAGGCCGCATACTGCTACATGCGGGTCGTGGGCAGGGGTAGTTACGGGGAGGTGACGCTCGTGAAGCATCGGCGGGACGGCAAGCAGGTTGGGGACTTGGGACCTGGCCAGGGGCTATGAGGGAAGGGGTACGTCGGGGGCATCCTCAGATATGCTAGGCCCGGAGTGGTGGGCAGGGAACTCATCTCAAATACGAGGTCAGTTTCCCAACTTCTCCTATAGTAGGGTCCCCAAGCTTTGTCTATTCTTTGGTATTAATTGGTGTACTTTATCTGCAAACTTATGTCACACGAAAATATCTTGAGAACAGGGGCCATGTATTCCCAAAGCCTAACTCAGTGCCACCTGACAAGCCCTGTCTCTTATGCAGTTTGCTCTGCTTAAGAACTTATCTTCTTGCCAGCACTTTCTCATGGACCCTATTTCAGTGAGTAGCTTGACCAGCCATGCAGTTTCCAAAGCTGGACTTGTAACGTTATCTTTAGTATCCCCAACGCTGATTATATTCCTGTCACTAAGTCAAAGCGGCATCTCCAGCTCTTTTGGTACCACCCCAATACAGGCCACTAGTCTTTCTAGCTAAATGCCCACACCTCCCCAACTAGTTCCTGTTGCCTGCTTTCTTTTCTCTAACCTGTCACTTCTGCTGCAGTGATCTTTCTTAAACTCAAATCTGATGTTACTCCTTTGTGTAAAGTACTTTATGCCGTCACCCAAAGGGTAATGAGCAAGTTCTTTAGTATGCTTTGCTATCAGGGTGACCATAGAATGTTTTTGCACAAACAGGCACAATTATGAAACTGATAAGCAATATCTCATAATTCTATCAAGCCAGTAGCAACAACAAGCTGAGCGAGCCCCCACCCCTCAAGTATAGGACCCACTCTCCTGTTCTTCCTTGTGTCATATGCTAGATTCTCTGCCTAGAACAAAGCTTTCACATAGCTAATTGAGTAGGCACACCGGAGAACTATGGGATATTTGTGCAAAGATTGAGAGTTTAGCTGTAACAGTAACCTTTCATTTTGAGCAGTAGTTTACACTTCAGAAAACACATTTGTATATGTGTTTATTGAAGGAGTGAGTACATGATCTTTGAGAAGCTTGAGAGCAGTATTTTAGATTGTAAAGGATTTTATTTTTAATGGGAATGGTATTGTATATGGAGGACCAATGATGCTCTAACTTTATTGGGTCATGAGTATCTAATGTGTCTCATACATCTATTCAGTTCACAGACACACAAACATTAAGCTTTATCTTAATACTTGTTTGTAGGGAGAATTTAGAGGTTAAGGACTTTCTCTTTTAAAAAAAAAAAGATTTATTTATTTTATGTATATGAGTGCTCTATGTACACCTGAGTGCCAGAAGATAGCATCAGATCCCATTACAGATGGTTGTGAGCCACCATGTGGTTGCTGGGAATTGAACTCAGGACCTCTGGAAGAGCAGCCAGTGCTCTTAACCGCTGAGCCATCTCTCCAGCTCCCTGACTTTCTCTTTTTAATTGGCCTAGTAATATGTTAGATTCACTTTTTAGTCATTAGTATTTTTTTTTTTTTGAGATAACGTATCACTATGTTGTCTATGTTGGGCTTCAAAATTCTGGGCCTAAGTAACCCTTCTGCCTTAACCTTTAAAGTGATTGAGATTGCAGAGTCAAAGAGTTGTAAAATGCAAAGGGAAGGGTGGATCGCTCAGTCGTGCCCTGGAATGGGCTCAAGTCTGACTTATGAAAGTAGCAGAGTACTTATCTAAAATATGCAAGGCCCTGGCCTGAACGTGGCACTGAACAAAAAGGTATTTGTCAGTGGCAAATATTTTCCTGTTTTATACTGTTTTGTTTGTTTTGATTTAATTTGATTCAATTTTTCAAGACAGGGTTTCTCTGTGCAGCCCTGGCTATCCTGGAGCTCACTCTGTAGACCAGGCTGGCCTCAAATTCAGAAATCTACCTGCCTCTGCCTCTGAAGTGCTGGGATTTCAGACATGCACCACCACCGCCTGGTCAGTTTTATGCTTTTTGATCATCCTGCTGCCTCCTCTTCAATGTATTATACTGGTAATCTTATGCCTTCTGAAAACAAGTCAATAGGTTATCTGATAGACTCCAGAAGGTTGGTTTTTGAGGACTGGGCATTCATGAGAACTCTTAGCTACTTCTGAACCTAGAGACTCTGTTTTCGTACACCTTGTAAGAGTATGTGTTTTCTTTGGTAGTACGTCATCAAAAAGCTGAATCTCCGAAATGCCTCCAGCCGAGAGCGGCGGGCTGCTGAACAGGAAGCTCAACTCTTGTCTCAGTTGAAACACCCCAACATTGTCACCTACAAAGAGTCATGGGAGGGAGGAGATGGTCTGCTCTACATTGTCATGGGTTTCTGCGAAGGAGGTGATCTCTACCGGAAGCTCAAGGAGCAGAAAGGGCAGCTTCTGCCTGAGAGTCAGGTGGTGGAGTGGTTTGTCCAGATCGCCATGGCCTTGCAGGTACTGTCATGCTCATAGCTTCCTGCAGGCTCCAGTGCGGCAGGAGGACAGCAGGTGACCCACAGGCTGTGAAGGATCTCACCAATACAGAGAAAGTTAGAAGTAGGATTTACTATATATACTGAGATAGAGCCATAGCAGGCAAGAGTGAAGAGAAACACTGTTACAGTAATGTTTTTAGGGATGGTTTTATGAGAGGTGTCTTCACACAGGCAGCAGGGTGGTGTTTCAGTGTCATGGTGCCTTGGTTGTTTAGGATTCATCTAGTGGGATACCTGTATGGGGCCATATTAGGATGCTTAGACAGACACTCTCATTTGTCATTAAGTTTATGGTGCCAGTTGTCCCTTCCTGGGACTGGTTATATGCATGGCAGGCATGGCTTGGAGCTAGACTTCTGAGGAGAGTCTGCTCTGTTTTTGTGTCCTCTGCCTCCCTCTTGGGGTTTTGTGCCCTCTGTCTCACGTAGCCTTTTCTATATAACATGGGTGCTGGGGATCCAAATTCCACCTCTCATGCTTACACAGCAAGCACTTCACTGATGGAGCCACTGCCTCAGCTCCTGAGCCTGCTCTTAAAGAGTGATATTTCCTACAGCAGTGTCAGGATGCCCTAAAACCAGGGCCTGTTGAAGTTAACTCTTTGTGGTCCTGCTGAAAGGCACCAGGACCTTGATCTTTGCCCAGTATGCTTTGATGTAAAAGAAGCCTTGTTGTGGGGCTAGAATGGCTCAGCCCCAGGATGGTGTCTGCATATTTTAGGAATACATTTTTTTCAGATGCTTACTTGGGGAGGGGGCGGGGGAAAGCATTCTTTTGAAAATCCTCTTAGAAGCTAGATGAATCCCTCTTCTCTAGCATTAGACTGTTTCTGGGTGAGTGAAGGCTGTGTTAAAGTAGAAATGGATTCCATATATAATTACAGGAGATACCAACTCTTTGTACATTTAGTATTTTGTAGGAAAGTCAGTTTTAAGAGCCTTGAATTGGCAAAGAACAAAGGAAGATGGTGTTCTTATTGGTTGGTCATCTGTGTCATGTTGAAAGATGTCTTGGCTAGTTAATATTCTGATGCTGTGAGGCTCAGGTTGTCCTGCATGGTAATGCAGAACAGATCAGTGTGTTAGTGTACCCCTACCCCAGGGGAGACTGTTTTTGAAGTATAACTCAGGGACTGGGCTTATTTGGCCAGAATCAATTGACCTTGTTTAAATTCTCACATGTTCTCTTTAGGTAAAAGTGATGCTGTTGTATTTTAAAATGTTGTCTAGAATTTCACAGGTTGGAGAGGAGTGCACATCTGACTTTCGATAACTTGTTTTAGCTTCAGTGTGAGTTTGCAAGGTTTTTTTGTTTGTTTGGTTGGTTTGGTTGTTGTTGTTGTTGTTTTTTTTTTTAAACTTGGTGACAAGGACTCACCTTAGCTTAGATCGACCTAGAATTCACCATGTAGTTCAAGAAAATCTTAAACTTACAACAGTCCTCCTGTGTCAACCTTCCAAGTAGTGGACTTAATAAGCCTAAGCTAACATGCCTGGCTTATAAGCATATATTTTAACTAGATCCAGATATTGTTAAAAATGACACAATATTCAAGGCACCAGGAAATAATTTCAGAAGGTACCAAGTCAACTAATATGTGGAACTTAATTTTCTGTGTGTGAACACATGTTCATGTAGATGCATATGCACGTATGTGTGTATATGTGTGGAAGACTGAGGTAAAGGTGCTGGATGTCTTCCTCTGTTGCTCTACACCTTAGCTTTTCAGTCTCTCACTGATTGTAAAACTTACTTGACAGCTTGCTCCTGGGATCCTCCAGTCGTCCC
Organism: Rhabdomys pumilio; assembly: GCA_030674055.1. Lineage (NCBI taxonomy): Eukaryota > Metazoa > Chordata > Mammalia > Rodentia > Muridae > Rhabdomys > Rhabdomys pumilio. The sequence continues at coordinate 180,323,367 of JANHMN010000001.1, read as the reverse complement.
CTCCCCAGTGCCAAGAGCGAGCCAGCATGCCTGGCTTTTCAGAGTGCTGTCCATCTAAACTCAAGTTTTCATGCTTGTGTGACATGCACTTGCCAACTGAGCCATCTCCCGAGCCCCTGGAACTTACTTTTCTCACTTTGAAAGTTGTAAAGTAGTTCTTTATTTAGAACTTATAGAACAATAATTTTTTGGTTGGCAGTTAACTAAGGCTTTTTTAACTCATGTAATTACTGATAATGTATAAAAACTAGAAATAAGTAAATCAATTAGTATATATATAATGAAAACATTCTCTCTTCTCAGTATTTACATGAGAAACACATCCTTCATCGAGATCTGAAAACTCAGAATGTCTTCTTAACAAGAACAAATATCATCAAAGTGGGTGACCTTGGAATTGCCCGAGTCTTAGAGAATCACGGTGACATGGCGAGCACCCTCATTGGCACGCCCTATTACATGAGTCCTGAGCTGTTCTCCAACAAACCCTACAACTATAAGGTAGGATGCATGCAGATGTATGCTAGTTCACCTTGTCTTTGGGAGAATATCAAAATTTCAGAGCCCATGAGTACTTAATCAGAATTAGTTGTGAATCAGTTGGAAGAAAATGTATACCTTGTTTTGAGAGGGAAAATATAAATAAGATATTCAGAATTTAATCATTCACTGTTTTTCTTTTGCAGTCGGATGTCTGGGCTTTGGGATGCTGTGTGTATGAAATGGCCACTCTGAAGCACGCTTTTAATGCAAAAGACATGAATTCTTTAGTTTATCGGATTATTGAAGGAAAGGTAAAAAAGTAGAACTAATTGAACGAGATGTATAGAATAGAGCTTTGTAAATATCTGTTGTCAACATTGCTGGGGTTTGTTTTGTTTTGGTTTGTTTCAGTGTTAGAGTCAACTCCAGGGCAAATGCAGGGCCAGCGCTCTTCCACTGTGCTGCATTGCCAGCCCTCACTAGTGATTTTGATTAACTGACGAATATTCATTGATACTGGCTGAAGAGTTAGGATATAAGATCTCTTTTGTGGGAAAGGCTGAAGTTGAGGAGAGATCAGTTTTTTTCTTATTGTTAAAATGTAAGCATAGCTGACTGGCTTCAAAGAGCTGGCTGTTTGGAAACTCCTCCAGACTGCAGGCTGTCTGTGCCTGAATAGCAGCACATGGTAGAGTGAGTTGTTTACAGTGAATCCACACTGTTAGAATGTGTTGTTTGAGCCGGCAGTGGTGGCACACGCCTTTAATCCCAGCTCTTGGGAGGCAGAGGCAGGAGGATTTCTGAGTTCGAAGCCAGCCTGGTCTACAGAGTGAGTTCCAGAACAGCCAGGGCTACACAGAGAAACCCTGCTGTTTAGTACATTGCAAGTAACTGATTAAGAACTGCAGAAGGTATCATATATGATGTGAATGCCAGAAATGCTAACTTTGTGCAATTTCCTTGAGACTGGTTGCCCTTTGAAGTGACTTACCGATTACCCCAAGACTCACTGAAAAACATTTTTTAAAGTACATAAGTAAAAATTTTTAGTTATAGGGGCTGAAGAGATGGCTTATGTTTAAGAATGCTACTGGTCAGCCACTCTGCTCTCAGCCTTCTGCTCCTAAGGTGTCTGATGCCCTCTTCTAGCCTCTGCTGACGCTATGCTTGTGGTACATTTACATACATGCAGGCAAAACTCCTATACACATAAAATAAAAAGTCTGAAATTTGTTTCCAATTACACTTTTTAAAGAATTACGTTTTTAAAAAAATGTCCCTATTTTCAAGTTCTTGATAACTACTGCTAGCAATTTATTCCAAGGCCTCTCTTCTTTTTTTTTGAAACAGACATAACTCTGGTTGTGTATGTACTTCTATGCAAGTACTTTTTAAAAATTAATTTATTCACTTCACATCCTGATTGCAGCCTCCTCCCTCCTCTCCTCCTATTCCTACCCTCCCACCCCCTTTCTCCCAACTCCCCATGAAGAAGGGGAGCCACCTCCCTCCCCCCAGGTACCTACCCAACAGGGCACAGCAAGTCTCATCAAGACTTATCCTCTTCCACTGAGGCCAGACAAGGCAGCTCACTAGGGGAAGGGATCCAAAGGCAGGTCACAGAGTCTGAATCAGAGACAGCCCCCAGCTCCTTCTGTTGGGAGATCCACAAGAAGACCAAATTGTACATCTGCTGCATGTGTGTAGGAGGCCTAGGTCCAGTCCATGCATGCTCTTTGCTTGGTGGTTCAGTGTCTGTGAGGCCCCCGTGGGTTAGTTGGCTCTGTTGGCCTTCTTATGGTGTCTTTGACCCCCTCCAGCTCCCTCAATCCTTTCCCCACTCTTCCACAAGACTCCCTGACCTCTATCCAATGTTTGGTTGTGGGTCTCTGCATCTGTTTCAGCCAGCTATTGGGTGGAGCCTTTCAGACGACAGTTGTGTTAGGCTCCTGTCTGCAAGCATAGCAGAATGTTGTTAATAGTGTCAGGGGTTGGCTGTTTCCCATGGGGTAGGTCTCAAGTTAGGCCAGTCATGGTTGTCCACTCCAACAATGTCTGCGCCATGTTTATCCCTGCACATCATGTAGGCAGGGTAAATTTTGAGTCGAAGGTTTTGTGGATGGGTTGGTGTCTCCCTCCCTCCACTGAGAGTCCTACCTGGCTATAGGAGGTGGTCACTTCAGACTCCACATCCCCCGCTCCTAGGAGTCTCAGTTAGGGTCACCTCCATAGCCTCCCAGGAGTCTCCTCAATCCCAGGTCTCCCATTTGTCCCAGTGATGTCCCCCACCCCTGCTCTCCCCATACCTGATCCTCACCCTCGTTCCCCCCCCACTCCCTCTCCCACCCTGTTTCCTCCATCTGTCCACTTCCAATGCTTATTTTATTTCCCCTTCAGAGTGAGATTCAAGCATCTTCTTGAGCCCTCCTTAAGTGAGTACATACCATGTTTGTCTTTCTGGATCTGAGTTACCTCACTCAGGATGATATTTTCTAGTTCTACCCATTTGTCTGCAAATTTCATGAAGTCCTTGTTTTTAATGGCTGAGTAGCATTCCATTCCAAGGAGTATCACATTTTCTTTATCTGTTCTTTGGTTGTTTCTAGTTTCTGGCCATTCCAAATGAAGCATATACAAGTACTTTTAAAAGAGAAACAAATGGAGACTCATTGTACACAGTGGTGCCCAACTTACTCTTTTGGCTTAGTTGTCAGTACTTGTGTTTTCCTTTTAAGCAGCCGCCTAGTGTTACTAGGAAGAATGCAGCACACCTTATCCCTCAGTCCTGTGTAGATGGACACTTTATTTCTAGCTGTTGACTACCACACTGCATATTCTGGTAAATAAATCTTCTTTGTGCTCTTGGGCCAACAAGATCACTCAATGGGTAAAGATGCTTGTAGCACAAACCAAACAACCTGAATTTGTTCTCAGAACCCATGGTTGGAGGAGAGAACTGAACTCCCAAAAGTTGTTCTCTGGCTTGAATGTGTGTGTGCATGCTCACACGTGCATACATGCTCATATGCTAATAATAAATAACATTTAAAAAAAGAAAAAGGAACTTGTGTGTATATTTGAAGTATAAGCAGAACATTACTTGTGCTGGCTATTCTCTACTTTCTGGTTATATGACTTTAAATTAGTGTTATAATTCTAACTATTATGATGATTTTTAAATATAGGGAAATCTCTGCCAGTTTTTACTTTGTCTCATAATGTCATTAATCATAATTACAGAATTGTTATTCTTTACAGTTGCCACCAATGCCAAAAGTTTACAGCACAGAGCTTGCAGAGCTGATAAGAACAATGCTGAGCAGAAGGCCTGAGGAGAGGCCCTCTGTGCGGAGCATTCTGAGGCAGCCCTACATAAAAAACCACATCTCCTTGTTCTTGGAGGCCACCAAGGCGTAAGACACTTTCCTTCCAGAAAGCTGGGCTAGGCAGATGGGGCAAAAGAGGGTGACTCCTAAATTTTCATATGTAAACATTTATGGTGATGTTTTTGTTTGTTTGCTTGTTAGGGTTTTGTTGTTGTTTTTAACAAAAAAATAAAATTGCATGTTTAGAGTATGCAAGGAGACAAAATTCTACCCTCTGGGTGTTTTTTGGCTTAAGCCTCAGAATTTAACTTGCATAGGAAAGTAATAAAATTTATTTAATAAAAGCTTTATGTTTCATAAGTAGAATACAGTTTTACAATTTGAAGACCCCAGAGCAGTAAAACCTAATGTATCTATGTTAGGCTAAGAAGACAGGGGTTTGTGTGAAGGAACTCTGTGCAGAGGGGAAAGGAAAATTAGAATTATTTTACTAATGTCTAAAGATTTCTCTCCACCTTAGCTTTTTGTTTTTATTTTATTTTATTTTATTTTATTTATATTTTACTGTTTTGAGGGCATTGTTTGAGACAGGGTTTCTGAGTGTAGCTCTGACTGGACTCAAACTCAGAGATCCACTTGCCTCTGCATCCTGAGTGCTATGATCAAAGTGTGTAACATCACTGCCCTCCTCCTCCTCCTCCTCCTCCTCTTCTTCCTCTTCTTCCTCATCCTCTTCTTCCTCCTCCTCTTCCTCCTCTTCCTCCTCTTCCTCCTCCTCCTCCTCTTCTTCCTCCTCCTCCTCCTCTTCTTCTTCTTCTTCCTCCTCCTCTTCCTCTTCCTCCTCCTCCTCTTCTTCCTCCTCCTCCTCTTCTTCCTCCTCCTCTTCCTCCTCTTCTTCCTTCCTCCTTCTTCTTTCTTCCTCTTCCTTCTTCTTTTTTTTTTTTTTTTTAAGTATATGTGTATGCCTGTGGAAGCCAGAAAATAGCATTAGATCCCTTAGAACTGGAGTTAATAGGTGGTTATGAGCCATCTGGTATAATTCCTAGGAACTAAACTTGAGTTCTGAAAAAGCAGAAAATACTCATAACTGCTGAGCCATCTCACCAGTCCCCTGTACCTGCTATTTTTAAAGTATTATAAGTTCAGAATAATCCTTAGGCAAAAGTACATTTTTTTTCCAAGACAGGGTTTCTATGTATAGCCCTCGCTGTCCTTGGAACTTGCTTTGTAGACGAGAGTGGTGAGATTAAAGACATGGGCCATCATGCAAGGCAAAGGTGTACTTTTTAGGGTAGCATATTCTGGCACCTTTCACATATGTGTTAGTCAGATCTAGTGGCACAGGCCTATGATCCCAGCTACTCAGGATCACAGATACAAAGCCTGCCCAAGTTAAAGAGTGAGCCAGCTAGGGCAACTAGTAAGACCTTATCCCCAAATTAAAAATGGGCTGGGCATTTAGCTCACTAGTGGAGTGCTTGCCTTGTGTGTGCAAGGTCCCCAGTTTAAATCCTAGTATCATAGAAACAAAACACAGCGAAGATTAAAATTAGCATGATTGTTGAAATAAAAAAAAAAAAAAACCTAGAGAACCATTTAAAGGGGATGGTGTAATGGCTTAGCAGGTAAAGACTTGCCACCAGTCCTGAGAACTAGAATTCAATCCTCAGGAGCCACAGAGGAGAAAGAGAACCAAGTCCTACAGGTTGTCCTTTGACCTCCTCAGAGGTCACACAAATACTTGAATAAATGTAACTTTTAAACCATTTAGAGAGCTACTATTAATTATTCTCCATGTGAGAAAATGATGCTCAAATTTCTGAGTGTTCAAAGGTTTTCTCTTTATTCATATTTCAGGAGAAAAGAAATGCCTTTCTTTGACCACAGATGGTAATGTTAGCAAGCTAGTGTTTCTGTATCTAAGACTTGGGATCGGATAAGACTGTCGGTGCTCGGTAGGTTCACTTCTGTCTGTGGGAGGAGAGGAGGCAATGTTAAAGATGCTCAGGGATGAGTGTCTTTTTGCTTTTGAGACAAGGTCTTGCTGTGTAGGCCAAGACATGGACTCTTAGTGTCCTGCATCAATGTCCCACATTCTGAGATTAGACATGGACCTCCATTCCAGGTCTGCCTTGCCGTTTCTCTCCTGTTACTTCTGACTGTCCTTCTGTCACACTGATGTCTACACTACAGTTACTTCTAACTGTCCTTCTGTCACACCGATCTCTACACTCTATTACTTCTAACTGTCCTTCTGTTACACTGATGTCTACACTCTATTACTTCTGACTGTCCTTCTGTTACACTGATGTCTACACTCTATTACTT